>CM039427.1:18095587-19295587 GCA_022379115.2 Bauhinia variegata
AAAATTCTTTAACTTTAAGGTATAGTATTCTTATACTTTACAACATATTCTTTTGATTTATCAAAAAATATAAAAATAACAATGTAAATATTATTAAGTTATTAAAAATAATTTTTTTATCAATAAAAAATAAAATAGAGAGTAAAAAAAATATGTTATTTTTATTTTAATTTGGTGTAAATTAGAAGCACCTCGATCGGTTTAAGGTGGCATATATATTCCTATTGTTCAAACTGTCTTGGGATCGATTAACGTTGAAAGTTGAGGTTGTTTCCTAGGAGATTGACAAAACAATTAAGAAGAAGACTGCATTTGGAAGAAGCAACATCCCATTTGGCAACCAAAACAAATTCCTAGTATGGTATGGATGTTTGACGAAATCATTTATCAAGTTATATCTAGTATATTTAATTACCTAAAAAAAAGTAGTCTATTTTCTGCATATCCTTAGTTGAAGTTTAATTAGATCTAATTAATTCAAAATTCAAAATGTTATTATGTAAGTAATTATAAGAGATCAGTTACATATATATTTGTAAAAGTACATAATTAATTTAACTCTTTTAAATTTAAGAAATATATAATGTTTTATTTGCATTGTGTTTCCACTTAGATTATGGACATTACAATCAACTTCAAAACCCTTGAGATCAGCCCTGAGCTATTGATGACTTCATCCAACTTTGAAAGCTCAACTTGGAATTCAAAACAACTTTCATCAGTGTATAAGTGGTATCAAATTATGGAACCCTCTCCTGAAAATGAGAACAAGGAGGTTTGTACCTGAATCCCATAGCTAGGGCTTTGCTCATACTTTCTGTATCTACAAATATTGAAGATTCAGGTCTCTCAGTTGATACTGGATGACTTACAAAAAGGTGTAATGGAGTATTGATATACTTCGAAGAGATTCGAGCTCATTTTAATATCTAAGTTAGCGTCTAATTCAAAAGAATAAATAAGAAGAATAAATATAATGTCAAAAATCTATATCTAAGTAAAATATGAGAATATTTATAGAACGACAAGCTGATAATTATGGATTAGGTAAGGATTCAATCAATCGTCTCCTGGTAGGAATGTGCTAGGGTACAAAACATTGAGAAATAATTGGGATGAAGAATAATGGTTTACAAGGAGACAAGAAGAAAAAGAAAAATGAAAAGAATGAACATCCTAAGAGAAGCTTCAACTCCATGCCAATACAACATTTCAATACTGTAAATATCTATTGGAAATTGAATGAGGCAAATTAATTTATGGACGAAGAGAATCAAGCCCAATATAGGAGAGTGATTCCAATTTGTTATATCTAACAAATGGGATTTCAAGGTTTTAAAATCTGATTTTTTGGCCTAACATGTCTTTTCAAATTGCTAATGCTAGCTGAGTCAAAATTCCTAATTGAATAACTCAACTAAAGGTAAGGAATGGAATTCTTTAATAAGACATTTCAATAACTTAATATATTTCCAAATTTTAGTTGAAAAATTATATATGAGCTACTTGAGCTTCGTATCAGCTTGATTCCTAATAGAAGCTTGTGCATTTAACTTGAATAAAACAATTCATTAAATAAAATAAACATGGTGTATTATAATAAAGTCATGGTTGACTTTAATCATTTTTCATTTAGTAATCTGCTCGTGTCTTGATTATTTTAGAATTTTAATCGGTTAGATTCTTTCTCATGGGATATTAATAAACATAATTAAACCACTAAACACAAAAAATTAAACTTCAATAGAGGTTTTATGAGAATGCCACTATGCAAATTTCTCTTACGTGCTACTCAAATCCCTAACTATTATATCACATTTAGTTGGTTATATATTTATTATAACTTTTGAGAGAGTATAATATTTGTTTGCTATTTCTTTTTTATTTACATCTAATATATCCTCAAATTTCTTTTTATAGACAATGACTGATTCCTCTTGAAAGTAAAAGTTGGCTATTTTTAAATAAAAATATTTTTAAAAAAAAAAAAAACCCGTTAATTTCTGTTTACTTTGGTAAGGTTAACCAATTTAAGAACTCCAATCAAAAAATTGAAAAAAAAATATAACAATGACATATCTAAATTATAAAAATCAAGCACAAAGTCACAAATACTCACAATTTAATATTTTTAAATAACATGTTAACTATAGCAAATAATTAGCCAAAGTCAAAAAACAATAATTTAATATTTTGGGGATTGTTAGCATATTAGAGATTTTATTCTGTTACAAATACTCACTTTAGTGATCTTCACTTGAAAAAAGAAAGAAAGAAAAGAAACTTAGAACTTCCTCTATACAATCCTCCAATGTTGTTTAGTCTTTTGTAACTTTTTTATGAATAGTTTTTTGTATTTTATGTTGTTAATGTGTTGTGTACATTGATATGCTATATGTCTAAAACTTAATATGGACACACATGTTGTCAAAGTGTTGGAATCGTAAATCAAAATATAGTATATCATCTAAGAAGATTTTAATCTAAACCACACCAAATACTATGTAAATTAGTTTATATTCTTTATGGTTGAATTTAGTATGTCGTGATTTTTTTTATTTTATTTTTATTTATAAATATTTTCATTTTACATTAAAAATATATTTTTTTTAATTTAAACTTCTAACATTATAAATACTTTTTAATTATTAAACTTAATTTACTTATCAATCAAATCATACTTTATTAATAAACTTTTACATAATTTGATTTAAATTTTGTTCACCCTCCTTTCTTGGAGACACTATTTTTTTTTTCTCTTTGGAACAACTTTCTTTACCATACAAAATAGAGGTTACAAGGGAAATTAAGCTTTTGACAAACTTTCTTTAACATGATTTTTTTTTTAAAAAGCAAAGCTATCATCCTCCTCCACTGGTGGCGCGTGTCCAGCACGTACAAGAGCACGTGGCATATTGACACGAAGGAATAAACAGAGTAGGCATTAAGCAAGCGGTGAAGTAGAAAAAGGGACGTGAATGTGATGGAGGTGAAGTAGCACGCAAGAGAAGCTGGTTTGGCAAATCCACAAGAGTGACACATAAGCAGAAGCAATAATAAAATTAATTAATTAATAAATAAACAATATATATGATTAATAAATTATTATTATTAGTTATAATATAAATATTTAAAAGAAAATTAAAGATAAGCGAAGGTATTGAAGAGCGAATACGTCTCACAGAAAAAGCGCGACGCATTAGATCAGCGATTTCCAATTCCTAAAAAACCTACTCTCTTCTTTTGACCGCCTTTGCATTACAGCCATTAGATTACTGCTCACTCAGTTTGTTACCTTTACCCCATTTCTCCCTCTCTCTCCTTCCAAATCACCTTCCTTCCTATTTGGCTTCTCTTACTCTCTCTTCTCTCCCTCTTTTCCCCCTTCTATCTATCTGTTACTTATCTTACACTGCCATGTCCACCCGATAAAACCCTAATTTGACACTCTCTCCACTCTACAGGTGGTTCACTCTCTGCCCAACTCCATTTTGTTTGCTTTGTTTCGGTTTTTTGTTGTCTCTGTGTCTGGGTTTCTTTAGGCTTGTGGATTGTTGTTGTGGTTGTTTAATGGGGTCTGAGTTGATATGCAGTTGTGGCTGATGATGTTGTGGATCTGTCTGTTTGGTTGCAGAAAAAACGGAATTTCATTCCTTTCTGTTGTATTTGAGGAATTAAGGGTTGGGATATATGTCCTTCAATCAATCAAGGTCCGATAAGAACGACACTCAATACCGAAAATCCGGGCGATCAGGAAGCTCGAATCAGCAGCGAGGTTCCTCAGGCGCGTTCGTCAAAGGCGGCGGCGGCGGGCCCGCGCCTTCACCGTCGATCACCTCGGGTTCATCACTCTCATCTAACCGGAGGTAAGTTAGGGTTTACAAATCTGTGTTTCTCCTATTTCTATTTCTTTTTGTATTGAGCGGTTGTTGTTTGAGATAGTGGGAGTATTGGGTTCCAATGTTTTTGGTTTTCGTATGTAAAATTGTGTTGTTTTCACTCTACGATGGTATAGATTGGGATGCAGGGTTTGCTTTGTGACCTGGGATTAGGTGATGTGTGAGTGTTTTTACTGGGATCATTATCAGGATACATTTGGTGTTTCTGTTGAAAACAAAAAATTGACTGTACATTTGCTTTTGTTTAGTTTTAAGAAGTCTAATAATGCACAAGGAGGGCAATCCGGTGTAAATCCATCCACTGTGAATTCAACCGAGTCTACTAGTGCTTCTACATCTCGGACTATACAGAATGGTACACATGTACAGCCAAAATTACATGGTATGCTGAGGGATTTTTTTTTTGAAATAAAATTGGTCCTTCTTCTCTTCTTTAGTTTATGGTTGTTACTCGGTAGAATTGTATTAGCTACATCATGTATGGGTTTTACTGTAAAAGAAATGTGGGAGAAATCCATGGCCCTTCATAATGGAAGAATCAGTGAAAACCGAGTTTATTTTGTATCAGTGCTTGACTGCTAAAATTATTATGATTATTCATTCATGGGCTTCACTTAATGTTGTATATAATAGCAGCATCTGATGCGCCGGTTACAAATGCAAGTGCCAAATCAAATGAACCATCAACTACTCAGAGGAGCACCAGAACTGTTCCGAAAGCTCCAACTTCTCAACCTCCCCCCATGAGCTCTGATCCAGCAGCTCCCACAACCCCTGCAAAGAGTATGTTAGCCTTGAAGGTTTCAATTGGTTTATGAGATGTGAAGTCATTAATATTTATTTATTATAGCCAGATTGGCATCATAATATGATAATTATTTGATATTGCATTTTGTCCTTCACAATATTTTTCATGTCAGACTGAATTGATCTGATTTCCCCCCCTTTATGCCAGCAACTGGAGATGCATCCAAGACATTCCCTTTTCAGTTTGGAACTCTTAGTCCTGGTTTTATGAATGGAATGGCAGTATGTTTCCTATTTTTGATTCTCTTAATGCTTATATGGAGTTTGATGTATTACGTATTGCTTAGAACTTTTGGCTGAGTAATGATTATGTTCATAAACAATTCACAGATCCCTGCCCGTACCAGCTCAGCTCCGCCTAATTTGGATGAGCAGAAACAACACCAGGTGTGTTTGTTTGTCCATGTATATGTATATGTATATATGTATTTACATGTGCGTGTGTATATGTTTGTGTTTATAGTGTTGCCATCACTCCTTCAAAAATAAATACCCTCTCATTTTTTCATTGTAATGGAAGTAATGTTTTGTTAATTCATTTAATTTATTTTTATCTTTCAGGCACTTCATGAGTCTTACAGATCTGTAGTACCTTCAGTGCCCACACCACCTGTCCCCAAACAGCAACCACCAAGGAAGGATGCAGGTGTTGCAGACCAATCTAATTCTAGGGAGGCAAATCCAGGGACAAGGGTCAAAAAGGACCCTCAGGTGTCGCCTTCGCCCCATGCAAGTCAGATGCAGAAGCCTTTTGTTGTCCCCATGACTGGGATTTCAATGCCAATGCCTTTTCATCAGTCACAGGTATCTGTACAGTTTGGTGGTCCTAACCCACATATTCAGTCTCAGGGTATGTCAACTGCATCCCTTCAGATGCCTATACCCATGCCTTTACCCATTGGAAATGCCCCACAGGTGCAACAGCAGGTTTTTCTTCCACGTCTTCAACCCCATCCTATGCATTCGCAAGGAATCATGCAAGCCCAGAACATGAGTTTCACTCCTCAAATGGGACATCAGTTGCCCCATCAGTTAGGCAACATGGGCATCAGCACCACCCCGCAATATCCTCAGCAGCAAGGAGGAAAATTTGGTGGTCCTCGTAAAACTACTGTCAAGATCACTCATCCTGAAACACACGAGGAATTGAGGCTTGACAAAAGAGCAGATACGTATTCAGAGGGGGTTTCATCAGGTGCAAGGTCTCACCCTAATGTACCTTCTCAATCCCAACCTGTTCAGTCATTTGGTGCTTCTCATCCTACAAACTACTATCCACCCAGCTCCTATAATACCAGCTCGCTGTTTTTCCAATCTCCTAATTCTCTTCCCTTAACAAGTAGCCAAATAACTCCAAATTCTCAGGCACCGAGATTTAACTATCAGGTGAACCATGGACCACAAAATGTGAGTTTCATTAATCCATCATCTCTTAGTTCTGTGCCTGTTGGGAAAACTGGTGCTCCAATTCTTGGTGTCCCTGAACCAGCTAGTGCAGAACATTCTCGTGATGTGCATAATGTAATCTTATCAGCGCCACCAGCAGCAAGTTCTGTTACTATAAAGCCAAGTAGTGGTTCTGGTGTTGAAAAAAGTGAATCTCCTAGTTCTTCAGGAGCATCCAGTGATGCTCCCTCCTCTGTGCCTCAAAGAGTGGTTGAAACTCATGCTGATATCTCTTCACAACCATCTAAGTCATCTAGTGAGGCTTCTAATCTGTTGCCAAAACAATCTGCAGCTGCATCTGTTGCTCCTTCTACTGAGAACCTTACAACTGCCACATCTATTCCTGCGCTGAATGCTGTCAGTGAAGATTCTGTTTCAGCTGGGTCCAACAATGAAGGCAAGTGTAAGGAATCTCTTAGCAGGTCAAACTCTCTGAAAGATAATCAGAAGAAACCCGGAAAGAAAGGTCAATCACAGCATCAGGTACTTAAATTTTTTTTTTGTTAAGAAATATATTTCTGATTTGCTCTTGGCTTACTTGAATTAAAGTATATTCTTTTTTTTGTATTTGCCACAGGTTGCTGTACAGTCTCATGCGGTGGCAACTGTGCCATCTGAAGGTGGTGTATCTGATAATGGAGTTTCTGAAAGTGTAAAATCTAAAGCAAACCATTCTAATGCAATATGTAGTGATGACATCCCAGCAACTGAAGACATACCATCAACTACTGGTGGTTCTGTTAACTGTTCTATGGAAGTTTCTGGTTCTCAGTCTGTTGATAGTTTGAACAATCAGAATCATGATAAACTTGAGAAGTTGTCACAGCATGATAAACTTTTAGACCAGAATATACCAGAAATGAGTGATAATAATGACAGAAGACCTTCTGAAGGTCCCAAACAGAATTTTAACGATAGTGGCTCTTCTGTGGAATCTGTAACTTTGAAGTCCATCAAATGTGAAGAACCTGAAGAAGATGCAGCGAAATTAAGGGCTGAAGTCCTAACCCCAAGGACTGTGCAGCAAGGGAAAGAAGAATCTATAAGTTCTAATGCTGAATGTGACAAGATGGGAGAAAATTTAGGCATGTCTACGTTCACTGTATTGGATTCTAGAGATGCTGCCTCTTTGAGTAGAAGTGATAGTGTAGTTAGTACTGAATCTGCTAATGCATATTTTGGGGCATCTGATCAGCAATCCTCTTCTGCAACAGAAGCAAGTTCAAACAACAGCAAGGATAGTGCAGAGAATTCTGGGAGTGGGTCAGCATCCCTTCCACTTTCAGGTACCAAGGATAAACCTGTTTTCGAACCAAATAAGGTGAAAGCTACTTCAAAAAACAAGAAAAAAAGGAGAGAATATCTTCAAAAAGCAGATGCTGCGGGGTCAACATCTGATCTATATAATGCATATAAGGGACCTGAGGAAAAGAAAGAAACTGTTGTAAGTGCAGAGAGTACTGAAAGTACATCTCCTTCTGGCAGTTCAAAGCAGTTGCCTACAGATGCTGCTCAGCCTGATGCTATTGCAAGTGAGAAAGTCGGACAGGGGAAAGCTGAGCCTGATGATTGGGAAGATGCTGCTGACATGTCTACACCAAAATTGGAAGTTTCAGATAAAATGCTACAGGATGGGAGTGGGAGTACTGCCAAAAAATATTCAAGAGATTTTCTATTGAAATTTGCTGAGCAATGCACTGATCTTCCGGAGGCATTTGAAATTAGGGCAGACATTGCTGAAGTTTTAATGAGTTCTAATATTAGTGGTTCTCATGTTCTTGAACGAGAACCGTATCCTAGTCCTGGAAGGTCTGGTGTGGTGTCCCGAATGGACCGTCGTGGAAGTGGTGTGATTGAGGAAGACAGATGGAATAAAGCTTCAGTGAATTTTACTTCAGGACGTGATATGCGATTGGATACTGGTTTTGGAGGTAATGTAGGATTTCGACCTAGCCCAGGAGGCAATTTTGGTGTTTTAAGGAACCCACGTGTACAGTCCCCTGTGCAATATTCTGGAGGGATCCTTGCTGGCCCAATGCAATCCATGGGGCCTCAGGGAGGAATACAAAGGAATAACCCTGATGGTGAAAGGTGGCAGCGAGCTAATAACTTCCAAAGGGGATTAATTCCTTCTCCTTCTCAGGCACCTTTACAGATGATGCATAAAGCTGAGAAGAAGTACGAGGTGGGTAAAGTGACAGATGAGGAAGAGGCCAAACAGAGGCAGTTGAAAGCTATCCTAAACAAGCTAACGCCTCAGAATTTTGAGAAACTTTTTGAACAGGTTAAAGCAGTTAACATTGACAATGCTATGACCCTTACTGGCGTCATCTCACAGATCTTTGAGAAGGCATTGATGGAGCCGACGTTCTGTGAAATGTATGCCAATTTCTGCTTACATCTAGCTTCAGAATTGCCTGATTTTAGTGAGGACAATGAGAAGATAACGTTTAAGAGATTATTATTGAACAAGTGCCAGGAGGAGTTTGAGAGAGGTGAAAGAGAGCAAGAAGAAGCTAATAAGGTTGATGAGGGTGAGGTCAAGCAGTCTGCTGAGGCGAGAGAAGAGAAGAGAACTAAGGCGCGAAGACGCATGTTGGGTAATATTAGATTGATTGGTGAGCTATATAAGAAGAAAATGTTGACAGAGAGAATAATGCACGAGTGTATACAGAAGTTACTGGGTCAATACCAGGATCCTGATGAAGAAGATGTTGAAGCTTTGTGCAAGCTGATGAGTACTATTGGGGAGATGATTGACCATCCGAAGGCCAAGGAACATATGGATTTGTATTTTGAAAGGATGAAATTGTTTTCTAACAATATGAATTTGTCTTCCAGAGTGAGGTTCATGTTGAAAGATACCATTGATTTGAGAAAGAATAGATGGCAACAAAAGAGGAAAGTTGAAGGTCCAAAGAAGATTGAGGAGGTACACAGAGATGCTGCACAGGACAGGCAGCTGCAAACTGGTAGGATGGGTCGTGGTCCTGGCAGTAATGCTTCAGGAAGAAGAATGCCTATGGATTTTGGTTCAAGAGGGTCACCTATGTTGTCTTCTCCTAATGCTCAGATTGGTGGAATGCGTGGGCTGCCTACTCAAGGTCGTGGCTTTGGTTCTCAGGATGTTCGATTTGATGATAGGCAGTCTTACGAGGCTAGGACCTTGTCAATGCCCTTGCCTCAAAGGACTCTAGGTGATGATTCTATCACCTTGGGGCCCCAAGGTGGTCTTGCTAGAGGAATGTCCCTAAGAGGAGCAACTACATTTTCAAGTCCGCCTGTTTCTGATGTTTCTACTGGCCCTGGAGACTCGCGAAGAATGTCTAATAATCCTAATGGTTATGGTCACATTTCAGAACGTGCACCAACCAGCTCAAGGGAGGATCTTGTGCCAAGATATATTCCGGATAGATTTGCAGGCCCAACTGCTTACGAGCAATCAAGTTCTCAAGAGCGCAATATGAACTATGGTAGCAAGGACTTGAGAAATGCAGATAGGAGCTTTGACAGGCCCATTGCAACTTCACCTGCTCGAGTGCAAGTGCAAGGACCAACAGTTTCCCAGAATGCTTCTTCAGATAAGGTTTGGCCTGAAGAGCGACTGCGGGACATGTCCATAGCAGCAATCAAAGAATTTTACAGGTATTGTTTTCTCTTTTTGGCTTTTTTATCCTCCTTGGCCCATCTTTGGTGTGCACCACTTGTGCTTTTGCTGAGAAGCTTGTTTTGGTTATGTAATGTATAATCCGTACCATACTGAACATGTGTCAATTATCTTTGGATGAATTCTTTTTCACATATACTTTTTTTTTTACTATCTAGGGAAACTATTTACGATTTAAGATGAAGGTGAAATGATATCTGTGGTCTTTTGACCATTTAATTTCGCCTTAACTTCTCCTTGTTGATTAGCCCCTCCCTTTCTGCCTTCGAGTAGATTTTTTATCTCACTTCAATTTTATTGTTTCTTCTGGTAACCTTCATAGTTTCTGTTTGTGTGCATGTTAGGTGCATAATGAGAGATACTCTGGTATAGATCACCATACATGGTTCTAACTATATTGCATCCTAAGTAGTTTAACAATTTCCTTATAGACCTTTAGATTGAGACATACCCCGTGCTTGATCTTTGTAATGTAGTTTTGGATCTTGAGAACCAGTAGTTTTCATGCAACTACCCACTCTGTTACCTGAAGGACAACTGTTCATTACTTTTGTCATGTAGTACTTAGTATTTTGGTTGCTTTGAGGATCGAACTCTGCTTTTTAGTTGATCGAATATTCAGTTTTCTAGTTTTGATCGCAGGGGGGCAAATTAAATTGACTATGCCTCTTCAGCCATGTCAGACATGTTATATACATATATATATATATATTATTATTATTGTAAAACTAAAAAATTGGAATATATTGAATTTATATAAATTCAATTTATTATTAATATAAATAAATTGAAATAGAAAATATTAAAATTATTATATTATTATAAATTCTATTATTATTTAGAATCATATTCATATAATCATAATAATAATATATAATAATCATAATAGAAAGGTATTATAGATATCGTTTTCATTCTAATTCTATAGAATTCCATTTTTTTATTATATATATATATATTGGGTAGTGTCACAGTTATAAGATTTATTTCCAATTATTTTGTTGTTTAATGATTTGACTGAAACTTGTGTCTTTCTCAGTGCTGTAGATGAGAAAGAAGTTGCTTTATGTGTGAAAGAGATGAACTCCCCCAGCTTCCATCCTACCATGGTCTCTCTTTGGGTTGCTGACTCTTTTGAGAGGAAGAACCCCGAAAGAGACCTTGACCTTTTGGCGAAATTGCTTGTCAACCTTTCGAAGTCTCAGGATGGAACCTTGAATCAAGCCGAGCTGATGAAAGGGTAAGAGTTCTTTAACAGCATGCTGACTGGTTTAAAAAAAAAGAGAAACCCTTACTTTGGTTTTAGCATGTTATTTACTGTTCAGTATTTTTTTTTTGGTTAACTAGGTTTGAATCTGTTCTTGCTACACTGGAGGATGCTGTTACCGATGCGCCTAGAGCACCAGAATTTCTTGGTCGCATATTTGCAAGAGTTATAACAGAGAATGTGGTATCTTTGAGAGAGATTGGGCGACTGATACATGAAGGTGGGGAGGAGCCAGGCCTGCTCTTAGAAGTTGGACTTGCAGCTGATGTTCTTGGAAGCACATTGGAGGCAATAAAATTGGAGAAGGGAGATGCTTTTCTAAATGAGATCCGGACGAACTCCAATTTAAAGTTGGAGTCTTTCCGGCCACCCGATCCTATTAAATCAAGGAAGTTAGAGAAATTTCTTTAGAGGATAATGATGCTCATTGTATCCTTCTTAGGTAGAGGGTAAAAATTATTCATGTCTAGTGCTTTTAGGGTACTCAAATTTGCAAAGGAAAAAAAAAAGATATTCTCTGTTGGGTGGGTGGTTGGCTGGCATTTTACACAAGGAATTTCCTTTCTCATAATATTATTTCTCCAACATCTTCACTGAAATGATAAAAAGGTTCAATTGAGCATCAGAAATCTCAGGTTTGAGTTATCATGCCTGCCGGGTGAGAGGTTTCAATTCTCTCAACATTTTTTTGTACGATTCAACTGTCCATGGAAATGTACTGGCAGATTTATCTGCACCATATGCATATATGTAGACAGGTTTTCTTTCGTATCCAACGAAATATAGATACTATAATTGGGACTTGAACTTAGCATATCTAACCACAGGCTTAGAATTATCTGTCTCATAAAGCTCAAGCAATTGAATAATGTTTTAAATTTGATGGCCATTCATGAGTTTATGAGACATGTGGGATCCTCTGATCACCGAGCTAGAAGCTGTTCACATTGCTGCCACAAACCACATTCAGCAAAAAGTATCTCTGGAGCTCCCACGTGACTTTGTCGTTATTCATTGAGGAATTAGACATCTGCTTTTCTGAAACAATCTTTCCGTTGCAATGCATTAGAATTGTAAGACGTATTGATGCTGATATAGCCAAGGGTATTACCTTCTACCACCCCCACCTTTACCATCCACCACCCCCCAATACGCAAAATGACCATAATGCCCTTGACGGAAGAAATAATGTCTGTTGCGTCCTTCCTCCACCCCCCACGATGCTATTAATGGTGGAAGCAAAACCCTAAATTTTCATCTCATTCTCTTGGCTGATTTATTGATTTGTAAGAGTGGAAGCATTTATATTTGAGTGTATATTGTTCGTGCGAAGTTTAATGGTATATGAAACGAGGTATGTATCCTCCAATTTTTGTTTTAAGTTTGGTATAAGTTTCTGGTGTCGATAGCGCTTCTACAGAGGCGTTAATATCCTCAGACGCTCCTAGAGAAGCGTTCATAGTTGTTTAAACGCCTGTGGAAGAGCGTTGCATGGAATGAACGCCTGTGGAGGTTATGTCCTAATAACGCTCCTACAGAAGCGTTTATAGGATCCAACGCCTGTGCAGAAGCGATAAATAAACGCTTCTGCATGAGCGTTTTTTTAGTAAAACGCCTCTGCAGGAGCGTTTCATGGAAATATCCTCCACGGACATTAACGCTCTTCCACAGGCGTTTGTGGGTTGCAACGCTTTTGCAGGAGCGTCCTGTTATGTTAACGCCTCTGTAGGAACGGTATCGACACTAGAAGCTTATACCAAACTTGATGTAAATTGTTACTTTAAAATTATATTGAGTGCTGACATATTAACTTTGTAAATGTAGAAAAGAAAAGATTGATTTGTATTGTAAACATGCATAAGGATTCATACTTCAATTGTGAATACATCCCAAACGAAGAAGCAAATTTAACATCCGATCCTAATTTGCTTCAACCGGTACGATAAAACTTTGTTGTTTGACTAAAAATATAATTTATTATTGTATTGAATGGTTGATTGATATGAAATGATATTTTCACAGGTTAATAAAGATGAAATATGCGATGGTAATAACTCTTTTGTAGGAGAAGATTTGACTCATCTTTTTAGTACCAATCAAGTAAGTAAGGTGCTTTGTTGAATAACACAAACACAAATATGATTTCATTAATGATTATTAACTTATAATCATTATTTTTTTTGTATAGACATTTAGTACAAGGGATGAGTTTTTGAAATGGGTAAGAGACATTGGAAAGTCGGCTGGATTTGTTTTGGTTATTACTAAATCAGAGACAGGAGACGATGGAAAGCGTACACAGATTATATTAGGATGCGAACGTGGTGGTAAATATAAGCCCACAAGTAGGAGAAGCCAAACAATGCTAAAGACGGCAACAAGAAAATGTGAATGTCCATTTAGAGTGAAGGGAAGACAATGGGCAAATGGTTTATGGAAGGTACGGGTGCAATGTGGTTACCATAACCATCCTGTAGCTGAGTCATTAATTGGGCATCCATATGCTGGACGCTTGAATGAGGAAGAGTTAACCATGGTGGAAGAGATGACGCAAAACAGGGTTCCTCCTCGGGACATATTGCTTACTCTAAAGAAAAAAAGTGCAGAAAACGTAACAACTATAAAGCAAATATATCATGCCAGAGAACAATATAAGCTGAAGATTAGGGGGCCTAGAACTCCAATACAGCATTTATTGAAATGTTTGGATGAATCCAAATATTTGTATTGGTATAGGAGTGATGAAGAGTCAAATATCGTAAAAGACATATTCTGGACACACCCTGACTCAGTTAAGTTATTGAATGCCTTTCCTATTGTTCTGTTAATGGATAGCACATACAAAACCAATAGGTATCGTCTCCCACTACTTGAGATTGTTGGTGTGACATCGACAGAGTTGACATTCTCAGTCGGGTTTTCATATATGGAGTCTGAACGTATTGACAACTTTGAATGGGCACTTAGGAGGTTGAGATCTTTATTCTGGCAAGATGACTTGTGTCCACAGGTGATTGTGACAGATCGAGAACTGGCATTAATGAGAGCCGTAGAAAAGATATTTCCTACATCAATGAATCTGTTGTGTCGGTATCACATTAATAAAAATGTGGAGTCGAAATGCAAACAGTCGGTTCGTGATGTTGCCGAGTACGAAATGGTGATGGATGCGTGGGGTAGGGTTATTGATGCTTTCGATGAAGAGGAGTACTATTATGCTTATGCGGCATTTCGAACCACATGCGCCGCACTTGATAGCTTTGTTGTATACGTTGACGATACGTGGTTAAATCCATATAAGGAGAAATTTATTACAGCTTGGACAGACAGGTACATGCATCTAGGCAACACAACAACAAACAGGTTAGTCGATAATTTTTTCTCTCTAATATGTAACTTGCATTTTTTTATGACATGTCTGATCGTTTGATTGTTGTCATTGTACTAGGGTAGAGGGTGCACATGCTAACCTGAAAAGAATTTTGCAATCATCTATGGGGGATCTTCATAGTTGCTGGGAAGGTATTCATTCTCTAATAACCTTACAGCACAATGAGATTAAAAAATCCTATCAACACAGTCTTCAGAGAGTGGAACACAAGATGAATTGTGCATTATTTAGTGGATTGCATCGTTGTGTTTCACTAGCTGCAATTAGACACTTGTGGAGAGAGCTTAAGAGATCTCAGTCGCATGTTGGCACAGACATGGTTGCTTGTGGTTGCCGCATTAAAACTACGCATGGATTACCTTGCGCGCATGACCTTGGGCAGTTGAATATGTCAAACTTATTTGTTCGATTGGGTTCAATTCACCCTCATTGGAAGACTCTCACGTTTGAGGTCGAGCGCAATGGTCGCGGGACAGTACCTTATCGGGATGTCATGGACATGTTATGGAGTAAGTTCAGCAGCTTAACCACTGAGGAAGAGCAGTGGTGTCAGTATCACAAGACAGCTGCAGTAATGTCCCCAGAAGTCAGTTCACTTAACCCACCACCAGAGAAAGTCAAAACAAAGGGCGGCAAAAAGAAGGCTACCAAGAGATCAGTATCATCTACACAGCGTGATCCGTCACTCTTTGAGATTGTGGATGCACAGTGGAGTGCTATGCAGAAAAAGATGACATCAGGAAGTGGCCCATCGACAAGAAGCTCAATGACACCTGCTAAGCCTTCTCGCATACGTAGTCAATCCCCTATTCCCACAACTTCATCTGAGCCACATAACATATATCCACATGAAGGTACAGATGAACATTTACAGCCATTGATACAATGTCATGTGTATAACACTAGTAGACATATTTATCTGCTAGACCAATTACCGACATGTATCCATCCATATGTGGATGATGTTATTGATGTTCGCCCTGATGGGAATTGTGGTTATCGAGCAATTGCTTTAGGCCTTAGACTATCAGAGGATGAGTGGTTCAGAATACGCCAAGAGTGCATTACCGAGATGACAACATGGGAAAGACTTTATACTGAAATGTTTCTTCCACGAGGATACGCTACACTTCTATCATCACTTATTGTTGACTCAACAACGTCAGGTGTGTTGCCCGACAAGTGGATGTCTATACCAGACATGCCATATGTTGTTGCATCCCGATTTAATGTAGTCGTGGTTGTCTTGCACCCACAATTGTCGCAAACATATCTCCCGCTTCATTGTCCACCCCCATTCAGTGTGTCAAAGTCAGAAGAAGTCATCATAGCATATGTTCATGGGAATCATTTTGTTCAGGTAAGAATTTGTTGTTCAAGTATGTCTTTATATTCATTAGCTGTGTTAAATTATGATATATTTTTCCTATGTTGTTACAGGTCAAGCTAAAGGACAACTCTCCCCTGCCACCTGTGGCACCACAATGGTCGTATGCAGCATCACAAGAGGCTCAAGACTGGATAAGACCGTACTTAGGTCGCATTAAACAATTTGAAGTGTTGGCACGAGCAGGTCGTCCTTAGGCAGCCCCCCTAGTGTTTCAATTCATTTAGACTTGATGTTGTATCCAATGGATGTTTAAGATTGTTATTTCTTAATTGATTTTTTTCTTGCTTTATTGATGAACTAGCTATGTATAACCCAAACCATGTATCAGATAGTCGGTTATTCAATGTAAATATTAATTTTCATACCCTACTTGGTCGTAATTGAAAATAACATGTCCATGTAAATTAACTTAGTGACATATAAATATCAAATGTACAAAACATAATACGTCGGCATGAAAAGTAAAAACATCATATAACTTCGCATAACAATTGTTGCTTGTAAGACATAATAGTTTACATCGCATAACAAGAATAAAAAGTTACATTATTTAACTAATGATGTCAACGAGTAGAGGGGCCAGCACCCTGACTAAAATGATGACCCATGCGACTACGTTCTGCAAAGTCTGCCCCACGACGAGTCGCACTACGAATAATCTGCAACAACCGACCAATATCCGAATGCTCGTGTGCTAACCTGCTGCCAAAGATAGTCTGTACAGTTGCATCTATTGTCTGAAAACACTCCTGCATGTTTCATTCAAAAATATATTATTACAGACATCATCATTTTATTAACTAATAGCTATGTATGAAAACATCATTTTCAGATTAAGATCAGATACCAGCATCTCATCGACCAACGGACGTGTGCCTGTCTCATCTCCACTCGTATGGGGATCGGACCATATAGGAGGGTCAATCACGCGAACAGATGTCGGTAGTACGTATGGATGTGATATCATGTGATACCACTCCATATACCCTGGCATAACTTGGCCAGCCACTGACACAGCTAGCCCACGTGCGTCCGCACTCAGCATGTGATCGTCAAAATTCTCCCACATGGCATTAACCTCACTCAGGTAGATCGGGTCATCAGCTGCACGCAAGGGAGGTGGGGGTATCGACTGGACATGCGAGAACTGTCTCAGTACCCGATCCGGCTGGTGTGGTTCCACCCATAAGCCAAAACGCATCCTCCCTAAGAAGAATGAAACTGGTAACAGTGGATGGAAGTCTCGAGCATCGTCGTATGGGGTCCATTCGACGTCCAGATGTCGTAGACAATCCAACTGGTGTCTCATAGGAGGAAGTTGGCCACTCCCTCTACGAGATGACCAGCGTGCAGCTCGCGGGAGATCTTCACGATATGATGCATTCAGGCGGCAGGATTGGCGCATACCAGGAAAATACTCGTAGATCCACGCCTGCAAATAATGATGTATGATTAAAAAATTTGATTGTGTGACTATAAATACAAAAACGTAACCAAATGTAATAGTTGACATACCAGTAAAAGTGGTAATGGCCCAGCGATCTGTCTCGCTTTGTGTCGGGCTGCATAACCTAACTGCCGATACATGTGGGTGAGACATATAGCTCCCCACGGTATATCGTGAATGGCGTCGACATCGCGAAGCAACTCCAAGTACTCTGTGCGCACAGCTGATGATGACTTGTCTACAAACACTGTGCATCCCAATACAAATAGCATGATGGCTCTAGCAGCATAGATCCACCTCCTGTAGCTAATCTGGGCAGCAATAATGGTCAGCAACGTCTCAAATCTAATTGCAGGCTTCCTGCAAACTTCAAATTCTTCAAGTACTGTAGCAATTGGGACCCCCAACACATCCATCACCGGCCTAGCTGCCTGTTCCACGGTCCAAGTAGGCACAGCAACAAATTGACCTCCCATTGGTAGATGTAACAGTGATGACACATCATCTAGTGTGATGGTCATCTCCCCGATAGGTAGGTGGAAGGTGTTTGTATCTGAGTGCCACCTCTCAATGAATGCAGACAACAATGCTTTGTCAACCATGCTGTAGTCCAAACTCAGCAGTGGCTCCAGCCCTGAATTCCTAACTATATGTCGTACGTCTTCCGGCATTGTGTCATACTGTAATGCTCTTATCTTATTCCCATGAATAAATGGTCTGATAAGAGGGCGGTCCTGTTTTTTACACAACATCAACTTAGTTTTACATAATATAAAAAGACATATAATTTTAATTATGTAGGTGTTCATACTTACCCGTTCACCGGCCCATACGTGAAGTGCAGTATGCCCTCCATATCTCCTAAGTGTGGAGGGATCATGTGGGCCACCTGGTGCTCCAACAGTCAAGAGGTCAGTCTTGCATATGACCTCAATTATAACCTCATAATCTCCTCCTCCGACATCGTTATCAGAGCCCGAGTCATCCGATGTGCTGGCCGCTCGAATATCTTCAACAGGGTGACTTTCTGGTTGCCTCCTGTTTACACGTTGTCTGCGATCCGAAGCCGTTGGTCGACGACGATCAGCTTGCTGTCCTCGTTCAGATGTATCTGTATCTCTAAAAGCTGGATTCTTCGTTCTCACCATATTTCCTACAACAATATCAACTCAAACACTTTCAGATCAAACAAAATCCAAACATTTTAAATAACATGTATTAAAGAATCAAATGTTGTTAATTTCAATTCATCTCTAACAAATTTTAAAGGTACATCAGGTTATAAGTTTGGAAAAATTATTAGGGACAGGGTAGGCCCCAAAAACGCCTCTGTACAGGCGTTTATATGCACAAAACGCTTGTCCAGAGGCGTTGGATATCAACGCCTCTTCATGGGCGTTCATAGGGAACACATGCTTGTCAAGAGGCGTTGGACATCAACGCCTCTTCATGGGCGTTTGGCAGCACGAACACCTCCACAAGAGCGTTCGTTTCACGCTTCTCCATAGGCGTTCATTAGACCGAACGCTTGTGTAGAAGCGTTCCATGGGAGAATCCACTTCACCCTTCAACGCTTTCTCACAAGCGTTCAGCCCCCCCGAACGCTCATGCAAGAGCGTTTGAAGTCATCAACGCTCTTGCACAAGCGTTCATAACCCAAGCACCACCGTGACCATCATACAACACCATTTCTACTCATTTTACATAATTAAACTCCTACAATGCATATAATGAAGGATAAACATACCTTTTATTGTGGAATTTGTCCAAGAAATACTAGAATGCCGATGAGAAATAGGAAGGAAAATGAAGTGCGGCGTGGGTGGGGGGGATGGTAGGGTTTTCGGGGAAGGGAAGGAGAGAATGAGGAGAAAGAAGAGGCATAAGGGCATTTTGGGAATAAAAAATAAAAAAAAAAAATGGGGGGTGGTGGATGGGAAAGGTGGGGGTGGTAGAAGGGAAGACCCTATAGCCAAACTTGTTGATTCTGGTCAGGGTTTTGGTAATCGAGAGAGAGAAAAAAAAACAAGCATATTCTCTTCCTTTATGTATCTTATTCTTATTCCTTGTCTTAACTCATTTGATTAATTAAAAAACTATATAATAATACATTTTCAACAATTTATCTAATTAAAAAAAGGAAAATGTTAACATCAGCAATTTGTTCTTTATTAAATAGGCTTATACTATTGGTCAATAATAAATAGGAAAAAGTCTAAATAATACCTTTAAATGATATTTAATGTACACTTCACCCTTTCAAAATTTGAAAAGTGCATTCCATCTCAAAAATATTAACTACCGTTAAGAATTAAACATAATTAATCATCTACAGCTCACATAATAAAATTAAAATACCTAAGACAAAAATAAATGCCCCAGTTATTACCAAAAAAAAAAACAACTAAATTACACATAATTGTTATTTAAAAGGACAAATTTGTCTTTTAAATTTTTTCTGTAATTAATAAAAATATTACAGAGCATTTAATGACTCTTCAATAGTTATTTAGCGTTTAGAATTTTAAGAATTAAGTTTTTAAAATTTGAAGGTTTTTATATATTTTTAGAATTAAGATTTATAATTAAGTTTATATTTAAAATTGAGTTGAAAATTTAAGATTGAGGTTAATATTTAAAATTTAAAAATATGTTCATATTTAAAGTTTAGAGTTTATATTTATAATTTAAAATTTAAAGTTTATATATAGAGTTTTAGGGTTAAAAATTTGAATTCCATACAATTGATATCATTTAATGAGGTAGAAACGCTTATGCTGGGCCATTAAGTTGAGGTTAACAACCCAAAAAAAATTAGAGATTAGCGAGGAAATTAAAGAAGGAATAGGAAGAGGTCTCACAAAAAAGCGCAAGCCATTAGATTAGTGACTTCCAATTCCTAGAAAACTACTTTCTTATAGTATAGCCCTGTTTGGTACAAAAGAATTTTTAAAAAAGGAACAAGAGAAGGAGTAGGAAGAGTAAAAGGAAAAAGAATATCTTGTTTTGTATGAGAGGGAAAAAGAGTAAGGATTGCTTGAAGGAATTGGAATATAAATATATCCAATTACAAAAATAACCTTCAACTTAAATAATTAAATTAATTTTAATAAAATGTTAAAATAAAAAAAAAATCCTTCAGAATAACATCTACACTCAACGGACCGATCTTCTCTGGCGAGACCACGAGGCAGCTCCGGCAACAGCAAGACAGCCTGGACAACGTCGAAGAAGATGAAGGGAACTTTTGGTTTTTGAGTTCTTTGGGTTTCTGGTCGTACAGAGACGGAGACGCGAAACCATACGAGGAGCAGCAACCCAGCCTCGTCTTCTTCAACTCCGAGAGTCCAACGTCGATTGGGGTGAACCAGATTCGAAATGGCAAAGCTCACGTCAAGATATATGAACCTAGTGGTTGTTCTCTGCCGGTGAGGGATGAAGTTGGAGAGGCCATCTAATTTCAAGTGGAAATATGTAGACGTGTTAGGGGCAAAATTGTAACAAAAACGTGTTTCTACGGAATTAGATAAAATTTCACAGGGGAGGTCAAGAAAGGAAAATGTTTAACACACTCTTTACATTTATTTTTATCTATTTCTTTTTTCAGTAACATCTCTCGAGGAATGCAAATTGATCCAAATTAATACAATTTGGATTGCTAAGCATTTGGAATTTCTTCCCTTTTATCCTACCAAACATGCTTTAAGATGGAATGGAAATCTTTTTCCCATTCCCGATTCAGATTTTAAGGATACCAAACGGGCTGTTACTTTGACCACCTTTGCATTACTACTCACTCAGTTTGTTACCATTACCCCTTCTCCCTCTCTCTTCTTCCAAATCACCTTCCTTCCTATTTGGCTTCTCCTACTCTCCCTCTTTTCCCCCTTCTTTCTCTCGGTTACTTATCTTACACTGCCATGTCCACCCGATAAAACCCTAATTTGACATTCTCTCCACTCTATAGGTGGTTCACTCTCTGCCCAACTCTATTTTGTTTGCTTTGTTTTTGTTTTTTGTTGTCTCTGTGTCTGGGTTTCTTTAGGCTTGTGGTTTGTTGTTGTTTAATGGGGTCTAAGTTGATATGCAGTTGTGGCTGATGATATTATGGATCTGTCTGTTTGGTTGCAGAAAAAACAGAAATTCCTTCCTTTCTGTTGTATCTGAAGAATTAAGGTTTGGGATATATGTCCTTCAATCAATCAAGGTCCGATAAGAACAACACTCAATACCGAAAATCTGGGCGATCAGGAAGCTCGAATCAGCAGAGAGGTTCCTCAGGCGCGTTCGTCAAGGGCGGCGGGCCCGCGCCTTCACCGTCGATCACCTCGGGTTCATCACTCTCGTCTAACCGAAGGTAAGTTAGGGTTTACAAATCTGTGTTTCTTCTATTTCTTTTTGTTTTGGGCGGTCGTTGTTTGAGATAGTGGGAGTATTGGGTTCCAATGCTTTTGATTTTCGTATGTAGAATTGTGTTGTTTTCACTCTACGATGGTATAGGTTGGGATGCAGGGTTTGCTTTGTGACCTGGGATTAGGTGATGTGTGAGTGTTTTTACTGGGATCATTATCAGGATACAATTGGTGTTTCTGTTGTGAACAAAAAATTGACTCTGTCCATTTGCTTTTATTAAGCTTTAAGAAGTCTAATAATGCACAAGGAGGGCAATCCAGTGTAAATCCATCCACTGTGAATTCAATCGAGTCTGCTAGTGCTTCTACATCTCGGACTATACAGAATGGCACACATGTACAGCCACAATTACATGGTATGTTGAATTTTTTTTTAAAAAATAAAATTGGTCCTTCTTCTCTTCTTTAGTTTATGGTTGTTACTCGGTAGAATTGTATTAGCTACATCATTTATTGGTTTTACTGTAAAAGAAACATGGGAAAAATCCATGCCCTTTCATAATGGAAGAATCAGTGAGAGCCGGGTTCATTTTGTATCCGTGCTTGACTGCCAAATAATTTATGACTATCCATTTATGGACTTCACTTAATGTGGTATATTAGGAGCATCTGATGCACCAGTTGCAAATGCAAGTGCCAAATCAACTGAACCATCAACTACTCAGAGGAGCACCAGAACTGTTCCGAAAGCTCCAACTTCTCAACCTCCCCCCATGAGCTCTGATCCAGCAGCTCCCACAACCCCTGCAAAGAGTATGTTAGCCTTGAAGGTTTTAATTGGTTTATGAGATGTGAAGTCATCAAATATTTATTAATTGTAGCCAGATTGGCATCATAATATGATAATAATTTGATATTGCATTTTTTCCTTCACAATATTTTCTATGTCAGACTGAACTGATCTGATTTCTCTCCCCTCCCCTCTAATGCCAGCAACTGGAGATGCATCCAAGACATTCCCTTTTCAATTTGGAACCGTTAGTCCTGGTTTTATGAATGGAATGGCAGTATGTTTCCTATTTTTGATTATCTTAATGAATATATGAAGTTTGATGTATTACATATTGCTTGGAACTTTAGGCTGAGTAATGATTATGTTCATAAACAATTCACAGGTCCCTGCCCGTACCAGCTCAGCTCCGCCTAATTTGGATGAGCAGAAACGACACCAGGTATGTTTGTTTGTCTATGTATATATGTATATGTATATATATTTACATTTGTGTGTGTGTATGTTTGTGTTTATAGTGTTGCCATCACTACTTCAAAAATAGATACCTTCTCATTTTTGACAGTAATGGAAGTAATTTTTGGGTAATTCATTTCATTTATTTTTATCTTTCAGGCACTTCATGAGTCTTACAGACCTGTAGGACCTTCAGTGCCTGCACCACCTGTTCCCAAACAGCAACAACCAAGGAAGGATGCAGGTGTTGCAGACCAATCTAATTTTGGGGAGGCACATCCAGGGACAAGGGTCAAAAAGGACCCTCAGGTGTCACCTTCACCCCATGCAAGTCAGATGCAGAAGCCTTCTGTTGTCCCCATGACTGGGATTTCAATGCCAATGCCTTTTCATCAGTCACAGGTATCTGTACAGTTTGGTGGTCCTAACCTACATATTCAGTCCCAGGGTATGTCAACTTCATCCCTTCAGATGACTATACCCATGCCTTTACCCATTGGAAATGCCCCACAGGTGCAACAGCAGGTTTTTCTTCCACGCCTTCAACCCCATCCTATGCATTCGCAAGGAATCATGCAAGCCCAAAACATGAGTTTCACTCCTCAAATGGGTCCTCAGTTGCCCCATCAGTTAGGCAACATGGGCATCAGCATCACCCCGCAATTTCCTCAGCAGCAAGGAGGAAAATTTGGTGGTCCTCGTAAAACTACTGTCAAGATCACTCATCCTGAAACACACGAGGAATTGAGGCTTGACAAAAGAGCAGATACGTATTCAGAGGGGGTTTCATCAGGTGCAAGGTCTCACCCTAATGTACCTTCTCAATCCCAACCTGTTCAGTCATTTGGTGCTTCTCATCCTACAAACTACTATCCACCCAGCTCCTATAATACCAGCTCACTGTTTTTCCAATCTCCTAATTCTCTTCCCTTAACAAGTAGCCAAATAACTCCAAATTCTCAGGCACCGAGATTTAACTATCAGGTGAACCATGGACCACAAAATGTGAGTTTCATTAATCCATCATCTCTTAGTTCTGTGCCTGTTGGGAAAACTGGTGCTCCAATTCTTGGTGTCCCTGAACCAGCTAGTGCAGAACATTCTCGTGATGTGCATAATGTAATCTTATCAGCGCCACCAGGAGCAAGTTCTGTTACTATAAAGCCAAGTAGTGGTTCTGGTGTTGAAAAAAGTGAATTTCCTAGTTCTTCAGGAGCATCCAGTGATGCTACCTCCTCTGTGCCTCAAAGAGTGATTGAAACTCATGCTGATATCTCTTCACAACCGTCTAAGTCATCTAGTGATGCTTCTAATCTGTTGCCAAATCAATCTGCAGCTGCATCTGTTACTCCTTCTACTGAGAACCTTACAACTGCCACATCTATTCCTGCATCGAATGCTGTCAGTGAAGATTCTGTTTCAGCTGGGTCCAACAATGAAGGCAAGTGTAAGGAATCTCTTAGCAGGTCAAACTCTCTGAAAGATAATCAGAAGAAACCCGGAAAGAAAGGTCAATCACAGCATCAGGTACTTAAAATTTTTATGGTTAAGAAATATTTTTCTGATTTGCTCCTGGTTTACTTAAATTAAAGCATACTCTTTTTATTATATTTGCCACAGGTTGCTGTACAGTCTCATGCGGTGGCAACTGTGCCGTCTGAAGGTGGTGTATCTGATAATGGAGTTTCTGAAAATGTAAAATCTAAAGCAAACCATTCGAATGCAATATGTAGTGATGACATCCCAGCAACTGAAGACATACCATCAACTACTGGCAGTTCTGTTAACTGTTCTATGGAAGTTTCTGGTTCTCAGCCTGTTGATAGTTTGAACAATCAGAATCATGATAAACTTTTAGACCAGAATATACCAGAAATGAGTGATAATAATGACAGAAGACCTTCTGAAGGTCCCAAACAGAATTTTAATGATAGTGGCTCTTCTGTGGAATCTGTATCTTTGAATTCCATCAAATGTGAAGAACTTGAAGAAGATGCAGCGAAATTAAGGGCTGAAGTCCTAACCCCAAGGACTGTGCAGCAAGGGAAGGAAGAATCTATAAGTTCTAATGCTGAATGTGACAAGATGGGAGAAAATTTAGGCATGTCTGCGTCCACTGCATTAGATACTAGAGATGCTGCCTCTTTGAGTAGAAATGATAGTGCAGTTAGTACTGAATCTGCTAATGCATATTATGGGGCGTCTGATGAGCAATCCGCATCTGTAACAGAAGCAGCTTCAAAAACCAGCAAGGATAGTGCAGAGAATGCTGGGAGTGGGTCAGAGTCCCTTCCACTTTCAGGTACCAAGGATAAACCTGTTTTAGAACCAAATAAGGTGAAAGCTACCTTTAAAGCTAAGAAGAAATGGAGAGAAACTCTTCAAAAAGCAGATGCTGCAGGGTCAACATCTGATCTATATAATGCATACAAGGGACCTGAGGAAAAGAAAGAAACTATTGTAAGTGCAGAGAGTACTGAAAGTACATCTACTTCTGGCAGTTCAAAGCAGTTGCCTACAGATGCTGCTCAGCCTGATGCTATTGCAAGTGAGAAAGTTGGACAGGGGAAAGCTGAGCCTGATGATTGGGAAGATGCTGCTGACATGTCTACACCAAAATTGGAAGTTTCAGATATAATGCTACAGGATGGGAGTGGGAGTACTGCCAAAAAATATTCACGAGATTTTCTGTTAAAATTTGCTGAGCAATGTACTGATCTTCCAGAGGGGTTTGAAATTAGGGCAGATATTGCTGAAGTTTTAATGAGTTCTAATCTTAGTGGTTCTCATGTTCTTGAACGAGATCCATATCCTAGTCCTGGAAGGTCTGGTGGGGTGTCCCGATTGGACCGTCGTGGAAGTGGTGTGATTGAGGAAGACAGATGGAATAAAGCTTCAGCAGCTTTTACTTCAGGACGTGATATGCGATTGGATACTGGTTTTGGAGGTAATATAGGATTTCGACCTAGCCCAGGAGGCAATTTTGGTGTTTTAAGGAACCCACGTGTACAGTCCCCTGTGCAATATTCTGGAGGGATCCTTGCTGGCCCAATGCAATCCATGGGGCCTCAGGGAGGAATACAAAGAAATAACCCTGATGGTGAAAGGTGGCAGCGAACTACTAACTTCCAAAGGGGATTAATTCCTTATCCTTCTCAGGCCCCTTTACAGATGATGCATAAAGCTGAGAAGAAGTACGAGGTGGGTAAAGTGACAGATGAGGAAGAGGCCAAACAGAGGCAGTTGAAAGCTATCCTAAACAAGCTAACGCCTCAGAATTTTGAGATACTTTTTGAACAGGTTAAAGCAGTTAACATTGACAATGCTGTGACCCTTACTGGCGTCATCTCACAGATCTTTGAGAAGGCTTTGATGGAACCGACGTTCTGTGAAATGTATGCCAATTTCTGCTTACATCTAGCTTCAGAGTTGCCTGATTTTAGTGAGGACAATGAGAAGATAACTTTTAAGAGATTATTATTGAACAAGTGCCAGGAGGAGTTTGAGAGAGGTGAAAGAGAGCAAGAAGAAGCTAATAAGGTTGATGAGGGTGAGGTCAAGCTGTCTGCTGAGGAGAGAGAAGAGAAGAGAATTAAAGCACGAAGGCGCATGTTGGGTAATATTAGATTGATTGGAGAACTATATAAGAAGAAAATGTTGACAGAGAGAATTATGCATGCGTGTATAAAGAAGTTACTGGGTCAATACCAGGATCCTGATGAAGAAGATGTTGAAGCTTTGTGCAAGCTGATGAGTACAATTGGGGGGATGATTGACCATTCGAAAGCCAAGGAACATATGGATGCATATTTTGAAAGGATGAAATTGTTATCTAACAATATGAATTTGTCTTCCAGAGTGAGGTTCATGTTGAAAGATACCATTGATTTGAGAAAGAATAGATGGCAACAAAAGAGGAAAGTTGAAGGTCCAAAGAAGATTGAGGAGGTACACAGAGATGCTGCACAGGACAGGCAGCTTCAAACTGGGAGGATGGGCCGTGGTCCTGGTAGTAATGCTTCAGGAAGAAGAATGCCTATGGATTTTGGTTCAAGAGGGTCGTCTATGCTGTCTTCTCCTAATGCTCAGATTGGTGGAATGCGTGGCCTGCCTACTCAAGGTCGTGGCTTTGGTTCTCAGGATGTTCGATTTGATGATAGGCTGCCATATGAGGCTAGGACTTTGTCAGTGCCTTTGCATCAAAGACCTCTAGGTGATGTTTCTATCACCTTGGGGCCCCAAGGTGGACTTGCTAGAGGAATGTCCATAAGAGGAGGAGCAACTACAATTTCAAGTCCACCTTTTTCTGATGTTTCTACTGGCCCTGGAGACTCACGAAGAATGTCTAGCAATCCTAATGGTTATGGTCACATTTCAGAACGTACACCAACCAGCTCAAGGGAGGATCTTGTGCCAAGATATGTTCCGGATAGGAGCTTTGACAGGCCTATTGCAACTTCACCTGCTCGAGTGCAAGGACCAACAGTTTCCCAGAATGCTTCTTCAGATAAGGTTTGGCCTGAAGACCGACTGCGGGACATGTCCATAGCGGCAATCAAAGAATTTTACAGGTATTATTTTCTCTTTTTGGCTTTTTTTATCCTCCTTGGCCCTTCTTTGTTGTTCACTAATTATGCTTTTGCTGAGAAGCATGTTTTGGTATGTAATGTATAAATAATCCGTACCATACTGAACATGTGTTGTTATCTTTGGATGAATTTTCTTCTGGATGAATTTTTTTCACATATACTTTATTTTACTATCTATGCAAACTATTTATGATATAAGATGAAGGTGAAATGATATCTTTGGTCTTTTGACCATTTAATTTCTCAACTTCTTGTTGATTTAGCCCTCCCTTTGTACTGTCGATTAGATTTTTTTATCTCACTTCAATATTTTAGTGTTTCTTCTTGTAACCTTCATTTTTTCTTTATTTGTGTGCATGTTAGGTGCATAATGAGAGATACTCTTGTATAGATCACCATACATGGTTCTAACTATATTGCATCCTAAGTAGTTTAGCAATTTCCTTATAGACCTTTAGATTGAGACATAGCCCCATGCTTGATCTATGTAATGCAGTTTTCGATCTTGAGTACCTGTAGTTTTCATGCAACTACCCACTTCCATTACCTGAAGGACAACTGTTAATTATTTGTGTCATGTAGTACTTAGTATTTTGGTTGCTCTGAGGATCGACTCTGCTTTTTGTTGGACTTGAGATGAAGATTATATTATTTGTTGGTATTTTGAAAGGATGCTGCTTGAAGCTATTGATTGTACAATGGATACAGACTGATTTTCCTGCTTGATGACCCATAAACATGTATGTGTGTGCGTGTGTGTATATATACATGTATTTATGTGTGTGTGTACAGACATATATAGAGAAGATGATCTAATATTCAGTTTTCTAGTTTTGATCGCAAGGGGGAAAATTAAAATTGATTATGCCTCTTCAGGCATGTCAGACAATATACATATATATTTATGTCTCAGTTATAAGATTTATTTCCAATTATTTTGTCGTTTAATGTTTTGACTGAAACTTGTGTGTCTTTCTCAGTGCTGTAGATGAGAAAGAAGTTGCTTTATGTGTGAAAGAGATGAACTACCCGAGCTTCCATCCTACCATGGTCTCTCTTTGGGTTGCTGACTCTTTTGAGAGGAAGAACCCAGAAAGAGACCTTGACCTTTTGGCCAAATTGCTTGTCAACCTTACCAAGTCTCAGGATGGCACCTTGAATCAAGCCGAGTTGATCAAAGGGTGAGAGTTCTTTAACAGCCTGCTGACTAGTTTATAAAAAGGGAGAAACCCTTACTTTGGCCTTAGCCATGTTATTTACTATTCTGTATTGTGTTGGTTGGCTAGGTTTGAATCTGTTCTTGCTACATTGGAGGATGCTGTTACCGATGCACCTAGAGCACCCGAATTTCTTGGTCGCATATTTGCAAGAGTTATAACAGAGAATGTGGTATCTTTGAAAGATATTGGGCGACTGATACATGAAGGCGGAGAGGAGCCAGGCCTACTCTTAGAAGTTGGACTTGCAGCTGATGTTCTTGGAAGCACATTGGAGGCAATAAAATTGGAGAAGGGAGATGCTTTTCTAAATGAGATCCGGACGAACTCCAACTTAAAGTTGGAGTCTTTCCGGCCACCCGATCCTATTAAATCAAGGAAGTTAGAGAAATTTCTTTAGAGGATAGTGATGCTCATTATATCCTTCTTAGGTAGAGGGTAAAAATTATTCATGCCTGGTGCTTTTGGGGTACTCAAATTTGGAAAGGAAAAAAAAATGATATTCTCTGTGGGATGGGTGGTTGGTTGGCATTTTATACAAGGGATTTCCTTTCTCATAATATTATTTCTCCAACATCTTCACTGAAATTATAAAAAGGTTCAATTGAACATCAAAAATCTCAGGTTTGAGTTATTATGCCTGCCGGGTGAGAGGTTTTAATTCTCTCAACATTGAGCGTCAGAAATCTTAAGTTTTAATTGTTTTGTACGGGTGAGAATTGATATAATAAAATAATACTTTAAATTGAATTAATTAAATTTGATGGTTAGTCATAAACTTATAAGACAGGTTGTGCGATAGACAGACCACAAGGGTAGCAGCTATTCACATTGAAGAAACAGAAATCACATACAGCAAATTTAGAATCCACTGGAACCAAGAAGTATCTCTTAAGCTCCTAGGAGACTAAACATAAATACAACAACCCCAAATGATCATGTCGTAATTGACTCAAAGTCTCACTAAAATTAACATGAGGTTTTCTTCAATTCTGAAATTTCATAAAAGCCAAAATTTTAACATTAGATAAAGAAAACAAGAAAATAAAATGGGCAAACCTGTGGTTTGAGGAATTAGACCTCTGCTTTTGGAAACAATCTTACCGTTGATGCTGCTATAGCCAAACCCGTTGATGACTACTTTCAAGGTGGAATAGATTCTGTTCAGGGTTTTGGTAATTGAACTTGTGGGTGGTTCATGTTTTGTCCGTTGCCCAATGAATGAATACCACAAGGGAGAAAAAAAAAAAAAGAGAAGCATATTCTGTTCCTTTATGTAACTTATTCCTTGTCCTAACTCATTTGATTAATAAAAAAAAAATTCTTTATCCTAATTTTTTGATTAGCCAAAAAACTATATAATAATACATTTTTAATAATTTAATAATACATATAATATTATTTTATAATTTGTTATCTGATTAAAAAGAGTTAGACAAAATAAAAAATAGAATAGAAAATTTGGCTCCAAAATAATTACCAAAACAAAGCATACATGCGGTAAAATTGATAAATTAGCTTTGCAATCTTACCAAAATATTAAATGCATTACAACTATTTTACGGTAGCATAAAGATGAGCTAGGAGAGGACTCTTTCTTGAAATGGATCCTCCGCCTCAGAAAGACAATGACTTAAAAAGAGAAAATAAGAGGAAGGAGCTAAAAAGCAAGTCCTCTTTTTTTTTTTTTTTTTCTCTTTTTTTCTCTCCTCTATTCTTCTGACAAATTAAATTAATTGAAATAAAATTTATTGTCTCATTTTACGACTTATTCCATATCTCATTGATTTTTTAATTAGATAATTAAAATAATTTATAATCTCAAATTTAATGGAACAAAGAATTAAAGACCAAATGTAAACAACATATTTCTTCCCCGACTACACGTATGCGATTCGAAGTGCATGATCAATTATCAAAACTACAGATGCAGAGTTGCAGTCCCATCATCATTTATAAAGAGAATATGAGAACATCATTAGGACTATTGTTCAGAATCATGCTGACATGGTGCTTCAATCAATAATATCCCAGTTGTTTTCTGCCAAAGAATCTATTTACACAGCCAGTTAAAAGGAAACAAAATTTGGTACGAAGCAAAAGCATATCTATAAGTTTCAGAATAAGAATACTCGACATTATAGAGAGAAAGGTTTACTATACACATCAAACATCTCGATGGCCGTTAACTGTGGTTCCTGTTGAAGCAAGAAGAAAGGGAAAAAATAGAGAGCAAAAGTCAGTGGCGCAATTAGAATCTCTCTGCAATGAAAATTGTCGGAAGCTTTTTTTAAGGGAAATAATGAAATAAGTATGATCTTATGGATAGCTTTCAAATCAAATTACTGAAATGATAAGTATATTTACCTGTCTCAGTCCCCCACCACTAAGACTGCCTCCCGTCAAAAGCATGGACACAAGAGATGTCACTATGTCACCACCGCCACCCTCATTGCCAACATTTCGGATGGCAGTACGCATTGAAGCAAGAATGCTTCCATAGGTAGTTCCATGTCCACGCTCAATGGCTTGGATGAAACAATACGTCATGGCCCCAGTTGATGTAATCTTCGATAGTGCCTGTTTGAAGAGATGGATTAGAATTAACCTATGATAGAAATAAGGTCTATATATTCATTTGAACAATTTAATAAAGTTCTTCAAATTTTCTGACACTTACAGACGTATCAGCAGAGGTTTGATGATCGTCACAACCACTAAAGGATATAACTTCTCCACCACTTGATCCTTTCCATATGCCCGATCTAGGGCGATGGTCCTCCCATGCATACTGTCCGTTCCTATTCCAAGGACATAGAAATAGAGCAAAAACGAGGAGTCAGAGAACTGCTTATATTCAATCATAATAAAAAAGAAGTAAAAACTATACCAAGATACATTCGAAACAAAATCCCAGAGTTAAATAAATATCGCATTGCTGCCTCCACCCATGACCCAACCCCTCCAATTTGGCACTCTGATTGTTTAAAATGTAGGAAGACAGAAAGCAAAAAAGGCAAATGAGAAGACTAATACTAAAAAAGACAAAGTTTCACATCAAACTTAATTTTATTCGGGAAAAGTAAAGTTAGTAGTCACTGTAGAATTTCAATTTTCAAGATTCACATTGATGGAATTCGACTAAGAAAGGAAATCTTTGTCTTGCTGGGAACAACTTGCTTATTGATTAACTAATGTAAAATTATCAAGAACTTAAACTCAATTTGTTTTGTCATAAAACACATAGGGAATGCATGATATTCCTAATGAGGTTATGGAAGAGAAAGTGTTAAAACAAATTCAAAGCAATTGTTCATAATGTATCAGAATGCCAAAATCATCAAAGTAATAAGCAATTTGAAATAGAGAATCTAGTGAGGGAAACCTGTCCATTCTGCAAAGAAATGGCAAATCTAGAATTGTGCCACTATGGCAGGCATCAATTAGTGCATGTAGCTTAACCCCGTGAGGAAGAGGTCTGACAATTGTTGCATTGATCTCATCGTCAACAATCATACCCTGTGTTTCAAAGTCCAGCGGACACAGAGTTTCATCATATCCATCAGCTTCATCACCACTATAGTTCCTTTGCTGCGAACCATGACCAGAGTAATGAAAAACCAGGGAATCTCCCGGTTGACATCCTTGTACAAGCCAATACATTGCCATCCTCATGTTATGCTTAGTTGGTCTTCTGAAGGGATCCGTTTCTTCTTCTGCATTTTAAATTTCAGATGATGACTAACGGTGTATATTCATCATAAATTAAAGAATGCCATAAGGAAATAGTAGCGAAAAGTAAGCCCAATAATAAATGTAGACATTAATTCCTAATAGTACTAGTAGAACTACAGTAGATCTCAGGATATATATATGTGTATATATATGTATGTATTATGTATGTATGTATTATCCTTCAATGTAGCTTTCAAATACATTTCTAATGCACCTAGATGATGCAGAGAGGATAAATGTAACAGATATCAACTAGAAGTTATGCCAATCTCCAATATGTGATTATTAACATTTCTTCCACTTTTGTTTTCCTGTGTCCTTTATATCTACTTTTTATTTCATCTTCATTTACTGTGCTACTTAGCCAAAATGGAAACAAAAGGGTGTAGAAGGTAGTTAATGAGAATTTTCCAAACTACATAAAATTGAAGGAAGTCAGCTACTCGTTGTTGAAGTTAAGGACAATGAAAAGCAATTTCATATAAGAGGCCTTTCCAGACGACGTTAAATACTGAATCATAAAGAGGGTAAATGAATACGGATGCTTAACGACAGAACATGAGAGACTTGCAAGAATCGACTTCAGCCTCTGATCGTTTAGTTAAATAACTAAAGCCAGGGCAGAACCTATGCTTGGCGCTGAATGTCAAAAAGCTTTCATATTTTATTAAACGATATAAAATTTATATATTTACCCTTCTAAGGCATATCACATATAATTACCTTTCCATCTATATTTCATAGGAATAACTAAAAATATTTTAAGACAAATTGGACTTGCCCATGGATTCTCTTTAGTAGGGGCGCAAATGAACAGAGGATTGGGATAGTGTAAAACACATGGTGACTATCGGCAAATGCAAAGAATAAGCTCCAGTTTAGATAACCATAAACTAAAGAAACATACAATAATTCAGAAACCTGGAAAAAAGTCAGGATTAAGAAAGGAAACAGAAAACATGAGCATACGATAAATTTTAATTTGCTAATAATATTTTTTCAAACTGTAACTCTATGCTAATATTCTGATATAATGTCAGAATGGAACTTTATTTTATTTGTCAATATCAGAATAAATCAATTTAAACAAATATTTAAATATATCCAAACAATTGGCTTCTTGTGAAATCCACGAGTCCTAAGGATTCTCCTAATAAAATCATAAGAATAAAATTCAACATCATGTAAGAATAAAATTTATTCGCTTGCCTTTCACATAAAACAAACAGAAAATACGATATTGCAAAATTTAGCAAAAGTTCAAAAGATCAGAGGATCATACATACCGGTGAGCATGAGAATCGAAGATTCCGGAAACTTGAACTTGTTGATGAGAAGGTAACGCATGCATTTGGCGTCATTGATGCAACCTTTCAGCTCGTGGCGCGAATACCGGTAGGATATCCCGACGATCACGGCCTTCTTGCGCCCGTGTGGGTTCGGCGGAGGGCCAGGCGGCGCGTGATTATAAGGCGATGGGACGTGGGAGCTGGGTGGAGGCGGCGGCGGCGCGTACGCCGAAGACGGCGGAGGAGGAGGAGCGGAACGGGGATCGGCGATGTGAGTGATGGTCTGGCAAAGCGCGCAGCGGATAGATCTAGCACCCGGTGGCAGCATCAACGGCGTCCCACAGCCGGAGCAATTGACAAGCATGTTGTTATACATGTTTGCTTGCGATTGTGAATTACGAATGGTAAATTGAAGGAAAAGGTAGGGGCAGAATTGCGATGCGAAGGTAATTGAATTATGGGAGCACGACAGGGAAGAAGGAAAAGGGGGTTTGAGATTCGGAATCAGAAGAAAAAGTTGCGAATTGCGACTCCACGATCGCGAAGAAAAGCGCGGCGAAAGTGAAAATCCATCGGGGTTTTGGTAAGAAATCTGTGCTGATTGGATACTTCAGTGGGACCCACGTTCGTATAATAAACTGAAATTCAATAATTTATCCAAAACGCGGTTTCCTCTTTGATTGTTACTTCGGAACTGGTTCCAACTTTACGAGGGAATGAATACTTAGTATTCGACGCCAAAACCGTTGACAAGGTTATTTTAATTTTTTAAAAATACAGATAGGTTAAAAAATTTAAATATATGAAAGTGAAATATATGAATGTGGATTAGGTAGATTATTTTTTTCTTTTATCTTATGGATTTTCTTAAATACTCAAGAGATCGATTGAGATGGAGGCGCAGGCACAACATTTGTGCTGGTCAGTCAAGCTCGGCGAATTACAAGGAGGGCTTCCTCCCCAATCAAGATCTTACAATTTCATTTCACACGAATGTAGATAGGGGTATTTTGGGAAATGGATAAAAATGGGGTGTGCGGCTAGAAATATGGGCCTCCACATTTGGACCTCGTTTCGCTGACTCATTGGTCCAGGTCCAAAATCTAAACGATACCGTTTATGCGAGACACAGAACAATAAACCCTAGGGCTAAGCGTTTAACCAGTTCCACTCCCATATATAGATTTCCTCACTCGGAAGTTTGCGAGGTTTCATTTAGGCGGCTTTTCTTCCAGCTCTTTGCATCTCTCTCCGAAGCCATAAAAAAATGGTAAGAAGCCTCTCAATATGTATGTTTGATTTGGTATCTAATGCTTAAATTTTTGAAAAGGTTGTCATTTTCGTGAAGTTTAAGGATTTGGGTTTCATGTACCGATCGATTCTGAGATTTGAGCCTGATAATTTCTCGGTTTCCGTTTTTCAATTTCCATGGTGTCCAAGATTTGGAGGCCTTAGATACTCAATATAGCTGAAGATAGTTTTTGTTTTTTTTAAAAAAAAACTGTGATGAAATGAATTTATGAACTCGTCCTTGCATCCTATTTTCCGTAGAGTTTAAAAATTTCCGTCCTAATTACTGAACGAACTTAAGATATGGGCATAATATCTTCTGGATTTCTGTTTTTCATTGTCCACATTTGTCTAAGAGCTGGTAGCTGGATATGGGGCGTACTTTGATTCTGCATTTACTCCGACGTGAAGCAATAGCCCTGCATTGGCTATTTCTTCAGTACTTGTAAAAGATGAATTAGATGGGAACGGCTTACGCAGATGACTGCTTTGATTTTCGTTCAATTGTTTTTGCTATTATATAGCAAATTAGTGTTGAAATGCCTATGGTATAGTATTGTTTTTTCCACATATATACTAAATCGAAGGGTAAAGTAAACCACACAGAATGAACAGAATCAACTCCTAATGTCTACAAGTGCACTCCAAAGTATTGGCACTGCTAATGTGATTTAATGGGTTTTGCTTCTTGCATGCGTGTTTATTTGAACTTTGTTTCTTTCTTTTGTTTGCTGACCAATTCTTTTATGTTATGTAGACTAAAAGAACCAAGAAGGCCGGTATTGTTGGAAAATACGGTATGTGAACATTCCTCTTATGGCTTCAGTTTGAATATTTTTTCAATGGAAGTTAACTTTGTTGACATTATGACTTGTGTATTAAAGTGGAGTTTCAAATTATCAGGACCTCATGGATGATATGAAACGCTATTAATTTTTTTTTTTTTTGTTGTTGAAACTAGTAAACATATTTTAATTGCAGATTTATTTGCATTAATTAATCATTGAAATAATTCCCTTGTTTGAATAATTGTTGAAATAATTTGTATGAATTAATTGTTTTCCTTTATATATTCCTTCATGTGTCATTCAAATTCCATTCTGTGCACTTAATCATGCTTTTTGTTTGTGATCAAACTTCTCAAAGCTTCATCAATCAAATATTGATGTCTTTCATTTTTGCTTGGTCATATTTTACTTTACTTTTTGAATGTCTGATCTGGTTGTGCATGGTATTTTTTATGAATGGATGTGATGGGTGAGGTCGTATGCTTATAATCTTAAATTTCAGGCACCCGATATGGTGCTAGTCTTAGGAAGCAAATTAAGAAGATGGAAGTCAGCCAGCACAGCAAATTCTTCTGCGAGTTTTGTGGAAAGGTATTATTTCCTCTCTCAGAATTATGAACAATTTTCCACCTTAGAATGATTACTGTAGACTCTAATGACTTCACTCATGCAGTATGCTGTCAAGAGGAAGGCTGTTGGTATATGGGGTTGCAAAGACTGTGGGAAGGTGAAAGCTGGAGGTGCTTACACATTGAAGTAAGGATTCTCACATACTTTGTGCATTTATATTTTTATATATGTTTGTTTCTGCAAATGAGGGTTCTGATTTTCTTCTCTTTCATTTTGACAGTACCGCCAGTGCTGTGACTGTGCGGAGCACTATCAGGAGGTTGAGAGAGCAGACTGAGAGTTAAACTCATAAATTTGTATCTCATTTTCTTGTCTGTTTTTGGAAACTGGAATCTAATTTTTGGAGCAAGTTCAAAGTTAGTCTGTCATTATCCTTGGTTTAGATACTTTGATGTAAGACTGGATTCGATTTTCAGTTATTGAGTATGTCACTACTTTACGTTCCAGAGTATTACAAATCAGTTTCCTGATATAAATGTGTGGTTGCTATGTCTGACCTCATTTCCCTGCCTTTACCATCCAACCATTGTTCATGAATGAGATTGCTACTTTATGAGACCTCTGTAAGGGCTTGATTGAATTAGCTTTTGTCATCACTTTATTTAAAAATTTATTCTTTGGATTAATTTTTTGTAGAAAGAGAAACATCTAGTTTAAATCTTGCTTTTAGTTGTGGGATGCATTTCTTTTAACTTTTATTTTTCTTTTTGGTTCAAACTTGTTTCGATTCTTGTAATTTTGAATCTTCACATCTAAATGAAATCTTTTAACCACAATGAATACGGGCACCGGACTCCGGAAGTCAAGTATTTTCTTCGCTGACAAGTCATTTCTGAAAATAAAGATCCTCTGCTCCTAAATAAAAATGCCTTGGAGCTCAAGAAGTTGCTCTCTGAGGATAATCTTCCAAAGGAATGTGAAAGCAAAGCAAAGCCGTATCGGACTGACTTCTCTGATTTACAAAGATGATGATTTTGCATGAAGTTCGATTCTATAATTATTATGAAAGTTTAAGACTTTCTGAACCGGGAAATTGTCTATTTTGCAGAATGCGAAATGTTTGTTTCCCACCCAATTATCCACAACTCCATGTACATAATGTTATAGGGGTAGAATTGTAAACAAAAGGAAAGAAAGATTAAGTGTAAAAAATGAGTGTGTATATATCATCACTCCTGCAAAAATAACATTTTCTTCATTTACTTCCAAAAAAAAAATTTTATTTACACCAAAGCTCAAGTCACAAAAGAGTTTGCTACATATAACTTCCAGAAACACGCAGTCATACTGCGCAGATCTTTACTGGGCAACAGCTTATGAAGTAAAAACATGACTAGAAAGGAAAATTGACGAGCCAAAAACTTTCAAAACAGAAGAGTGTTAGCTAAACAGAGTACTAGCACAATAGTTAGATGCCTCTTGAACAAAAGTTCCAACTGAAGAGCTTCTATAGCCGCCTCTTGTAGTTACGTGTAGTTGCTTTGTATGTTCGCACTAACAGGCCAACCCCTAATCCAATTCCTACACAGATGCCAAGTCCAATTCCAACACCAACTCTTACACCAGCATTGAACCATGAGGATAATTCACCATCTTCCCCATCTACATATCCTGTCCTCTGCCAGTACATGCTGTGGTAATCCTCTTCATTCTCTGGTTTGAAGCTTCTGTAATCAGCTACCTAGAAGCAAAAGAAAGAAAGTGGAATAAAGGCAATGTAACAAGAGACACCAACAGCAAATTGATCAGAGTTTAATATCATTGTTACCGGCAATGATTAGACTTAAGTGTCAATATGAGGGGCCAGGGTAGAGGGAACTGGAGTTAAAGATATACTATGTGTGTTTAACTTTAAGCAGTGTCTTTGTATCAAAATCTACGGTATCCTAGGTGATGCCAGAGAGAAAAGAACAGGCGCTACAAAGTAGATATTGATACCAATGATGCAACAGCTTTGAGTTCTTAATTGAGAACTATATTTACAAAAGCATTCTCACCGGAAATAGCATATATTTCAATACCCACAACTAAAATCTTATGGAGTTTGATTTCTGTTGATCAGCAGAAAAATTGAAGGGGGTTGGAGGGAGGGGGAGAGAGAGAATGATTAGATTTTAACCCATTTTAGCAACCCACTACTTCTAAGTTTATAGCCCTCTTTTAAGGTTAGTAAGGTGTTAGAAAGGACGGAAGCATGGAAAACTTATTTCAAACCTAAATTCCTTTATTTGGATCATGTAATTATTTGGTTTGATATCATTTTAGCCAATCCTTGTGGAAGAAAACTCGTGTTTCTTCCTTTTTGTATTTTGTAAAACTAGCAGGATCATTATTCCTTAATCCTATAGGGGCCCAATAACTTAAACAGTGTCACATGGGTTTCTCCTCTGAATAAAGATAATTTGTGGTAGAGGTTGAGGCCAACAAAAGAACTTAAAATATCAAACATGCAATCTCTGATACAGAAAGTCATGCAGATGCCAATAAAACAATGGAAAGGTAGTAAGACAGTAATTAGAAACTATGCCATCTCAGAAAATTCCAAGTTTGAGTCACCATGAGTTCAAATTCCAGAGTGAATTTTCCAAATGAACAGCATAATAACCTATCAGAAGGTAAAAATCACATGCATTTTACTCCATGTAAAGACAGGTGCAAAGACACAATCCATGGACAGTGGGGCCCTTTGCACAGTAAAAATTGCCCTTTAAACGGTTAGAACTCAGGCTGTCCAGGGACCCCATACCAAACTCACAAAACAAAGCAGAATATAATGGGTATTGATGATACAGTTGATACCCTTGAATTCTGCCTGCCCATACCATCATGATGGTGATAAGATAAGATTTTGATTACCGGTAGGGACCAATGTCTAAACAAGAGAAAAGGATGTAAAGTGTAAATATAAAACATGCTTTAGGAGTGGAAGCAAAATGGTAGGGAAAGCACAGATAACTGAATATGGAATTCATGTTCAGCAAAAGGAGTTTGGGACATAAATGGTTCTCTTAGAACTTAGAATGAACTTAAAATCAATGCAGATATGGGAAATGCAAGTTTGCCCCGATTGCATCCATTAAGACGCTTCACCAACAGAACATACATACATCAGAAATCAACCAAAAAATCACCAAATTCCAGCTATTTTTACCTGCAAATCAAGTCCATCAGATTCATGTTTCTGACCCTCAGTTGTTTCATATTCTGGGATGGCATCTAACGTGTATTTCCTATTATGCTTCTTCCGGAAATTTAGCTGCAATGTCTTAGTTAGGATGATAGGTGTTCCTGAGAAGCAACCTGCAACATAAACCTCAATTGTAGGATTAGGCAATTCAGGGTTAGCAACGTGCTTTCCCTTCAAGAAGCCACTGCCAGCAGTGACCTCAGTTTCACAACTCATGCTCCATCTCTTCGCATTACTTCTGGATTCCCCGGCAAAACCATTGCCATCAGACATCTGCAAAACCCCAGAGAGAATGCACTGCTTTTTATCATAAACCTCAAATTTCATGCTCCCTGTCAACCTCAAATTATCCGTGTTCACAAATGTAGCCTCTTCAGATTTCTTATCTACTCGATCTCTTCTAAGAACTGAAGATACTCCATCAAAGTACGTGCTGCTTCTAACACCATTTATCTCTAACTGGTTATCTGGGCTTAGAGGGATGTGTTTTAGAGTGAGAAATTCTGGGGTGGATTCATCGACCTGTAAACCGCTAATCCTAACATAGAAAACTCTCAGATCGAACCAAGGTGACAACAACATGGTGCAGGGATTAAAAGGAGAGTAATTAACAATCTGAAGGCCATGTCCATGGTCTGCAACTTCTCCATTATTGCGAGCTCGGTGAGGATCTTCCATATCTCAGGCACCTTTCACAGAAATCCTCTAACACAGATCCAGAAAATCATTTGGGCCTCCCAAGTTTATGTCAAGACTTCCCACTGGAACCTGTCATTTGATAAAGAAAAGATAAAACAGTGAAGGCAAAGAATAAAACTTTCTCAGCAGCCACAGATGACAGGTAATAATGCAGTGTAAAAAAAGACTGACCCCATTTTTTAGGAACAGAAAGTCAGCAGCAACGCGGGTAATAAGGAAGACATAAGACAAAGCCAAATCAAATTTAAGGCGATGGAATCCAAATCCAAATAACCATAAAGGGAAAATCGAGAGAGAAGAGGGAAACGGTTTCCAGGGGAAGAAACAAACTTCGAGAATTCAGTTAATCAAGAACAATAGAGAAGAAAATGAAGGAAGGGATTGCAATACACGTCACACTAGCAAACAAAACCCTCTCCACAATTGGATGCTAAATGACCACAAACAGAATTCAAAGGAAACAGATTTCATCCACAATCTCAGATTACATGTATTACATGGACATAATTTCTCTATAAAACCCCAAATCAAATTCTGAATGCAAGAGTGTCGTTCAGAAGCTATACACTTGCAAGCTCGAAGCTTTTCATACTATACAATAATAGGAGCATCCAAAAATAATCCCTCTCTTGATCATGAAAAGCATAGCATATGCTAATATTCCATTTGCCTTTTTCGCCAAACAATTTTTCTTTAACAAATAATTAATAAATAAATATGCTTGGCTTAATCTGAGGTTCACATTATTGGGTAGGAAATGGGCCTCTGACTCTGACCAGAAAAATGTCATCTTTTTAGTTCTTATCCGATAGAAGAGGAGAATTTCCACTTACGACTCACAAGGCTGTTGTCTCTGAAAACAAGACGTGTATGGTTTTGTCTGTTGAATAATTTTTGTAGGAATTCTTTTAAGAAAAATCAAACCTAATATTTTTACACTTAATTTCTTTTTTCTTTTTTTTAATAATTAAGAGAAAAAGAGATAAATGTAAAGATTTTAACCCGATCACTCAATTTCTTCAAAACTTATTGTTTTAGATGAATAAATCTACACAGGAGTAGATTTAAATTTCTTGTACTGACAACTTCATTAAATAAATGAGAAGTTGCTATTCTTAAACAATAATAACTACGGGAGATACGTTCAACGGAAATATCCAGGAGAAGGCAAGTATAAAGATTCTCTTGAAATGTGTTGTGTTCTTTAAAATGGCTTTAATGCTATTTCTTCTTACCTAGAAAAATTAAGGTTACGCATATATATATTTTTTAATAACAATAATAATCATTATATTTTTGGGATGGCAAACATTTAATTTGGGTTGGCAATCTTTTTCGCAAATTAAAATGAAGGTTACGCGCAGCACATGTTTTAATTTGATTCATAATAATTATATATTTAACAAAATAATTTGGTTTTGATTAATAATAATATTATTATATTCATTTGTTGATATAGACTGCCGTCTGAGCTGTGGTGTAGGTGTGAGCTTTTCTGATATGGAAATTTCTTCGTTTTTCAGACGATGGCAAATGAATCGAGTGAAAATCCCACCCATCACATTAATATTTGATTGAGAAATCAGCAAACTTATATCTTTGGAAAACAATATGGCCACGCGATTTAATTATATTTAAAAGAGAGATTGAATATATTATAGTCATTTGTCAACCACACAAATATGTTGACTGCCCAAACATAAAAACCTCTTCAAAACAAAATTTTGTTATAAAAGTAACCCAGATAATTCTAATCTAAGCAACTGTTAATTTTGAACATTCTAAATAAACCAGCTTTAAGTCAAGGTGACCCACTAATTTTTGCAGAGGTCAAATTCAGATTTCAGCTTTTTCAGGGTCATCACTTATATCAAGCTTATAGCTAAATTGTGGGTTGACTTGGTCTACATTAACCAATAGATTCAAATAATAAGGTTGCTTGTTTTTGAATCTCCCAAATCTGAATAGATGAATCATAGACAAATGGCATTGATAGCTGTAAGATAGCATAAACTGTGTCATAAATTGTGGTTAGGGAATTAGCTCCTTCAAATTTAGCCTCCTTTCAGTTTTCACAGTCATGCTGCTATCACTGACACAGAAATAGTAGCCTCTTGAATAGTTCTACACAGCAAAATTTGTTAAATGCATCCTCTAAAGTTTGACTTCATGAGCAGTAAGTGAGAGAAAGGAAGACAAGGTAGAGAGAGAGAGAGTGGAATTACAATTGAAATTTAGAGACTTTGGGTCCGTTTAATTTGCTAAAAAATAAGAGATTGGACAGTACAAAATTTTTTGTCCCTTGTTTGATTTTGTAAAAGGTCACAGTACTGGACAAAAACTTGTCCATGGTACTGGACAAATCCTTGAATTTTTGTTACTCACCAAACCATGGGACAAAGATTTGTTTAGAGTACTGAACAAAAATTTTAACATTGTTATCTCTCAAACCATCTTATAATTCTCTATACCTTGACTCATCAAATCAATAGTGGTAAGTCTTAACAACGGTTATCAACCGGCAAGGTATTCACAACGGTCAGTGACTGGCAAGGTATCGACAATGATCAGCGATCGACGACGCTTTTTTAAATTTTATATTTTTATAAATTACTTTAATTATTATAAATATTAAAATTATATTATATAATTTTTTAAAAATAATAATATAAAGTATTACTATAAATTAGACAAAAATGATATAAATTTTTTTGTCCAGTACGTTAAACAACAAACAATGAACAGTATAAAAAGTTGTACTGTACCTCAACTCTTTGTACTGTACTGTTTTACTTATGCTGTCCAGTAATGGTATCAAACGCACCCCTTTGTGTTCCAGAATTTGTTTCTCAAGTGTATCATAATCTGCAGAATTTGTTCATGTAAGATAGCATAAACCGTGTTGTTACTTGGTTGAGGAATTCACCCCTAAAAATGGATTCTCTCTAGTAAAAAATCATTGCATTTTTTGCAATCCCTCACATAGCAATACGAACCCTTGAATTGAATTGTACAGTATATTGATCAATTCATCCAGTGATTTTTACAAGAAATGTAACCTCTTGAACAGTTCATTCACAGCAAAATTTGTTTCTCAGGTGCATCACAATCAAGTACGCTAGGCACAATAATAAATAACTTAAATATCACATTATATGGATAAATTATGTGAGAAATACATAATTATATTGTTAAATATATAATTATCATGCTTAAATACAAATAAAATACCAAAAAACTTGCAACCAAGTGGATGGAAAAAGGGAACATATTATTAAGATGTTTCTCCTATATTTATTATACTAAGAGATCATACAACAGTAGCTGGGTAGAGGCTTCACCTGAACACCAGCACATACATCTACATAGATTTACAAAAATGTAGAAGCCAAGAAGAAAACAAAAAAACAAGGTAAGGTAGTAGTTTGACATATGGCTCCAATGCCATCATCCCTCATCCCTCTATACAAAGACCCTTGGCAGATAGATGGGAAATCTACTGGTTTCAGCCAACTATCTGGGTATTAAAGATCTAGAAGCAAGTAATTGAAATTGAAGAAAGCAATATGCCAGAGATATAAAACCATCCAAGCAGTCACCATCCTCTTGTTGTTGGAAATCTCCACTAAGACAAAAAGCTTTGGTTGGAAAATCTCACACGATGGTAATTGGGATGTTCTCATTGTTACCATTAAGATGTATTTGTTTTTGCACAGCTTTAACAGCAGCTACTCTAGCTGCATTGGCTGCTCTATTAGCCGCTGCTACTGCTCGGTTTACCCTTTCGTCTACCTTAGCCACATCATAGGCTTTCTCTGCTGCACGTCTCGCTTCCTGTTTGCGGAATACAAAATGCAATTGATTATGGAAGCTGCAAACTAACTCTTTACCGTTTACTATGCTTCTACATAGTTAGGTTAGTTTGATAATTTTTTTTTAAAAAAAAGTGCCCAAATCTCAACTTTCAGTTCTTCCTTTAATCCTTAAGTCAGAGATTCTCAAGTTCGCACGTATGCAATGAGTAGAAGTAGTGATAAGAGACCAACATCAAACTTAAACTTTAAACCAAATATCAACAGCTAACAGATTTAACCAACTCAACCTTAAAAAAGAGAAGGAGAAGATTAAATATAACTAGAGTAATTCAACCAGTATTCTTACAGTAACAGTTAAACAGAGAGTAAATTGGATAATTAATCTGAATGTCCATCAACTCAGAACATCAAAATGCATGCAAATAAACTGTAAATCATGTCACCATAACACTGCAGAATCCAAATTACATAAAATATGAAGCAACGAGCAAAGACAAACATCTAGACCGATGAAGCTATGCTACTCCACACATTAAAAATTTTACAAAAGGAAAAATTCCAAAACACTTTCATTTTTTCCCCTTTAATTACAACTATGAAAGGATCATTTAACAAAGAAGTGAAGTATTTATTATAAAAAAAAAAAAAAAAAAAAGAACATACCTGCACTGCATTGAGTACTTTGGAATGATAGACACCAACAGGAGACACAGGAAAGGTGGAGTTCTGTGTGCTTGGAATGTCAAGAACTCCATTTTGCCAGTGACCAGATTGGGTTTCCCCATTTCTAAATGTATACATTCCAAGCCCTTGCCTTCTGCCCTCATGCCAGGCCCCTTCATACCGATGTCCATTTGCAAAATGATATACCCCAAATCCATGCATTTTGTCAGCAAAGTATTCACCAGCATATGTATCTCCATTTCTAATTAAAGAAAAGGAGTTAGTTCCAACAAATATTTTAGATGTATACTTTTTTCTATGAGAAGAGGGAGGCAGAAAAGTCCACACACAATTCAATTCAACAATAAGAAACTAATGGCCATTCCTAAGACTATAGCCTACACTTTAAAAAATCAGAGTCAGATTGACACATTCATGTATAACATGAAGGAACATAGATTCACACTAAATGCATATCCAGGATCAATTTCACTGATATTGACCACAATTAGTGTAGGTGGTCAAATTTTACAATGAAAAGTAGGTCATACAAGTCAACCTTGTGCAGAAGCATTTTCTGCAGTTGTAGAGGTGTATAGTATGATCAAACAATGATAATGACAGTGTTAAAATGATTGAATATACTGACTCCAACCAAAGGACTAAATAAGACCTTCCTTTTGCAGGTATTAAAGCGAGTGGGTTATGATGTGATGATAACATTGATAATTTCTGAAGCACACAAAGGCTTGCTTCTGGACAAATTACAAGCTGAATATGAACAAAAAGAACTTTTTAATCAGGACGTGAGGAAGATGGGTACAATGAGAATATTAATTTAGCATTTTCTGGATTGGACAAAATTAATCTGTCAGGAGCTCCTTTTGAAGATGTTGACCCGGTTATTCCTTGTCAAGACGCCACAAAGCTGACACATCTTGATCCAAGTGAAAAGATCACAGGGTAAAATCATATATGTTTCACCATTAGGTGATGCAAGTGATAAATGAGAACCACAATTTCACTCTCTGGGTTTAAAGTTGATTACTCTCTTGGATAAAGATGTTAGGGTGGAGTATCTCAGAAGTAAAAGGTGTAAAGGGACCTTCAAAAAGTAGCTGTCAAGGAAACAAGGAGAATCTGTACAAACGAAAACAGTAGTTCTCTATGATCTTGCTAGTTTTGAAGTTGGATTTTGTTGAGGAGGTGGGTGTGTGTGTGACTATGTATAACCTGTTTGAGTTTCTCCAGCAGAATCTGTACATGTGCAGGCATCTCTTGAATTTTGTGCTCTTTTTTAAGTCTCTTCTTTCTCTCTAGGACTCTAACCGTTTTATGCTACTTACTGTCCAAAGTATTAGAAATTAGACATACCAAAGTGATATAGGCATCCTGCATTATCTCAAGACTTGGTTAATGCTAAACCCATACCATACGATAACAACACTGCAAACTAAAGATGATCAAAAACTAAAGGCAACTAATGCATGCTCAGGTACCTATCTACCAAGTTAGCTCAATGGTAGAAGCTAAAATGGTGAACAGTTCTATATCAAGTCAGAACAATCAGAAGGATACTAAATTCCTAAATTCCTAATTATTTAGAATAACTCCTATACTTGATGATAAGAAATACAAGTAATCCCTTTACAAACTTACCTGAAGTGGTAGTGTCCAAGCCCATGCTTCACGCCCCATTTGAATTCACCAATATATCGACTCCCATCCTCGCAAGTATGAACTCCACAGCCATGACTCTGCCCATTCGACCATTCACCAGCATAGACATCACCAGTATAAAACCTATACACACCAAAACCATGCCTGAGACCTTGCCTATACTGCCCACGATAGCGACTCCCCCTTGCCCATGTTTCCACTCCATACCCATCATATTTTCCATCAACCCAATCCCCCTCATACCTCCCACTCATATTATAGTAATACACCCCACTTCCTGAGCACCTGCCCTTATGAAACTCCCCTTCGTAAACGTCACCGTTCCTGTAAACTTGAACCCAGCAACCCGAAGTTACCTTCTTCTCCGACTTTGGCCTCGACCCAATTGTCCAAAACACAGGCAAAGGTGATCTAGATATGCCCGTAGACGATTTAAGCTTAATTGGGAACGAACGCGCGAGGAGGAGACGGATAGAGGGTAGACGAGGAAGCGCAAGATTGAGCGAGAATAATAGCGCAGCGGAGAAGGCAAAAGCTGAGAGAAAATCAAGGATAAACGAGTGACTCGGGTGGGACACCAAGAAATAAAATAAGGGAAGCGACAACAGCAAAACGACGCGGAGATGAACCCGCAGGCGGCGAATGTGTTTAAGACGGCGGAGGAGTCGGAAAGCAGCGCTTTTGGTAGCGATTGATATTGAAAAGAAGGTGGTGTTTTGGGACTTGAATTGAGGGTTATTAGGGAATTGGTACAAGGTAGGTGATTTGGAAAGCGACGAATCGGTCTGGGTCAAAAGGGGTCGTTTGTAAGGTGCAGTTGAAGACTGGGGAGATGCTATATCATACTGAGGAGGATTTTGGGTCAAAATTGGAGGGGTCGTGAAAGATGGGTATTGAGCAAAAATTCGCTGGTTTTGATAAGATTGATGATGGGAAGAAGGATGTTTCTGATGAATTGAAGAATGGAAGACAAGTGGGGGTGTTGGATTGAAATCGGAAGAGACGCCGCTGCTTTCTTTTCCGATCTGAACTTCAGATTTCTTCTGATGCATTACATAAGGAAATGATTCGAGTCTCTTGCCTTTCTTTTCTTTCTTATCTCTATCCGTCTCCCTGCAACTGCAATTCGTTTTGTCTCTTATCCAAATTTCTCTCCGTCGCGTTTGAATTTCTGCCACTTAGAACTTTCCTCCACTTTCTATTTCTGCCAATCAGGGTGAGTCTCTAGGAATTTATGGGTTTAGCGTTTCTCGCTGGGGTCGCCTAAGAGTTTATGGCAATGAATGAAGAAAAGACCATTTTGAAAACAGAGGTGACCGATGCAAGAAAAGCGTAACCGGCCTCGGCCCACAACACCTTCAGCAGGAATTATTCAATATTCAATAATAATTAATAATAATTCATTACTATTAAAATAACATACATAGGAACTCTTGTCGTTAACTACAAGGAACCGTTCAGACTTTTTTTTTTTTAAAAAAAAAAAACTTATAAATTACCCTCTAATTCTATCATTAGTACCACCAAGAAGAGGAAAAAGAAAAGTAAAGAAAAATGCTTTTTTCATAATTTTTTCCTTTGGTAAATTTGGGCAATAAGCCAGGTCACGTTGAACACTAAATTTGGGCAATAATTTTTGCTAATTCTTTTTTAATTTGACTATTTCCTATGTTGACAAAATAATTCAAGAAAGATTTATTTCAAGTATCAGAATATATGAGATTTTTCAAAACAATTTTTATTTTTTTCACCACAACTCTTTTTAGTAGAGAAAAACATCTTTTAACTTAGTGTTGGGCTTAATTTATTGCAACCAACATCTTAGTATTTAAGAGGAATATTGTTCCTCATATAATAGAAAGGATAAATTAAAAATAATGTTAATAAATTATCTCTACAATTTTACCATCACATTTTGTTTGACTATTAATAACTATTGATGTTATTCTTACTAATTCTATTAATGTACATTTTTTTACAAAAGTTACAAAAAAATATTTTATTTGAAAAGAATTTATCTAATTTTATTAATAATTTTGTTTATAAATTAATCCTTAATATTGGCGTAAATAAATGGATCAATTGTTTATAATTTTGAACAAAGGAACTTTAAGCAATTTTTGGGGGAGGGAGGGGAATAGCTGACTAACCTCGCCTAGTCAGCATTCAAGTCACTTGAAAATTTCCACGTGTAAAAAGTAAATGTCACGTCAACAAAAATTTACTGATGTTATAATAAAAGGATTAAAAAGATTAATTTGTGATTACTTAAATTAAATTTAATAAGAATTATTTTGTGATAAAATTTTTTTAATGAAATTAATTTGTGATAACTTGAAATAAAATAGTATTTTAATAAAAAATTTTGAATGGAGAATAAAAACAGGAGAGAGAGAGTGAAAGAGTATCAAATGGCTAAAAGCAAGAGGAACAGACACGCGGAGACCTAAGCTGGGAGAAAGCAGCGAATCGAGAATAATGATTTGAGATTTCAGATTTAGTGTATCGGTAATCCTCAGGCTCTTTTATCAATCTGAATCTGTGCTGAGTAATAGGGAACAAAAAATTGCTTCTGGTATCTTGTTAATGGTGTTTGACGAAGAACTTGGATGCTTTGGCGTTGGTGGCGGCAACTCATTGAAAATTAATTCATGTTTGGGCACATTTTTTTTTACATAGATCCGCCGTTGTTTGATTTGATATGGCCGGAAAAAATGAAACTTTTCATATTCAATAAGCTTTGATTATGATATTTCTAAGCTGAAAAATCTTTTCTTTTTGTTTTTTACTCCTCACAGGTAAAAATAAAACTAGTTGTTGATGGTTTGTGAATATGGATAAGTTGATAGAATTTGGCAGGAAAGCCTTATTTTATGTGCGGGTCCTTTCTGGATATGAGGAGCGAAGAATACGATATTTCAGGCTGCAACTTGAGAAACATCTCCAGCAGGTCTTACATTCTCTCTTGTCGGAAAGTTAGTGCATTATATATTTCTTTTTGTTTTGTTTTATTCTGAGGGGAGAAAATTGGTATTATGTTGAGTGGTATGAGTTTGTGTCTGGCCAAGAGATGATGAAATTATGAGTTCATGATGAACAAGAAGGGTGATAATTGGTTCTGTTAATTCTGATTGTCATTAGAACTCCAAGGCAAATGTCATTCTAGATATATTCTGAGCAAAGGTGCCCGGTGGTTCAAATCCTTCATTTTTATGTATAAGCATGTTCATTCATGTTGAGGATCCTATAGGCTATATGAATATGTAGCAAATTGAGTAGAAGAAGCAGAAGCTTTCATCTTGGCTAATGATAAAATCATAACCTTATAACGTAGGCATAGACGATAAAATGGAGATGTTATAGCCTCTTTCTTCTTTCTTGTTACTAAGCTCCTTTTCACAACAGGGGATTTAACTCTCTTTTTATCCTTTTGTCCATTGTATGAAGATGAAATGTTTTTTTCCCCCTTGTATTTAGATATGGCCTACTGCTTGGGTACAAAGTATTTCCATTTTTCAATGTTTTCTGCATTCCCATTCTGATGTGTATGGCATCCCTGCAAAAGGCACAAGCAAAGAAGGTAGCCATCAGTAAAGTTCCTGAACAGATTATTTTGTCTGAGGTTCGTCGTATGGTTGAAGAGATGCAAAATTTAAACAAGCAGTTGGAAAAAACAGTAAGTTCAATCTTCATAAAATTTGTAGATTTTGGAAACCTAAGAATGCTTCAAGTTTTCTTATGGAATTTCCTAAGTTACACACAATCATCATCTTGTGTTTATGAGTGAATTGTTCTTGTTTGCCTATGATTGGTACAGTGTCTTCTTGAAAAACGATGAAGTTAGCTTTTTAAAGGAAAAATCATAGTATGTAGTTATGCATTTCGGAATTTCTTTTGTGGGTTTTACATTACACAACTCAAATATTTAAGTAATTACATTCACTTATGAAATGTAGTGTCATGCTGGTCATTTTTTGTTGTGGTTGTCGTAAATTTGATATTTGTCATATATATGGAGTATGTGCAATTATGTTTGGTTTCTTTCTGCCAATCTGTCCTTGAGGTTCTTTGTTTTGGGCGCTTAATTTTTGCATGACAAGACCCTAATTTCATGCAGGAGGCAGATATTGAAGAATACTTCAAGCCCATTGACAAGGAAGCTGAATATATAGTGAAAATGCAGCTTGATGGGGAGGAGAAAACAATGAAGCAAATGATGAAGGCAATGCAGGAACAAGCTTTGCTTGAGAAAGCTGAAGCTGAAAGAGTTGCAAGTAGTCATAAAATAGATGAGTCCCAAACTAGTCACCATCAAGCATCCACGAGCAACCCTAAGGAAGCTGAGATTATAACGAAAATGCAGCTTGAAGTGGAAGAGAAAACAATGAAGGAGATGATGAAATCCAGACTGCAACCAGCTTTGGACGATAAATAATGAAGCAAAGAAAATTGCAGGTTGTGCATAAAATTGACGATACCCAGTATCCACAATCACCCCTTGGAAGTGGTGATAAGATAGTTTTGGTCATTGTATATTGGAATAGTAAAATTTGTTTCGGCTTTGCCGTGAAAAATTGAAATTTTCAAAGAGTTAGCATGATGATATATTAATCATTGGTCATTTGAATAACCAATACACTGGGGCAGATTTGTAGTTGATGTGTATTACTCCTTTTATACAATAATAAAAATCTGTTGTAATGCTACACCTTTCAGGGCAATTAAGTATTCTTGGGATTGCAGGAAGATGAACTTAGATGCTTCTATATAGCTCATAACTTGGAGGTGTTGTAAATTTTGATACTTTTGAAGCCTTGTTGCCTAACTGGGGATTTGGTTTTGTACGTTTCAACGGGTTGAAGTTAGGTTTAGTAAAGGTGTTTGAAAGGCCACAGAGGCAGAGTGAGAATGTTGGGATGAAGGATAGCTTGCAGTTACGTAGAAAATGCTCTGTTACTTCATCACAGTTTATAAGAAATTAACAATAACATTCTCCATTCTGCACTGATTATGTCTTCCAGTAACCTTTTCATTGAAATTTTAGGATTTAGATTTAGTACAATTAAAGAAGTTGTATAATCATATAGTCGTATGTCTGTTTTTGTCCTTCACAGCAGTGAGATGGGCGATTATGCGACTTCTTTGACTGCATCAAATCCAAGGTCCGAGCTTTTAATAATGCTAGAATTAATCTTCTGACAACCTTGTCATAACCCAAAAAGTCCCCTTGCCTTACTATGTGTGGTACAGAAAAGCTTGGGAAGATTTCATTAGGAGGGATTCCTGTTACGTTCCAATTGAGCCTTCCTCTGTTATAACGAAAAGAAAGAATTATATTAAACTAGCCTGATTAATACCAAGATGGATCAACCGAGACAGAATAATTATAATTGTCAAGTAAAGTTTAACATACTTAAGTGTGTATTCACACAGACTACTCTTTTTAAATGATAAAGCTTCCAAGTTGTTCTATACTTAGAGTGTCTTCCAAGAAATTATAGTATGATTACATTTTTATGATGTTTCCATTGGTCAAGATTTGTTGATGACGGTGACCAAGGAATACATGTAATGTTTTTAAAATTTGTACTAGCTGGCCAATTTGACTGATTAATTCAGAAATTAGACACAACTTGTTCGGTTCTTGCAAAGTAATCAATCCAACTTGGGTTAGTATAGTAATTAAAACTAGGATTTAAAAGATTAAATATAATATCTCATACACAGTTTTACGACAGCAAATTAATCAAAATATATAAAGAAGTGAAACAACATCATCATAAATTAATTAATTTATTTATTTTTAACTAATTATAAAGAGTAAAATAAAAAATATGATAAAAAAGCGAAACAATTACTTTTAATCCAAGATTTAGATAGTTAAATTGAGTTAAACAAGACATTTTAATATATTTTTCTATGTTATCTATTTATTTTTATTTTTTGTAATTTTGCTGGTTATATCAATACCTTAACAGTTGAATCAGTGCCCTATCTTGATAAATGCCCAATCTAGATTTTAAAACATTGGATACAAAAACTAGAGTCTATGCACCTGCATCGGATATTAGGAGGTTCTTTCAGTAATTAAGCACTTAATAGTTTATCAAAAATATTAAGGTTCAAAATCTATTAGATACTTTTGTGCTCAAGGCGGGATAAAGGATAAAAAATAAAAGCAATTCTACCAAAAAATAAAAAAGCAATTTACTAAAATATACATATTTAATATATTTATATACATAGAACAACATATAAGATTCTACACTAGAATAGTCTTAACATAACGAAAGTTCTAGCCGGACCAACATTTGGTGTACAACTGGACTTAATTACTGTTCAAATTTTGATTGTGATTGAATGATCCTGTGTCTGCGTGGTCGACCTTTGCTTTCCACTTTTTGCCTCCGTGACAGCTCAAATTAAAGGGATCTTCAATATCTTTTCTTACCCGCAAAAAGCTCATAGAAAATTTGCCACTTCTTTTTCCCTTTTCTTTTCTCTCCTTTTTTCATTTGCTTCTCTTTCAAGTCCTCTCTCCCCAGTCACCCCTCTTCAGTAGTCTCCATCACCACAGAAAAGCAAAAATGGTTCTGAATCTTCGGTTTTCGAAGAATTTCACATATTTCTTCAAGAAATTTGGGTTTTGAAGCAGAAAAGAAGCACAAAAAAATGTCTGCAAGGGGACCTCCTCCAACCAACCCTACAAGGTTCATCAAATGTGTGACTGTTGGGGATGGTGCAGTTGGCAAAACTTGCCTTCTCATCTCCTATACCAGCAACACCTTCCCTACTGTATGCAATTTCCTATTTTTCTGGGTTTTCTGCACTTATATCTTCTGGGTTTTGTTTGGTGACTCTTTTTTTCCTTTAATGGGCAGGATTATGTTCCAACTGTTTTTGACAATTTCAGTGCCAATGTTTTGGTTGATGGGAAAACTGTGAATTTGGGTCTCTGGGATACTGCTGGTAATTCTCTCTTCTGCTCTCTCTCTCATTCACTATAAGATCTCCATCATGTTTGGCTATGCTTTTGCTCGAACTTTTAATTTTGATGTGCTTGCCGTCTCTTTACTTGTCAAAATCTGGGAGAGAGTATACTGAATTTCTTAAAAAGTTTCAATCTTGGCATCATGTTTCTGCATAATGATCAAATTCTATTTTTGCTTAAAATTCTAAGTTATGTATTCTGTCTCATAGTTACTACCTTTGTACTGAACTAATTAAGCAACCTTTGATCTATGATATCTGGTACTGTTTTGTCAGTGTACTAAATTGCTTTGTATGGTCAAAAGAAACAAGGCAAGCTGTGAGTTGTTGGATCGAATTATACGGTTCACCCACTAACTGATCTAATGGCTCATGGATTACCTCATTAGTGATTGCAGGCAATCTTAGTCCAATATTTCATGCTTAATAAATTATCAAGAAGTGGAGTGGAATTCATTCTTATTCTTCTTTCCCTTGTTGAAGAAAATGCTTTATAATCAGTCCAAGTATGGAACTTTCCCATGTTCATATTGCAAGTAGTTTATCATATCATTCAATATATAATGAGTAAGGTCAAAATAGCTTAGATTCCAAACTAACTTCTTCTTTTCTTGATAAATTATCCAGGGCAAGAAGATTATAACAGGTTGAGGCCTCTAAGCTATAGAGGAGCTGATGTATTTCTTCTTGCTTTCTCCCTCATAAGTAGACCTAGCTATGAGAACGTAAAAAAGAAGGTAAGCTTCTTTTCTGATTCTCTTCCTTTCAATTTATTTGTATAACATATACTAATCGGATTCTTTGCATTCTTTTTCATGTTGAAGTGGGTTCCAGAGCTAAGGCATTATGCCCCTTCAGTTCCCATTGTGCTTGTTGGGACCAAACTAGGTCTGCATTTCTCCTCTGCCAATTTCTGTCTCAATTGCTATTCTGATTCTGTATAATCATGTAAATTATTGTTTATATTTCAAATTTTACTAATTTATTCTTTTCTGCATGAGTGTTATATTTTTTTCTTCCCATCAATTAACTGGGAATTGCTTTTTGATTGTAGACTTGAGGGATGATCAGCAGTTCCTCTCGGATTATCCTGGGGTGTGTACTATCACTACCAAACAAGTAGGCTTCCATTACTGCAATCAAAATCTTCTTGTTCTTTCTGTTATCACTCATTCACAGAACATGGATTGTCTATAATCTACTGCATTACAGTTACTAATGTGGCAATCCAGATTCCTCGTTTGTCATCTTAATTCAATTTCAAATAAACTTCCTGAGTATTTCATGTTCTTATACCTCTTAATTAACAGGGAGAAGAACTAAAGAAACAAATTGGAGCAGTTGCATACGTAGAATGCAGCTCCAAAACACAGCAGGTAAGTTTCATTTGCAAGTGTTCTAACACTGAGGATGTTATTGTCTCTTCAAGTTTGCTGGTCTTTGGCAAAATATTTCACTTTCAGCAGTTACTTGTCAGCTGAAACTTTGGTTTCATTTCTGAATCTTTGAATCTGCAGAACGTGAAAGCTGTGTTTGATGCTGCTATCAAGTTTGTTCTACAGCCTGCAAAGTCCAAGAAGCAAAAGAGGAAGAAGAAGACTTGCCAGATTCTGTAATTAGCATGCTTTTTGCGATCCTACTGTGTCTATATAGTATAATAGGATCCACTTTGTCTTTGTCTATATCGACCATTTTTTCTGATGATTTCTTGGTGCTTGCTCTTTTTTGATATTTTCTCTTCTTCATATGAATAGTGAGTAAATTGACTATTCTGAAAGATGAAAGCTCAAGTTGATAAAGTTTGTGTCTTTACTATAAGTTGATTGATTTATGCAATGTGATTATAATTAATTCTGATTTTTTTTTTGCTTTATTTTATAGTTGTAGTTGATTATAAATTTTGTTTTTTAATTTTTACCGTTGAGAACAGTGGGCCAGCCCGTTTAACTTATTTTTGGGCTGGAATTGGCCTTAAAAACTTGGGCTTGTAAAGATTCTGCCTTGGCCCGAAAACAAGTTTGTTTGCGTTCTCGGTTTATGAAACTGAAGGCTCAAGGGCTATAAAGTGAGCCCATTTTTTCATATGAGAATATTTCATTTAAAATGTGAAAAATGCAAAAATTAAAATATAAATAACAATTTTTATCCATTGGCTACGTGTGGCGTGAGAATGGCAATAATACTTGATAACTAGACGACTTTAATACTGCTCAACTATAAACCATTCAGTATGAAAATTAATTAAAAAATTTTATCTTCAAATCAAACATATATTATTGTAATTTTGTTAAAATTTAAAAGATAGAGTTTTAACGTAATTGTATTAATAATAAATTTGAATTAAATTAGTTAGTATTTAACGTAATTATATATCTTTTAAAAAAATATAAATTCATAGTTTTTAGGAAACACTTCAAATGTTCTTCTCTCAGAAAAAATACAAAGAATTTGGAAAATTTAACTTGCATTTTAAGTTATTGCATATAAGTATATAAACTCAACCGGGTGGGAGCTGTAATGAGACAGTTGTCAGTAACTGAGAATAGGAAACCCAGAAAGCCTTGATGGCGCCTATGTATGGCATACAAATTGGTGGGCAAATGCCACATCTTGCTGAGTTGACATAAACCTTTCTCACGCGCAAGTAAACCTTCTCCATGCCCATTGCCCAGTTCTCTCCTCTCTATATAAGAGGTTGGTAGAGCATTGGCTTTCCAACAAAGCCAGCCACCATGCTATTCTCTTCAGTATTTTGGCTTGTGTCTTTTCCTTCTCTCACTCTTTTTAGCTATGTTGCTCTTCATACCCAAGCTGCCAATCATGTTCACCAACCTCTTGAAACTCGTTCCTCTTCCATAAATCAAACTTACAGAACTGCTTATCACTTCCAACCTGCCAAGAATTGGATGAATGGTATTTCTTTTACTATAAGCTAAATATTTGTTTGTTATTCATCTGTGTTTCTATCCAATCCTTTTCTTTCTTTTCTGTAAGAAGTGTTTTATATGCCTAACAGTTTCTCTTTTGCTTCTTTCTTTTGAACTTTGACATGTTATGCTGTTTTGGGCATCTTGGTCGTTTATCTGGGCTTGTAGATCCCAATGGTTAGTGCTTATTCTCTCTTTTAGTTTTGTTCCATGTAACTCCAAACTTAGATTTCTTGCCATAAAAAAAAAGTTACAGTCAGAGTTTTGCACTATAAATTATTAAGTAGTGTAAAGTTTTACATTTACTAATTTATGAGTCTATAATATACCACATTAATATTTACACTAACTACATATGTGTTAACTGTAGAAAATTCGGCTTCCTAACTCTTTTATGTTTCCACTTTGTACATGGTGGTTCTTTTATACGGGGATCTTTGTACAGGACCAATGAGATACAAGGGACTCTACCACTTCTTCTACCAGTACAATCCCAAAGCTGCAGTTTGGGGGAACATCACGTGGGGCCACTCTGTATCACCTGATCTTGTGAACTGGACCTCATTGGATCTTGCTCTCGTTCCATCTCAACCGTATGATAATGGTGGTTGCTGGTCTGGTTCAGCCACAATTCTCCCTGATGGCAAACCAGTCCTGATGTACACAGGAAATGACCTCAACAATCACGAAACGCAAAACCTAGCCATGCCCAAAAATGCATCTGATCCATTTCTTAAGGAATGGGTTAAATCACCAAAAAATCCCCTGCTGGCACCAAACAATGTCAACAGAATCAATGCGACGTCGTTTAGGGACCCCACCACTGCATGGCTCGGCCGTGATGGGTGGTGGAGAGTGATCTTGGGAAGCCAAAACCGCCGCCGGGGAGTGGCACTCTTGTACCGTAGCAAAGATTTTGTTCATTGGATTCAAGCCAAACACCCTCTCCATTCAGCCAAAGACACTGGAATGTGGGAGTGCCCTGATTTTTTCCCAGTATTGGTTAAGAGCCCGTTTGGTGTGGACACATCCTTTAATGGTCCTAATGTTAGGCATGTACTGAAGATTAGCTTATTTGATGCTCAGCACGACTCTTATCTGATTGGAAATTATGATACAATCAAGGATATCTTTATCCCGGATAAGGGTTTTGAGGACAATAATTATTCAGTCCTGAGATATGATTATGGAAAATTTTATGCCTCAAAAACATTTTATGACGATGCGAAGAAGAGAAGAATCTTGTGGGGTTGGGTTAAAGAATCTTCAAATAAAGATGATGACATAAAAAAAGGATGGTCTGGAATTCAGGTAATCAATTTACTTCTGAATTTTTTTTGGAGTAATCAACAAATGATCTAATCAATTTTCTTATATATATATATACACATACATACATATTAAGTATTGTATCTTCATATTGAAAACAAGTACACATATAATATAGATAACTAAAATGATTTTTTTTTTCCTTTTAGGGGATTCCAAGGAGTATTTGGCTTCATGAATCTGGAAAGCAATTGGTGCAATGGCCAGTGGTGGAAATTGAAAAGCTACGTACCAACCCTGTCAATTGGCCTTCCAAAGTGCTCAAGGGAGGTGAACTTCTACAAGTTTCCGGTGTGACTGCAGCACAAGTGAGTTTTAATCAGTTGTCTTTGTTCACTCAAGAAAATGATGACTCATGAATAGTTTGCATATAATTTGATCTTTGATTTCTGTCCACTGCTGATTATAAAGAATCAACAATTTCTTTATCATTAAAGAAAATCATATAGCACACAAGAAAATTACTAACTCTATTACATCATTAACTCAATTTAAATGTAATGGATATAATATTTTGGTTTTCACTTACGTTATTCTCGTATTTTTAGATTTAAGATTGATCTTTATTTAAAATGAATAACAGTATCTATATTAGTTTAATTTTACCGTACCAATCCCATAGCATTGCATTTTATTTAGTAAATTAAAAGGTTATGCATGTAGGAAGCATGACTCAAATTATTGCTTCAATTTTTATTTTTTATGTTTATTAAGATATATACATTCACATCATTATCCCCTATGATTAGTAGTAAGAATAATCTAAATCTAATCAGGCCTAACTCAAATTTTAGAGAAAATGATACTTCCATAATTTTCAACTACATGAAAGTATACAAACTCAGTACACATGTTCGAATCTAAATTCGATGAGGGAAAAAAAAAGAAAAGAAAAAAAGACACTAAAGTAAAGTCAATGGTTGTTTTATGAGTTCTTAAATATAATGTACATGCACCCATTCACACGTGTATGCATCTATCATCGTTATTTTCTTTTTCTCTTAATTTTTCATTAAATTAAGTTGATCCCAAATTGATTAAAACATGATAATGTGTTAACAATATTTCCCTCTTGGCTCCTTATTTGCCCAAATTGAAATATCATAGTAGAGGGTTTTCCTTTTCCACATGTAGCTCATTTTCATTAAAATCACAAATGAATGATCATGAAAAGCTACCCACCATGTAGGTGTGGTTTCTCTTACGATTATTCTCAATCCCTTTAATTTTGCAGGCTGATGTTGAAATTTCATTTAAAGTGAAAGAGTTTGGGAAGGTAGAAGAATTTGAGCCTAGTTGGAAGCTGGACCCCCAGTCTCTTTGTAATCAAAAGGGTGCGGGTGCAGCAGTAAGAGGTGGGTTAGGACCATTTGGCTTGCTAGTCTTGGCTTCAAAGGGTTTGGAAGAGCACACAGCAGTGTTCTTCAGAGTGTTCAAGATTCCCATCAACAACAGATACGTGGTGCTCATGTGCAGTGACCAAAGCAGGTACATATATATGTGCCCTATCCATCAGGAAATGCATGCTCACCTAACTTCCAATTATCGCAACTCTCTTTTCATATAAGCAATGCATTTGAGTCTTTGACAGATCTTCGTTGAATCATAATAATGACTTGACCACTTATGGAGCTTTCCTGGACATGGACCCCCTTCACGAGCAGCTGTCACTAAGAACCTTGGTGAGTTTGCAACCAAAACAAACAACTAAAAATAAATCTAATTAATTTGGTTTTGACTCCGAATAGGTTTTTCGTTAAACTTTTTTGTTTAAACCATTTATTCTAACATGCATTAATATAAATATTGTTCCATTTATAGCTAGAAGGATCAATCCAATTTAATTAGCATACAATTTATCATATCATAGCCATTTAATGCATTATTATGTGTTCTATAAAAATCAAACATCAGTTCTCTACTTCCATTTGTATATTTGACTAGTGTTATTATTATTGTTATTCATTTACTTTATTCTCTTACTAGCTATCATCATAATCATTACCATTAGTGTTGTTTTCAACATTTTCATGATAAGAAAAAGAAAAGCACTGCACCCAAACAAAAGCAAGTGTTCCATATTCCTTCCTGCTAAATGTATAATTATAAAAGGGTAAAAAAAATGCATCTTACTTCTTTAGGAATATAGTATCAATGTTCCTTTCCAAGGAATTCATCAAATTAATTTCTCTGCCTAAACTTGTGGTATTAAATAAGAATTGTCAAATCATAACAGAATATTACAATATTACAACTAACACAAATTGTAAAAAAGTATTTAAAAATAATAATTAAAATTATATTTGTTTTTAAAAATTATTATTTACTCTGTCATAAATTAATCTCTGCGTGCGAATCAGAATAAAGTAATACTTCCCTTTACCAAGTGTAGAACCATCTATACATGCATGCTTGGTTTAACTTTTGCAAGTACCCAACACCAATGGTTGGAAAAGTTAAATGAAACGTGCACTTTCCTGAATTAGTAATAGAGCTTCCTTTCAAAGATGTCCAACCTTCGTTTGCTTCAAAGCCAGCATAGCATGATTGCAGATCATGATTACACATTTCCACATCAACGTGGAGATATTCCATTTCTTTCATTGACGCATGCATTTCATCATTTGTAATTGTCTCCATTCTAATGCATGAATCACTCTCTATATATGCATCCCTTTTCACAGATTGACCATTCAGTAGTGGAGAGTTTTGGTGGAGAAGGAAGGGCTTGCATCACAGCCAGAGTTTATCCCACATTAGCGGTCAAAGAAGATGCACACCTGTATGCTTTCAACAATGGAACTGCCAATGTCATTATCACAAGATTGAGTGCTTGGAGCATCAACAAAGCACAAATCAATTAATTTAAGATTGATATTTACTATACAATATTTGCACAGTTTGCTTAATATGAGTAAACCTCTTTCTGGGTGTTATTCAGATTTTGCTCATGGTGTGAGTCTGCATTAATAGTGAGTTTAACCATCAGTTTGGGTTATTATGGGTTGATAATAAGAATTAATAACCAGGAGAGGTTCAGAAAGAAGGAAGATTTAAGCTTCAACGGATTCCTTCCAGGAAAACAGCACCTCTTATTATCCCTAGTAGGGGAAAAAAATGAAAAATATTTTGAAGCTTGTCAGACAACCAGGTGACCATCTCAGCCAGATGTCCGGCTAAGAACGATCCTCTGCGGCGCTGTAGCTCCAATGAGCTCCGAGCCATTAATCACGCTCCAATCACCCGGTCATTATTCATCCACCAAGCTTTAGTTCCTGTCTCCTTAGAAATCAAGGATACAGAGGTACGAGCCTATAGAACAGATCCTGTTCAAGTAAGGTCGTGAACGTTTGTCTTCTACGCTTTGTATATATAGTCTAGTTTGTTATGTGTTATAGTCGATGTGGGATATGTTCATCGGTTCGTATTCGTTGACCCGGCCCGATCTTTTGGGCTAGTAGCATGATGGCTCAACTCGGTTTTACATGGGCCAACAACCTACTAGGTTGGTTCTGCCCCAAACTGTTTTTTTCCTCTAATTATAAACTTTCAAAAAATATTTAGGCGTAAGACTTATATCAAAATATTTAACAAGAAAATTAGCAATAAAGGTAATAATAAAATTACAAAACAAAATAGAAAAAATCATAATAGGACTGGTTCAGCCTAGCTTGGGCCAAAGATTTAGGTTTGGCCAGGCCAACCCACATTTTTATGATTGTAAATTGTAATTTATGGAGCAAAGTTTAGTTCAGAAAATGGGTTAATGGATGATGTTGGTTGAACTAGGTTTATATTGACATATAATGCACAGTTTCTTATTTTGAGTTATGATGAAGCACCAGTTATTTTCTTAAAAGTTTGCTTCTCATTCCCTAAATAATTTTTTTTTTGTGATAAAGTTTTTTCTTTTTGGTAAAATGTTTCTCATAAAATTCTTAATAGTCTCAGAAAATTTGATTTTTTGTTTTTGTTTTTGAATTCTAAGTGAAAGAATCAAAACCAAAAGTTCATATTTAAATTGGATATTAAAATTAAAAAGGGACCGCATAATCTTTAAGGCAATATATATATATATATATATATATATTCTCTCATCATGAACATGAAAACTACTTAGCCTTGTTTTTCTTTATTTTTTTGATTGCTTTTTTTTAAAAAACAATATAAGTCGTTTTTTTTTATTTAAAAACTATGCAACCTATATTAATATTTTTGGGTGTGTTATTATATATTAATATTTATTCATGTGATATAATCAATAAACCTTTTATTGATTATGTTACATATATACGTAAAATTTGTTTGGTAACACGCATTCTATATTTGGGGATTTGTTATACATTTCAATTTTACCAAACAGGCTGAAACTTGTAACCGCCATAATTCCAAAGAGACCTAAGTTGAGTTAAACTCTTTTTCCTAATTAATATCTTCTGTCACTATATGAACTAGACTGATCCTTGTTCTTAAACTTTACGCATCAGAAAAATAATTTCTTCGATTGATCGTCTCTCCAAATTACTTACTTAGAATTAATCTCTCTATCTCTGCTACTCGTGCTCAGTCACAATGGCTTGTCCTATTGCTTATTCTTCAAGAAACCAAATCAAAGACTCCACCGTGGCCTCTTTCTCCGGACCGGTGCTGCCTTACTCGATCCCTCGTTCAACTTTCTCGCTGTGCTCCGCTAGGTCTCCGGTGTTGACTTCGCCCTCGCCGGAAAGATTCTCAAAGGCGAGGACGAATAGGAAAACGACGTCGTTACGCAAGACGGGCAGTAGTCGTGATTTTTATAGGAAATTCGCGATAATGAACCATCTTATAAAGATGGGAGGGAAGACGGCTGAGATAGCAAGAAAGACTTTGAGCATTGCGAGACCCTCCCTGGTTGATGAACGACGTCGTCTGGCAACGTTTATACGCAGGCAGAGTCCATTATCTGTCATGTCAAAAGCTCAAGAGTATTGTTTGTTCGTTTAAGTAGCATTATTATTATTATTATTATTGAATAGAAAAGGTCAGATATGACATCGTTGATGTGTAAAAAATCACGGGTGGAGGGAGGGAGACTAGCCCAAGTTCTCAATTAAATTTTTTCCTAGTTATATGTCCCTTTGTTCAAATCTAGGTACTGTGTAGAGTTAATACATCTATACGAACAAGTTTTGAAATTAACTCATCTCTCTGTATTTTTTGGGCATAAAACTATTCTTCCCTTATGTAGGATATCCGTTTAACAGAATATTATATCTTTATGTAGTTTCTGAAAGAGAATCATCTATATTAATTCCAATGCACATCATTCATCTAGCTCGTGTCACCAGAGTTATTTACTCCTTTTTTTTGATATTCTAAATGGTCTAGGTAGATGCTTGGTTCCCAATGTACTATCTTCAAGTATGGATAATTAGTTTTTCTGGTATTGTAGTTTGATATTACAATCTTAAAAAATTGTTATTAGGAAATAATATTCGGGGAAATCAGTATTATAGGATTAGAGTATCTCTAACCATGCAATTTATAAAAATTGCACAACTAATTTTTTAACAATTTTTTGTAAGCCCTACAATGATATATCATTTATACAACTTAAAAATAAAATTTTCTTTAATAATGCAACTCATAGTAGTTACAATTCTCGCTGTTCTTTATCTTTTTATGAGACCCATTGTTTATTTGTTTTAACTCGTCCACTTCTCATTCTGTACTTTTATACTTTTTACTTGCAAAATGGGACACAATTTTTTTTCAATGGAACGGTTCTCTCATTAATTGCCTCTGTCTTCTTCTCTCATCCATGTCATATGCTTTCTAATGATAGTATTGGGGTTGAAACAGTTTTAAAAGTCTGTGCAATATTACAATTGACACCATTAGAGATGGTCTTAGGAGATTAATGAAGAGAATAATTTAGGATTGCTAATAATGACAAATTTTAAGTTATTATTTTTTAGAGTTATCCACTCATAAAAGAGATCTAGATAAAATACCCTTAAATGACTTAGATGAAACTGAGGTTGATTGTTCTTAATTTCTCTTCTTTACTGTTTTGGTTAATTACAATTTAAAATTATACTCGTTATATGCACTGTGTGCAGAATATCCTAACCATTTTGAGGATATCAAAGCCTAATAAGGCATTCATTATATAATTAGTACTCCTGTAAAGATAGCAACAGCTCTTGAGAGACAGGCAGTGGGACAAATTATTAAACATATGTTAGTTTTTCTATCTACTCTCGTAGCTACATCACATGTTCTTGAAAATTTCTTGGTACAAATCTTGGACATCATGGCATTGTTCACCTTTGTTGATTAATAGCATTGTTCCTTCTACTACACATGTGACGACCAATTGCTGGATTTAATCAAGAACAACACTAGATGATGAAAAAAATGCAATTACATCAAAATAGGACATCTCCTGTGGAAACCATTAATCATGACAAAATAGGACATAGAAGTGACACAATCGATCCACCTATCATCAAAACCTAGTCTCTACATCATGAATTTCAAAAAATCCGATTCCATCCTAATAACCACCTTGTTTATGTCTAGGTTTAAGGCTAGAACAATAAGGTAGGCCTGAAAAGGAAAAAAAAATAAAAATGAAAGAATATATTTTAATCACAATTAATTCAACACTCGGTGAGAACATTGATAACTTTTAATAACTTAAAATTTAAGCTTCTTAAAAGTTAAAAATTTAATATTTAAGAACAAGATGCCAAGGTCCACTTAAAAAAACTGTTTTTTTTTTATAATTTTTTTTTTAAGAATAGAGTGCTAAGTAAATAATCTAATAGTTTCAGAATGTGGGTTTCCATTTTTTATTTTTTGGCATGGGCCCTTTTCTCAGCTCAAATAGCAACAATTGCTTACTAAAGTAGCAGTTTCTTATCTGTGGATGATCACAGCAATACTCCTTACAGAATCAATTTAAAGTTGAACAGCAAGGAACGAATAATGGAGCACTTCCTCTATGGACATATGCATCCAAGCAACTCTAATGAGTTGCCAATATATATATATATATATATATATATATATATATATTTCCTTTTTTCTTATCCCACTCTGTTTGGTCATAAAATTTATATTAAGTAACCTAATAATAATTCTTAGTAGTAGTACTTTGTTGTTCCTATATTGATCAATGAGAGTATGACATGGAATAGGACAAATATTAGATGGTGAGACGAGATATATATGAATCCTATTAAAGTCCACATGTTCTATCCCCTCACAATCCCACTCTCAAGGAAGTGCTGTGGGCATCTTAAGATGCGATGCTCTTATTGAATATATTCCAGAAGATAAATAATAAAAAAAACACCCACAATGAGATGGAATAATATTAGAAGAAAGAAATTAACATTGGCTTCATTTGTAAGCTAATCTAATATTCTTTGTAAAACAAAGTGCTATCACTCTATAAATAAACATTCAGAAAGATCATTAATTAAACCACATATGCAACACAAAGAAGTGTTTAATTAGGTCACATACGAAACGTTGTCGCTGGCAAAGCACTATGGGCAACAGACTTTACACCGCAAACTACCCTATTGCCGCTTATGCAGCTGCAAGCAACACTATAGCCATTAACGTGAATCCAGGTACTAGAAAGTATTACAGTGCTGGCCATTTTGCTAACGAGTGTTATTACCAATACAATGTGGGTAATAGGGTCTGCACTATTTTTATGACTGGCTACGTTGACAACAACTATGGGTACAAGACAACTATTAATCTGCTTGACCGCGATGGTGCCGATGAAGCCAGAGCTGATGTCTGCGTTGGCACTGAGAGTGACAGCAGCGGTAGCAGGATTGGCTCGGAAAAAATCAGCTACCAAGGCAACGTCACAGAATATCGCGAAGGTGGCTCTATCATATGGTTCTTCTCTAAGAGAAGGTCTTATGATCATAGAAAGAAGAAGGGATGCTCTCGTTATTGGACATAACTATTGGTGCATAGATAAAGCTCAGTGTCTGGTTGTTGTGGTAGAGATTAAGTTTGATCAACGCAAAGGGCTCTTGGCAAAATCTTATGGGCCATTTCGAAATTATACTAATCTTCAACAAATGCAAGCTTTGCATTCTCAACGCATCCGAAGCATGAGGGAAGGCTCCGGTTCTCCCAACAATGCCTTGCAAGTTCAATCTGCTGTGAATGCTCTCAGAGGGCTTATTAATAATATAGGTGTGCAGAATAATGGTGATTATAATGGTTCTATAAATATTATAAATAATAATCATAATCATAGAGTGGGGGATGCTTAGATTAGATGGTTTAACGGAGTATATACGTAGGGCAGAATAAATAGAGACACTGTATTTGTATCTTAGATCTCGATATTAATAATATTTCTCATAAATATTTTTTTTCTTTTTATAATTTAAACATCATACTCTTTTTTTAACTTTTTTATAAATACTTGTTTTTTTTTTTTTTATAACTTATCTAATATCAAATACTAAATTAAGTATAAAGTAATTTGCTTCGACTCAGATGAGATTATAAATGTAACAAAATTTTTTTTATTAAATTTTAACAGAGTTACGTTCTTAGAATTTGAAATTGAAACATCTAATTAAACTAGAACATCTTATTACTAACTAATTTCAAGTATTTCTAAAGATTAATTGCATGTGCGTCACCACTTGTATTGTGCAAGGTCCTCGGATCGGCCTCTTGAGGTTTTGAGTGCCACTGTTACAAAGGTCTTCAGGTGAAGCTTAAGGGCCCTTTATTTGATAATAAACTACATATAGATCAAGCAGTACAAGGTAATCCCTAAGATTATTACATGTTCCCGGCAAAGAAAGCCAAGGACGTTGCAGCTCCATATCTGTCAGCAACAGGCGCTATAAATAATGTGAGTTCGGAGACACACGGTAACTGTAATAAATCTATCTTCACAGGATGTCACTTTTAGTTTCAGGGTTGAAGCTAGCTAGTGATCCAGCTATGTCACTGGTTTTATTAGTTTCTAGAGTTGAGATGTAATTTTAATATATGATAATAAGAATTCTATGTAAGGGAGTCTCCTAGCTACTTGAATAAAAGTTAGTTACCGAGTGTGATATCTGATCTTGTATCAAGGAGCTTATTAGTTTGTATGCAGTAAGAATCAGAGTTTACAACATCTAAGCCATCATGTCTATATATATATATATATATAGTATACATATAGTTTTCTGGCATATTTTTCTTTTCCTGGTTTTGTTTCAACCAGTTCAATTAGGCGTATCCATTGAGCCATGCATGTGTATAGTCCTTAGCAAAATCCTCACTATGCATGATGATTTGAGCCGGAGTGGATTTTGGGTAGTTTTCACCAACGAAGGATGGAGAAGAGGGAGAAAATATCGTTGCACTCAAAAGATCATTAAAGCTCTTACACCTTGCATGTTAGAATATCAAAGAAGGCTAATGCTAAGAAGAAGGAAGAGATGAAGAGAAGAATATGTTCTGAAGAGAAAAGGGTTCACTCGCTTGACTAATGTAAAACCATTCATTAAAATTAAGGCATAAATATAGCAGCATACTACTCTGAAAATTTTTTCACTTGACCATTTAAAAACTTATACCTTCACCTGCTGAAAAAAAAGAATCTCTCAAGAGACTCTGCTTTGATCCAAGAGTATCTGTTGCCCATAGATTGATATATTTAGATATTTAGTACTAGTTCTACCATGGGACACTGCAAAGCATTAGTGGAGAAAAATTGGGTTTGATATTCTTTAAGCAATAACATGTTCAATATAATCTTAACGTTGATATTTGTTTAAAATTTTATACCTGTTACCTCTTAGTAGAATATCTAATTACATGTTTTACAAATTAATCCCCTTCAAAAAGTTGAAAATCTAATATTCAAGAATTGGGTGCTAAGGGCCACAGAGCAACTAATGCAGACATAAGTCATGCTTTTATTGAATATATTCCAGATAATAAATAATAATAAAAAAAAGTTATCCACAATTGAGATGGAATCATTTTGTAGAAGAAAGAAATTAACATGCGCTTTGTTTATAAGCTAATTAAGCTAATATGCTCGTTGTAAAACAATTGGTATCACTCTATAAATTAATGAGGATTCAGAAAGATCATCTTCGAGATATAAGACACCAAAACTCATCACAAAAGTGAGATGGATCCCACCCCCTCCAGGATGGTACAAAATTAACAGTGATGCAACAGCTTCATCAAACCAAGGATTTATAGGCATGGGAAGAGTTCTTAGATATTAAAAAGGAAACCAGATCAGTGGGGTTGCAGGAAATTATGGAACACTACAGTATCTCAAGGAAACTATGGAGTATAATATATGGAATCAATTTGGCCAAATCTAAAAATGTTAAAAACCTTATAGTTGAATCTGAGTCATTCTTTTGCTATCCAATCTTTGAGCAAGAACATGACTAAGCATGCAGCAGTTCATGGATATTAAAACTCAGCATGTTTACAGATAAAAAAACTAAGTTACAGATGCTCTTTCAATAAAAGTTTTTTTTTTATCGTGATGTAGTTTATTTTAATTTTTTGCCAAACTTTATTAATTTTTTAGTCTTTATAGACCATAAGAAAACTCAGCTTCTTAGACTTTATACTTCTTAATCTTTTGTCTTTAATGCATTTCACTTCTTAAAACAAATAAAACAAAAGACTACTTATTTTTGTGCATCTGAAGAACAAACAGATTACTAATATTGCGCGCTTTAACAAATTTGTCATAATCAACATATTATTAAATCAGATTAATTGATTTATATTAGTCTAGAAAGTATTTGAACACCTAGTTATTAGATTCCTTCTAATAAGCAAAAGTAAATAAATAAAAGTGAGAGCATGTGAATATGGATGTGTTCAATAAGAGTAAATTAATTTTAAATATAAAATAGCTAAGTTAAATTAAACATTAAATACAGCTATCAATATATTCTTGACAATTTCTTTTAAGCATAAATCAAAAGTTAAGATTGATGTGCCAAGTGCTTCTAGTGATAATTTAAACTAAGAATATTTAAAGTTGCCATGATTTTGTATGAATGCCTCTTCCCAAGGCAGACATATCTAGCACTCGTAATTATTAGATTCGTCATTTTTTTTAATAATTAGTGAATTGATTTACATATTCTAATTTATGATATCAGAATACTTCAATTCATCTTTATTTATATACTAGTTTACAAAAATGAGTTAATCAAAAATAAAAAAAATTATTTATTTAGCATATTTCTTGAATTTTTTAATTTTACGTAAATGTATATATACTCAAATTTATACTTAAATTTTTTATTTTTCTAAATATTATTGTAAAAAAATGAAAAGAAGAGGAAGAAGAACATCTTCCTGCTTAGCTTCTACATGGGAATTGATGGCAGTAGTTATAAGCTTCAAATTTAAACTAACCAAGAATATTTAAAGTTGCCACTATCTATGATTCCACAAATGCCTCTTCCCCAAGCATACACAGCACTTACTAATATTCCAGGGTATAGTTGTGTTCTAGCAAGAAACTCCAGAGGAATTAATATATCAATCAATGGGCAACAGAAACTCTTCAGATGCATATGAACTGAAAGAGAAACCCTTTGTGAAGATGGAGGTTAATAAATCGTCTAGTGAAGAATTTCCAGAGGAGTATGCTGTGATTTATACCTCATTGAAAGAGGACAGATTTAGATGTGTTCTTCGAGTTAGAGCCAACCGGGACAAAGCACAATTCACACTTCAGGACGGCTTGTGCTTGCATGAAGAGGTTTCGATGAATGTGGAGGTTAACGCTTTAAGACACGAGTGCGGATTATACATCCTAGAGATTCAAAAAGTTGATTGCAACAAGGACATGAAAGAGAGGTGGCATCGGAGGTTATGGCACCGCTGGCAAGATCAAGAGCTCGAATATAGTTATAAAGACAGAAAAGTTACTATCAATTTATATAGATCCATAGAAACCTCTTCTGTCCCATGTAATTTGCTGAGGTTGTCTCACAAACTGTTTGCCCCCGTTAATTCTGAGGAAGGCCTTGAAGTTCAAGTGCTTTTTTTTTTTGCAGCTGCTTCGAATGTCTTCTGGTGACGATGGAAGGTCCTATTTTTGGAAGACAATTATATATAGATCGAATGGTGGAAGATAATCCAGAAGATTGTTCCAACTCTTCAATTATCAAGACTAAGTACAAGTTCCATCCAAATGAAGGCAAGGATATTGTTGTGGCTGCTTCATATTTGTCTACAACTGGTGCTATTAATACTGTGAATTCAGAGACAAACGGTAAGTTTAATAATTCTATCTTCACTGACTGCCACTTTCACGGTTAAAGCTAGCTGGTGATCGAGCTTAGCTATATATGTCACTGGGTTTATTAATTTCTAGTTGAGATGTAACTTTAATATATGGTTATAAGAATTCTGTGTAAGGGAGTCTCCTACTTGAATAAAAAGTTAGTTACCGAGTGTGATGATCTTGTACAAGGAGCTTATTAGTTTGTATACAGTAAGATTAAGAGTTTACAATTCTATCACGTAAAAACACAATGGTAAGGCTTTGTTAGAATTAGTCGTCCGTTGTTAGTTTTAAATTTAAAAAACTTTTACTCGTGTTTAGTAATAAAGGAGTGTATTTAATAATAACTTTTAAATGTTAAAGAAATATGATATGCCTTAGTTTGTAATCTCTAAGTTATAATATTCTTTATAAAACAACTGGTATCACTCTGTAATTAAGCATTCAGAAAGATCGTTAACTTACTTCCAACATACATAAGAAAAATGTTGAGTTTACATACAAAACATTGTTGCTGGTAAAGCAATATGGGCAACAGAATCTTACAACACAAGCAACCCTATATTGACGACTTCCCTATGTTTCCCACATTAGATCTATAATGAATTACGTAATACTTATAACCATTCAGAATTTATTACTATGATAACTTATTTTCAACAGCTTATATGTATCCATATCTATTATCTACTTATCTCACGTCATATTTCATTTGACGTTCTATTACATTTCTATTAGTCAAATTAACAATATTTATAATATTACTTATAATTTATTAACTAATGAAAATGTAATAAAACAAAAAAAATGGAATAGAAGATAAAGTATGTTATATTTACACATTTTTATTTACATATATTCTTATATTTTTTCTCTTTTACATTTTTTATTACATATATTTTTATACACAAACAAATACTTTTCAAAATGTCCTTCCTTTAAGGTGCTTTATATGCATTTTTTAGTGCATATTCCATGGGACAAACAATTAATATCGCTTTATTGTTCATGATGACGACGAGTGGTGTCGGTGTAATTCTCAATAATAATAATAACTCATCATTATCCAGTTGAAGAAATAACTTTTTAAAAATTCACTTCTACATGTGTCAGTCATCCACTAAAAAAATGTTATTTACTCGTCCACAAACTTGAAAATATTTATAATTTTGAAGAAATAAACTTTTAAGAAATATGAAAAAAATATTTATAGTTTTAATTACCTAAAAATAATCCTTTTTCTTATAAAGAAAAAGAAAAGGCTATATATTATTTTTTTACGTCTTTATTTAACACAATACTTGACACTGAAATTGCAGCAGTGCACCTACGTTCGTGTCAGTGGCAGAGCCATGCAGCTGGATTTCCAATTTTCACGTCCTGGCTATGCTCCGTTAGATTTGGGCTCTGACTTCCAATGTATGATAGGCTTCTGATCTGATCCCCACTTCTGGTCCCTAGTGTGGGGAAACCTTAGCAATCAATTGCCCTTGTAAAAAGGAATCACGCAATGCAGCTAGCTCAGAGTGTTACATAACTAACAATTTCCACCGTGCATTTTGTTGGTAACATTGTTTGACTCAATTTTTATTTCAAAATTTTGCTTTATAGGTTTAGGTGGGATTGAATTTATTATAAAATAAATTAAAATAAAAGATAAAAGAAAAAATTTTGTATCTCATTTTAAATATTATTACACTATACTAATTTTGTTTGAGATAAGTAATAATAAATAATAGTATCTTAATAATTATAAGTTTAAAGTTTTAAATTTAACATCTTTAAACAACAAATTAAAGTGATTGACAAGCACAACTTATTATAATCAAACAAGGTCCACCATCCATGTATAATCATCATTCCCATCTCCATATGCTGTCCCGAAACTAACAGCAATCAATCACAACATCAACCTCACCACTTGTGTCTTTCTGCAAGGCCTTAAAAATTATTCACTAGTTACAGGCAAACCTACGTGTGCATCAATCTGATTCATCATTTTGTAGTTTTAATGGAGCCTTATTTCAAATGCTGATCGATTGAGCGTAACTTCAAACATTTATCAGCTTGTTATTGAAATATGCCTAAAAAATGTTTAGAATGAATTTTTTTTTTTTTTTTTAAAAAGTAGTTTTGAAGTATAAAAATAGACATATAGAATGATTTAATAGATAAGGATTTAAATAATAGAGTTAAATATCTTTGGTCTCTCATATTTTAAATTTTTTATTAATTTTGTTGTTTATACTTTAAACATATTAATTTAGTTTTTTAAATATGTATATATATATATATATATATATATATATATATATCAATAATTATTTGTAAATTTAACTATAATTTAAACTGTCACAAAATACTAAAAAAATTAAATTAAAATATAGAGAATTAAATTAATAAATTTAAAAATTAAAATAATATTTAACTCTTAAGTAATATATGGATGATCAAGGGTATAAACCTTTTACGTTTACGTTAACGTTATGTATGTATGTACGAAACCCTTATAATTTATTTGTATAGTCATTATGAATAGAACAGAAAGCAAGTATAGAAGAAAACAAGAGAGAATAGAGTGGACGGGTATGGTCTTCAATAATTTTGCTTTCTCAACGTTCCCCGCAATTATTGCATATTTTTCTGTGTTAGATAGATAATCAATGATCAAATTTTATAGGGAGAAGGAAAGGAGTGATGTGAACTGAAGTGGCTAGCAAATGAAGCCGTAACAGAGATAGCTAGCCAGTACAAGTACTACGTACCGATAAAGATATTTAGTAAGCTTCGAAATATATATATATAATAGTGTTCTAGCAAAGAAACTCCAGAGGAATTAATATATTAATCAATGGGCAACGGAAATTCTTCAAATGCATCTACTAATTCAGCATATGAACCGACAGAGAAACCCTTTGTGCAGGTGGAGGTTATCAAATCGTCTAGTGAAGAATTTCCAGAGGAGTATGCTGTGATTTATACCTCATTGAAAGATAACAGATGTAGGTGTGTTCTTCGAGTCAGAGCCAACCGGGAGAAAGCACAATTCACATTTCGCGATGGCTTGTGCTTGCGTGAAGAGGTTTGGATGAATGTGGAGGTTAACGTTTTAAGAGGCGAGGACGGATCATACAGACTAGAGATTCAAAAAGTTGAGTGCAGCAAGGACATGAAAGCGGTGTCGACGCAGCGGGGGTTACTGTACCGGGAGCATGAACATGTACTCGAATATAGTTGTAAAGACAGAAGAGTTACTATCAATGTAGATAGATTCACAGGATCCTCTATATCTTCATCTCTGCACCCAGGTAGTGCGCTGGTGTTGTGTCACAAACTGTTTGCCCCCGCTAATTCTGAGGAAGGCCTTGTATTTCCGGTGAGTTTTACTTGCAATTACTTCGAAGGTCTTGTGGTGGAGATGCTAGGCCCTTTATTTGGAAGAAAACTATATATAGATCGAATGGTGGAAGAAAATCCAGAAGATTGTTCCAACTTTTCAATTATCAAGACTAAGTACAGGTTCCTTCCAAATAAAGGCAAGCGTATTGTTGCAGCTGCTTCATATTTGTCTGCAACTGGTGCTATTAATAATGTGAATTCAGAGACACATGGTAAGTTTAATAATTCTGTTAATTCTTTCTTCACTGACTGTCACTTTTATGGTTAAAACTAGCTAGCTGGTGATGGAAGCTAAGGTATATATATGTCAATGTGTTTATTCATTTCTAGTTGAGATGTAATTTTAATATATGATTCTATCTAAGGGAGTCTCCTATCTACTTGAACAAAAAGTTAGTTACCGAGGGTGATGATCTTGTATCACGGAGCTTATTAGTTTGTAATTGTATACAGTAAGAGTCAGAGTTTAGAATATCCATGCTATCAGAGTAAAAAGACTAGTAAATATATAGTATGAAACATTCATTTAAATTGAGGCATATATTGTGCACGGCATACTCCTTTGGAAATTCCCATGAAGAGCATTATGAAGAACTAGTTGAGAAGCATCGGGCACAACAATCTTTAGTCCTTAAGCAGGAAGCCACCCAAAATGAGATGGAATTATGTTGGGATAAAGAAACATGTACTTAGTTTGTATGCTAAAACTAATCCTTTTTATTATAAAGAAAAAAAGGCAATATACTCTTTTTTACGCCTTTATTTATAAACACAATACTTGACACTAAAATTGCGGTAGTGCACCTACGTTAGTGCCAGTGGCAGAGCCTTTTAGCTGGATTTCCAAATTTCACGTCCTGGCTATGCTCCGTTAGATTTGGGCTGACTTCTAATGTACGATACTCTGGGCTTCTGATCTTATCTCCACTTTTGGTCCGTAGGGTAGGGAAACCTTAGCAATCAATTGCCCTTGTAGAGAGGAATCACGTAATGCAGCTCAGAGTGTTTCATTACTGAACACAATTTCGGTTTTTTATTGAATTTTATCTGCTAATCTGGATGAATGACTCAGGTTATTAAGTGAATAAGCCAAATTTAATATACAATTTTTACTTCTCTAAGTAATATTGTTTTAGATTTTCAGCAAATAATCAACTCAGTAAAAAAGTTGAATTTGTTTTGATTTATATATAAAGTGTCATTACACTTTTTGAGTACTAATTTGGTTGGAGACGAATAGTTCTATTAAATACTAATTTCTTATTTGCATCAAGTACATGGTAGTGTGTTGCCACTGTCTCAACATGAGGCATTATTCTCTGTGGAATTCAACCAACAAATTAAAGTGACTAACAAGCACAACCCTATAATCAAACAAGGGCCACCACCCATGTATGATCATCATTCCCATCTCCATATACTGTCCCATAACTAACAACAATCAATTACAACATCGACCTCACCACTTGTGTCTTTCTGCAAGGCCTTAAAAATTATTCACTAGTTGCAGGCAAGAGTACGTGTGCATTTATCTGATTCATCATTTTATAGTTTTAACGGAGTCTTGTACCAAATGTTGATTGATTGTTGTGCAATAAAGTAGAGTGTAACTTCAAAATTTATTGGTGAAGTATGCTTAGGAGCTGTTTGAACTAGCTAGGTTCAAAGAAAAGTGATTTTGAAACGTAAAAGTAAACACAAGTAAAAACTATTTTGCTGCACCTTATTCTTTTTCAAAATTTTACTGCAACAGTTTTGTAATTAGAGGGTGGTCATAAACAGTACTAGACAAATGCATAGAATATAAGTAAAATAAAACAGTTAGAGGTGTCCTAGGCGTAGGCCATCAATGATGAAAAAGAAAAAGGAATAAAGAATTTGGAATGAATGGAATTGGGAAAAGAAAATGCATGGATTCTAGAAGATTGCGACTTCGGAGTAATGATTTAGAATTAGATAATATGTATATATATAAAGAAAAGAATAGAAGCTTTCATATAGTCGATAGCATTACGAATGATCTACGTCATATATATAATTAAGAACCATATGTGGAAATGATCAAAATTTCAATGTCGGTTTGAGTTGGAAGCAAAGAGCTAGCCTTGAAACTCTACTCATAGTGTATATATATATATAATCAGCAACTAGCAAGATATAGTTTTAATGGATAATTTACAATAAAATGAATTTAGCAGACATTGCCAATGTAAAAAAGTACCTAGAGATATGAAGTGTATTGGTTTAATTAGTAGTAAGTACACTAGTTTCTAAGGCATTTTTTTTTTTAATAAAGATCTTAAGTTTAAAATTTTTGAAGTACATATTAAGATTATTTACCAATTATGTTACCTATTTTAAATAAAAATTATTATCATGTTTAAAAAGTATTAAAAAAAGAGAAAAAGAAAAAAAAAATCACCTAGATTTAATATTTTGGTAAATCTCTCGTTTGAAGATTTGAATCAAACAAAATTGTATATCAGACATGAATGTACATTTAAAAAAAAAAACTATATATCAACTAGGGAGAGAAATGACTAAGTTGAGTTAAGCTAAGCTGAGCTCAAGCTCGATTTGTGTAAAATTTAGTGAATTCAAATTAAAATCTTTTAATTAGTGAATTATTTTTTTCAACTCAAACTCGGTTTACTTCGAAACTCAAGAACTCGACTTTGTACTTTGCTAAAATAAGATAAAATCTTTATGTGATAATAATATAAAAAAAAAAAAAACTATGAAAGAAATGAAAGCATACATGTCTATATGTTGGTATAACATAATTTATATATAAGGATAATATATATAAATGAGTTAACTTACAAATTAATGAATTGAATTTTTAGCTAAACTTTTAAAAGTTTAAATTCAGCTCATTTAGTAAATGACTTAAAAATATTGACTCAAATTCAGCTCATTGGCTCGTGAGTTGAGCTTAATGAGTTATTAACGAGTCAAATTAGTTTAACTCACAAATCAACTCAATTTATTTTTATCGTTCAACTAACAAAATTTGATATAATTAATAAATAATTGAGTATCATAAACTTTGTTAAGAGAAGATATTTGAAGTATTACTTAGAAGGGATGTAGTTGTGGATGATTGAAAAGTAATTATTCAAAATTCTTCTCTTATGAGTTAATTTTTGAAATTTTTTATTACATCATTAAATTACTCAAACTAAACTTGAGAGTTTTTTTTTTTTTTTTTTTTTTTAAATTTTTGAGAATTCAAATCAAATCACAAGTAAATGTTTAAGTGATTTGGTTGGCAATTTTTTTAAAATTCGCATTATGCTCATCCCTACAGTAAACCATCATTGGAAACTTAATGAAACCTATATATATATATATATATATATATATATAGTATATATATATATATATATATATATGGTGATGAAAAATTCTTTCTTCTCTCCCTTGAAACATTGTATGTATATATATATATATATATATATATATATATATATATACTATATATTATTGTATAGATAGGTGTCGGTGAGTCTTTCTATGCTATTGGATAGACTTCGTGAAAGTTCCTAGCCGACAAAGTCTGGTGATAAAAAGTAAATAGGACACAGGCCTCAACAGTTTATACAGTCGGGATTTTGCTTTTTACAAACCTCTATACCGCTAAAGCTGTGAATTCCCTTTTTCTGTGAATAATAAACTTTGCAGTACTTTTTTTTTTTGCCCTTTAAAAAAATCTCGTACCTTCTTTTGGTAATTTTTTTTTTCCCTATAAGATGTATGATATCATATCATAACCCCCCCCAAAAAAAACAGAATGTGGTTTAACCTTACCACTATAATTATAACATTTGTTAATGAGTGCAGTTGGGATATACTTAAGGGTAAAGCTAGGATTTAAGTAAGATGCCAAGATTAAAATAGGATATGTAAAAGTTATAAATATAAATTTCACATAAATTTTATAAAAACTAGATGTATCATAGTTAATAATTATATAATGTTAAAAAATTAAAATTATGAAACCCTAATCTCCTCATAGAAATAAGTTTAAGTGAGCCATAATGCACTATCTTTTTCTTTTTTCTTTTTTTTTTGAATTTAAATTGCATAATTGTACATGTAAAAAAAAAAATGATATGAAGATTATCACTGCCCATTTAAAAGGATCTTCTATATATTGTGGCAAGCAAAGCACAAGAAAAGGGAAGCTTCGATGCCATGTACACATTGAACTTATCCTTGTTGAGAACTTTGATTTAATATTTGACCAACTCAACTCTAGGCATGCATGCCTGTACAACATGATATGATAACACCAGGATAAAAGTTTCCTTTGTTGAAGAAGTTTGATTATTTGGTAGCTTCTTCTACGATTTCAGCGCTATAATTGTGGGATTTAGAAAATGAAAATAAAAAGAAAAATAACAAAGCTGACGATTCATAAGTAAATATACGTATTCTAAAATATATATATATGGTTCAGAAAACTACTTAGAAAATGAATAAAAAAAGAAATAGATCAAAGAAAACTACTTAAAAAGGATATCAGCATAGCTAAAATCTTACCTTACCATATATAACCAAAAACAATCAGATAAACATGCATGTGGCCTCACATCAATTAATATATATATATATATATATATGGTTCAGAAATGCCATGGCATTCTATGAGTTGTCGGCTGTCATGGAAGCTTTCTTCATGTATTGGTGCTTGATACATTCATCATCCAAAAATTTGACGTTTGAATTAGTCTTCATACCACTCAGCTTATGGTTCAGAAGGAAATCCATCACATAATGAACTCATTTCCTCTTAGATGAAAGTAGGATAAACTAAGTGTTGTGTGGGTGATGAGCATCTACTATATATATTATCAAATGGAACACGATCAGTTAATCTTATTTAAGCTAAGCAGTAATACAAATATAATAATTTTTTTATTAAATTTTAATATAATTATATTTTCAAGACCTAAACTCAAGATTAAACTAAAATAGCCCTTATCAAATACTTTATAAACTGAGTCCAACAGTAGTAACTTTATCTCCTCTTTTTACATAGGGCTTCAGTGTTGTGTTGGTCTGAATGATTTTGGTTAAACAATGTTTTGTTTCTCTGAATGTGTTCTTTCAAGAAGAGAATGTAACGTAGTTAAAAAGAGGCCAGAACTAGTTTCCGATACAATTCCACAAGAAGACAAAAACCCAGGATCTATATACTCAGAGAGAGAGAGAGTTATTGAATATGCAACAACTCGTCAGAAAATTGAAACATGAAAGGATATATAACTTAAGAGATACAAAGATAAGGTCACTGATTAATTATGAGAGCCTAGCAGAATTTCAATTAACCGTTTTTTTTTTTTCCTGGTAACGAGGAACATCATTAAATAAGGCCTTTGCGTTTATACGTCACAATATTGATGATGATACTGAATATAGTAGAGAGAAAAATGACTCAGTGGGCTATTATACGTAGGAGAAAGCAACTTATTCTGCTAAAATATAAAATTACTTTTTGGACCACCCATGGATAATCATCATTCCCATCTCCATTTACTGCAGTCTGCATGTCCCAAAAGTAACAGTAATCAATCAAAACATCGACTTTTATCTTGTTTGCAAGGCCATGGTTGAATCTTAGAATAGAAATCAATTACTAATTGCAGGCAAGCGTGTGTTTTAATCTGATTCATCATTTTATAGTCTTTATTGTAGTCGTAGTGGAAATTCTGAGGTGGACAAGAGGATCCTAAAGCTAATTATGTTTAATAATTTTTAATCATCAGTTATGCTTAATAGTTAAATAGTTATACGTTCAATTCTTGAGAAAACAGTCACTTATATTGATTAATTACAATTCTTTCATGAAATAGTACGTTGACCAATCACAATAAAAAAAAGAAAAATTGGGAGACTAAAAAATTTGTGGCCTAAGCCACGTGTTTTACATACCTAACATATATATAATGTGTTTAGTTTCTCTGTTAAATTGAGTTAAGTTTTTACTAGGCACATCTTTAACCTTACATTTAAAGTAGTTGTGCTGGGCACATACCTCTTTAGTTAATTTAGACTATCTATCAAACAGACAATTTAAATCTACACATAACACTATGAAGTTAGCTACTCTAATAAAATCAAGGATGCTAAATCTGAGTGAGAAAATATTTATGTCAGCACCAGTGAGATGTCAATAAATATGTACTGTTATGAACTGAATAGGTCAGATAGTATCGTGGGCACAAAAAGATGGATTTTTGAGTAATAAAATAGAGTGTAACAACGTTTATCAGCTTGCTATATTTTGAAGTATGTTTATGCCAATTAGTAGATTAAGTGCAGTTTTTGCTATCAATGAACAACACAATACGATACCTACCAAAAAACACATCTATATGATGGTGATGAAAAGTTCTTCCTTTTCATTATTGAAATAATATAGTTGAAAGCATAAAGATGATAAAAGTATATATACATCTCTAAATAAAAAAAAAATTTATACACACTATCAAAATTCACTTTAAAATTCTTAACAATCTAGCAACATGTCAAACACGTGAGACTTTGTTGGTAATATATATAGAAACTCACCCATGTTATATATATATATATATATATATACATATATAATATTATGTGGGTGAGTCTTTCTATGTTATGGATAGACTTTCTGAAAGTTCATAGCCGACAAAGTCTGGTGATAAAAGCAAACTTTGATGCATGCCTCAATACTACATATTATCGGAGATTTTGCTTTTTTATAAAACTCTATACCGCTAAAGCCATGAACTCCCTTTTTCTTTGAATAATAAACTTGCATAGTTTTTTTTTTTCTTTAAAAAAAAAAAAATGCTGCACCTCTTTTGGTAAATTTTCTTTTTACTTTTCCCATATTGCAGATATCATAACCCAAGTAAAAGAAAAAAACTTATGTGGTTTAACACCATAATTTAAACATTAGTTAATGTGTGCAGTCATGATATATCTCGTAGAAATAAGTTTAAGGGAGCCACACTACAATTATTTTGTTTTTGAATTTAAATTGTTTAATTATATGTGTAATAATGACATAGTAAAGATTAATATGTAAGAGTATCACTGCTTAATTGAAAGATCATCTATATATTAATCATCGCAGGCAAACTAAAACACATGAAAAGGGTAAGCTCTCATACCATTTGGTACGCGTTGAGTTTATCCTTGTTGGGAAGTTTGATTTGATATTTGACCAACTATAGGCACGTTTGTAAAAGATACTATAACATCATAATAAAAGTTGTATTATGAGTTTATGACAAGGGTTTTAAGCTCTAAGGATGGTCATTTCCTCAATTTAGATGGAAATCATCCATAAGAGATTTTTCAGTGGGAACGGAGATAAAAATTGTACTTTCTATTTTCACAAAGATCATTGAAATATTTAATTATTAAAATGTCATTACATATCAAATAAAATATGTATAGTAAATTAGGGTAATTTAGTTAATAAATATTTTCTTTTCAAGTGAAATAAGAAAAGAAGTGAGCATGAAAAGGGGGGAAAAAAAAAAAAAAAAAGACCAAACAAAACTACTTAAAAAAGAATATCAGCATAAGTAGAATCTTAGCATATATAACCAAACACAGCCTTGCCCGTAACTGAGAAATGAACATGCATGCATGTGGCCTCACATAAAGATATGGTTCAGAAATTTCGAGATATCCTATGAGTTGTCGGTTGGCATGAATGCTTCTTTTATTGGTGCTTGATACATTCATCATCGAAAATTTTGACATTTGAATTAATCTTCATACCACTCATAGCGTATGGTTCAGAAGAGACTGATCATATCAAATGAATCCCATTTCCTCTTTCACTGTTTGACAGAGATATTAGGTGAGGAAAATAGATTTTCTGCAGTCGACTGTGCGGTGCAATCGGCTACAAACCGTCCGATCTACTTATTTTTGTGCAGTCAACTGTTGACTCTACAATAGTAAACAGATCGAACGGGTTGAAATCAACTGCAGAAAATTCGGGTCCTTAGGTGAGAGGCATGCAGGAGAGTAAACAATGACAGATATAACCAAATAATTAGCAAATGTTCATCAAAGCTCCTTTTGTGTTTCATGTTGAAGCACCAAAAAATGAAAAAAAAAAAAAAAAAGAGAAGCTTTTTGGAAAGCATGGGAGAAAATAATGCAGAAGTACAAATGCTAGCCAGAGAGATATATACCTCCAAGTTAGCATGCATTTGAAAGTAACTATTTTCTTATGTGGCTTCTTTATCATGTCTCCCATTCGGCGAACCCAGCAAGCTCGCATAAAGATCTTTTGGGAAAGTAGGATAAACTGAGTCCAACAATACTAACTTTATCTCCTCTTTTCAAAGGGCTTCAGTATTCATCTGAATGATTTTGGTTACACATTGTTTTCTTTCTTTCTATATGTTATTTTAAGAAGAAAATTTAATGTGGTTAAAGAGAAGGCCGAACTAGTTTCTGATGTACAATTCCACAAGTTAAAAACCCACGATGACTATCAGAGAGTTGTATATGCAGCAACTCTTCACAAGTAATTATTGAAAGGATAATTTAGTGGCAACTCGAATTATGTCTCTGGGTCAAAATATGATATAGTCAGTAAAATTATTTTAGGTGGGACACTATGTAAAGGTGTACATTCATCTATTTAACAACTATATTATGATAACAATTGTACTGACCCTATTATTTTTTAACTGATTTCTAAATATACTTAAGATAAGGTCACAGCATTTATGAGGGCCTGGCAGAATTTTAAGTTTGGTGAAATCGTAATGACCATTAAGATATGTCTGACCACCACCAATACGATCTCCAATTTATTAGCTGTCTCAATTTTTTTCCCTCTGCAGCGCTAGTTCCGAAGAGAAATTATAATTGTGTAAAGTCAATTATGCGTAGACACAAAAATTCAGAATCGAGAAAAAGGATATTATATACTTAAAACCACTTAGTGCAGATGAATGACATTGATAACTCCACCAGAAAGGTTGTGATATGCTGTGGACTTTGTGTATATATGTCGTATTGATGACATATTGAAGACTTACTTAGAATATAGTAATAAATCGTTTACTTTATTGGTGTAATATGTATGCTTCAGCTCCTTCCCTCAAGTAGACATTGGTTGGTGGAAGATCCATTAGTGGTGACATAATAATAATTTTGTACACTTGGAATTCCATAATAAGTCTACTTTTGGTTGCACTTACGATTATTTTAAAGGTTTTTGGCAAAGTTCTTAACAAATGAAAAGTCAACAACATATATATTTTTTATCATGAAAATACGAGACCATATTCTTTGTAAGCGAACAAAGTCGCACATTTGATCTAAAAACATTTTGAATCTAGTGGAATAGAACAAATTAAACTAAGTTGGCATGATCAAACATTGCGTGATTATGTTTGATCAAAGTCGCACATTTGATCTAAAAATATTTTGAATCTAGTGGAGTGAACAAATTAAACAAAGCTGGCATGATCAAACACTGCATGATTATGTTTGATCAAAGTCGCACATTTGATCTAAAATCATTTTGAATCTAGTGGAATAGAACAAATTAAACAAAGGTGGCATGATCAAACACTGCATAATTAGGTTCTTTGGGTCCTTCATGGAAATGGGTCAATGTGTATGATTATGGTGATCATAAGGCACCGAGGAGAAATGGAAAACGAGTGAGTTTAGGTGTTCTAATTTGCATTTTTATTCGTTTTATTTTGCTAATATACTTGATTTAAGTTTTTTTTTTTTTTTTATCGGAACTTGTTTTAAGTTATTAGCTTATAGTTTTTGTTGAGTTTTATAATATTGTAATAATAAATTAATTAAATTTAGATGTTACTGAGTGTATTAAAATAAAAGGAATATTTTTTAAAGAATAACTCAAGGTGGTTTTAAGATTCATCAATTTGAGTCTAATTATTCCTGTTCAAATAATAGTAATAAGTGATAAATTATTCTCAATAGGAATGATTTTAGAATTTTAAGCTTAAACCTTCTAACCAATTTCATCATAGCGTGACAAAGATTGCCGGAATCTTTCCATATATTACCATAAAAAAATATAAAGTAGAAGCTTCATAGTATGAGGTAATGATATATAATTTCTTAAATGATATATCTAATCTGCCATTTGTGTTAGAGAGTTAATCATTAATTGCTTTCCACATAAACTTAGAAGCATTCTATGTGGTCCAGTACTGCTTTTAGGGGAGATGCTTACTCTCAATCGAATGTCATTTTTACAGTTTGATTCTTCATGATTCATCTTGCTTAATAATACACTATGCCAATGGATGCATTGGGTTCTCTTTATGATATGTGGGGCTGTTCACTTGAAAATGGGGATGAAAGCGAGAGACACTGAGATATATGGAGACGAAGGACGGAACCCATCCCATTATTAAAAGAGTAAATATTTTTTGAATTATTTTATATAAATATTTTTTGAATTATTTTATAAATGTTACTTTAATTATTAATTTATTATATATAATTTTAATTCCCAAATAATTATTATCTGCCAAAATGATCACTAAAAGAGTTTTAATTTGACGAGCTTAGTGATTATTAACAAATTAAAATGATATCAAAATAAATAAAAATTACTAAAATGAATCAAATAATATTTAAAAAGTTAACTCTATTAAAAAGCTAAAGTTATAGAAAACGAGGGAATCAATAATGCAGAAGTACAAACGCAGGTACTATTTCAATTGTGCACTTGTGGATTATCCTTTTTATTTGGAAGAACACATTAGAGGGTGTTATTATTTGTCCCACATCACGATCTGCATCTTGCTAACATTACCACACAATTTATATCAAACCATGTCTTACTCTATTATTCAAAAAAGGAAAAAAAAAATAAAATAGAGTGAGCAGGGTTTGATACAAATTATGAAACAGATAATGTTGGTCTAACCCTCATAAGGTTTTTGAAAAACTCATTGAATTAACTTCATGAAGATGGGAAACCCCAAAGCTTAAGGAAGTTGGATCAGTTCCTTCATGTTTGATAAAGGGATCAATTAGTGTTTCTTAATTAGATCTTTTATCAGAATGTGCTTTAATGAAAGGACTTGTGGTTAAAGAAAGCCTAACAGCAAATGATCATCATGCAGAATCAAAGATGTTCAAACTTTAAATCAAGTAATACTTGAAACTTATCAATCAGAAGTTAATGTACTTTAAATCGATGCAAGAACATGACAGCAGAAAAGGCAACAACACCCTATTTTAAATCTTTAATAAGACTTTGTCTTATTTTTCATGTGCAACACTACTAAAACATTGATGGACGCCAAAAGAAAGGTTGATAGTGGCCTTAGACTTGGCTTCGTCATGATATAGATGCTGCTTTGGAGCACTATTCTACTATTTGTTCTCAATTTGCTTTTTTCATATACTGTATTTTTAATTAGACATTGGTTGGTGAAGATCCTTCTACCAGCTTTGGCTTGCACTAATAATGACAATTAGTCAAACATTAAAAGTTTTTAAAGAGGTGGATTTCCAGTATAAACTATAAAGCGAGATTCTGTTGTGTTATGTCTTCTCTGTAAATAAGCAAATTTTAAGCAAATGGGGTTTAGTTTAGTTACCAAAGATTGAAATATTTTGCTGACTTAAGTTCGATTCCCTTGCAAACATATATCATGTTGGTAATCCGTAAGTATCCCTTACCAAAGTTTGTGAAATGCAATGGCTTTAAAATGTAGTAACCTTCCCTCACACTAAAAAGCACATTAAAATCCGTAAGTTAGAATATGAATATATTCTCAAATACACCATGAAGTTAGATTCCCGTGATTTGAAACAAGTTATATTTGCCTCACTAGTCATAAGTTGCTACAAGATTTACGACAAATCCCTCTCAGATTTAGTTCAAAGAACCAGAGACTTGCAGACAGCAATTCTATGTGTCTCCTCAAGAATCTTAAAAAAAAAAAAAGAGAGAAATTACTGAGAATAAAGGAGGAACCTTTACAGAATAGTCTTCTTCTAAAAACTTTGAAGAAGCGTGTATAAAGGAAGGTATCATCATTAGCATAATATATCATCAAGCAACTCAGCATCCTATTACTTCTTCCCATATTTTTTTATGCTTACCACTCCTTCTGTTCAAATTCAAAACTCAAAACAGATTACCTCTGCCGAACGAACATTGCTTTTACTTCTTTGTTAGTTTAATCTGGAACCTGTATTTTCCCTGTTCTAATTTTTGGGGGGAGAGTGGCTGCTTTTACACTTAGATCTTTAGCATGCAGTGTCTAGCTTATACTGTTTTTCTTTTGTAAGGCAAATGATGAATCTGACCAAAAAAAAAAAAAAAAGTTTTAAAAGCAGATAGTAGTAGTACACTTTGATTTTAGAAATCTCCATTTCCTTTTTCTGAAAAAAAGTTAATTACTGTTAGGGTTTCGTACTTAGCTTTTATTTATGGGTATTAAAGAAAAACTATCAGTTAATTACTGTTAGGGTTTCGTACTTAGCTTTTATTTATGGGTATTAAAGAAAAACTATCTTTTTAATTTACATGAAAATCCATCATTTCAATTTGAGAAAAGAGATAAGATCTTATAAACTTTTTATTGGAATGTGATTTATTTAATTATTTACATATAGATCAATATCATTCTTGACATTCAAATTTAAATATATGATATTACAATAAAATAGTATAGTTAAATATTTTTTCAGTAATTGTTTGTCCGCATCCATGTCCATCATTAGGATGAGAAAATTAGATCAGTCAGATAGAAGAATTCAGTGGTTTAGTGGAGAGGACTGAAGAGTTTAGATAATTCTTCTTCTCAATGTTGAAATAATTGTATGTACGTGCGCATGTATGTATGTAAGTCTTTCTATGTTATTGGATGGACTTTGTGAAATTAAAGTTCCTAGCCGACAAAGTTTGGTGATAAAAGCAAACTATGACATGGTTAATACTACATATAGCGAAGATATTGAGGAGAAACCAGTTAGTAGATGGACTAGCAAAGAAAGGTTTCCTTGTGAAAGATGATTTGTTTATGTTTAATTATGTTTTTTTTCTTCTTTACATATTTTGTATCTTGTAGACTTATTGGGGATCTATGCCCGACTTTGTACTTCAAATTTGGTTTAATATGATTCCAATCTTAACAAAAAAAAATAGGGGAGATTTTGCTTTTCACAAATCTTTATACTGCTAAAGTCATGAGTTTACATTTTTTTTTTTTTTTGAATAATAAACTTCAAAGTAGTTATCAATATTGTACCTTCTTATACATTTTTTTCTTTCATTAGATTTTTTTTTTTTTTTACAAAAAGCATATCCAAATAAAATCATTTGTGGTTTAATACCATAATTTTAGAATTTGTTCGTGCGTGTAGTCAAGAATATCTCGTAGAAATAACAAATAAGTTTAGGTCAGCTATAATAATGATATAATAAAAATTAATATATAAGAGTATCAATGCTTATAATTTAAAAGATCATTTATTTATTGTCGTGGGTAAATTAGAGCACGTGAAAAGGGTAACTTTGATACATTGAGTTTATCCTTATAGCGAAGTTTGATCTGAAAATAGACAACTCTAGGCACGTTTGTACTACAAGATATGATACTATCGGTCGTGATAAAAGATTGTTTTATGACTGAGCCAAAAGGATTTTAACTCAATCGCACGCTATATCTAGTCTGTTCCCACTGTAAAATGATTAGTCAACTTTTTAACTCAATGGATAATAACCTGCTTTGTTAGTCCAAATGCCATTACATTTCGATTAAAGTAATAAACTAAGTTCAGCAGAAATATTAAAGTATTATTGAGTTCTTGAGAATAAGCATTGCAACCAATCAAAATATAGTGGTCCAATGATCAAGCACACACACGCACACCCTAAGAAAATAAATAAAGAGGATAATATTACACAGCTAAGAGATGAGCCGACAATTCCTATCTATCCAGAAAAAAAAAAAATCAAAGAAAACTACTTCAAAAAAGAATATTAGCATGCATAGATAGAACCTTACCACATATAACCAAACACAGGTAACTGAGAAATGAACTTGCATGGCAGCATGTGCCATCACATGAAGATATGGTACAGAAATGCCGTGGTATCCTATGAGTTGTCGGTTGGCGATGATGCTTTCTTCATGTCTTGGTGCTTGATACATTCATCATCCAAAATTTTCACGTTTGAATATTCATCCCAGTACGCATAGCGTATGGCTGAGAAAATAGTGATAATTTTTTTATATATATAAAGTATCTTCTCATTGAAAATAATTATATTCGAGAGATTATCATATACAAAATATAGTGGCTTCTCTCAAAATAGGATTCAAATCCGAGTTCATCGCTTTGTAAGAAAGACAAGGATGATTTCAATCCACACCAAAATAAACCTTATTTCCACTCACTGTTTGACAGAGATGTTACGAGAGGCATGCAGGAGCAGTAAACAATGATAGATAACCAAATAAGCAAATACATGTTCATCAAAGCTCCTTCTGTGTTTGTTGAAGCACTTAAAAAAATTAAAAACAAAATAAAAAATCTAACTTGTCGATCCAAAATACAAGAGGCCTTTTGGAAAACGCGGGAGACATGCAAGTAACTGTTTTCTTATATGTAGTTGTCTATTATGTCTCCCATTCCGCGAACCCAGCAAGTAAAGATAGAACTTTGATAGGAATGTTGCATAAAATGATTTGAATGATTTTGGTTTAACATTGTTTTCTTTCTACGAACGTGTTCTTTTATAATGCAGAACTACTTTCTGATATACAATTCCACAAGAAGTCAAAAAACCCAGAATGCATATAATGTTTCCCGCTATGAACAGAGAGTTATATATGCAGCCATTATTTACAATTAATGAAACGAAAACTTAAAGATACTAAGATAAAGTTATGAGGGCCTAGAAGAATTTTTAAGTTTGGTGAAATCATATTGACCATTTAGATATATCCCTATGACCATAGATAATGTCACTAACTAGGGTTTCTGTTTATAATATAGTAATAAATTGTACATTATAGTATGTGCTTAAGCTCTCTCTTCCTTCAAGTAGACATTGGTTGGCGGATGATCCATTAGTGATGATACGATAATTTGTATACTTGGAATTCCAAAAGGAGTCTACTTTTGGTAGAACTAATGATTAAGAGATGGCAAAAGAATGAAAATTTTAAGGTTTCTGGCTAAGTTTTTGACAATAATATATATATTATTGTGAAAAATATGAGACCATATTCTTTGTAAGCAAACAAAGTCGCACATTTGATCTACAACCATTTTGAATTTAGTAGAATGTACCAAAAGTGGCATGATCAAAGCCTCATGATTATGTTCTTTGAGTTTTATAATATTTTAATAAATTTAGCTGTTTTCAGTGTATAATAATAGAAAGAAATGTTTATTTTACACAATAGTGTAGAGCTCATTGTTTTTGGAAAAATGATAGATATACACTATTTGAATTTAGTTAAAAGTTAGATTATGCATACACTTTTTTTCTTTTTTTACATTCAGAGTATTTAAATTTACACATATTTTTAATACGAGCTTAATTTTAGTTCAAACATGATCAACCATTAAAACCTTTTTTAATATAGACAATTACAGAATTTTAAACTCAACTTTTAATCTAAAATGCTCTAAAACTTACTCTCTGCCGACAGTGGATGCATCATATGTTATCCAATATCATTATAGCACGGCAAAGGTTGGTGGAATCTTTCTATATAATTACCATAATACAAGAAAGTAAACCTTCATATAGTACAAGGTAATGATATATAATTTCTTTAATGATCTAATCTGCCATTTATATTAGAGAGTTAACTCATTAATTGCTGGTAACCCCAATGGTTTCCACACAAGATAAACTTAAAAGCATTCTATGTGGTCCAATATTGCTTTTAAGGGAGATGCTCACGCTCAATCGAATGTCATTTTACAATTTGATTCTCGATGATTCATCTTGTCTAATATTATACACAATGCCAATGGTAGCATGCATTGGGTTCTCTTTATGATATGTGGGGCTGTTCACTTTAAATTGGGGATGTAAGTGAGAGACTGAGATATGTGGAGGCATTAAAAAAGTAAAATATTTTTAATTATTTTTAAATGTTACTTTAATTATTATTTGTTTTTACATAATCTTAGTTCTCAAATAATTGCCAGAGTAGTTCTTCATAAACAACAAAAGTGATCACTAAGTTTTAATTTGAAGAGCTTCCTGATTATTAAAAAATTTAAAATGTCATTAAAATAAATAAATAGTTATAATGAATCAAATAATATTTAAAAATAAATACTAACACTATAGAGACAAGGGTATCAATAATCCAAAAGTGCTTGAATTAACTTGAGGAAGTTGGATCAGTTCCTTTATGCTTGATAAAGGGATTAATTGTTTTTTTTCTTAATTACATATTTTTTCTGAAAGTGCTTTAATGAAAGAACTTGCAGTTATCAATCAGAATCTAAGACGGGAAGACTGGACTTTAAACAAGTATGATCAATCAGAAATTAATGTACTTTAAGTCCACGAACATCGATCATGACAAAGCAGATAAGGCAACATTTATTTAAATCTTTAATAAGTCTGTGTCATATTTTTCATGTACAACACTACTGAAACATTATTGATGGACTCCAAATTCCAAAAGAAGGTTGATAGTGTTGGTTTCGTCATGATTTAGATGATGGCTTTGGAGCATTATTATATTGTTTGTTCCCAACTTGCTATTTTCGTATCCTCTATATTTAATTAGACGCCGTTGGTTGGTGAAGATCCTTCTGCAAGCTTTTGGTTGCACTAATGATGACCACTTAGTCAAAAACTGAAAGTCTTTAAAGTTTGGCTTAAAATTTCTTAAAATAATGAATAAAACAAAAGAAAGAGGTGGATTTCTTGCATAGATTGAGATTATGTTGTGTTATATATCTTCTTTGCAGATAAACACATTTGAAACCAACTGAAATTGGTTTAGTTAACAAAGATCAAATTACCTCATATTTAGGTTTGATTTCTTTGCAAATAATAATCACCTTTGGTGGGTAGTGTAAACTCTTCTTAAAGCCTATGAAATATCATGGCCTTAAATAGAGCAGTTTTCCTTCACACTAAGTTTTTTTCAACTGAAAATGATTAATTAAAATTGTTCAGTTAGAATATGAATATATGCACAAATAGAAGATGAAGTAAGATTAAAGTTCTTTGAGACATGTCATATTTGCCTCATTTTACAGGATTTATGACAAATCTCTCTAAGAATTAGTCCAAAAGCACCAGAGAAACTTGCTGACAGCAATTCTATGTGTCTACTCGAGAATCTCTATAAAGAAAAAAGATAAATGACAAAGAACAATGAGGAATCTTTACAGAATATGAGAATAGTCTTTTAAAGGAAAAAATAAAATAAAATTTCTTAAACTTGTAGAAGCATGTATAAGGAAAGTTATCATTAGCATAATCTCTTTTGATGCATGGAAATAAGAAAAACATCTCTTACTTCTTTTCCCAAATTTTACGCTTATCACTCCTTTTATTGTTCAAATTCAACACTCAACAGATTACCTTTACAGAACGGATATTGCTTTTACTCCTCCTGTTCAGCTGGCTTTTACTCTTTACATCTTTAGCATGCAGTGCAAATATTGTTTATGCTGTCTTTTTCTTTTGTAAAGCAATAGATGAATCAGAAAAATAAAAATAAAAAATAAAAAGCTTATAAAGCAGATAGCACACTTGGATTTTAGAAATTTCCATTTGCCTTCATCTGAAAAAACTTAATTACTGACATATGGTACTGTAGTCTTGGTGAGCTGTATTATTATTCTTAACGTTAATGACACTCAACACATCTATCATTATGCTTTTAACTCCCTCATTTTAATAAACTTTCTTTTTCCTTTGTTGGATGTTATATATATTATTAAGTCAGTTAATTAGGGCATTTCGTACTTTGGTTAATTGTTTGACATCAGTTAGATAAAGAATTCAGTGGCTTAGGGTTTTATGTCATCATGACTATAAAATACATAGATGATTTTTTTTTTTTTTAATTCGTCACATTCTCTGAGTATAAGACTGAAGACTCATTCATATTCGGAACGAAGACAGTATCTCGAGTCTCATCCGGCTTTCCTGTGAACAGTTAGTACAGAACCTTTTCCTTTTTACTTGTTAATTTGAACACTTGTTTTTTTATTGACTGTTGAAGCCGTCATTAGGGCTTTTTGGTCCTATAAATACGTCCACTCTCCCGGCCTTGTTCAATGCTCATGCGAAGCACTCAAGCACCCCAAGAAGGTGCTCTCAAATGCTATGCCTAGCTTTATTCAATTCTGAATTCCCCTCTTCCCCTAGTTAATTATATCATTATTTCTTTATAAAGTTTTAATGCAAGAAAGAACAAGTGCTATCTATATATATATATATGCATTAGCTTTAACAATTCATTTTTGTTTTGGCCATTTTTTGTATGTATGCTTTCTCTTTAGTTCGTTCTTCTTTCCCATATATTCGTATATCTATGACCAACCATTTTTTCAACTAATAGATAACCATTGCTCCTAAATAACAATACTATTTTTGTTCGTTTGATTTGCAGGAAGAGCGAGCTGTGAGTGTCAAATTTCAGGAAGGACCATTCAAATCATATTTTCAAAGACATGCATAAGGAAAAAAATGAAAGTATTCACAAACAATTCAGCAATATGAGTCCCCTACTACTTCTCATTCTTTTCTCATCTCTCAATGTAAGTAACAAAATTCAATTTCTTTTCTTTAGAGTATAAAATGAAGATTAATAAATAGTAAATCGATTGCAACAAAATGATTTTAAGAGTAGATTTTTTACCCATTTCTCTCTTCTCTCTCTAAAGGAAAGAGATGATTGTTTCTAAGTGACTTGGGCCATTATTTCTGTCTTCCATTACATTATCTGTTACAAAAGATGTAGATAATCCTTTATCGGTGACTTCAAATGTTGGAACTTAGAAATTTTTAGTTTAGAATACTTAGTTTATTTTTTATTGAGTCGAGCCAATCTCACATAATTATACATTATCTTAGGATGTCTTTTTTTTTTTTTAATGTGTAGGCTGTCTAATTTTAATGTTATAGAACATAACATGGGATAATTAATGTGCAAATATTAATTGCATTATTACCAATTTGATGACCACAGGTTGGTCTTGCCAGTGGCATTGGCAACTCCGGCGCCGATGAGAAGAATCCGTTTAATCCCAGAGCTTTTCTGATGAGATATTGGGACAAAAAGATCCACAACAAATTGCCCAAACCAGCATTCCTGCTCTCAAAGGCATCCCCATTGAGCGCCGTTGACTCAGCGGCGTTTGCCAAACTGGCCGCCACCAACACCCTCTCCACACGGCTGACGGAATTCTGCTCCTCCGCCCACCTCCTCTGTATTCCCGAACTAGGAGCCAGTTTGGAGAAGCACACCAAAGACGTCAACTTTGCCGTGTACCAAGAGAAGAACTTCACCAATTACGGAACTAAACAGTTCGCGTCAGACAACTCGTTCAAGAACTACTCGGCCGACAACGCTTTCCGGCGATACAGCCGTGACTCCCAAAGCATCGGAGACAAATTTAAGAGCTACGGCCCAGGAGAAAACGTTGTCGACGAGACCTTCAACACCTACGGCACAGGCGGTCTCGGAGGCGAGGGCAATTTCAAAGAATACACGGCGGAAACTAATGTTCCCAACCTCCAATTCACCTCCTACTCCGGCAGCAGCAACGGAAGGGAAAGTTCCTTCTCAGCCTACTCCGAGGACGGCAATGCAGGGGAACAAGAATTCACCAGCTACGGCAAAAAGGCCAATGGGGCAGACAACGAATTCACTAAATACGGCACAGATTCCAATGTCGTTCAGTCAACATTCACCCATTACGGCGAGGTTGCCAATGGCCAAACTGACAATTTCACCAATTACGGGATCAACATGAATAATCCCACCATTAACTTCAAGGCCTACGGTGACGGCAGCAATGGAGCCAACGAGAATTTCGCCAATTACAGAGATCAATCCAACGTTGGGGACGATTCGTTCTCGTCCTACGCGAAAAAATCCAACGGTGCACAACTCGAGTTCAAACACTACGGCAAATCCTTCAACGAAGGTACTGATAAATTCACTGGGTATGGTAAGGATGCAAAAACGGCACCCAATGTTGTGTTCAAGGACTATGGCGTGAACAATACCTTCAAGGGGTACAACAAAGACGGTGTCACATTTGCAGAATACACCAATGCAAGCTCCGCCGCTCTAACGGCGGACAAAGTGGCGAGTGGCAGTTCGGTAAAAAGATGGGTTGAACCGGGCAAATTCTTTCGCGAGAAAATGCTGAAGCAGGGGACGGTGATGCCAATGCCGGACATCAAGGATAAAATGCCAGGAAGGTCGTTTTTGCCCCGATCGATTGTCTCAAAATTACCATTTTCGTCTTCTAAGATCTCTGAGCTGAAGCAAATTTTCAAGGTGGCCGATAATTCATCCATGGACAAGTTCATGAAGGATTCGTTCAATGACTGTGGGAGAGCACCGAGCCCCGGTGAGACCAAGAGGTGCGTGGCTTCCATTGAGGACATGATCGATTTTGCCACTTCGGTTCTGGGTCCGAATATTGCGGTTCGGAGCACCGAGAATGTAAATGGGTCAAAGAAGGACGTGATGGTGGGTTCGATCAAAGGTATAAACGGTGGAAAAGTGACTAAATCCGTCTCTTGCCACCAGAGCATGTTCCCTTACATGGTCTATTACTGCCACTCTGTTCCAAAGGTTCGGGTCTACGAAGCGGATTTATTGGATCCGAAAACCAAAGCCAAGATCAATCATGGCGTGGCAATCTGTCACTTGGACACAACAGCTTGGAGCCCAACACACGGTGCTTTCTTAGCTCTTGGTTCGGGTCCGGGTCGGATTGAGGTTTGCCACTGGATCTTTGAGAATGACATGACTTGGACCATTGCCGATTAAGTGGATTGTTTGGGTTGGCAAGTATGTACCGACTGTATTTGTTTCTAATTGAGTATGTGAACCTAATGTTATTACAGCCCAACCGAACACTTGTGACCATTCATCTTTTATTAATGCAATAGGATAACTTCTAAAAATAAAACTCATGCATTAGAATTAAACTCGACTCTTCTCTCTTATACAATCTGCTCGTATTAGTGTTTCTCTTTCTTTGTTAACTCAAAAAGTACCATGGCAGAGCAAGATTAAAAAGTAAATAAGAAAGAAATTTTAAGATAAATGTATAATAAGAAAAAAGATTAAAAATTTGAGGTATTGTTGAAAGAGATACAATTATACCAGAGATTCTACTAGGAGAAGTTTTATTGTTTCTTTCTGTATTTCTCAAGTACTGTAATAAGAATTTCTCTGTACCAAAGTTACTCGTTCTCCACACTATTTTCCTTCTCCTGAATTCAAGTATAGACACAAATTTTAGGAATGGTGATATAGTTTCTCCTCACTTACATTGACAAATTCCAAGGGACCTTCGGACCACTTAGTATAATCGTTTCTAGAAAATAAGGCAAATAATTCATTGAAGAGTAAATTACAACCAACAATATTGTCAAAAAATAAAGAGAGAAGAAGAAAACATGTTACATGAGATCTTCCTTGCCGTCTCTTTGCCAAACTCAAGGGTCATACACTGTTAACAATTTCCCAAATATTATGCGAATTTTTTGTTAAGTGTTTTTCCTAAAGAGTGATTATCAACAGTAACAAGGCTGGCTGCTCATTGAGATCCACAACTCAAACATAGCTATCAATCAGTGACTTCCTCATCTCATCCACAATGGCACTAGGTTGGGATTCCCTCAACTTGAAAACACTCTCAACCACAGAGAGTTCTGTTGCTGTGGTGTCTGACCCGCAGAAGGCAATCCAATCATTAACTACCATGCCAGCAGCTACTACTTCACTGCCGCGATTCACAGTTCCAGCCACCAAAGGAACCTGAAGAAGCGTAGAAAGTTCATCCAAGTCTTCAATGGAGGTATGGGGGTGGACCTGCACAAGACATGTACGGTTATGGGGGCAGAAAAGCTGAAATAATCACAATACCATCTGCTTATTTTTACATACCAAACCACCTCTGTTGGAGAAGGCACAGTAACTGCCGACAAGAATATTGCCAGCAATAGTCTGCCGAAAAACTTCTACTCCAAGAACATCAGCAATCATTTCTTCTGTCTCCTGAATAAAATTACACACATTTGTAACTAGAGAAAGCGAAAAATCATGAAGAGAGAAAAGAAGAGTAGTCTAGAAGGAGGTTAATCAGCTCCTTGGCTGTAAGGGCAGTGAGCTAAGGATCTCGCTTATAAGATTTACCATCTCTGTCCATACCAGGAAAAAAGAAAAGCTATAACAAAAATAGTCCGTGTCTTACTGGAGCAGTAACAGTTTTGCTTGACAAGATACCTCAATAAATAATCATCAACATAAAAAAATAAAAAACAAATTAGGAGAGCATTTGGGCTATACACAGTAACAGCATTTGCAATTGACTAACACAATCTCCAAATTTTCATCATCAAGCCGAAAACACCGAGGGAAAGGAGGGAATATTTAGTAGGCATCAAGACACAAGCCAAAACTCAAATTCAATTGATTCTGTGTAGAGGTCGTGGCAAGTTCTATAGGTGATCATATTACCTAGTTCCCACATGCATGAGACAAATAAGTTTACTTTCCAAGAAATATAGCAAAAAAGATGATTTCTCAATAAATAGTCTTACTGGACTGTACATGACAACCGGTGATAGTTGAAAGTTTCATCTTCAAAAAAAAAAAAAAAAAAAAAAAAAAGGGCATACTCGATTAAGGTGCTTTGTAAGCTACAAGAACAATTTTGCTGGGAAAAGAGAAAACATCATAGAACACGGAAATGCATCATTTTCTCCAGGTCAATATCCAATCCAATCTCAAACAATAATGAAATATTTGTATCAAATAATCACAAATTAAAGAATGGGGCAATACCTTGTCAAGATCAGTGTGAGCGAGGGCAACATGATCATTGCATGCAATACAATTTCCTAGAGCGGATAATTTTTCTTCTATGCGTTGAACAACAACTTGATCGGGAAGACTGTTCCTCAAATGTTGAAGCTCTACAAAAATAACATCAGGAACCACAAGTCAGTAAATATCATAAAACGTGCTAAACAAACAGCACCCTCTTTCTCTTCTGACAAATTATAAAAGAATAGATTTACCAATCAAGGAAACACAATACTAGGCCATAATTTACATTTCAATAGATCAGAGAGTAACTATTTCAAAAAGATGTTACTGTACTAAACAATATAAATAAGCTAAGCAAAGACCAAATTAGTTAATAGTTGGTTTATACGCCATGTAGGTACAGGCTTGCAAATAAACAACACTTTGAATCTTGTTAAAATGGTGATATATGATTGGATAAACAACCATTGTGACTTTTTTTTTTTAATTGATTTCAAACAAGAAATACACACAAGAATACCCACAGAAAAGGTCCTTTCCTTGCAGTTCTCAACATCTCATCTACACCCATAACAATTGAAAGAAACATTGACATACTTTAAGATACGTATCAGGTCACAGTTTTTGAAAATGTTTGGTTCTTATAATTTCTATTCCAACTTTTACAGGGATGAGAGTTTATACCACTGGAAAAATATAGAGAGATGAACTATAAAGACATCAACCAATAGCTCTGTATACATAAAGTGTTCACAAAGTACATATATGAACCAGACACTTCAGTCTCTAACTTCCTCAACTCGAACTTCTCCTCAATATTATTGGAGGAGTGTTGAAAAGATGAAGAAAAGAACCACTATAGGTAGTTCAAAATAAAACCCTGAAATAAGTTTATTCTCATCACTTAAATGGACTTTCATATCACTTCATCAATCAACAACAGAAAGAGAGCATTCTATGCCACACCAAAATCAAAGGCCACTGAAGTGATTGATGATGACACATCCAATGCATAACATAAACAGAATGGATACGGATACATGAACTAGTCAACAACTAGTGAAGATACCCTATAGCTAGCTAGCTTCTGCTATATATAAATCTATTGTAGGCGTTCCATCTTCTCCATTGCCACAAGATTTTAAACCAAGACAAGCTCAAAAATATGAAGAAGAGTAGCTTAATATATTCGCATAGTCAGATATTCCTAATAACTACAATTTGAAATTCTGCGTTACCTTGGTCAGTGGTGGTGTGTGGCAAGAGAAGCCCATTCTTGTTCCCTACAAAAAGAAAAACCAAGATGATTAGATCCAATAAAATAGTAAATGGAAGGAACCAGGGAAGCCATCTCTTAATAGCTTCGAGGAAATCCAAAACAAAGATATAACATAATGAGCATTAAAAAACCAACAGGGAAAAAGAAAAAATTTACCAACACAAAGGCGACCAACAATCCGAGTGCCAGAAATGGAGGTCTTAACCACAGGGATAACATCTGCTAACTCAGCCTCAAATGCACTGTGTCAAGCAAAGCAACACATCCATTAATTCACTGACAGGAACAACATAGAACTTCCCACTCATTCCAAAACAAAATGCAGAACAGCTCACTAAGTGAATCAATATAAAATCAATCCAATAGTTGAATAGATGTTTACTAATTGAAGAAACAAACCAGAACTTTAAAAAGAAAAGACCTGTAGAAGCTTTCAGAACCTCCAATAGCAACCAAACAATAGGCGTTTGTAAGCTTTGAAAACACCCCAACTTCACAAGAATTCTCAAACATAAGCCCTGCGGAAAACCCATAGCAACATCCGTCAATATTACCACCATCGTTCATAAAGTGAACCTCCCAAAGGTCAACACATAGAGATTAAACAAGAACAAACACAGACAAAGTATTTCTTCTAGTGAAAACATAAGTAGATTTTGGTATTTCACTTACTAGTAGCCATGATTAAGATAACAGGTAAATTCCTTCGATCACAGAAACAAACTCGAAAATCTGCAGCATTTGGAACAAAAATTTCATGAGCAGAAGACAAGTATGGAACCCAGATTATTAAATATCAGACCCATGATAAAAATACCTACGCGAAAAATCAACAGTAACTCTTAGGCGTCGCTTGCTGCCGTTCTAGGGTTTATACACGATTTGGGAATTCGGTGGAATTATATATCGAATGAAAATGTGGGTACGGTGGAAGGAGTCGGCGCTGTCCAATTTAATTGATGTTTTTGTTCTTGTAGACGCGGTTGAATCAAAAAAATCAGAGATCATTCGAATTATTTTATAGAACTATAAAAAATAAAAATGAGATAATTATTGTGAACTCACTTAATATAAATAATTATTAATGAGATTGAGACACGATTATTATCAAATGTTTTAAAATTTTGAAATCATTTTATGTACTCATAGGAGTGCGTTCTTTTTTTTAATCACTCCCTTAATAATGTGTTTTTAACATACACACTAATAAGAAGTAATGCCTTATAAAAAAAATAATCATTTTATGTACGCCAATAATTATTTTTTTTAAAATCTAGCAGTAACTGCGATTTATAGTTATCCATTGAAATTTTCTTATGATTTGAGTAATCTATCTCAAAATTAAATTTTTATTAAAACACGCATAAAAATAATAAAAACAAAAAGTTTAATAATCATTTTATATGTTCTGTTCATAAAGTACTGATTAACTTGTATCCTTCCAATTTCATGGGATGTCTCAAAGGAACAAGTACTGATTAACCTGTGAGGGAGGACATTACGCCGTTCAAAGCACTGATTATAATTAAAATAACTTTTATGAATATTTTTAAAAATACGTATCAAACTAATTATTATATATTTTATGAATATATAAAATAAAATCTCTGACATACTTTACCAACCATTTTCTTATTATTTAATTTTAATTAAATTTATAAATATAAATAGCATAATCTTTTAGGAATCAAGCTTTTATTTGAATATATATGTGTGTGTGTGTGTGTGAAACGCCTAATATTTAACAAATAAAACATGGGCACATTTTATATTAAGAATAACTCTATTAAATGATATAACATTTTAATACAAGTAACTGCCACTGTCTACAAGTTACATAAAAATCCACCTTTAAGAACCAAACATGGGACCTATTTTAACGTGCCTGTCAAGCATTTCTTCTAATCGGGACAATGATTCAAGTGTACAAAAGCATGTTGCCAAATCCCAAGTGGGCAATCAATCAACTTTGACGAAACTTGGGCCACACGGTAATCACCCCTGGTCTCATCTCTTCAAAGCGGTATCTGCAGAATAATACCAGTCAACAAATGAAGCCAGATAAACACATTTTCCCTTATTCAATGTCCTCAGCAAAGGGAAGACAAGACGAATAAAGGCGTTTGGATGGGAGGAAAAGTATCAAGACAGAAAATTTACTGCAGAAAAAGATACAGTACCCATTTTCATTGAGGAAACTTCTCACAGCTGTAGGGAGAGCAGCTTGTCCCCGGCTATGATTTCCTACACCTGCAGGAATAAAAGGGCATTTAGGCATTACACTGATTCTGGTTGAAAGAAGCCCTCGGCATGCATCAGCATCACATGTTTGCAGGTAGTGAAATAAGAAAATTTGATCACAGAAGGGATGAACATACACGTTAGATTGGGAAAACGTCATAAGCGTTAATATGTGTGTATTTTCATATAGATTAAAATTTGGAATATCTGTAGATGTGCTAAACAGAAGAACAGAATATGCAAAAAGAATAGAAAGTGAGGAAATAGAAGCAAGCGTATAATTGAGGCAGCATAGCTGGTCAACCCCACATTTGCACAACAGTGAACCATTTTATGCAGGCCTGTTAAATCAAAACTAGACCAGTAGTTTTCAAGAAATTTTCTTTTAGGCATTCTGCTCAAAGCAAGAGAGTCGAATTCCCTTTTTAGCAATTCTTTCAGGAAGAAATGCAATGTCTTGGGTCGATGTTTGAAATCGTTGAGCAGGTGACAGAAATAGCATTGAACATGAGGGGAGTTACCAATGAGATAAATTTGAATGCTAGACATGGTTAAAACACAGTTCCTCATGCTTATAGAATCAAAAGGCATTTTCAAGGGCAGCATTAGCCATTAGCGACATAAACTTTGACAACTTCATATGTTATATGCAGTAATCAAAAGAAGAAGAATACCTGTTATGACATGTAAAGGTGATGATCTCAGCCTTGATGGTGCATGCGGTTTATCCAACTTCTCCTTATCCATGTGATTAAGAGAATCATTAGTTGAAGGTATAGTCCCATCCTTCTCCTTCACTCCATTTAAAGAGGTTAAACCTTTTGATAGTCCCAGGCTTTCTATTCTGTGCAAATGTTCTTGCAATGCTAGAATAGCCTCTGCTGCATGAAGGCCATGTAAATCCAATCTCCAGATATCATTTTGGCTATTCCTGATACCTAAAATTTCTTTGGCTGCCTTAGCATTAAGTTCTTCTGCAACATGCCATTCCTCCTGAGCCTTCAGGGAGTGCTGTTGGGCAGAAACATGGTCACCTCTATGAAAAGCGTTTGTGGCTGCCCTTGAATGTCGAGACACAGACCTTGTAAATAGATCAGATATAAAAGTTTAATAGAACGAAAGAGTTAGCCCATAATAAAATACTTAAAACTCCTTACATAAACAGGTACAGTGAAGACCAAAAACTTTGCATCTCCCATTTGAAGGCAAGGAGGAGATGAAGAAGCATGAGTCCACATTCATATACCATAAATACAAGAAAAAAGAAGAAGCATGAGTCCACATTCATACCTCATCATCCTCAATGCATCTTTCCGATGGCTAATGTAAACATCATCATCCTCCCACTCAGGCTCAACTGGGACATAATTCAAGAGTTGCATATTGCGTAGAAGGTTGCTATCATCAGAGATTTTTTGACTCAAGGAATCATTTCCACCCACCAAGTCTTCGACATTGTCCCTAAGATGATCAACAAGAGTAGAACTTAAGGGAGCACCATCAATGACCTTTCCAAAAGAAAAACTATTACCAGTCTTCTCATCAGAAGTAGCTTGTTGAGGAGTGTTAGATGGTTTGTGGTCTTCAAAACTGACTGCAGGAGCCATTGCCTCCAAAATAGTTGAGGCCCTATCAATACTATTATCAACAGCAGCTAAGATATCCTCAACCAAGCTATTTTCTGCCCAAGTATGGTGGTCTTTGAGCTTCCTTATTGCTAAATTGGCATTTTTCTCAGGAACACTTCTTTGATGTCTGCTGTCAGAATCAAAACCTAACAATGTTGTTTGGTTGTTCCCATTCTCTTTCAAAGCAGGAAAGTTTTTAGAAGGGAGCAGTACGGATGAGAAAGACTTTGGAGGAACATGGTTATTTCCGGGTAACTTCTCACAAGGTCTCAAAGAATCAGTAGTGCCTGATATAGGAGGAAAAGGATCCTTGTTGACTTCATGTTCAGGGCCTTGTTTTTGTTTTTGCTGGAGATCAAAAGCTGCCCAACCTGAAGACTTACCATTAGCCCGGGACATCTTCTTAAAAGAAGATTCAGCTAAAATGTTCATCTTGTGCCATACATCACAGCAGCACAGAATATAATTTAAGCGCAAGCTATCCTTCTGTCTAACTCATGTAATGACACAAGAACTCAGGACCAACTATCAATAGACCTGGTATGCAACACTTCAACGTCAGTAATTATATATATTATAATATCTGTCTGCATATCAACACCCATTATATACATGGCTGTGCTCATTTTAGAGTTGGTGTATTAGAATCCAATCAAATATTCAATATCACATGATATCATTTTAACAAATTCAATTCATAATTGCATAATTAAATGATACAATTGAAGATGAATAAAGAATTTGTTATTCTTACCGGACCAGACTTCCAGTACCAGGTTAAAAAATAAGTATCTGCTGCTGGTGGCACTGTTTAACTTTCTAACAAATCCCTAAAAAAGTAATTAATTTTTGTTAAATAGTTTTCCTCCACTAATGTGGTAAGCTTAGTAAGATTGAAAATTTCTGCTTTCTTAACGGGAAAAAATGAAGATATATGACTTTAATTTTCAGGAGGAGCAAATGTCCACCAAATTTCTGCTAATTAAATTACCCAGAGAGCTTTAGGATACACAGAAAATCAGAAGCTTTGGGATATTATCAATTTCTATGAACCATACTTTGACATGATTCCCATTGATATGGGAGAAAAAATAAATTAAAATAAAACGAATTTTACAGCATATTTGTTTCAGTGTATGTCTCATTCCCAGAAAACCCAGATTCTGAACAAAAATTAATTAATTAATTAATTAACTGAATGAAGAAGATCCAGAAGGGATAGCCAACCTTTAAAAAAAAAAAAACTTGACACAAAAAGGAGATAACTTTGATGCTATTTGGGAAGACCAAACCGCAGGAACTGTAACCGAGGAATCAAAAGATCGAAGGGCTGAAATATCGAGCGAACCACAGAATCAAAAGCTTGATGTTGCTGGTACAAATTCGCGGTCAGACCCAACTCCACTGAAGCAGTTCTGCACCTGTTATCCATAAATCTGCTTGAAAGAGTTTGAGAAAAGAGGAAGAAGGACGATTTTTCTCTCGATAGGTCAAAACCCACAAAGAGGAGAAAGCCGTGAACGAGAGAATTTATTCTCTCACAGAGCCTGCGGCGGAGGGCTGCCAATTCCATTGCGACAAAATAGGCAGGACAGCCCCAGAGTGGATCTATGAATTTACAAATTCCGCCCTCGTGATTGGTGCGTTTTTTACAGTTGTGGTGAGTTTCGCGCCACCAACGTCTTTTCCTTAGGGACAATATAGTCTATTCCATAATTTTTCTTCTTGATTCGCGGACTCATCTACATCTACCTACCCTCAAAAGCGTGTTAGATTTCTTTCTTTTGGTAAATTATATAAAACTCCTCTAAAGTTTAGAAAAATTATAAAACATCCCCTCTTTAAGAAAAACGTATAAAAAAAAGTCATAAACATAATGAAACTACAAAAAAGAGAGTACAATCAAATAGCATGAATATCAAAAGATCGATCGAACCAATATTAAATCAAATCTTATAACATCTTACAACAATAACTGAGGAATAAAACAATGATGATCTGCCTTTCGATTGCCATTTATCTATTCTGAAGTGTCATCAACTTACAAGCCATTTGATTAGATCATGATATACTCACGTCTATTATGCTTCTATCTCTCTTATATGGTATATATGTACAGTATTGATTTAGGTTTATAAGCATATTTGGATTGAATTATCTTAAAAAAAAAAGAAGGTACTTTTCAAGTGTATAAACAAAAATACGATTTCACCAATCCAAAAAGAATCCATTGGCAACTCATTAAATCCAGTAAATTAAAATTACCCATTTTTTTCCTCTTTAAAACAAGAAATGGGTATTCTTTATTTTGCAGAAATGTTCAATCTCTATGGTTATTTGCTTTCTTTCAAACACTGTAGACTACTGTTTGTGTTCCAGAAGATGAGCTTGACTCTATTTTGGCCAAAGCTTCAATGGGAAACAAAACAGTCATAATCACATTCGTAAGCAAGGATTATGTAGAACAAGATGGGGGACACCACTATGCTTGACCTTTTTCTTAACAGCTTCTGGTTAGGGAGAAGACACGAGATCTCTGCTTGATAACCTTCTGATAGTGGCTGTTGATCGGACGGCTTAGGATCCGTATCAGTTTCTAGGGTTACACTGCTTCAGATCGGAAGCGGATGGTGCTGATATTGAAGATGAGAAACTTCACATGTCTCAAGACTTCATCAGCATGATGTGGAGAAGGACTAGTTTTCTCTTAGAACTTCTCAAACGTGGCTATAGCTTCCTTTTCACTGTATGTTTTCTTCACCTTCTTTTCTTTCCAGGGATAAATTCTCTTCAACTTTTCTTATTTCATAGTTCAAAAAATTGAATTGTCATCCGAGAATATGATTGGTCAAATTAACAAGAATCGAATTAAACTACACCTATAAAGCTTTTAATAAATAGTCTATAACACCGTAAGCCTTTACAGAAACCTGCTTCATGCCCTACGATCTTGGAATAGGATAGCATTTCCTCATCCTAAACTTTTCTCTACCAAAAATAAATTGAAGTGTCTTCCTTCTAGAATGTTGCACCACAAACGGAATGTAAAATATGTTACTTTGATTTCTCATACAATTAATTCCTTCATTCTAATTCATATGTAAGTAACATGGTAAAAGTGTAAAAATCAATTTTTTTTTTTCTTGTTTGACAGGACAACGTAAGATGTAATCTGGTTGAGAAACCCTTTTGAAAATATGAGCAAAAGGACAATCAAATAAGCATTGACAAGCACCTTGATAATCCATGGTCGGAAAACCATGTGATCTCAACTCCGGATTCTACTAATTTGTGAGATCAAACAAGAAGACCATCTCCTTTGTTTGAAATCTGGTACGGCCAGAAGAACAATTCAACAGAACAGAAAGAGCAAGACGTGTTCCCAGACCTCTCAAGCCATGACATAATTAGACAGTTGGGACTTTGGGGCAGTCACCATCGTCCATGCAACCTGCTGCCGTCGTATCACTGCTAAGATGGCTGTTCTCAATGATTGGAAGCATTTCAGAAAGTTTGAGTTGGATAAGAAGTTAAATGCTAATTTGAGATGAATATCCAATGAATGGAATGCCCACTTTGGATGTTGGAATTCATCCAAAGAATACGAAGATAACAGGCAGCCACACAATAATAGTAGCAACAAAGACAACAAATGATTGATCAACACTGTCACTTGGACATCGTTGGAAAAATCAAACCATCCCAATTAGTCAGTAGTTGATTGGGTTGGGCCCATAAAATGAAAAAAAAATAAAATGTGATTTTAATGCAAAAACAAACCACCCCACTAGCTAAAATCTACTTATCCCAAAATTCAACCCAAATCTGATCTGTTGGTTCGTATCTGCTTGAACTTATATATATATATATCTATTTTTATATCTCTATCTAAATACCTAACTATGAATCCGGAAATAAGGCATACATAAGCAAAGAAACACAGTCAATTCTGACTTTTGATTCTTTAATGATCTTCGTGCATGTGCATCCTTATGCTTGTACATGTATATAGGTGTTTGGCAGAATACATAGCTTTTTAATTGTATTATGAATTACTTGCGCATGTGTGAGTTTAACCAAACTCATAAAAACTAAAACTAGCTAGCCCTTTTAGAGTTTTAGCGGGTAGCTCAGACTTTTTTTACACCTCATATACCTGTAGAAAACACTATATATATGAATGTTCAAAAATTTATTTTATATTTATGTTAATCTATTAATCATCTGTAAAGTGCATTTTTTAAAAAAATAAAAATACAGATATTAAGTTCTTGTTATCTACATGAGGATAAGAAAAATTGAGCCCTTAATTCTCTGCATACATGCACCCAAATTCCATAGATACTAGATTATTAACATAATATTAAGCAATATGGCATTTAAAAACAAAACTCACATGTAAACAATTAACTATGATGGCTTAACAATAATGATAATTATATAAAATTATTGATGTAAAACTCACTGCAGCTAGCACCAAATAGAATAGGGAGAGGGGAAAAGTCAACAGCTATATTAAGTCTTTCCTTCTTTCGTAATAGTAATTAATGCATTAATTTATTCTATAATCACTTGCCTTACTCTCAAGTAAGACGCAACGGTATAACACAAGTAAAGAAACCTATCGGGATAACATGTGAATATACAAGCTGTAGAAATCTTAACATGTTAGCTAGCAATATATATTATGTAAATCTTTTGATCCATGCAGATCCTAGATTGTTTTATAGTTGGGGTTTCGTTGTTAATAAGGTTGCTCGTAAAAAGTCAAACCCATTTCCGTTATTCAAGTTTCTGAAGATTAAAATATGGACAAGGTGACCAATTCTATATGATTTTCACATGGACATGTACAGTGTCATAAGTGACAAAATAAGCAAAAGCAATGAGGGTCAACCCCATTGCTTGAAAAGAAGCATAATAGGAAAAAGGAAGAAGAAAAGAAACAAACAAGTTGAACTTGGGAAGAGAATGGCTGGTCTAGATAATTTGTGCATGAATATATATATATATATATATATATATATATATATATATATATATATATATATATATACACACACAATAATCTTCACCTAATAACTTTAATTGTTAGGTTGAATTTATTTTTAATATAGTATTACAACTTCTTTAAAATAAAAGGTTTGGAAATAAAAAAAATTTATTATCAATTTCTTTTTAGTTATATTAAAAGTGTAGCATATGATATAAGTAGATTTTTGTATTTCTTCACCAAAAAGTCTAACAGACTTTTACATGTAGGGTATGATAATATAAAATCGCTAATGAGTTTTTACCTAGCTGCTTAAAGTTAAAATTGTTAACTTGAATATCATTTCTTAATAGTGCCCCTAGCTATGTGAAGTTTGGCAGGCAAAGCTTGTAGAGGAGAGTTAAATGGCCATCAAGACAATATTGTGGTATGCATTAATTAATTGGCAGTTCTTTTGGACAAAGTTTTTGTTCAGAAGAAAAATAAGCAATGTTAAGAATCTTAATTAATCGGCGTTCTATTTCTTGGTTTTCTTTTGATCATACACAACGTCATTTCTCAACGATTACATATATGACACGCAAGCCATTGTCATTGCCAAATTTCTTGAGTTCAACAAGACAAATAATAGAAGTCATTTAAGACTAAGCAAAATAAATTCAAAAATAAAGAAAACTCGTGTGTTAGAAGTTAACACAGCATTTGACTAACCAGAAGAAGATATACTTCATGAAAAATTAAGAATCTTTCATTAAAATCCATTCCGCAATTTGGTTCTTTCGTCTTCTGCGAATCCAACGCCCCAAATTAGACACCTCTCATTATTGTTTTTGTTAACCTTTTATGCAAATCTATTTAATAGGAGAAGTGTTTTCTTTTATGCCAATAAGCTTTACAAAAAGAGACGTTCAATGTTACCAACAATCATTTTCTACCATCAGATCATTGTGATCTGCCTCACATACCTTCTTGGAGTGCATATTAACAAGGAAAATAATACTTTAACACTGTCATTAACGGATCAAAATTTAATAAGACAACAAATTTTATCCCGTCTCATATAGTAATATGATAATCAATTTCATAACAAGTTAAATATATAATAATAGATCTCTTCCTCTCATCAACTGATCTGGAATGGCTTATTTTCATTTCGAAGAAACCTATAGACTTTTGGGTTGAGAAGGGGTTGGTGCATGTGAGGAGACTATACATGATTTTTTTTAATGAACAAAATACGAGCTTTTATATGTAATTAAAATAAATAGATGAGATCAGAAGTAATTTTTTTTTTTTTTCTCTTAGAGTAACTTCATCACCTTCTAATAATATAAATTGTATAAGAAGTAACTAATATATTGGCAGTAATCAAAATAATAATTTTATCAATCTTTCTATATTTATCATGCGCTTATTTAGTAATTTTGGCTATAAAATAGTCATATCTTAAATATACAGATGGGATGGGATATGCTTACTTTAAGTAAGAGTAAGATTTGTTATATTTATTTTCTTTAATAAATTTTTTACCGTTGAATTAAATTTTTTTGTAAAATAGATCTTACTCATAAATTTTAGAATTGTATGAATGATATTTTATCATGTTATTTTCAAAAAAAAAAAATTAATTATGAATTTATATTAATTTAGTGATGTGAGATCATTGAAACATATAAATAATTTAACATGATTCAACAATCAAATTAATAAAAATCTTCTTTTAAAAAAGTTTATTTAAGGGAATAAAAATTCAAATCTCATTATTAAAATAGATGATCCCTTCTCGTATATATATATAATTACTAAAACTATAGTCTAATAAATATATCCACATATTGATCCCTGTGATTGTCGCAGTACTGCGGATATAAAAGGAGAAAGACCAAATCTACTATTATTTATTTATTTTTTATGCTTTGAATTGAATTCAAATTTAGGACAAGTGAAAAAAGAAAAGGACATGGTAACACCAGCACCCAAAAAAGCAAACTCATAAAATGAATTAATAGGCCTAGCAGCCAAGAAGAGTATAATAGCCCCTTTTTCTCCTCTTGATTTTCTGACTACTCGACCAGCCAGCCAGCCAAAAGAGAAAGGAAACCCTGTGGCTCTCTATTTCAGCAACATTTCATGACCATTCTACCATAACTAGTCAACCTCATCGATCTCTGCAAATGCCTATTCAATTTCTTTGCGTATACTAGCAAGCTATATATACAAACCTTTTACCACCAAGAAACTAATACATAGCTCTTCCCGTTTCCTTGTGATTCCCATAAGAAAAACTCCAACACAGACAAAGGGAGAGAGATTCGTGCATGGACAATCCAAAGCAATCGGTTGGAAGTTTCGCAATCTTATTCCTATTCTTCGCAGGGCTTGTTTTCCTCTACAATTGGTCATCTTACGCCAGCCCATTAGTTTCAATCCAGAAATCCATTTGCAACTCAGAAAATCCAGTAAATTTCTAAATTACCCATTATTTTATTTTGCTGAAATTTTCAAACTTTAGTCACTTTTTAGTTTTTTAACGCATTGTAGACGACCATTGGCGTGTCTGAAGATGAGCTTGGCTCTATTTTGGCCAAAGCCTCAACGAGAAACAAAACAGTCATAATCACAATCGTAAACAAGGCATATACAGACCAAGATATCAATGAGGACAGCACCATGCTTGACCTTTTCCTCAACAGCTTCTGGTTAGGGGAAGGCACGAGATCTCTGCTTGATAACCTTCTGATAGTGGCGGTTGACCAGACGGCCTACGACAGGTGCCGGTTTCTCCGGTTAAACTGCTTCAGATTGGAAAGCGACGGCGTTGATTTCGAAAGAGAGAAAGTTTACATGTCTCAAGAGTTCATCACGATGATGTGGAGAAGGACAAATTTTCTCTTAGAAGTTCTGAAACGCGGCTACAATTTCATCTTCACGGTACGTTACTTTCTTCACTTCATCATTTTCCTTTCTTGACAGATTGCTTATGGGGAATATTTCAATGCACCTGGGTTTTAATTGGTTTCTTAATTTGGTGTTCAAAACGCATACGTTTTGGACTTTTGCAAAACAACCATATTTTCTCCATAATATGTTTCCAAAAGTACGAGATTGTCAATGATATTCCATGAACACTAGCTACTTCTACATCCTTCTTGCCAAACATGAGTCTACGACAGAAGCTTATGTGAGTACGTAACTTTTGGTCGAATTGACCCAAAACTATGTTTTCAATGTTAACACGTTATAAAGTAGCTTATGTGGATAAGTTTTGTTTGAATTGAGGTTTCAGGATAAAGATCTTCCTTTTAAAACATGAAAGTGATTTTTGTTGCGATTAATTTATCATTTTTTTATTCCTTGTTCTAAATATAGTTAAACTTAGGCTTACAATATTTAGAGAGCGAGCGTATAAACAACTATAGACATTACTCTATTTTCACTATTATATTTAACAAAGCTTGGCATAGTTTATTAATAATTAGATCTTTTAAGTATATTGAAAAGTATATAATATCTAATAATATATATAATAAAATGCTTTGTTAAAAGTACTCACTTGGATAATTTTTTACATTAAAAGAATTAATTTTTAATTGTGACAAACCAAGAATAATAATAAATTTCACATCAACCTAACTTCTTTTAATTTTTATCATGACTTGAGATATTAATTAGTAGATTCAAAGAGTGTATCAAGATACAATAAATAGAATATTGTTCACATGAAAAAAAATAGTATATTGTTGCTTTAAAAATGTTAAGCAACCAGTACTATAACTCCCTTTATATATATGTGTATATATATATATATATATATATATATATATATATATATATATATATATATTAAAAAGGAATTTAGCTTATGTTCTACCAGATCAAATTCTGCTGCAGTTAATAGTGACAGATGCAAATAATCAGAATATAGCCATTTATTCTGACTAAAAAGAATATGGCCATTTATAATTATATATATTTTTTAGTAATTGGAATCAAGACTTAATTATAAGGTTAATTTAACATAGACATTGCTTAGGTGTTGAAATTTGAAACTGATGATTAATTTAAGCATTAAGCGTCACTGGTTGGGACTTTCAAATACCATGTTACGTAAAACGAACTCTTTCTAATTAAAATGTGAAAAGCAAGTTTCAATAGATTGTAAAGTTGAACCCTCCCATTAGGGGTAAAACAAAGTTCTGATCTTTGGGGTTGAAAATTTTTTGATTTGCTTTAGTTTACTTTAGTTTTAGATAACAGAGAAATTTTGCTGTAATTTTACTTATTTTAATAATAATTCTATAAAAATAATAGCTGATACAATAACTACAGATAATGGCTTAAAACAGTAATTGAACGCATAAATTAATAGCCCAAAATTTGATTAGTTTAATAGATTAGTTTTGATGAAATGGCCAACTTTTTAAGCAAATGATCAAAACAAAAAGATACTTGGATTAAACTTATTTTTACATCTGCATGAAACATACATTCTATTTCATGTGAAACATACATGAAACATTAATGTTGAACAAAATTTTTTTTACAGGACACCGATGTAATGTGGCTGAGAAATCCTTTTGAAAAATTGAGCAGTAACGAGACCGAGGACATTCAAATAAGCACAGACAAGTACCTTCACAATCCATGGTCAGAAAAAAATCCCATCAACACCGGATTCTACTTCGTCCGGTCAAACAACAAGACCATCTCCTTATTCGAAACATGGTACGGCAAGAAGAACAGCACAGCAGGACAGAAAGAGCAAGATGTTTTACAGGACCTCATAAGAGATGGCATATTTGGACAACTGGGACTTAAGGTAAGGTTCTTGGACACCTTGTATTTCAGTGGCTTTTGCCAAGATAGTAGGGACTTTGGAGCAGTCACCACCGTCCATGCCAACTGTTGCCGGCATATCACCGCCAAAGTGGCTGATCTCAAGGTGGTCCTCGGTGATTGGAAGCAGTACAGAAAATTCGAATCCGATAAGAGGTTGAATGCTAATTTGACGATGAATATCCAGTGGAGCGGCCATTTTGGGTGTTGGAATTCATGGAAGGTGACAAATTACAGCACAAAGGGATAGGCAGCATAGCATGTATCTGTAGGGTCCTAGAATATTGGTGTAAAGGAACAAGATTCAGTTTTTTTGTTGTCCTTGCAAATTGACTTATCCAATAAAAAAAAGGGGTTTCATGAAAGGAAATAGAAAGTGATGAAAAGGGTATAAATTTTATCAACAATATTGATCCATCCATGTATAATTTCACTTCAATACAAATACCAAGCAAGAATTAAAATATTTAACTTATTATAGTAGTTAGTCATATAAAAGTTTTTATCAAAAGCTTTTGCCATAGATATTACGGATTTTAGGGACATTTGATCTTAGTAAGAAAACTTAAAAAAGCTTGATAAAAAAAGTAGTAATTACTAAACTAAACCTCACTTCTTATATAAGCAAGTCATTTACCCTGTTATTATACTAAAAAAAAATGTAGTGAACTTTAAGGACCAGATTGAAAAGAAAAAAATGATAGGGATCTTATTCAAAAATAAATCAAACTTTAGAGACATGCATGCGAAATATTTTAACATTTTTTCTCCCAAACTTCAGATTGGGTAAGATCGAGATGAATTCCCTTAACTGAGACCCAACCCAAACTTCGCTCAATTATGCCTTTGCAAACCCAACTCAAACCGTAGCCGTTATTTTATCTTTCTTCGCAAACAAAGGCGCAAAGCAGAGGCTCACCGACACTCAGAAAGCTGAGCGTGAGCCATTTGAACAGAACAAATCCATAAAGAAGAAAAAGGTACACGACCTCCATCGAATCGACCATTCTGTAAATTTATACTCGATGTTAATCAAATTTCCCGACTACTTTGGCTTCAATCTGTGCTTGAATGCTGAGAAAATGGGGAAAATTTATTGAGTTCTCTGTTGTAGACTGTAGCTTATACTGAACCAGTGCGCATTCCCGCCAACATTACCAATTTATTGTTTTATCCAGCTTCAGTTCATTCGTGTTTAATGGATCCATCATTACTCTTTAACCAGCTCAAGGTTTGAATCATCTGCTTCTTCTTCTGTATTTCGGAGATTGTGCTTGAAATTGATTCTTTCTTTCTTTTTAATTTCATTGTCTGGATCTCTCACCAGGGAGCAGATCCGTTTTTCCTGCTTGCGGGTCCAAATGTGATTGAATCAGAGGAGCACATTCTGCGAATGGCGAAGCACATAAAGAGTATCTCATCTAAGTATGTTATCTCTATTGGGGTTAAGGCTTTGTAATTGTAATATTAATATTTGAGGTAAAATGAATGTGCTATAAATGATTTTTCGACATCTGGAACAAGCAAATGATGTATAAATGTGTTCTACTGTACATGGCGTAATGCTTACCTGAATCCCCCTACTTGCTTTTTTCTTGTTGCAATTTCTATTTTATATGATAAGAAAAGATAATTATATAAAATAATGAAATCCAAAGGTAGCAGGAATTAGAGTGAAATTTATCTGGTAGCTTCCTACCATAATCTAAAGTTCGTATACCATGCAGATTTGGATTGCCACTAGTTTTCAAGTCAAGCTTTGATAAAGCTAACCGGACATCATCTAAATCATTCCGTGGCCCAGGCATGACTGAGGGATTGAAGGTTCGGAAATCCTTCTACTTTGTTCTCATGCTTCATTTTTAATGCATCTTAAGGATGATAGACGTAATAAATTGTATTATTAGAGTCATAAGTATATCAAAACCAAATAGTTTTGCCACCTTTAATTTTGCCATTTTTTTTTCTTTGATGCCAGGTTAATGTAATTCTAAGACTTAGTATTTTTCTTTCTCACTATTATTCACAGATACTTGAGAAGGTTAAAATAGCCTATGACATCCCTGTAGTGACAGATGTTCATGAGACTATCCAGGTAAATATTTGCTTTTACCTAAACATAGCTGTCTTAGTGTTGTTTGAGATATGAATCAAAAACATTCATAGGCTTTCTCCAAAAAGTTTAACATTTAGGCTTGTTGATTACTTGACATGTGTCTTATTTCTTTTACTTCTGTTTTATTTTGTGGTATTAGTTCATGATAAAGACTCCCATGCATTAGTGGATTAGTAAGTATTTTTTGACATAGTGACCATGTTTATCTTAATCGACTGTTATTTTGGAAGGATGCCATTACATGTCTTTCAGTGCTGAAGGGAAAACATGCTGTAAGGGTTTTTTAAGTAATTATTACTAGAATGGAATATTTAATACCTAATTAAATTCTATATGCTTACCAAGTGAAATAAATTCCATGTAGCTACTTGCATGAGCACTGACAAAATATTGGGACAAAGTTTGGGTGAGTTTAGATTTTAATGCATTACAAATAAGCTTAGGTTTGCAAAATGACATGTTATTTTAGTGGACTCCAATCATGGTGAGTGCCCCTGAGCATGACCAATCAGTAGGCATCATGGATGGGTCTAGAGGAAAAAAGAATTGGTTTATGTACGGACACTAAATAAAAAATATTCTTCTTGGACCATTTAAACTTATAATTCAGAGTAATTAGCACTTTTTCTCCTTGACAATTTCATTTTATGTTGTTGTATCAAATTATTGAATTGATTCTTCCAATTTATACTTACAAGGAAGAGTGTACTGATGTTTTCAAGTATCTGACACTTGAACTACCAATAACTCGTTTGTCTTTCCTTCTACCAGTGTGAACCTGTGGGCAGAGTTGCAGATATTATTCAGATTCCAGCATTTTTATGTCGTCAAGTAAATTTATATCTTTCAGTTCAAATATTAGTACCCATATAATTTGAAGAGCTTTGAGGTTTTTATAGACGTGCCCAACTTCACTATTTCTTTTATTTCCACTCTGATGACAGACAGACCTCTTAGTTGCAGCCGCTAAAACTGGGAAAATTGTCAACATAAAGAAAGGCCAGTTCTGTGCTCCTTCTGTAAGTACATTGTCCAACATGACAAGTTAAAATTTTAGTAAGTTCCTAGTGGTTTAAAACCCAGCATGTGTGTACTTTTTTCAGTATCATTCGTATATTTTGTAATTGTAAATATGCAGGTCATGGCAAATTCAGCTGAAAAGGTCAGATTGGCTGGAAACCCAAATGTGATGGTTTGTGAGAGAGGAACTATGTTTGGTTACAGTAAGTTAATCACATTTGGTTGGAGGGCTTCTGTACAATGTCTTTTCAACTACATTGATCTTGCCAAAGTAATTTCATGTCAATATTATGAAATTTCTGTACGTTGAGTTCCTGAATTTTTTTTTTTTTTCTCTTGATTTCAACTTTTAAAGGCACTTTGCAGTATCACACCATGCAACTTAACAATCGGAAAATGGCATAACAACTAAAAAGAGATGCTACAGTTATCAACGAGTGCTCACCTAGTTACATTTTAAAGTTGAAACATAAATGTTACAATGAATTTTTTGTTCCTCAACTTCTCCTTTCTTCTTCACTTTTAATTAGTATTTGAGGTTTAGTTTTGCCTTAAACAAATGAGCTTGAGTGCATTGATAGCTTATATTTTTATTTTCTGAAATTGATTTATCCCTTGGCTTGGGTTTATAGATGATTTGATTGTTGATCCACGCAACCTTGAGTGGCTTAGAGAAGCCAATTGTCCTGTTGTAAGTTGAACTTTCTTTTACAACATCCTTTCCATTTGTCTATTAAGAATCATTGTATTATACTTTTAAACGAGCAGCATATTAATTTTAAATTTAATTTATGAAGTGGCTATGAAGAAAACCAGAATGCATGGGCATATTTTTCTATTTATAAAAGTGATATTCAATTATTTGCTTCCCTGTGCTCCTAGAGAATTATTCTTCTCACATACTATATGGTTTGAACTTTCCATTAGAATTTCCATATGGTGATATTCTTGCTGCTACCTGCATATGCCATTTATTTTCTGGAAGACTTAATCATTCGATTCTTTATGTTGCTTACTTCAGGTAGCTGATGTCACACATGCACTACAACAGCCTGCTGGAAAAAAGGTACGCCTTGTCTAGTATTTTCCTTTTTTGTTCTATCTGAATACTTTTATACAATAACAAGAAGTCTTATCCCACTGGGTGAGGTTGGCTACATGGATTGTATGATGCCGTTGTGCTCTATTTAAATACTTTTATGTGATTGATTAATTTAACTGTGGAGCATTTGTAAACACATTAGATGACAGATTAATTTGAATTACTGAAGTGTCATATATTGCTCTCATAGTTATTTCTTTTTCTCTTATTTGAATGGTATATGTTATCACAAGCTATAAGGTTAGTTGTTTACTTTCTTGAGGAAAATGAGTAAGAACAAAAAAATTCCCCGGATTCATGATGTCAAAAGTCCATGTATTTCTCCCATGGATTGCTGCTCAATTATGATTTATTTAGTCTGAATAAATTCCCTCCCTCTCTGTGTGGCATTTTATTGCAGTTACATATATAGGACTAGTGTAATTTATTTCTTAAATATATTGTGGGGACAGGCATCCAATTAGAGGCTTTCCTGCTATATTTCTTTTAAGTCTGACTTCTATAGTCCCACTTGTAACTAACCTTCTAAAACTACCCTTTTAGATCTGTATCATTGTATTGAAACTCTGCTTTCTTGTATAGTTGGATGGTGGAGGTGTTGCAAGTGGAGGTCTTCGAGAATTAATACCATGCATTGCAAGGACAGCAGTTGCTGTGGGCGTGGATGGGATTTTCATGGAGGTAAAGAGAATATTATGTGGCCAGTTTTAACTTTCATATTATTATAAAACAAAATGGTCCCTAGGGAAAAGTTTCAGGTAGAGCAGGTACCTCTTGTGCCAGTAGTATAGTCCTGTATCTTCGCCAAAAAGTGGAGATTGCTTTAGTAATGTTAATTAGCATTTAGATTATTTAATATGTGTTTCTAACAAATATACATGAAATATAGAGCTATATATTGGTACTCTCTTGGTAATATTTTTCAAGGTTGTGATCCCAAGATCTCTTATTGTTGTATCTTTACCTATTTGGGTAGTCTATTATTGAGTCTCAACTTTCTTGCGTTTTTAGGTACACGATGATCCGCTGAATGCACCTGTTGATGGACCAACGCAGTGGGTGAGTTTGGTTGTTATCGATTTCAGTCATAGACATCATTCTCTCATAGAATATTCAACTTTAGTTCCTCCAATTTTATTTTCAACTGGGAAAGCTGATGGACTGTATACAATATCCCCTCATGTGACAGCCTCTGCGTCATTTGGAGGAACTGCTGGAAGAGCTTGTAGCTATTTCTGTAAGTCCATTTCTTAAACTTGTTCTGAGAAAATTATGATTATAACATTTTTTAGACGTAGTAATCTTACTGAAGCAATTTACGTGTCTGATCATGAGGCTGATTCTAATTCATGTTGAGTAGTTGCTGTATATTGGCGTATGGTTGTGAAGCTCATGCTGGTGTTTTAGTAGTTGATGCTTGTCCTTATGTCATGTTGATGATATTTTCAGCTCAATAACTTGTACGTTTAGGATTTGTATAAAACCAAGAAACTAAAAAATGAGAACAAAAATAAATCTCGTTTATGGTTCTGTTTTTTTGCTTGGCCACAAAAAGGGGAAGTAGAACACTTGAAATACTATTTGATGATATGTTCCTACTATTCAAGCTTGTGCAGTTTCTAATTTGTAATTTTGAAGCTGCATTTTTTATCTGTTCTTCAACATTTTGTAGAGGGTAAGCAAGGGGAAGCAGCGATTCAACATTGATCTCACACCATTTCGTGAATAGAAAGCAAGGTTGGATTTTAACCATTTACATGAGTTTTGTTTTCAACATCCTCTGAAGAATTCTTCTTTCCCCCCTTTTTATTTGGATAAAGGAATAAATTTATATGGATTTTAACGATGTGCTTTTGACATTTTTGTGCCGCATTGCTACACCTCTGATTACACTGTTTACAGTTCCCACCAAAAATGTTGTGATTGCAGGTAACAGTGACCTTTGAGCTAGGGCCCTGATTATTGGTCTTTTAGAGGAGCTATTTATTTCCCAACCGGCAAAAATTCAACTGTCTTATGAGTAGAGATTTATAAAGAAAATAATATTATTTGCTGGTTCATGTTGTTTCTCTCCCTGGCAGTTACTGATCTTGAGGTTTTATGAATCTAAGAATATCAGTGGAAATTTTCATTGAGCATGCGTTAATTTGCAGTTATATTTGTTCTGTTGTTTCTTGTTCATATTCAGACCAAATGATGACTTGTGTAAGTGTTTTAGCAAAATAGAAAAAGAAAGAAAGAATTCTTATGCAACTCATAAAGGGCAGCATGAAAGAAAACAGAGCTTTTGAATTATGGCCAAAGTCCAAAAGGAAGATGTAGAAAGTCATGCTAGTTTTAAATTTAAACCTTCAACAATTACAAGTTACTAAGGACCTGCATCTCTTTCCTCGATAATATAAACAATTTATCCATATATACAAATATTGGTCTTAATAATAAAAAATTAAGATTATATTTACTTAAGTTCAAGTTCATTTATATGTAGAAAATATATTTTAAAAAATTCTTTTCTCATTTATTTCTTTTTAGTTAATATATTTTTATTCGTTTTGATCTATTTATTTATTTATTTATTTATTTTTGTATTTTTTTCTTGTTTTACGACACCATTCAATTTTTTTTTTTCTCATACGTAATCAATTAAAATTAAAATTTATTTTATTGATTAACAAAATCTTGAGAAAAAATAGGCATAATCTTAAAGCAAAAGATGATTAGATTGAAATCTTGGCTTAAACTAGCAGCCAATTGGCAACGTAATTGGTGGGCTGACTATCGCACGATGTTAATAGGATTTAACTTCTGGTCAACTCCATTAATTTTTTTTTTTAATGAGAACTCAATTGTTATTAGGTCTCTTATTTAATATATAAAATTTTAAAATAAAAAATAAAATAAGAGAAAAATAATAAGCGTTGTAATTTTGCACACGTCACCCAGGGAACACAAAATCACCTGTAGCAGGACTATGGTAAATCTGTCTTACAAGAAATCCACGTGTCACTTGAGTTGAAAGCACAAATAGGCGAAGGCGGTCACTTCTTATTATTGTGCTCTTTGTACCATAACCTAAACCGTACCTTCTATTCTTCAGTCAAATAAATTGAAATCTAGGGCTGATAGATTTATATCTGTTATTTTTCTTCAAGGGTTTTTTTTCTCTTACTTTCTCTTCTTCTCGTGTTCGCTGCTTACACTGTAGGGTTATCCTTTTCTTCTTTAATCCCAATCTCCTTTCCGTATTTAATTACTAGGTTTTGTTCCAATTTTGAATATTTCGATTGCTTTAGGGTCTGGAATTTGGATTGTTCGAGCCTTGGGAGGGTTTAATTTAGGTTTTTTTGATCGTCAAAATTTGAGGCAATCCTTGAATTCTGTTGTTTTGGGTCTTTTGATTCGGGTAAGCAGTGAAAAATGCCTCCAAGAACGGTGAAGAGAGGGGCTGGCACAGCTGGGGGAAAGAGGGGTGGCAGAGGCTCCAGGGGGACGCCTTCTAAGGCTTCCCAGAACCAGCAGCAAGCTGAAGCTGCAGTAGAGATGGTGAAGCATGAAGAAAAGCCGGTTCCTGAGGAGGATGTCAAAGTTGAGGAGAAGCCCGTTGTTGAGGAGAAATCAGTCGAAGTAGCAAAGCCTGTTTATGAGGAGAAGTGTATTGATATAAATCAAATGGCTACAGAGCATGAAGTTGAAGAGAAGTCTATAACTAATGGGTCGGCTGTCGTGAAAAGTAAGTAAGCATTTTTCATTTTATTCTTCAAGTTCTGTAGAGCCTAGATCTGAGCAATGGTGTTTCTAATCGGTGCTTGCTGCAATTTTGTGACTGTAATGTCACATTAAATTCGTTAGTTCAAAATTTTGTTGTGTTGGCTCTATGTTTGATTTTGTTTCTTATTGACCAATATTCTTCTGTTATACTTGTGGATTCAATATCGCTTCATTTGATTTTTAATAGGGAATTATATCGTTTACAGAAGTACTAGTGAAAGCGGAATATGAATTTGTTGTGTGTATGTGTTTTTTTTTTTTTTTTGGGTTGTCGTGGGTGTTCTGTAATTTAGTGTGTTATTTAGTGCTTTAAGGAAATATACCATAAAAAGAGCTTGCTTAAGAAATCAACATATTAGATATGGAATTTCTTTGGTGAATATGTTTAAATCTTTTGGCAGTGCCTCCACTATCTTTTGGGTTGCACGACCGTCATTGTGGTCTTTATTCTGCTCATATATGTGTAAATACTGGTAAGTTGTATATTTCATGCACTTTTGGCATGGAAATTTGGAAGTTATTTCAATCAAGATGACATTGGTTTTTTGAAAGTGGACTACCCTGATTTAATAAATACTATGATGTTGGAAAAGTTAAGTGTGTTTTGACTGGGATAATTTGAAACCTTTATATTGTATGACAGATGATGAAGAGGAGGTTAAGGAGTCGATAGATGAATATGAAAAAGATGAACGCTTAGAATTGGAGGATAATGATCCTGAGTATGAACCTGAGGAGTATGGTGCCGTTGATTATGATGAGAAGGAAATTGACCAAGATGATGTACAAGAGGTGGTGGAAGAACCTCGGGAGAATGTAGGTGAAGAGGAGGGTGATATGGGTGAGGAGGAAGTGGAAGATGTGCACGAGGAACTCGAGGGAGAAGAGGATGATGAGCATGCAGGTGAGGAGCATGATCATGCAGAGCTGGTTGATGTAGACGAAGATGAACACCATGAAGTTGTTAAGGAGAGGCGCAAGCGCAAGGAGTTTGAAGTATTTGTTGGGGGCTTAGACAAGGATGCCACTGAGGATGATCTGAGGAAGGTTTTTAAATCAGTTGGTGAGGTTACTGAAGTAAGGCTGATGATGAATCCTCAGACTAAAAAGAACAAGGGCTTTGCTTTCTTGCGTTTTGCAACTATGGAGCAAGCTAGACGAGCTGTAACAGATTTAAAGAATCCAGTGGTAATCTATGATCTTGGCAATATTAGAGTACAGTCAAATTTTTTTGTGCATTAAATCACATGTTTTGGTCAATACTATTTCAGATTAATGGCAAACAATGTGGTGTTGCTCCAAGCCAGGACAGTGATACCCTCTTTTTGGGTAATATATGCAAGACATGGACAAAGGAGGCTGTAAGTATTTTTTAGTCTATTTCATGCCCCCTTCAAGGCCTGGGTTGTATTTGTTAGTGGTTATTATTTAGCAGGAGTTGGTTGAATTTCTGATTACTTGATACAACTTCTAATGCCAGTTAAAGGAGAAGTTAAAACATTATGGAGTTGAGGCTGTTGAGGATTTGACTTTAGTAGAAGATAGCAACAATGAGGGAATGAACCGTGGATTTGCCTTTTTGCAATTTTCATCTCGCTCAGATGCTATGGATGCCTTTAAACGACTACAGAAGAGAGATGTTGTGTTTGGAGTTGGTAGGCCTGCAAAGGTTTCCTTTGCAGATTCCTTTATTGACCCAGGTGATGAAATCATGGCGCAGGTAATATTTGTACCCAAATTCCTTGGTTTCACATGGGATTTTTTGTATAAGACCTGCATTAAAGATTCTTCAATTTCGCTGACACAATTTAATTTGCTATAAATTTCTCCTCTCTTTGAACACCAATAGTAATTAGGTTTTCTGGTATGTACTGGTTTGCTTAGTAACTTTTATGATCTATTTGTGGGTACACCCCCTTCATCCAGCAGTGTTTGATGCCTAGCTGTCATTTTATCTTCAACATACTGATCAAGTGTGTTTAAGTTACAGGTTAAAACTGTATTTATTGATGGTCTGCCACCTTCATGGGATGAGGATCATGTCTGCAAACTTCTTAAGAAGTATGGGGCGATTGAAAAGATTGAACTTGCCAGAAACATGCCTTCGGCTAAAAGGAAGGACTTTGGTTTTGTTACCTTTGACACTCATGATGCTGCTGTGACATGTGCTAAAAGCATTAATAATGCAGAGTTGGGCGAAGGAGACATCAAGGTCTGTATTGGCTTCTAAATATATGCATACATGCAACTGTTAATATTAGTATGACTGTTACCCCCAAAATCTGTTATTGTGCCAATTTGTAATTCATTTGGGACTTTCAGGCAAAAGTTCGAGCTAGGCTTTCGAGACCACTTCAGAGAGGCCGTGGGAAACATGTTAGTCGAGGAGAATACCAACCTAGCAGAAGTTCTGGAAGAGTCTCCACAAGGCCTTCATGGGGTCGACCTGCACCGCATAGTCTCCCTACCCGTGGGATAAGAGGTGTTGGAAGCCGTGTCCCATCAGTTAGGCCTGTCAGTGTGAGAGATAGACGTCTTGTCATGTCTATGCCTCTGAGAGCCAGGCCGGTGGCACCACCAGCTAGATCCTATGACAGGAGGCCAGCAGGTATGGGTTATCGAGAGTTGCATAGCAGGGGTGGTTTTCATGTTTCATTCTATATGGATTACATTTTACCATATTTTCTTGTCAGTTTCTGCATATCCCAAAAGTAGCATGAAGAGGGATATTGGTCGAAGAGAGGATCTGCCACCTTCAAGAAGCAGAGTTACTGTAGATTACGGTGCTAGGGTGGCTTCTGACAGACGCCTGTCATCTTATAGGGATTACCCTTCCCGTGGCCCTGGTTATACTGAGCTTCATAGAAGTACATCTCGTGCTGCTCCCAGGAGAAGTTATGTGGATGATGCCTATGGACAAAGATTTGAGAGGCCTCCTCCCCCTCCCCCTTCAAGTTACCGTGAAGGACGCTCTCGTGATTATGACACTATTTCTGGGTCGAAACGTCCATATACTGCCATAGTGAGTGTTGATTTTGCTTATCAATATTGTGGTGCCATTTTGAATATAATTTAGTTACTTACAAGCTGTGTTCAATGCATGAAATTTGCTTGTGTGTTGTCTCGTATCAGGATGATGTACCTCCACGATATGCAGATACTGGTGCCCGCCAATCAAGAGCTCGATTAGACTATGATTACGGAGGTAGTGCTTCTCAGTATGGAGATGCTTATGGTGATAGGTTAGTTTCCCTAAATTGCATTTCTCCCCTCTTGCAAAGTTGTGATTGTCTGGTAACTTATTTATTTATTTTTTAAATACATTTGCTTGGTAGACTTGGAAGATCTAGCATGGGATATGGTACCAGTAGAAGTTCTATGTCAAATCAAGAGTCACATGGGATGTATGGCAGTCGCCAGGGCATGAGTTACGGTGGAGGTTGGTTTTCTGATCTTCTAGTGTTAACATACGAATTTTGTTTGTCGGTTCTTACATCTTTATTGTGTGTGGAACCCCAGGTTCTTTTGGCAGTAGTGATGTTGGTGGTATGTACTCATCAAGTTATGGTGGTGATTACATGCCTCGTGGAAGTGATGTATGTTCTTAGCCCTCTTTCACTGGAAGTACGGTTGCATGTGGGTGTTAGTTTGACTAATACTTGTATTTCTATACCTGTATTGTAGGTTGGTGGCAGCTCGTACTCATCCATGTATTCGGGCAGGGGTGTCAGTGGTAGCAGTTACATGGGTAGTAGTGGATCTGGGCCTTATTATTGAGAGGTAAATCAATCTGGTTACTGCTTTGCATTGAATTCTTTTAAGTACATGAGGAGGTGCCCAATATAAGTTCATCTATCTTCTAAAGGGATTTCTGTATCCTTGACATAGCATCTCCCCGACCCCACCCCCCAAAACCCCAAGGGATATGACTGGCGATGGTTGCACACTATGGTCACTAGTGAATTTGTCTCTGAACAGATCTGATATAATAAAGAGGCTGCTGTAGTATGTTGACTTTTGGAGCTTGTGCGCAATATGCCTACGGTATCAAGACAAAGGAACAATTCTAAGTGATAGCCTCTTTTGGGAAATTGTCACAATACAAAGTGTTGATCAGTTCAAGATATCTTGGACCTCTCTGGATGTAATCAGTTCTTTAATTTTTGCTGTAAGGACTCAAGTTATTTAGACATTGAAATGGAAAGTGCTGAGTACTTGATATGTGTATCTTAAACCTCATTTTATCAATATAAGAGTTCCATCTGATTGGTTAACGTAGAAGACTGCTGCATCTTCTGTAAATTAGGACAGACGAAGACCAGAGCTGTTACTGGTGTGGTTAAGGGTTATGGATCTTTTTCCCTCTGAATTCATAAAGAAAAGGTTGGTTCATAACCTAAGATATGTTTAGTTATTCTGGATTACTTATTTTTTCTGGGGCCACAACTCATGAACTAACCAGCGCTGTTGTGTTGAGAAACCACTGATAATATTTTGAGCACGACTATATGAGCAATAAATGAAGTCAAAGATAAGTTTGTTGGGGTTTTTGCGGTGTGGTATCATCTTGAAAAGTGTGATGCGCTGGTTAAAATTGTTCCTGGAAGAATTTATAACTTACGAGATTTTGTACCCAGGTGGAGTACAAGATAATGCTAAACTTATTTGTTCCTCTAGCGAGAGTATTGACTTAGTCCCCTTATTCCCATCCACATGGCTGCTTTTCCGTTTACATGACCTATTACTCTGAATAGCCATTGTCCTTGAATACACCATTGGTAAATGCAGAATAAGTTGTCAAGTAGAAGAAAGGGATTGAATTTTTTCTCAGACACTTATCACAGTAACTGAATTTGACTATCATTGAAGTTGGCACTTTATGAACCATGTTATGCCCCTTTGGATTGAGTAGACTCCATGTCCCAAAGACTAAAACATGTTTCGACTAAAATTCCCTAATTTGGTCAGAGTTTGCAGAAGTGTATGTTGTGAGGATTTGGCTTCCATATATCATTCTTTTTCCTATAATTGATGTCAAGCTGAGTACACATTTTTGGGCAAAACAAATGAAGTTGATGATGCTCCTTTACTATATTTGTGGTCTTTTAAGGAACTTGAATTGGTTGTCAGAGATGAGAATCATAATACCCTTAATGGGTCTTTGACTTCGGTATTGTTTTATTGATAGAGTCATTTTAGGCTACAACTACAAGGCTTGTTAGAAATTTAGGATATTTTCCTCTGCCTGTCGAGATTAACCAATTTGAGCTTGTCTCGTGCATATCAGTACTCTTTAGGGGTTAGGCATTTTTGGATTCTTATAATTTGTTTGTATGCTTTGGTTTGCAGTGAAAACCCTGAAGAGCCTGTTTGGAGATTTCCATATCTGGTTTGTCCAAAAGTAACTCGGTTCTTTTGGGCAAGCCAGAATTTGGGGTTTCCACCTCAAACCCAAACGTGCCTTAAGTATTTGGCATTGACAAGGGTGTTCATGGTGTTTGCCAATAATTCTTTGATTCTTCAGCGCTGGCTTTTATATTACTTATCTGGTTGAGGGATCACTGACTCTTTTTAAGTTTGCTCTAGTTTCTGGTATTTGTTTCTTGTGCTGCACTGCAGGGTGTAAGCTCTCTTCAAATGTTTTCGTGGTTATATCAATTTCTGCGCTGCAATTACATTCGTTCCAAGTCCTCTGTTTTTAACTTTTCTTAATCGTTTGGTTTTGTAAATGATTCTGTAACATACGTTTGTGTTGCTCTTTTGCATCATTAGTGGGTAAAATTTGTGCTTATGTTCATGTTGTTGCATAAAGCTTCCATTTTTGTGTTGGGGTAACATGACAGATGGCCAAAACAAGCTCAAATGCTCACTTGAGGTGGTTTTTTATGTTATGCGCACAGCTTCAAACTATGCATTTAGAGTTGTACGGTCGAGAATTAATAAAACTAGATTGTCCAATAGAACTATTGTCTGAATATCACTTTCTATTCTTTCTGGTGGGATCGTTTTACCCTAACTATATTCGGGAAAGCCAGACGATTTGGAAAATAAATTTGTAACCAAGTGTTAGTATTGTAAGCCATAACGCTATGGAATAACTAATGCTATTTTCACAATTCAATTTCAAGGATAAGCTATAAACTTTACAGCACAATATGTAATAAGGGAAATGAGCCAAAGTTAGGAAAGTAAGGATTTTTTTTCCAGAAATTGTATGGTTGATCTATTACATTCAGTAACTATATTCACAAATTTCATATACATATTATGATTTTTGGATTCATATAAATTTCTTTTATTTTTCATCTTTTGGAAAATTTCAAAGTTATTTATTTTTGTTTATACAAAGATTTGGGTGTAATATTAATCTATCTTTGGGGAGAATAATAACAAGTAATTTTTTTTTTTCAACTAACTTGCTACGAGAAGCCAAACATGTAACATTCTCCGCAAACTTTGTCCACCGAGAGTGATTAATTAACCTTCGAATCTCATGTTACGATTTACCTTGTGACGCGTGGGAAGACGATTTTGGATTGGTTTTGTGTTATGGCTTTCATTTTTTCAAAAAAATGAAAAAAATCCGCAAAAGCATGAAAGAATACGTGTCGTTCACGTTAATTTGTCCTCAGCAAAACGTCCCTGTTTCCACTCTGGCCATTCTACCATGAAGGCACCTCAGCTACCCCATTACATGCTTCTCACCAAAGAGGAACCAGAGGTAGAACTGAGCCCGGCGAATTCTGGGTCAGTCGAATTGATCTACAAAACTCTAAAATGGGTCGTCGGCAACCCGACTCGGATTTTGGTCGATTTGTGCTTCTGATGCTCTTGTTAACGGGTGCAATCTCCTGTTGCATGGTCTATCTTTTCCTCTCTTCGGTTTTCAGACCTACTGTTGCATCTTCAGTGGAGCAGGGCTTGGTTGAAAAGGGTGCTGAGGATTTGAGGAGTGAACAAGGAGAATGCTGTAATGGCATTGAGCATTTGGAGCTATGGGGTGATGCTGTGAAATGGGGTTCTGAATTTAGGGTCAATTCTTCGCAGGTTTGTTGCATGGCTTGTAAGAAAATGTGTGGGGGTGACGGTGGACCTTGTTTGTGTAATTCCTGGGTTTTTTGTGGAGATAGAGTGGCATGTGGACCTAGATTTGGTGAGGTATTGTTCTTATCTTTCGTTATTTACTGAAATTCTTGATCATATGTGGCATATAATTTACAATTCTGGGGTTTTATGGTACCTTTGAACCTTCTCTTACAACTTGGAAATTATGTCAAGTCTGAGGTTGTTTGGCATATTAATTGAAGTTCTTATCTTTAACATGTGACGTTTAATTTTATTAGGTTAAGATATGTTCACCCGATCCTTAGATTATCGCCTGTTCTGGTTTCAGTGTTGGTTAAAACGACAGAAGGATGCATTGAACCCTGATCGGCGAGACTCTGGTGATCGAGTTATGTGGACCTCTGGGTTTGTCTTCGGCAAGAGAGAGGTAGGAGTATCATGTCACTGCCATCAGTCTAACAACATCCCAACACCCCCCCCACCACACCCCCCTTTTTCCTGTCTCTTTGTTCTATTTTCCTGATGAGAGAAATGGAAGGGTCTAGCTATGCCATGCATCCTCATTCACCTTTTTGATGCATGATGCATTTATGTTGACATCGTTTTGTACTGTATTCACTAATTTGAGTTACACATCTGCATGACTTTGATTTTTCTTGACTCTAGAATTTGATTAGGTACGTGCATCTATGTTGAGCTGATTTGTTTCTGACTACAAGTAAATAGAACACTTGTTTGGCTTATAAGAATATTTTTACGTACAGCTAGGAAGATTAAGTTGTTTGCATTATCTGCAGTTAATCTGTTGATGTGCTTTCACTAATATGAAGCTGCTTTATGAAGATGTTCTGATACAAAGGTACATTAGTTGTGTTTGCTTGTGTTTTGGAATCCATATTTATCCTCAAATAGCTTCATATTAAGAATTAAAATCTAATTGACTATTTCTGAATTAACGAATCCTTCATTTTTATGATCTTAAAGTCTTTATAGTCTAGAATTTATCTTAACTTTCTTTCTGAAAATCATTCAATGTGTAAGCCATCACTTCTATTCATGCCAGCAATCTCGGAATATATATCAACATGCTTTTTGTACTGCTAATCTGATATGCGATTGAAGTATATGTGTTTTAAAATCTTCTTTGTTATATATTTCTATTAGTACTCTACTTATCTTTTTTCTTAATATTCATATTCACAGGGAATAATTTCCCTGGAAACTGAACATGGAACTCTTCGTATAAAAGTAAGTATTTCTCTTCATGTCTACTATCTGCATATTTATATTATATTATGTATCCCATGTGCTTAGCATATTCTCCTAGTTTGTGGCCAGAAAAAACATGCTCCTCTACCTTATTATATTTCTGTAACTATCCTTAATGTTTAATCTAGCAAATGGAACACATCCAATGCCTTTGGAAAATTTTAAGTACACGTTTGTCTGCATGTCTGTCTTTGTGTGTTAGTTGCATAAATCGTGATCTGATCCAGGTCACTTTAACTGTAGTTTTTGCCTAGATTTAACTTTGCTTAGCTTCTCAAGGTATATACAACAATCATTATGTTACCTTGGGTTTTGATGTAATGGCTTAAACGTTCATTGATATCTGATTTTATGATAAGTTGACAAACTTAAAAGTGTTCTACATCTATTTCTGCTAGTTAAAATTATAAATGTAATCTCCTAACCCCTAAATGACCTTTCACTGCCACAGCTTTTGCCCGAGTGTGCTCCGCATTCTGTTGCCTACATTCTTGAGCTTTTGGCATTGAGTCATTGTGCTGGTTGCCAGATTCATCGTGCAGAAAGCCGAGGAAGCTTTTGGAATTCTGAAGGAAACCACATAAAAGATGTAAGCCTCATCATATTTATGCGAATTGTAATGAGGATATAATGATTCTATTGTTTTCTATGACTGGACTGGAATTTATGAAAGCATCTTGGATATTACTTACTTGATCTCCATATGATGTGCTTGTGAATTTGATTGTTGGTGTAGGCTCCGTTTGGTCCTCCTTTTGCACTAATTCAAGGAACTTTGGGAGCCCGTGGGACTATTTTCCAGGAAATTCCAAAAGAATTCTGTCCTACAATCAAAAGAGGATCTATTGCATGGGTTGGTTCTGGGCCAGAATTCTTCATCAGCCTTGCTAATCACAAAGAGTGGACAAAAAATACACTGTTTTTGGCTCTGTTATCTTTCAAGATATGGAAATTTTGGATAAAATTGCTCAACTTCCAACTAAACAAGAACTCTGGGGTAACCTCAATGTTTCTGTCTTGGAAAAACCTGTTCCATTAAGACTTCAAAGAAAGACAGTTATTATAAGACCTCAAATCATAAGGCGAAGCTAGTCCAAATTAAGCAGGTGCGAATACTGTTAAATAATGTTTCTGTTCTTCTCTCAAATTTTCAGGTTTATTATTTTGTTCTCTCACCTTTCAGTTTATGTCCATAAAGGGATCACAGCCTCAATGTACCTTTCGTATGCTTGAAAGGATCTGGATCATGTAGATATTCAGGCATTAAAGTTGTAGCCTACTAAATAGATTGTGGATACTTTTCAGTATAGTTTGCATTGATACGTAGATAAACTGGAGATTGGGAACATAACTATTTGATTATTGATTATTGTGGATGCTAGTTTTAAATTTAAACCTTCAACAATTACAAGTTACTAAGGACCTGCATCTCTTTCCTCGATAATATAAACAATTTATCCATATATACAAATATTGGTCTTAATAATAAAAAATTAAGATTATATTTACTTAAGTTCAAGTTCATTTATATGTAGAAAATATATTTTAAAAAATTCTTTTCTCATTTATTTCTTTTTAGTTAATATATTTTTGTCGTTTTGATCTAATTATTTATTTATTTATTTTTGTATTTTTTTCTCATACGTAATCAATTAAAATTAAAATTTATTTTATTGATTAACAAAATCTTGAGAAAAAATAGGCATAATCTTAAAGCAAAAGATGATTAGATTGAAATCTTGGCTTAAACTAGCAGCCAATTGGCAACGTAATTGGTGGGCTGACTATCGCACGATGTTAATAGGATTTAACTTCTGGTCAACTCCATTAATTTTTTTTTTTAATGAGAACTCAATTGTTATTAGGTCTCTTATTTAATATATAAAATTTTAAAATAAAAAATAAAATAAGAGAAAAATAATAAGCGTTGTAATTTCGCACACGTCACCCAGGGAACACAAAATCACCTGTAGCAGGACTATGGTAAATCTGTCTTACAAGAAATCCACGTGTCACTTGAGTTGAAAGCACAAATAGGCGAAGGCGGTCACTTCTTATTATTGTGCTCTTTGTACCATAACCTAAACCGTACCTTCTATTCTTCAGTCAAATAAATTGAAATCTAGGGCTGATAGATTTATATCTGTTATTTTTCTTCAAGGGTTTTTTTTCTCTTACTTTCTCTTCTTCTCGTGTTCGCTGCTTACACTGTAGGGTTATCCTTTTCTTCTTTAATCCCAATCTCCTTTCCGTATTTAATTACTAGGTTTTGTTCCAATTTTGAATATTTCGATTGCTTTAGGGTCTGGAATTTGGATTGTTCGAGCCTTGGGAGGGTTTAATTTAGGTTTTTTTGATCGTCAAAATTTGAGGCAATCCTTGAATTCTGTTGTTTTGGGTCTTTTGATTCGGGTAAGCAGTGAAAAATGCCTCCAAGAACGGTGAAGAGAGGGGCTGGCACAGCTGGGGGAAAGAGGGGTGGCAGAGGCTCCAGGGGGACGCCTTCTAAGGCTTCCCAGAACCAGCAGCAAGCTGAAGCTGCAGTAGAGATGGTGAAGCATGAAGAAAAGCCGGTTCCTGAGGAGGATGTCAAAGTTGAGGAGAAGCCCGTTGTTGAGGAGAAATCAGTCGAAGTAGCAAAGCCTGTTTATGAGGAGAAGTGTATTGATATAAATCAAATGGCTACAGAGCATGAAGTTGAAGAGAAGTCTATAACTAATGGGTCGGCTGTCGTGAAAAGTAAGTAAGCATTTTTCATTTTATTCTTCAAGTTCTGTAGAGCCTAGATCTGAGCAATGGTGTTTCTAATCGGTGCTTGCTGCAATTTTGTGACTGTAATGTCACATTAAATTCGTTAGTTCAAAATTTTGTTGTGTTGGCTCTATGTTTGATTTTGTTTCTTATTGACCAATATTCTTCTGTTATACTTGTGGATTCAATATCGCTTCATTTGATTTTTAATAGGGAATTATATCGTTTACAGAAGTACTAGTGAAAGCGGAATATGAATTTGTTGTGTGTATGTGTTTTTTTTTTTTTTTTGGGTTGTCGTGGGTGTTCTGTAATTTAGTGTGTTATTTAGTGCTTTAAGGAAATATACCATAAAAAGAGCTTGCTTAAGAAATCAACATATTAGATATGGAATTTCTTTGGTGAATATGTTTAAATCTTTTGGCAGTGCCTCCACTATCTTTTGGGTTGCACGACCGTCATTGTGGTCTTTATTCTGCTCATATATGTGTAAATACTGGTAAGTTGTATATTTCATGCACTTTTGGCATGGAAATTTGGAAGTTATTTCAATCAAGATGACATTGGTTTTTTGAAAGTGGACTACCCTGATTTAATAAATACTATGATGTTGGAAAAGTTAAGTGTGTTTTGACTGGGATAATTTGAAACCTTTATATTGTATGACAGATGATGAAGAGGAGGTTAAGGAGTCGATAGATGAATATGAAAAAGATGAACGCTTAGAATTGGAGGATAATGATCCTGAGTATGAACCTGAGGAGTATGGTGCCGTTGATTATGATGAGAAGGAAATTGACCAAGATGATGTACAAGAGGTGGTGGAAGAACCTCGGGAGAATGTAGGTGAAGAGGAGGGTGATATGGGTGAGGAGGAAGTGGAAGATGTGCACGAGGAACTCGAGGGAGAAGAGGATGATGAGCATGCAGGTGAGGAGCATGATCATGCAGAGCTGGTTGATGTAGACGAAGATGAACACCATGAAGTTGTTAAGGAGAGGCGCAAGCGCAAGGAGTTTGAAGTATTTGTTGGGGGCTTAGACAAGGATGCCACTGAGGATGATCTGAGGAAGGTTTTTAAATCAGTTGGTGAGGTTACTGAAGTAAGGCTGATGATGAATCCTCAGACTAAAAAGAACAAGGGCTTTGCTTTCTTGCGTTTTGCAACTATGGAGCAAGCTAGACGAGCTGTAACAGATTTAAAGAATCCAGTGGTAATCTATGATCTTGGCAATATTAGAGTACAGTCAAATTTTTTTGTGCATTAAATCACATGTTTTGGTCAATACTATTTCAGATTAATGGCAAACAATGTGGTGTTGCTCCAAGCCAGGACAGTGATACCCTCTTTTTGGGTAATATATGCAAGACATGGACAAAGGAGGCTGTAAGTATTTTTTAGTCTATTTCATGCCCCCTTCAAGGCCTGGGTTGTATTTGTTAGTGGTTATTATTTAGCAGGAGTTGGTTGAATTTCTGATTACTTGATACAACTTCTAATGCCAGTTAAAGGAGAAGTTAAAACATTATGGAGTTGAGGCTGTTGAGGATTTGACTTTAGTAGAAGATAGCAACAATGAGGGAATGAACCGTGGATTTGCCTTTTTGCAATTTTCATCTCGCTCAGATGCTATGGATGCCTTTAAACGACTACAGAAGAGAGATGTTGTGTTTGGAGTTGGTAGGCCTGCAAAGGTTTCCTTTGCAGATTCCTTTATTGACCCAGGTGATGAAATCATGGCGCAGGTAATATTTGTACCCAAATTCCTTGGTTTCACATGGGATTTTTTGTATAAGACCTGCATTAAAGATTCTTCAATTTCGCTGACACAATTTAATTTGCTATAAATTTCTCCTCTCTTTGAACACCAATAGTAATTAGGTTTTCTGGTATGTACTGGTTTGCTTAGTAACTTTTATGATCTATTTGTGGGTACACCCCCTTCATCCAGCAGTGTTTGATGCCTAGCTGTCATTTTATCTTCAACATACTGATCAAGTGTGTTTAAGTTACAGGTTAAAACTGTATTTATTGATGGTCTGCCACCTTCATGGGATGAGGATCATGTCTGCAAACTTCTTAAGAAGTATGGGGCGATTGAAAAGATTGAACTTGCCAGAAACATGCCTTCGGCTAAAAGGAAGGACTTTGGTTTTGTTACCTTTGACACTCATGATGCTGCTGTGACATGTGCTAAAAGCATTAATAATGCAGAGTTGGGCGAAGGAGACATCAAGGTCTGTATTGGCTTCTAAATATATGCATACATGCAACTGTTAATATTAGTATGACTGTTACCCCCAAAATCTGTTATTGTGCCAATTTGTAATTCATTTGGGACTTTCAGGCAAAAGTTCGAGCTAGGCTTTCGAGACCACTTCAGAGAGGCCGTGGGAAACATGTTAGTCGAGGAGAATACCAACCTAGCAGAAGTTCTGGAAGAGTCTCCACAAGGCCTTCATGGGGTCGACCTGCACCGCATAGTCTCCCTACCCGTGGGATAAGAGGTGTTGGAAGCCGTGTCCCATCAGTTAGGCCTGTCAGTGTGAGAGATAGACGTCTTGTCATGTCTATGCCTCTGAGAGCCAGGCCGGTGGCACCACCAGCTAGATCCTATGACAGGAGGCCAGCAGGTATGGGTTATCGAGAGTTGCATAGCAGGGGTGGTTTTCATGTTTCATTCTATATGGATTACATTTTACCATATTTTCTTGTCAGTTTCTGCATATCCCAAAAGTAGCATGAAGAGGGATATTGGTCGAAGAGAGGATCTGCCACCTTCAAGAAGCAGAGTTACTGTAGATTACGGTGCTAGGGTGGCTTCTGACAGACGCCTGTCATCTTATAGGGATTACCCTTCCCGTGGCCCTGGTTATACTGAGCTTCATAGAAGTACATCTCGTGCTGCTCCCAGGAGAAGTTATGTGGATGATGCCTATGGACAAAGATTTGAGAGGCCTCCTCCCCCTCCCCCTTCAAGTTACCGTGAAGGACGCTCTCGTGATTATGACACTATTTCTGGGTCGAAACGTCCATATACTGCCATAGTGAGTGTTGATTTTGCTTATCAATATTGTGGTGCCATTTTGAATATAATTTAGTTACTTACAAGCTGTGTTCAATGCATGAAATTTGCTTGTGTGTTGTCTCGTATCAGGATGATGTACCTCCACGATATGCAGATACTGGTGCCCGCCAATCAAGAGCTCGATTAGACTATGATTACGGAGGTAGTGCTTCTCAGTATGGAGATGCTTATGGTGATAGGTTAGTTTCCCTAAATTGCATTTCTCCCCTCTTGCAAAGTTGTGATTGTCTGGTAACTTATTTATTTATTTTTTAAATACATTTGCTTGGTAGACTTGGAAGATCTAGCATGGGATATGGTACCAGTAGAAGTTCTATGTCAAATCAAGAGTCACATGGGATGTATGGCAGTCGCCAGGGCATGAGTTACGGTGGAGGTTGGTTTTCTGATCTTCTATTGTTAACATACGAATTTTGTTTGTCGGTTCTTACATCTTTATTGTGTGTGGAACCCCAGGTTCTTTTGGCAGTAGTGATGTTGGTGGTATGTACTCATCAAGTTATGGTGGTGATTACATGCCTCGTGGAAGTGATGTATGTTCTTAGCCCTCTTTCACTGGAAGTACGGTTGCATGTGGGTGTTAGTTTGACTAATACTTGTATTTCTATACCTGTATTGTAGGTTGGTGGCAGCTCGTACTCATCCATGTATTCGGGCAGGGGTGTCAGTGGTAGCAGTTACATGGGTAGTAGTGGATCTGGGCCTTATTATTGAGAGGTAAATCAATCTGGTTACTGCTTTGCATTGAATTCTTTTAAGTACATGAGGAGGTGCCCAATATAAGTTCATCTATCTTCTAAAGGGATTTCTGTATCCTTGACATAGCATCTCCCCGACCCCACCCCCCAAAACCCCAAGGGATATGACTGGCGATGGTTGCACACTATGGTCACTAGTGAATTTGTCTCTGAACAGATCTGATATAATAAAGAGGCTGCTGTAGTATGTTGACTTTTGGAGCTTGTGCGCAATATGCCTACGGTATCAAGACAAAGGAACAATTCTAAGTGATAGCCTCTTTTGGGAAATTGTCACAATACAAAGTGTTGATCAGTTCAAGATATCTTGGACCTCTCTGGATGTAATCAGTTCTTTAATTTTTGCTGTAAGGACTCAAGTTATTTAGACATTGAAATGGAAAGTGCTGAGTACTTGATATGTGTATCTTAAACCTCATTTTATCAATATAAGAGTTCCATCTGATTGGTTAACGTAGAAGACTGCTGCATCTTCTGTAAATTAGGACAGACGAAGACCAGAGCTGTTACTGGTGTGGTTAAGGGTTATGGATCTTTTTCCCTCTGAATTCATAAAGAAAAGGTTGGTTCATAACCTAAGATATGTTTAGTTATTCTGGATTACTTATTTTTTCTGGGGCCACAACTCATGAACTAACCAGCGCTGTTGTGTTGAGAAACCACTGATAATATTTTGAGCACGACTATATGAGCAATAAATGAAGTCAAAGATAAGTTTGTTGGGGTTTTTGCGGTGTGGTATCATCTTGAAAAGTGTGATGCGCTGGTTAAAATTGTTCCTGGAAGAATTTATAACTTACGAGATTTTGTACCCAGGTGGAGTACAAGATAATGCTAAACTTATTTGTTCCTCTAGCGAGAGTATTGACTTAGTCCCCTTATTCCCATCCACATGGCTGCTTTTCCGTTTACATGACCTATTACTCTGAATAGCCATTGTCCTTGAATACACCATTGGTAAATGCAGAATAAGTTGTCAAGTAGAAGAAAGGGATTGAATTTTTTCTCAGACACTTATCACAGTAACTGAATTTGACTATCATTGAAGTTGGCACTTTATGAACCATGTTATGCCCCTTTGGATTGAGTAGACTCCATGTCCCAAAGACTAAAACATGTTTCGACTAAAATTCCCTAATTTGGTCAGAGTTTGCAGAAGTGTATGTTGTGAGGATTTGGCTTCCATATATCATTCTTTTTCCTATAATTGATGTCAAGCTGAGTACACATTTTTGGGCAAAACAAATGAAGTTGATGATGCTCCTTTACTATATTTGTGGTCTTTTAAGGAACTTGAATTGGTTGTCAGAGATGAGAATCATAATACCCTTAATGGGTCTTTGACTTCGGTATTGTTTTATTGATAGAGTCATTTTAGGCTACAACTACAAGGCTTGTTAGAAATTTAGGATATTTTCCTCTGCCTGTCGAGATTAACCAATTTGAGCTTGTCTCGTGCATATCAGTACTCTTTAGGGGTTAGGCATTTTTGGATTCTTATAATTTGTTTGTATGCTTTGGTTTGCAGTGAAAACCCTGAAGAGCCTGTTTGGAGATTTCCATATCTGGTTTGTCCAAAAGTAACTCGGTTCTTTTGGGCAAGCCAGAATTTGGGGTTTCCACCTCAAACCCAAACGTGCCTTAAGTATTTGGCATTGACAAGGGTGTTCATGGTGTTTGCCAATAATTCTTTGATTCTTCAGCGCTGGCTTTTATATTACTTATCTGGTTGAGGGATCACTGACTCTTTTTAAGTTTGCTCTAGTTTCTGGTATTTGTTTCTTGTGCTGCACTGCAGGGTGTAAGCTCTCTTCAAATGTTTTCGTGGTTATATCAATTTCTGCGCTGCAATTACATTCGTTCCAAGTCCTCTGTTTTTAACTTTTCTTAATCGTTTGGTTTTGTAAATGATTCTGTAACATACGTTTGTGTTGCTCTTTTGCATCATTAGTGGGTAAAATTTGTGCTTATGTTCATGTTGTTGCATAAAGCTTCCATTTTTGTGTTGGGGTAACATGACAGATGGCCAAAACAAGCTCAAATGCTCACTTGAGGTGGTTTTTTATGTTATGCGCACAGCTTCAAACTATGCATTTAGAGTTGTACGGTCGAGAATTAATAAAACTAGATTGTCCAATAGAACTATTGTCTGAATATCACTTTCTATTCTTTCTGGTGGGATCGTTTTACCCTAACTATATTCGGGAAAGCCAGACGATTTGGAAAATAAATTTGTAACCAAGTGTTAGTATTGTAAGCCATAACGCTATGGAATAACTAATGCTATTTTCACAATTCAATTTCAAGGATAAGCTATAAACTTTACAGCACAATATGTAATAAGGGAAATGAGCCAAAGTTAGGAAAGTAAGGATTTTTTTTCCAGAAATTGTATGGTTGATCTATTACATTCAGTAACTATATTCACAAATTTCATATACATATTATGATTTTTGGATTCATATAAATTTCTTTTATTTTTCATCTTTTGGAAAATTTCAAAGTTATTTATTTTTGTTTATACAAAGATTTGGGTGTAATATTAATCTATCTTTGGGGAGAATAATAACAAGTAATTTTTTTTTTTCAACTAACTTGCTACGAGAAGCCAAACATGTAACATTCTCCGCAAACTTTGTCCACCGAGAGTGATTAATTAACCTTCGAATCTCATGTTACGATTTACCTTGTGACGCGTGGGAAGACGATTTTGGATTGGTTTTGTGTTATGGCTTTCATTTTTTCAAAAAAATGAAAAAAATCCGCAAAAGCATGAAAGAATACGTGTCGTTCACGTTAATTTGTCCTCAGCAAAACGTCCCTGTTTCCACTCTGGCCATTCTACCATGAAGGCACCTCAGCTACCCCATTACATGCTTCTCACCAAAGAGGAACCAGAGGTAGAACTGAGCCCGGCGAATTCTGGGTCAGTCGAATTGATCTACAAAACTCTAAAATGGGTCGTCGGCAACCCGACTCGGATTTTGGTCGATTTGTGCTTCTGATGCTCTTGTTAACGGGTGCAATCTCCTGTTGCATGGTCTATCTTTTCCTCTCTTCGGTTTTCAGACCTACTGTTGCATCTTCAGTGGAGCAGGGCTTGGTTGAAAAGGGTGCTGAGGATTTGAGGAGTGAACAAGGAGAATGCTGTAATGGCATTGAGCATTTGGAGCTATGGGGTGATGCTGTGAAATGGGGTTCTGAATTTAGGGTCAATTCTTCGCAGGTTTGTTGCATGGCTTGTAAGAAAATGTGTGGGGGTGACGGTGGACCTTGTTTGTGTAATTCCTGGGTTTTTTGTGGAGATAGAGTGGCATGTGGACCTAGATTTGGTGAGGTATTGTTCTTATCTTTCGTTATTTACTGAAATTCTTGATCATATGTGGCATATAATTTACAATTCTGGGGTTTTATGGTACCTTTGAACCTTCTCTTACAACTTGGAAATTATGTCAAGTCTGAGGTTGTTTGGCATATTAATTGAAGTTCTTATCTTTAACATGTGACGTTTAATTTTATTAGGTTAAGATATGTTCACCCGATCCTTAGATTATCGCCTGTTCTGGTTTCAGTGTTGGTTAAAACGACAGAAGGATGCATTGAACCCTGATCGGCGAGACTCTGGTGATCGAGTTATGTGGACCTCTGGGTTTGTCTTCGGCAAGAGAGAGGTAGGAGTATCATGTCACTGCCATCAGTCTAACAACATCCCAACACCCCCCCCACCACACCCCCCTTTTTCCTGTCTCTTTGTTCTATTTTCCTGATGAGAGAAATGGAAGGGTCTAGCTATGCCATGCATCCTCATTCACCTTTTTGATGCATGATGCATTTATGTTGACATCGTTTTGTACTGTATTCACTAATTTGAGTTACACATCTGCATGACTTTGATTTTTCTTGACTCTAGAATTTGATTAGGTACGTGCATCTATGTTGAGCTGATTTGTTTCTGACTACAAGTAAATAGAACACTTGTTTGGCTTATAAGAATATTTTTACGTACAGCTAGGAAGATTAAGTTGTTTGCATTATCTGCAGTTAATCTGTTGATGTGCTTTCACTAATATGAAGCTGCTTTATGAAGATGTTCTGATACAAAGGTACATTAGTTGTGTTTGCTTGTGTTTTGGAATCCATATTTATCCTCAAATAGCTTCATATTAAGAATTAAAATCTAATTGACTATTTCTGAATTAACGAATCCTTCATTTTTATGATCTTAAAGTCTTTATAGTCTAGAATTTATCTTAACTTTCTTTCTGAAAATCATTCAATGTGTAAGCCATCACTTCTATTCATGCCAGCAATCTCGGAATATATATCAACATGCTTTTTGTACTGCTAATCTGATATGCGATTGAAGTATATGTGTTTTAAAATCTTCTTTGTTATATATTTCTATTAGTACTCTACTTATCTTTTTTCTTAATATTCATATTCACAGGGAATAATTTCCCTGGAAACTGAACATGGAACTCTTCGTATAAAAGTAAGTATTTCTCTTCATGTCTACTATCTGCATATTTATATTATATTATGTATCCCATGTGCTTAGCATATTCTCCTAGTTTGTGGCCAGAAAAAACATGCTCCTCTACCTTATTATATTTCTGTAACTATCCTTAATGTTTAATCTAGCAAATGGAACACATCCAATGCCTTTGGAAAATTTTAAGTACACGTTTGTCTGCATGTCTGTCTTTGTGTGTTAGTTGCATAAATCGTGATCTGATCCAGGTCACTTTAACTGTAGTTTTTGCCTAGATTTAACTTTGCTTAGCTTCTCAAGGTATATACAACAATCATTATGTTACCTTGGGTTTTGATGTAATGGCTTAAACGTTCATTGATATCTGATTTTATGATAAGTTGACAAACTTAAAAGTGTTCTACATCTATTTCTGCTAGTTAAAATTATAAATGTAATCTCCTAACCCCTAAATGACCTTTCACTGCCACAGCTTTTGCCCGAGTGTGCTCCGCATTCTGTTGCCTACATTCTTGAGCTTTTGGCATTGAGTCATTGTGCTGGTTGCCAGATTCATCGTGCAGAAAGCCGAGGAAGCTTTTGGAATTCTGAAGGAAACCACATAAAAGATGTAAGCCTCATCATATTTATGCGAATTGTAATGAGGATATAATGATTCTATTGTTTTCTATGACTGGACTGGAATTTATGAAAGCATCTTGGATATTACTTACTTGATCTCCATATGATGTGCTTGTGAATTTGATTGTTGGTGTAGGCTCCGTTTGGTCCTCCTTTTGCACTAATTCAAGGAACTTTGGGAGCCCGTGGGACTATTTTCCAGGAAATTCCAAAAGAATTCTGTCCTACAATCAAAAGAGGATCTATTGCATGGGTTGGTTCTGGGCCAGAATTCTTCATCAGCCTTGCTAATCACAAAGAGTGGACAAAAAATACACTGTTTTTGGCTCTGTTATCTTTCAAGATATGGAAATTTTGGATAAAATTGCTCAACTTCCAACTAAACAAGAACTCTGGGGTAACCTCAATGTTTCTGTCTTGGAAAAACCTGTTCCATTAAGACTTCAAAGAAAGACAGTTATTATAAGACCTCAAATCATAAGGCGAAGCTAGTCCAAATTAAGCAGGTGCGAATACTGTTAAATAATGTTTCTGTTCTTCTCTCAAATTTTCAGGTTTATTATTTTGTTCTCTCACCTTTCAGTTTATGTCCATAAAGGGATCACAGCCTCAATGTACCTTTCGTATGCTTGAAAGGATCTGGATCATGTAGATATTCAGGCATTAAAGTTGTAGCCTACTAAATAGATTGTGGATACTTTTCAGTATAGTTTGCATTGATACGTAGATAAACTGGAGATTGGGAACATAACTATTTGATTATTGATTATTGTGGATGCTAGTTTTAAATTTAAACCTTCAACAATTACAAGTTACTAAGGACCTGCATCTCTTTCCTCGATAATATAAACAATTTATCCATATATACAAATATTGGTCTTAATAATAAAAAATTAAGATTATATTTACTTAAGTTCAAGTTCATTTATATGTAGAAAATATATTTTAAAAAATTCTTTTCTCATTTATTTCTTTTTAGTTAATATATTTTTGTCGTTTTGATCTAATTATTTATTTATTTATTTTTGTATTTTTTTCTCATACGTAATCAATTAAAATTAAAATTTATTTTATTGATTAACAAAATCTTGAGAAAAAATAGGCATAATCTTAAAGCAAAAGATGATTAGATTGAAATCTTGGCTTAAACTAGCAGCCAATTGGCAACGTAATTGGTGGGCTGACTATCGCACGATGTTAATAGGATTTAACTTCTGGTCAACTCCATTAATTTTTTTTTTTAATGAGAACTCAATTGTTATTAGGTCTCTTATTTAATATATAAAATTTTAAAATAAAAAATAAAATAAGAGAAAAATAATAAGCGTTGTAATTTCGCACACGTCACCCAGGGAACACAAAATCACCTGTAGCAGGACTATGGTAAATCTGTCTTACAAGAAATCCACGTGTCACTTGAGTTGAAAGCACAAATAGGCGAAGGCGGTCACTTCTTATTATTGTGCTCTTTGTACCATAACCTAAACCGTACCTTCTATTCTTCAGTCAAATAAATTGAAATCTAGGGCTGATAGATTTATATCTGTTATTTTTCTTCAAGGGTTTTTTTTCTCTTACTTTCTCTTCTTCTCGTGTTCGCTGCTTACACTGTAGGGTTATCCTTTTCTTCTTTAATCCCAATCTCCTTTCCGTATTTAATTACTAGGTTTTGTTCCAATTTTGAATATTTCGATTGCTTTAGGGTCTGGAATTTGGATTGTTCGAGCCTTGGGAGGGTTTAATTTAGGTTTTTTTGATCGTCAAAATTTGAGGCAATCCTTGAATTCTGTTGTTTTGGGTCTTTTGATTCGGGTAAGCAGTGAAAAATGCCTCCAAGAACGGTGAAGAGAGGGGCTGGCACAGCTGGGGGAAAGAGGGGTGGCAGAGGCTCCAGGGGGACGCCTTCTAAGGCTTCCCAGAACCAGCAGCAAGCTGAAGCTGCAGTAGAGATGGTGAAGCATGAAGAAAAGCCGGTTCCTGAGGAGGATGTCAAAGTTGAGGAGAAGCCCGTTGTTGAGGAGAAATCAGTCGAAGTAGCAAAGCCTGTTTATGAGGAGAAGTGTATTGATATAAATCAAATGGCTACAGAGCATGAAGTTGAAGAGAAGTCTATAACTAATGGGTCGGCTGTCGTGAAAAGTAAGTAAGCATTTTTCATTTTATTCTTCAAGTTCTGTAGAGCCTAGATCTGAGCAATGGTGTTTCTAATCGGTGCTTGCTGCAATTTTGTGACTGTAATGTCACATTAAATTCGTTAGTTCAAAATTTTGTTGTGTTGGCTCTATGTTTGATTTTGTTTCTTATTGACCAATATTCTTCTGTTATACTTGTGGATTCAATATCGCTTCATTTGATTTTTAATAGGGAATTATATCGTTTACAGAAGTACTAGTGAAAGCGGAATATGAATTTGTTGTGTGTATGTGTTTTTTTTTTTTTTTTGGGTTGTCGTGGGTGTTCTGTAATTTAGTGTGTTATTTAGTGCTTTAAGGAAATATACCATAAAAAGAGCTTGCTTAAGAAATCAACATATTAGATATGGAATTTCTTTGGTGAATATGTTTAAATCTTTTGGCAGTGCCTCCACTATCTTTTGGGTTGCACGACCGTCATTGTGGTCTTTATTCTGCTCATATATGTGTAAATACTGGTAAGTTGTATATTTCATGCACTTTTGGCATGGAAATTTGGAAGTTATTTCAATCAAGATGACATTGGTTTTTTGAAAGTGGACTACCCTGATTTAATAAATACTATGATGTTGGAAAAGTTAAGTGTGTTTTGACTGGGATAATTTGAAACCTTTATATTGTATGACAGATGATGAAGAGGAGGTTAAGGAGTCGATAGATGAATATGAAAAAGATGAACGCTTAGAATTGGAGGATAATGATCCTGAGTATGAACCTGAGGAGTATGGTGCCGTTGATTATGATGAGAAGGAAATTGACCAAGATGATGTACAAGAGGTGGTGGAAGAACCTCGGGAGAATGTAGGTGAAGAGGAGGGTGATATGGGTGAGGAGGAAGTGGAAGATGTGCACGAGGAACTCGAGGGAGAAGAGGATGATGAGCATGCAGGTGAGGAGCATGATCATGCAGAGCTGGTTGATGTAGACGAAGATGAACACCATGAAGTTGTTAAGGAGAGGCGCAAGCGCAAGGAGTTTGAAGTATTTGTTGGGGGCTTAGACAAGGATGCCACTGAGGATGATCTGAGGAAGGTTTTTAAATCAGTTGGTGAGGTTACTGAAGTAAGGCTGATGATGAATCCTCAGACTAAAAAGAACAAGGGCTTTGCTTTCTTGCGTTTTGCAACTATGGAGCAAGCTAGACGAGCTGTAACAGATTTAAAGAATCCAGTGGTAATCTATGATCTTGGCAATATTAGAGTACAGTCAAATTTTTTTGTGCATTAAATCACATGTTTTGGTCAATACTATTTCAGATTAATGGCAAACAATGTGGTGTTGCTCCAAGCCAGGACAGTGATACCCTCTTTTTGGGTAATATATGCAAGACATGGACAAAGGAGGCTGTAAGTATTTTTTAGTCTATTTCATGCCCCCTTCAAGGCCTGGGTTGTATTTGTTAGTGGTTATTATTTAGCAGGAGTTGGTTGAATTTCTGATTACTTGATACAACTTCTAATGCCAGTTAAAGGAGAAGTTAAAACATTATGGAGTTGAGGCTGTTGAGGATTTGACTTTAGTAGAAGATAGCAACAATGAGGGAATGAACCGTGGATTTGCCTTTTTGCAATTTTCATCTCGCTCAGATGCTATGGATGCCTTTAAACGACTACAGAAGAGAGATGTTGTGTTTGGAGTTGGTAGGCCTGCAAAGGTTTCCTTTGCAGATTCCTTTATTGACCCAGGTGATGAAATCATGGCGCAGGTAATATTTGTACCCAAATTCCTTGGTTTCACATGGGATTTTTTGTATAAGACCTGCATTAAAGATTCTTCAATTTCGCTGACACAATTTAATTTGCTATAAATTTCTCCTCTCTTTGAACACCAATAGTAATTAGGTTTTCTGGTATGTACTGGTTTGCTTAGTAACTTTTATGATCTATTTGTGGGTACACCCCCTTCATCCAGCAGTGTTTGATGCCTAGCTGTCATTTTATCTTCAACATACTGATCAAGTGTGTTTAAGTTACAGGTTAAAACTGTATTTATTGATGGTCTGCCACCTTCATGGGATGAGGATCATGTCTGCAAACTTCTTAAGAAGTATGGGGCGATTGAAAAGATTGAACTTGCCAGAAACATGCCTTCGGCTAAAAGGAAGGACTTTGGTTTTGTTACCTTTGACACTCATGATGCTGCTGTGACATGTGCTAAAAGCATTAATAATGCAGAGTTGGGCGAAGGAGACATCAAGGTCTGTATTGGCTTCTAAATATATGCATACATGCAACTGTTAATATTAGTATGACTGTTACCCCCAAAATCTGTTATTGTGCCAATTTGTAATTCATTTGGGACTTTCAGGCAAAAGTTCGAGCTAGGCTTTCGAGACCACTTCAGAGAGGCCGTGGGAAACATGTTAGTCGAGGAGAATACCAACCTAGCAGAAGTTCTGGAAGAGTCTCCACAAGGCCTTCATGGGGTCGACCTACACCGCATAGTCTCCCTACCCGTGGGATAAGAGGTGTTGGAAGCCGTGTCCCATCAGTTAGGCCTGTCAGTGTGAGAGATAGACGTCTTGTCATGTCTATGCCTCTGAGAGCCAGGCCGGTGGCACCACCAGCTAGATCCTATGACAGGAGGCCAGTAGGTATGGGTTATCGAGAGTTGCATAGCAGGGGTGGTTTTCATGTTTCATTCTATATGGATTACATTTTACCATATTTTCTTGTCAGTTTCTGCATATCCCAAAAGTAGCATGAAGAGGGATATTGGTCGAAGAGAGGATCTGCCACCTTCAAGAAGCAGAGTTACTGTAGATTACGGTGCTAGGGTGGCTTCTGACAGACGCCTGTCATCTTATAGGGATTACCCTTCCCGTGGCCCTGGTTATACTGAGCTTCATAGAAGTACATCTCGTGCTGCTCCCAGGAGAAGTTATGTGGATGATGCCTATGGACAAAGATTTGAGAGGCCTCCTCCCCCTCCCCCTTCAAGTTACCGTGAAGGACGCTCTCGTGATTATGACACTATTTCTGGGTCGAAACGTCCATATACTGCCATAGTGAGTGTTGATTTTGCTTATCAATATTGTGGTGCCATTTTGAATATAATTTAGTTACTTACAAGCTGTGTTCAATGCATGAAATTTGCTTGTGTGTTGTCTCGTATCAGGATGATGTACCTCCACGATATGCAGATACTGGTGCCCGCCAATCAAGAGCTCGATTAGACTATGATTACGGAGGTAGTGCTTCTCAGTATGGAGATGCTTATGGTGATAGGTTAGTTTCCCTAAATTGCATTTCTCCCCTCTTGCAAAGTTGTGATTGTCTGGTAACTTATTTATTTATTTTTTAAATACATTTGCTTGGTAGACTTGGAAGATCTAGCATGGGATATGGTACCAGTAGAAGTTCTATGTCAAATCAAGAGTCACATGGGATGTATGGCAGTCGCCAGGGCATGAGTTACGGTGGAGGTTGGTTTTCTGATCTTCTAGTGTTAACATACGAATTTTGTTTGTCGGTTCTTACATCTTTATTGTGTGTGGAACCCCAGGTTCTTTTGGCAGTAGTGATGTTGGTGGTATGTACTCATCAAGTTATGGTGGTGATTACATGCCTCGTGGAAGTGATGTATGTTCTTAGCCCTCTTTCACTGGAAGTACGGTTGCATGTGGGTGTTAGTTTGACTAATACTTGTATTTCTATACCTGTATTGTAGGTTGGTGGCAGCTCGTACTCATCCATGTATTCGGGCAGGGGTGTCAGTGGTAGCAGTTACATGGGTAGTAGTGGATCTGGGCCTTATTATTGAGAGGTAAATCAATCTGGTTACTGCTTTGCATTGAATTCTTTTAAGTACATGAGGAGGTGCCCAATATAAGTTCATCTATCTTCTAAAGGGATTTCTGTATCCTTGACATAGCATCTCCCCGACCCCACCCCCCAAAACCCCAAGGGATATGACTGGCGATGGTTGCACACTATGGTCACTAGTGAATTTGTCTCTGAACAGATCTGATATAATAAAGAGGCTGCTGTAGTATGTTGACTTTTGGAGCTTGTGCGCAATATGCCTACGGTATCAAGACAAAGGAACAATTCTAAGTGATAGCCTCTTTTGGGAAATTGTCACAATACAAAGTGTTGATCAGTTCAAGATATCTTGGACCTCTCTGGATGTAATCAGTTCTTTAATTTTTGCTGTAAGGACTCAAGTTATTTAGACATTGAAATGGAAAGTGCTGAGTACTTGATATGTGTATCTTAAACCTCATTTTATCAATATAAGAGTTCCATCTGATTGGTTAACGTAGAAGACTGCTGCATCTTCTGTAAATTAGGACAGACGAAGACCAGAGCTGTTACTGGTGTGGTTAAGGGTTATGGATCTTTTTCCCTCTGAATTCATAAAGAAAAGGTTGGTTCATAACCTAAGATATGTTTAGTTATTCTGGATTACTTATTTTTTCTGGGGCCACAACTCATGAACTAACCAGCGCTGTTGTGTTGAGAAACCACTGATAATATTTTGAGCACGACTATATGAGCAATAAATGAAGTCAAAGATAAGTTTGTTGGGGTTTTTGCGGTGTGGTATCATCTTGAAAAGTGTGATGCGCTGGTTAAAATTGTTCCTGGAAGAATTTATAACTTACGAGATTTTGTACCCAGGTGGAGTACAAGATAATGCTAAACTTATTTGTTCCTCTAGCGAGAGTATTGACTTAGTCCCCTTATTCCCATCCACATGGCTGCTTTTCCGTTTACATGACCTATTACTCTGAATAGCCATTGTCCTTGAATACACCATTGGTAAATGCAGAATAAGTTGTCAAGTAGAAGAAAGGGATTGAATTTTTTCTCAGACACTTATCACAGTAACTGAATTTGACTATCATTGAAGTTGGCACTTTATGAACCATGTTATGCCCCTTTGGATTGAGTAGACTCCATGTCCCAAAGACTAAAACATGTTTCGACTAAAATTCCCTAATTTGGTCAGAGTTTGCAGAAGTGTATGTTGTGAGGATTTGGCTTCCATATATCATTCTTTTTCCTATAATTGATGTCAAGCTGAGTACACATTTTTGGGCAAAACAAATGAAGTTGATGATGCTCCTTTACTATATTTGTGGTCTTTTAAGGAACTTGAATTGGTTGTCAGAGATGAGAATCATAATACCCTTAATGGGTCTTTGACTTCGGTATTGTTTTATTGATAGAGTCATTTTAGGCTACAACTACAAGGCTTGTTAGAAATTTAGGATATTTTCCTCTGCCTGTCGAGATTAACCAATTTGAGCTTGTCTCGTGCATATCAGTACTCTTTAGGGGTTAGGCATTTTTGGATTCTTATAATTTGTTTGTATGCTTTGGTTTGCAGTGAAAACCCTGAAGAGCCTGTTTGGAGATTTCCATATCTGGTTTGTCCAAAAGTAACTCGGTTCTTTTGGGCAAGCCAGAATTTGGGGTTTCCACCTCAAACCCAAACGTGCCTTAAGTATTTGGCATTGACAAGGGTGTTCATGGTGTTTGCCAATAATTCTTTGATTCTTCAGCGCTGGCTTTTATATTACTTATCTGGTTGAGGGATCACTGACTCTTTTTAAGTTTGCTCTAGTTTCTGGTATTTGTTTCTTGTGCTGCACTGCAGGGTGTAAGCTCTCTTCAAATGTTTTCGTGGTTATATCAATTTCTGCGCTGCAATTACATTCGTTCCAAGTCCTCTGTTTTTAACTTTTCTTAATCGTTTGGTTTTGTAAATGATTCTGTAACATACGTTTGTGTTGCTCTTTTGCATCATTAGTGGGTAAAATTTGTGCTTATGTTCATGTTGTTGCATAAAGCTTCCATTTTTGTGTTGGGGTAACATGACAGATGGCCAAAACAAGCTCAAATGCTCACTTGAGGTGGTTTTTTATGTTATGCGCACAGCTTCAAACTATGCATTTAGAGTTGTACGGTCGAGAATTAATAAAACTAGATTGTCCAATAGAACTATTGTCTGAATATCACTTTCTATTCTTTCTGGTGGGATCGTTTTACCCTAACTATATTCGGGAAAGCCAGACGATTTGGAAAATAAATTTGTAACCAAGTGTTAGTATTGTAAGCCATAACGCTATGGAATAACTAATGCTATTTTCACAATTCAATTTCAAGGATAAGCTATAAACTTTACAGCACAATATGTAATAAGGGAAATGAGCCAAAGTTAGGAAAGTAAGGATTTTTTTTCCAGAAATTGTATGGTTGATCTATTACATTCAGTAACTATATTCACAAATTTCATATACATATTATGATTTTTGGATTCATATAAATTTCTTTTATTTTTCATCTTTTGGAAAATTTCAAAGTTATTTATTTTTGTTTATACAAAGATTTGGGTGTAATATTAATCTATCTTTGGGGAGAATAATAACAAGTAATTTTTTTTTTTCAACTAACTTGCTACGAGAAGCCAAACATGTAACATTCTCCGCAAACTTTGTCCACCGAGAGTGATTAATTAACCTTCGAATCTCATGTTACGATTTACCTTGTGACGCGTGGGAAGACGATTTTGGATTGGTTTTGTGTTATGGCTTTCATTTTTTCAAAAAAATGAAAAAAATCCGCAAAAGCATGAAAGAATACGTGTCGTTCACGTTAATTTGTCCTCAGCAAAACGTCCCTGTTTCCACTCTGGCCATTCTACCATGAAGGCACCTCAGCTACCCCATTACATGCTTCTCACCAAAGAGGAACCAGAGGTAGAACTGAGCCCGGCGAATTCTGGGTCAGTCGAATTGATCTACAAAACTCTAAAATGGGTCGTCGGCAACCCGACTCGGATTTTGGTCGATTTGTGCTTCTGATGCTCTTGTTAACGGGTGCAATCTCCTGTTGCATGGTCTATCTTTTCCTCTCTTCGGTTTTCAGACCTACTGTTGCATCTTCAGTGGAGCAGGGCTTGGTTGAAAAGGGTGCTGAGGATTTGAGGAGTGAACAAGGAGAATGCTGTAATGGCATTGAGCATTTGGAGCTATGGGGTGATGCTGTGAAATGGGGTTCTGAATTTAGGGTCAATTCTTCGCAGGTTTGTTGCATGGCTTGTAAGAAAATGTGTGGGGGTGACGGTGGACCTTGTTTGTGTAATTCCTGGGTTTTTTGTGGAGATAGAGTGGCATGTGGACCTAGATTTGGTGAGGTATTGTTCTTATCTTTCGTTATTTACTGAAATTCTTGATCATATGTGGCATATAATTTACAATTCTGGGGTTTTATGGTACCTTTGAACCTTCTCTTACAACTTGGAAATTATGTCAAGTCTGAGGTTGTTTGGCATATTAATTGAAGTTCTTATCTTTAACATGTGACGTTTAATTTTATTAGGTTAAGATATGTTCACCCGATCCTTAGATTATCGCCTGTTCTGGTTTCAGTGTTGGTTAAAACGACAGAAGGATGCATTGAACCCTGATCGGCGAGACTCTGGTGATCGAGTTATGTGGACCTCTGGGTTTGTCTTCGGCAAGAGAGAGGTAGGAGTATCATGTCACTGCCATCAGTCTAACAACATCCCAACACCCCCCCACCACACCCCCCTTTTTCCTGTCTCTTTGTTCTATTTTCCTGATGAGAGAAATGGAAGGGTCTAGCTATGCCATGCATCCTCATTCACCTTTTTGATGCATGATGCATTTATGTTGACATCGTTTTGTACTGTATTCACTAATTTGAGTTACACATCTGCATGACTTTGATTTTTCTTGACTCTAGAATTTGATTAGGTACGTGCATCTATGTTGAGCTGATTTGTTTCTGACTACAAGTAAATAGAACACTTGTTTGGCTTATAAGAATATTTTTACGTACAGCTAGGAAGATTAAGTTGTTTGCATTATCTGCAGTTAATCTGTTGATGTGCTTTCACTAATATGAAGCTGCTTTATGAAGATGTTCTGATACAAAGGTACATTAGTTGTGTTTGCTTGTGTTTTGGAATCCATATTTATCCTCAAATAGCTTCATATTAAGAATTAAAATCTAATTGACTATTTCTGAATTAACGAATCCTTCATTTTTATGATCTTAAAGTCTTTATAGTCTAGAATTTATCTTAACTTTCTTTCTGAAAATCATTCAATGTGTAAGCCATCACTTCTATTCATGCCAGCAATCTCGGAATATATATCAACATGCTTTTTGTACTGCTAATCTGATATGCGATTGAAGTATATGTGTTTTAAAATCTTCTTTGTTATATATTTCTATTAGTACTCTACTTATCTTTTTTCTTAATATTCATATTCACAGGGAATAATTTCCCTGGAAACTGAACATGGAACTCTTCGTATAAAAGTAAGTATTTCTCTTCATGTCTACTATCTGCATATTTATATTATATTATGTATCCCATGTGCTTAGCATATTCTCCTAGTTTGTGGCCAGAAAAAACATGCTCCTCTACCTTATTATATTTCTGTAACTATCCTTAATGTTTAATCTAGCAAATGGAACACATCCAATGCCTTTGGAAAATTTTAAGTACACGTTTGTCTGCATGTCTGTCTTTGTGTGTTAGTTGCATAAATCGTGATCTGATCCAGGTCACTTTAACTGTAGTTTTTGCCTAGATTTAACTTTGCTTAGCTTCTCAAGGTATATACAACAATCATTATGTTACCTTGGGTTTTGATGTAATGGCTTAAACGTTCATTGATATCTGATTTTATGATAAGTTGACAAACTTAAAAGTGTTCTACATCTATTTCTGCTAGTTAAAATTATAAATGTAATCTCCTAACCCCTAAATGACCTTTCACTGCCACAGCTTTTGCCCGAGTGTGCTCCGCATTCTGTTGCCTACATTCTTGAGCTTTTGGCATTGAGTCATTGTGCTGGTTGCCAGATTCATCGTGCAGAAAGCCGAGGAAGCTTTTGGAATTCTGAAGGAAACCACATAAAAGATGTAAGCCTCATCATATTTATGCGAATTGTAATGAGGATATAATGATTCTATTGTTTTCTATGACTGGACTGGAATTTATGAAAGCATCTTGGATATTACTTACTTGATCTCCATATGATGTGCTTGTGAATTTGATTGTTGGTGTAGGCTCCGTTTGGTCCTCCTTTTGCACTAATTCAAGGAACTTTGGGAGCCCGTGGGACTATTTTCCAGGAAATTCCAAAAGAATTCTGTCCTACAATCAAAAGAGGATCTATTGCATGGGTTGGTTCTGGGCCAGAATTCTTCATCAGCCTTGCTAATCACAAAGAGTGGACAAAAAAATACACTGTTTTTGGCTCTGTTATCTTTCAAGATATGGAAATTTTGGATAAAATTGCTCAACTTCCAACTAAACAAGAACTCTGGGGTAACCTCAATGTTTCTGTCTTGGAAAAACCTGTTCCATTAAGACTTCAAAGAAAGACAAAGTTATTATAAGACCTCAAATCATAAGGCGAAGCTTGTCCAAATTAAGCAGGTGCGAATACTGTTAAATAATGTTTCTGTTCTTCTCTCAAATTTTCAGGTTTATTCTTTTGTTCTCTCACCTTTCAGTTTATGTCCATAAAGGGATCACAGCCTCAATGTACCTTTCGTATGCTTGAAAGGATCTGGATCATGTAGATATTCAGGCATTAAAGTTATAGCCTACTAAATAGATTGTGGATACTTTTCAGTATAGTTTGCATTGATACGTAGATAAACTGGAGATTGGGAACATAACTATTTGATTATTGGTTTGGCCTGGTTGATCAAGTCTATGCTTTGACCATCATCGAATGGGAACATGAAGATTGATACTATAACGTTCCATTTTCATTACGAAACCTATTCGAGTACTATGTTTTTTAGGGTTTTGTTGTTTATTCATGTTGTCTCGGACAGTAAAATGTCTTATAACTGGTCTCATTGTAGTGACATTTCTTGATCTTGTGAAATTGGAAACAATTTTAATTTGCTGACACGCATCAAGTTTTGATTTTTCTATAATCAAAATATCTGTACCTCTTGTCTCAAGAATTTCATTGTCAATTCAGTACGATGTTTGTTTTTTCTTTTTCCAGGGGATTTGCAAAGCTACACTAGTTGGAAGTGTCAGATACTGCTGGAATGGCTGGAGACAATTTCACTTCGAATCTTCCTTGTCTCTCAAAAAAGTGGTCAATCAACTTTTTGACCCTACGATCATTTTGGTCACTATCATATATCTGATATCCAAGATCTAATATATGTAAAAAAAGAAATCCGTGTGAAAGTAAAAAATAGAAATCAAAATTTGCGTTTTTCCTTTGAATTTAGGATGAAAATAAAATTAAAACCAAATGCCGATGGAGAAAACAAATCAAACACTGATCATATTGTGCGGAGAATTATTGCGGACGAGGATTATCTGACAGTTAGTGCATTTCACCTTCATTGTCAACTTTTACTTTCCCAAACACTTCATCAAAATTATCTTCATAGAACAGTCTCTGACAAGAAGCTTTCCAAACAGTTCCACAGTATTCTGAACATTCCATCCAGATCACAATGGAAGCTTCTCCATATGATAACCTGTCAGTAAAAGAGACCAGACATCCCATAATTTAATGAATTAACACATTGGTACCCAGCAGAATACCTCAAAGAACCACCTCACAATCTTGTTCTTAGGTTTTTGTAAGATGGAATACCTGGATTAGATAACCTATTTAAAGTCTGAGAATGCTGTACTCCCAACTTACTTTAAAAGGGATACTTCACAAGTTGACAATGTCTAAATTCTTCAGGGAAAACAACATAGTTTATAGAGAAAAAAAAAAACCTTCGGTTGAATCTTTCATCATTTTGTCCACCCACCATAAGAAAATTGCTTCTCCACAAGATAATAGCATTGCAGGAATGCCTTAAAGTGAACAAAATGGTATGCGAAGTTATTTTATTCCTCATAAGGTAATCAACTTATATAGGCAAGAGATATAATGCATTCCCATATCAAAACAACTCCGTTTTCAGATATAATTTAAACTACAGGGGGCAACCACATAATTACCACTAGATAATTAATTAATGCTAAAGCTACATTCAGCCAACATTAACCTAAAGCTGAAAAAGTTCACATCTTTGATCTTCACATCTCCTAAAATTACAAGTGGCAAAAAAGAAAAGAAGGGCGTAAGCTGAACTATTGAAAACTCACATATCTAGTTATGAATGAGACCAAGACCAGTTGAAATTTGGCCTCTTTGACAAGCTCCATTAGTCTCCAAAAGTGAGCATTCCGCAGCATTACTCATCTATGGTTCTGGTGGCGATGGCATTCTCTTTGCTTTCTTCTTCTTCTCTGACACTGCTTTGGCAAAAGCTTCCACTATTCGCTGTTGAGACTCCAAAATCATCTCTGTGCGCTTCATCTCCATCTCCATTCTCATAGTTTCAATTTCTCTAGCCATCTCCATCTTCATCTGCTCCATCCTCACAAACCCATCTCCCAAAACTTTGATTGCAGAGACCATTTCACCAACTGGGTCTCTTTCCTTTTCCTTCTCCCTCTTCCCCAATCCCCCTCTGTCTTTCAAAACCCTAGTCCCATAACTGGGACTACAATTAGAGCTTGGGGTAGGGTTTGAATTGGGGTTAAATTTCTGATCAGGAACCTTCCCATAGAATTTAGACGGGGGTTGTGCTATACTCACCCCAGTTGGGATCCGGATCCTGAACCCTCCGTTACCTCCGCTACCACCGCCACCGGAACCACCGATTCCGTTCCGATACAATTTATTCAAGCTCCTAGTGTTAGATCCACCGCCGTTCTTGAATTCCTCGTACAAATCTTGGTCCTCGTCATCATCGTCGTGGTCCATTTCATCGGGGCTGTCAGAATTGTTCTCAGGTTTGACGGCGGCGGGACCTTTCTCCATGGCATCCATGCGCTTGAAGTGGACCCAAGAGGAATTGAATCGAGAAACGGGCAAGGACCGGGCACGTTGGATCTCGGTGCGGTAGCGCTTGCGGAGTTTCTCCATCTTGTGACGACACTGGACGGCAGTTTTAGGCGGGGAAGCATTGGGGCATCGGCGCGTGACGGCATCGGCGACCTCTTGCCAGTGGGTAGCCTTGAGATTGCCACGACCCAGGGAGTACCACTTGTCACAGTAAGCATCGATGAGGGCCACAGTCTCGTCGTGGGACCAGCACGGCGGAGGAAGGCGGCGAGAGGAGGGCGGGGTAGGGAGAGGGAGGGGAACGGCGGAGGGTGGATCAGCGGTCGGGTTGGGGTCGTCTATAGGCGAAGAAGAAGGGGAGGCCATGGGAAGGAAGAGGGGATAAACGTTGAAAATAGTATTCAGAATTTCAGTTCAAATAAAGGCGAAGGACAAGAGGGGTGGCGTAGAATGGGAATAGGGTTGTAAAGACAGAGGCTTTTGTGGTAGGGGGCGGTGGTGGAGGAGAAGAGAAAGAGGAGGAAAGGGAGGAGGGTAGGGAAGTGGTGTTTGGTGACATAATTGGGTGGTGTGGTTAAAGAGGGGGTAGGGTGGGGTGGGGTGGGTGGTGGGAGGAGTGTGCGGCTGATTTTGAGATCTAGATGGATGAGGAGGCCACCACCGCTTAGGTGGGGGAAGGGGCTAACATGCGCCGCAGGAATAAGCTGCGCACCCATCATCCCATTCCCACGCCACAAGGAGAGGAGAGGTCCACCTCTGACTTTGGCCATTATATTTTTGGCATTTTTATATCATAAAAAAAAAAGAAAAAGAAATTATCAATCTGTTAATGGTTATGGGGTTGGTTTAGTGTAACCCGCCGCCAACGGCATAAGGGTGCAAGTGGGTGTGGGTGGAAAATGCAATGGCAATAGGATTTGGGTGGGTGATCCACTTTTGGTGATTAGGGTACGACTATGACTGAGGGTGAGATGTGGATTGTGATTCATTAGAATTGGTAATTAAGGCACGAGAAAGAATGGCGTCATGCGCCCATTTGGAGGAATGGTGGGTGTGGCGGTGAGGTGAGAGAGAGAAAGAAAGCTAGAGGGGAATGGGGCCTTCCATATTTATTGAAGAGAGAGAAAGATGACAAGGGAGGAGGGGCATGACTGTCAATTTGGAGGCGGTGGAAGAAACACAACACAAGTCACTCTAGTCTATCCCCACCGGACACAAACTCAAGTGTTGTGTTATGGGATTATTACCTTAATTTTTTAACCAAAAAAAGAGTTGAGCATGGCTTTGGAAATTGGTTCCTCCTCGTGTGACATCCTTGCTTTACAACTGCACCACACTCTTTTAATTACAGACAAAAATTGAACTCAAATTTCTCACGTTAGTTATTCTATCACACCATATTTAGTAAGTTTTAACAATGGAGTCTCCTTTTATGTTATAATTTCAAGTTATTTTATCAATAAAAGATTTTTTTTGAGGAAATTTAATTTTCAAGCCAATCCAACCAGATACCCAAATCTGGGCCTATGACCTACTTACGGCCCAAACATTACACTGCCTCATAGTCCCAACACTCATTTACTTGGGAGTGTCGAGACTACTTTCCTGTGTCGTTTGTACTGCAAGTGAACTTGAACACAAGGTCATTTCTTCTTAGACTTGTGCTACGTGCACTATTTTTGCACATTTATTTTTATCCTTGTAAAACTAATTAAGACAAACCAATGTACATTTTCCAAAATTATATATGACATTGTTGCAAAGTTGCAATATTATATGTTGCTTTGTTTACTTAAGATCAAAATGATATTTGACGGCAGGCTCAGCAAAAACCAATAGTTGTTCGAGTAAGCTCTCTTGTCCCAAGTGCAAGACAGAACAAAATGCCTTGGGGTCTGATTGTCCCAATGAATTTAATCTCAACATTGTAACATATCTCCATAAATAAAATACTAAACTCAATCATTTCTCTTCCACAAATGGCCTGCTGGGCCTGCTTCTCTCTAACTCAACTACTTATATATAGGATATACAAGCACAGCTCTTTATTAGTATTCCGTAGTTCCAATTCTGATCTCAAGATCAGAAATGGCTGTCGCTCGGAAAAATTGGAATAGTTATTTTGAGTTTGATGAGGAAAATGAAACCCCAACAGAAATCAGAAACATTCTTCTGATAATTTTTACTCTGATTGCTGCTGTGACATTTCAAGCTGGGGTGAATCCTCCCGGTGGCGTTTGGCAAGATGATGATCGAGGTCGAATTCCCGGGACGGCCATATATGCTTCTCAGAAAAATTTTTACTATCTTTTTCTCATCGCTAACACTCTGGCTTTCTCTTATGCCATCTTGGTCATCTTGTCACTCGTGCACAAGTTTCCTTTTCATTATGAACTCTGGGTTGCTACCATGTCCATGGCCATAACTTATGTGTCTGCCATTTTTGCTGTCACTCCAAGGGAAGCTGTGAAATTTCGCTTTGTCTTGATTACTCTTGTTGTTCCTTTTATAATCCGCTTGGTGATTCATGCTTTCAATGTATGTTGCAGAAAATTTTCAAGTACTGACTAGGAACCTCTCGTCTAAGAAGTTAAGAAAAGTATTCGATGTCTCATTAACATACTATTAAATTATCAACGATCTGTGTATGATCTTAAGATCAAATCTATTTTTTCTTTGTAATCTTACTATCAAATCTCAAAATTAAGCATATTTGCCTAATTGACCATTAATTATTTATTGTTGAGCAATTTGGAGTGGTAAAACTTAATTGATACTTACTTAAGCATGAAAGTGATTTCACACTCCCAAAAGCTTTGTTCGCTACTTGCAAGTCTCCAACTCGAACCTATATCCAAACCCTAACCCGACATTTGATCAGGTTGATAGCTATAACATCAACCATGCATAGATGCACATGATTGGGTTGTCTGTCTATGTCTCAAAGTAAGCCGTCCTGAATATATTATCATTGACTGACTTAGAAATTATCAACTAGTTTTTCTCTAGCTAACTTAACTTACATATACACATGGGCAGTTTTTTAGCATATTCCATATATATGTAGTTCCAACACTGAGATCTGTGGAGAAAAATGGCTACAACTCCTCCAGTCGGAAGAGGGAAGAACTGGTATAGATATATTGAGTTTGATGAGGAAAAGGAAACCCCGACCGATATCCGAAACATCCTTCTCATAGATTTTTTCTCTGATTGCTGCGGTTACATTTCAAGCTGGGGTGAATCCTCCTGGTGGGGTTTGGCAAGACGAAGATGAGTCATAAAGGTCATATTCCGGGGGCAGCTGTATATGCTTCTCTGAAAAAAATCTATTACGTTTTTCTCATCTCTAACACACTGGCTTTCTCTTATTCCATCTTAGTCATTCTGTCACTCGCCTACAAGTTTCCTTTTCATTTTGAACTTTGGATTGCTACTATGTCCATGGCCATCACTTATATATCTGCCATTTTTGCTGTCACTCCAAGGGAAGCTGTAAAATTTCTCTTTATCTTGATTATTGCTTGTGTTGCTTTTATAGTTCGATTTGGGATTTATTGTTTCCATGTGTGTTACAAGAAATTTGTGGACTAGAGTTAAGCTTTTCTACAAATGGCCTGCTTCTTATTTTGAGTATATATGTAGTTTTGTTCTGTGCAGTTGCAACCATTTCCATGGTCGTAAATATTTATGTATCTGCTATTTCCATATATGGGTTGCTTCTGATTTGGAGGAAAAAAGTTTCATTATGTCAACAATTTTAACAAAATGTAATATGTCAATATCATTAAAGTTCTATTATATGATAAATAGTCAATTGCCAGTTTTTATTTATTTATTTTTTCTTTTCTTTTCATTTGTTTCATTCTTCTGTTGAGAAATTTGAACACTAAGCCTTAACAAATTCCCACACATTTGGGTGTTACCTTGAGAACAATAATTCTTAATCTAATCTCAAAATTATATTATTAATGATAAATGATTACACGTCTATAGTTATGACATTAATTTGTTCTATTCTATTTTTATTATCTCTTTATCTTTTTCCTATCACAACAGGTCAATTGTTTGGATTAAAATTTATTGTTTTATTTTTTTTTATCTCATTCTTCAATTATATTTTTTTAATTAGTTAAAAAAATATAAATTAATACGGTAATTTTTTTTAAGAGATAAAATATTTTTTTAACTAAAAAGATTGAATATAATATATCAAAATAAAAAATTTTATTTAAAATTATTTATAATTAATTTAAGTAATTTTTCTTTTGACAAGTTAAAAAATCTCACGAGATAAAACTCTAGTAGTTTTTTGAAAACTCATTTGGGATATGAAACTTTGAGTATTTAGAGATGTTTTTATTATTCTCAATAATAGGGCTTGGTAACAGATTGCTTCTTTCAAAGCACGTCTCGTTTAGCTCGCAACAATCGAATTAGTTTGCCAAGTGAAAAAAAAAATTAGAGATTCCATCTTCTTATATAGCATGGTTAATATGATAAATGATTGTATATACATATTTTCTTTATGAGGTTAATCTATTTGTACTAATCATTTTATTTATATCTTTCCCATCACAACTTGATGAAACTTGTAATTGTTTGAGAAATTTCTAGTTATTATTCTTCAAGTCTTTTCTAATGAAAAAGACCCAGCAAAAGTTAAGAAAAGTCTTCGATGTTATTCCATGACAAAATACTAACCGAATATTCAACACGTGCGAGGATGGATTCTGAGAACAATCATATTTCAAAATTAACGTGCGAATAGGTTTAACATTCCCCAATTAAAGCTCTCTGAATTTGTCCTGAGTAGTTGAGTACTTTAAATGTGGCTTGCTGAAATTTCAACTCATTTTCCCCTACCGACTGGATTTGGAAGATTCCAAGTCACTCGTTGATGCAATCACTAGCAAAAGTTTAAAATGTATATCACATAAAAATATTTTGAAAAATTGCAGTTCAAACTGATATAGGTATTTATTTTTATCTATGTTGCTTTTTTATTTACAGAAAAAAATTGACAAGTTTGATTAGGAGGTTAATTTTTTTTTTATAAAAAAAGAAAAAATCTAACTCCGTTTTCAGTCTTCTCGTGGGTTTCTTTCAAGTCTCCTGTGCCACTGGTCAGAGCTTCCCTCGCTGAAGTCCGTGTGCACGAAACACAGTGCATTCTGAGAAACTGCTACAGGAGTCCTGTTGTGGAAGCTTTCAACTTACATAGGATATATATACATCATGGACATTCTCTTAGCATTTTAAGAAGAACTCCATTCAGAAAAATGAATTTCCTTCTTTCAATTGGAAGTGAGAGAAACTGGTACAAATATTTTGAGTTTAATGAGCAAACTGACAACCGGACCGATATCCGAAACATTCTTCTCGTAGTTTTTACTCTGATCGCTGCTGTGACATTTCAAGCTGGGGTTAATCCACCTGGTGGGGTTTGGCAAGATGGTAACGGTAATCAATATCATATTCCGGGGACGGCTATATATGCTTCTCAGACAAAATATTACTATGTTTTTCTCATCGCTAACACATTGGCTTTCTCTTATGCCATCTTCGTCATCTTGTCACTCACCCACAAGTTTCCTTTTCATTTTGAGCTTTGGATTGCTACCATGTCCATGGCCACCACTTATGTGTCTGCCATTTTTGCTGTCACTCCAAGGGAAGCTGTCAAATTTCGCTTTATCTTGATTACTGCTTTTGTCCCTTTTATAGTTCGATTTGGGATTCATTGTTTCCGTGTTTGTTACAAGAAAATTGTGGAGTAGAGTTAAGCTTTTCTACAAATGGCTTGCTTCTTATTTTGAGTATGTAGTTTTGCTGTGTGCATTGTGTTGCAACCATTTACAGGTCATAAATATTTGTGTGTATGATAGTTCAATAAAGGGACATTGCTTCTGATTTGGACGATGTAATTTTCATTATGTCAATAATTTTAACAAAATGTATTAAAGTTCTATTATATGATATATAGTCAATTGCCAGCTTTTTATTTATTCATTTTTTATTTTCTTTTCATTCGTTTCGTTTTTCTGGTGAGAAATTTGAACACTCAACCTTAACAAATTCTTACACATTTGGGTGTTACCTTGAGAACAATAAGTCTTAATCTAATCTCAAAATTATATTATTAATGATAAATGATTGCACATCTATAGCTATGAGTTAATTTGTTCTATTCTATTTTTATTATCTTTCCCATCACAAATTGTTGGAGGCTTATTCTCTGAGCAATTTCAAGTTATTACTCTTCGACCCCTTTAAGAAGTTAAGAAAAGTATCTCATGTCTCTCCAGGACAAAACATTACCTAAATATTCAACATTATCTGCTTTGATGAACCACTTTGAGAACAATCAAATCTCAATTAAACTTACAATAAATTATATATATACATATATTTTTCTTTCTTAACCATTTGTAGTTATGAGACATAAACTTATTATTAAATTTTTTAACCCATAATTATAATTTAATTTGAATTAATTAAATAACTCAAATGGGATAAAATTCTCACAAAAGCAATCTATCTTTTATGCATTGACTTGCTGTCAATCATATATATGCTTCTGATTTGGAGATTGTAATTTTCATTATATGCATTGACTTGCTGTCAGATTTGGTTAATCTTGTTTACTGCTGTCCTGTCCTACCTTTTTGCAATCCCATTTGTGGTTTACTTTCTATGAAAAACCATTTATTTGCTTTCGTCTAAAAAGCTTAAATTTTTTTTAGCTGAATCCATTCTTAACATTTCTCTTTTTTTTTTTTTTTTTTTGCATATTTTATAAGAAATTTGTGAATTTGATTTGGCCTTCCACAAATGGCGTGATTCTGATTTGGAGGGTATAACTTTCATTAAATATCAATAAATTTGACAAACTGAAATATGTCAATATCATTGAAGTTTATATATCCTTCTTACCCATTTTGATATAACCTTGAGGACAATTAAGTCTTAATCTAAATCTCAAAATTATATCAAATGATAAATGATTACACATGCAGAATTTGCCACGTTAATCTTTTTAGAGAAAAATTCTCTCTCGTTCTCATCCCCTAAAAAAAAAAAAAATTTCGATCTTTACCTGAATGAAAAATCCTTGTCGAGTCTCTACCCATTCAAAAGAAATTACCATCACTAACGAAGGCATGATGAAAAGTATTACATGTCTCAATATTTGACCAATTCAAACGCAGTATATAAACAAGAAATATACTAAAATACTTAATTTCTTTTTTTGCTTCTATATCTTTATTTTTTTTATTCATAATTTCACTTTTGCATTACGCTAAAAAAAATTGAATGTATAATTTAAGTCTATAAAAAATTCATTTGTCATTGACTAAACATGAATAGGATAAACATAATTATATGTAATTGTTCATATAAGTTAAGCAATCTCTATAACTATCAGTTTAACCACCAAAAAAGAATAATAATAAAAAAAAAAAGAGGCTAGTCATTCTCCTAGCTCGTATATGAACAGGGAAGAAGGCTTAAATAATTTCTTGATCATTCTAAGATAGCTTATGTTTTCTTGATCACATCACAACCATTTTCTAAAAATAAATTTGAGAGAAAAAGAAAAAAAAATGAAAGCCCTACGGTCTAGTTTACGTTTTAATGATAATCTTGTTAAAGTTGTTGGTATCTTACTAATTATAAAGTGATGCTTTTTGTTTTCTTTTTAGTCTCTTGTCTTAAAATTCTGATAAACTCACCGCTTTACGTCTCACATTTGTTCTCAGATACGTGTAGCCAATTAAATTTGAACACAGAATTATTTATGCTAGGGTCCTCACCTAGGAATTTAAGGAAAAAAAAAAAAAAAAAAACCTTCAATCTCAATTCTTGAAAACCTCTCCAACATAATCATTTGTTACAAGAAAATTGAGCACTAGAGTTAAGCTTTTCCATAAATGGCTTGCTTCTTATTTTGAGTATGTAGTTTTGTTGTGTGCATTGTGTTGCAACCATTTACAGGTCATAAATATTTGTGTGTATGATAGTTCAATAAATGGACATTGCTTCTGATTTGGATGATGTAATTTTCATTATGTCAATAATTTTAGCAAAATGTATTAAAGTTCTATTATATGATATATAGTCAATTGCCAGCTTTTTATTTATTCATTTTTTCTTTTCTTTTCATTCGTTTCGTTTTTCTGGTGAGAAATTTGAACACTCAACCTTAACAAATTCTTACACATTTGGGTGTTACCTTGAGAACAATAAGTCTTAATCTAATCTCAAAATTATATTATTAATGATAAATGATTGCACATCTATAGCTATGAGTTAATTTGTTCTATTCTATTTTTATTATCTTTCCCATCACAAATTGTTGGAGCCTTATTCTCAGAGCAATTTCAAGTTATTACTCTTCGACCCCTTTAAGAAGTTAAGAAAAGTATCTCATGTATCTCCAGGACAAAATATTACCTAAATATTCAACATTATCTGCTTTGATGAACCACTTTGAGAACAATCAAATCTCAATTAAACTTACAATAAATTATATATATACATATATTTTTCTTTCTTAACCATTTGTAGTTATGAGACATAAACTTATTATTAAATTTTTTAACCCATAATTATAATTTAATTTGAATTAATTAAATAACTCAAATGGGATAAAATTCTCACAAAAGTAATCTATCTTTTATACATTACCACATATCTTAAGGCCCACGCATGTCAATCATAATTTTACCCTTACCTTGTAAATACAAGCGCTAAAGATTTTGCCATTCACTGAACATGCTAACTCATGCTCCATCTTCTTTCTTGCTTTGTTTTCAACCGAACCAAAAGGATAACGTGTGATAGGTTCAGCATTGCCCAATTGAAGCTGCCTTTGTCTTGAGTAGTTGAGTCCAATAGAAAATACAAACACGACTTCCTGAAATTTCAACTCATTTTGCCTTTGGCCGACTGGACTTGCAAGTCTTCTAGATCAGAGAAAGGATTAAAATTGATTATATATATTTGCATTCATTACTCTCAACGAGATGGGTATAAATAACACCAGTAAGTCAGTCACTCGATGATTCAATCCCAGGGCCTTAAAAATAAAAGTATCACATAAATTTTTTTTGAAAAATAGCAATTCAAACCCGTATAAATATTTACTTTTTACATTTTTTTTAGGCAGACCTAGGTAACTTTATTTAATATTGAGAACAAAAAGGTTCACAAGTTGGATTAGGAGCTTAAAAAATAATTTTCAGTCTTCTCCGTGGATTTCTTCCAAGTCTCCTGTGCCACTCATCAGAGCTTGCCTCGTCATTGCCGTGTGCGTGCCGAAAAGATATTCCACGTCCTGTTGTGGAAGCTTCCAAGCACAACCAAACTCTTTTGTTCTTGTTTTTTTTAAGATCAAATTGATAAGTTGACTGGTTCAACAACACCCAATAATTGTTCAAGCTCTCTTGTTCTAACTGTATGTAAAATGCATAACCAGCCTGTAGATGGTATCATTGGCTGACTTGGAAGTCAACTAGTTTGTCGCTAACTCAACTTACATAGAATAGAATAATATATACATGGACATTTTCTTAGCATTTCAACAAGAATTCCATAGAGAAAATGGCTACCATCCCTCCAATTGGAAGAGGGAAAAACTGGTACAAATATTTTCAGTTTGATGAGCAAAATGAAACCCCAACCGAAATCCGAAACATTCTTCTGATTATTTTTACTCTGATTGCTGCTGTGACATTTCAAGCTGGGGTGAACCCTCCTGGTGGGATTTGGCAAGATGATAAAGGTCATATTCCGGGGACAGCCATATATGCTTCTCAGAAAAAATTTTACTATGTTTTTCTCATTGCTAACACACTGGCTTTCTCTTATGCCATCTTGGTCATTTTGTCACTCACCCACAAGTTTCCCTTTCATTTTGAGCTCTGGGTTGCTACCATTTCCATGGCTGTTACTTATGTATCTGCCATTTTTGCTGTCACTCCGAAGGAAGCTTTCAAATTTCGGTTTATCTTGATTACTGCTCTTGTTCCTTTTGTAGTTCGATTAGGGATTCATATTTTCCATGTGTGCTACAGGAAAATTGTGAACTAGAGTTGGCTTTTCCAGAAAATAGCCTTCTCATTTGGAGGATTTAATTTAGATTTTGTGCATAGAGAATTGCAACCATTTCCATGGTCGTAACTTATGTATCTGCTATCTGCATATATATGCTTCTGATTTGGGGATTGTAATTTTCATTATATGCATTGACTTGCTGTCAGATTTGGTTTATCTTGTTTACTGCTGTCCTACCTTTTTGCAATCCCATTTGTGGTTTACTTTCTATGAAAAACCATTTATTTGCTTTCGTCTAAAAAGCTTAAATTTTTTTTAAGCTGAATCTATTCTTAACATTTCTCTTATTTTTTTTTGCATATTTTATAAGAAATTTGTGAATTTGATTTGGCCTTCCACAAATGGCGTGATTCTGATTTGGAGGGTATAACTTTCATTAAATATCAATAAATTTGACAAACTGAAATATGTCAATATCATTGAAGTTTATATACCCTTCTTACCCATTTTGATATAACCTTGAGGACAATTAAGTCTTAATCTAAATCTCAAAATTATATTAAATGATAAATGATTACAACGTTAATTGATTTGTTCCGTTCTACTTTATTATCTTATGAATATTCATAATTTGATGAAGTTTAGGAATGGCAACGGGTAGAGCAGAAGCAGAGAGTATAGTCCTCGTTTTAAATTTTTGTTAAATTTTTTTTTCATCTTTATCCAAAAAAAAAAATGATTCTTTACCCTGATCTCCGGGAGAAGTCGAGGACCTACGAGTCTTGTGAGAAATTTGTATAAAGTATTTTCATATAAAAATTTAATTTAATATAAAAATAATTTATAAAAATTACAAAAATACTTCTTTCTTTATATATATTTTTATGTTAAATTTAAGAATATTTTAGTATATCTATTAATTCAAAAATTCTAAGGTAGGGAGTGTAATTTCTATTTCCATCTTTAAAATTTTTTTACAGAAAAATTCTCCCTCATTTCCATCCCGTAAATTTTTTTTTTCGATCTTTACCCTGAACAAAAAATCCCTCATTGCCATCACTAACGAAGGCATGATGAAAAGTATTGCATGTCTCAATATTTGACCAATTCAAAAACGATATATAAACAAGAGATATACTAAAATACCTAATTTCTCTTCTTCTTTTTTTCTCTACATTTCTTTTATTTTTTATTTATAATTTTACTTTTTTACTAGGCTAAAAAAAATAATTGAGTGTATAATTTAAGTATACAACTTTGAGTCTGCAAATGATATTTCTCTATAAACAATTCATTTGTCATTGACTAAACATGAATAGGATATCCATAATTATAAGTAATTGTTCATATAAGTTAAGCAATCTCTATTTGAGTAAATGTGATTAAATACATCAACCAAGTTGCTTGAATAAAATATAAATTTTTTTTTAAGAAAAAAAAAAAACTGAAGAATAAATAGAAGCTTCACCGGTAGAATGCTCTCGAAAGTAACTATTGCTTGAGGTCTTTAAACTTTAAACTATAACTTCTTAAATCAACTGTAATAGAATTTAATACGTTGATTGTTAGTGACTCAGCCAACGACTATCACTTTGGACTAACCCTGTTATTTTCCTTAACAAACACCATGACACTTATTGGCAACAACTCTAATTATTATGAATAATTGACCTAGACAAAATTAAATTCAATTAGTAATATAACCTACATATCATTATCATAATTAAAGTTCACTTTTTTTTTATCAATTTAAACTAAAAATATTCTCACATCTTTAAATATATAATAATCTTTATTCAAAATATAAATAATAACAATACCTTAAACTTTATTTCATTATTATCAAACCAACTTGTCAATGGTTGACTTTGAGTTTTATTAGAATAAAACTATGAAATGGAATTTTTAGCCCATAGTCTATTAATTTTACCCAATGATGATGAATGACGAACTTGTCAAATAGATTTCAATATGAGATCTACCCACCTTTCAAGATGAACTAGTTGTTTGTCTATCAACCTTAGCTCCAACCTTATTTGAATTCTTATAATTTTAAGACAAAAAAGGTAGAAGAAAGGGTAAGACAACATGGATCCCTTGCTCCACCAAACAAAAAGTGAGCCTTTAGTGCAAACCCTTTTGTTATTGTTCCAATTCCACCGAACATAGAGTAAACTGATAGAAGGCTTTGATCAACAAAAGATGCTGTGTTACAATTATAATGTGTTAGTGTTTACCTAAACGCAGCCAACAAAGGAGGTGATGTTTTTCTGCCATTGCTCCAAATGCAGTCAGTCTCAAGGCATAGTCATAGGCATTTTCTCTTTCTTTCTCCTTTTGTAAGCATTTAGTTTTTGGTGTCCATTATTGCACATGTTCCTTGTTGGTTTGTGAAGAATCAGTACAACTGTCGAACAGCACAAACTGTCGCCATTACCCAAAAACAACCCCAGCAGACTAGTACCTGTCTAGTACTCTGCATCATTCTTTTGGCAACTACCCATATGGCCAAGCTGGCTGTGTTCTTTCTCACCACTCATTGCTCTTGGAGATTGAATTTTCTGAAATATCGATCACCTTCAGTAGACTTAACTGCATTTGCCTATGTAACATGATAATGACTGCTAAATTTATTATAGCTATCCTCGTGTCACACAATTAACAAAAGCTAAAATGACCGTAGATGATTTGAATTTAAATTTTTGTTTTTGAAAAAAATAAAACAATCAGTATCATATTATGAATTATTAAATAAATTAATTAATGTACAAGTCAATGATTACACTGATTGCATTAGCATAATTGTTCTGACATCTACAAAGATATTTTTTAACCAATACATAAAAACTAATCTTTTTCAAAGAATAAATATCACTAAAATAAGCATATTTATCCCATCAAAACCTTTTTCTTACACCAATATCACCAATACCATTTTTAACCTCAAAATGTCCTTTTTTATTATTATTTTCTGATTTGAGAGCCGACACAATTTGAATGAATCCAAACATGCATAAGAATTGGTGTGAATCATTTTTCTTAAAAAAAAAATAAATTCAAAATATGCGATTTTGTTAGCCAGACTGTGAAGAAGAGACAGTAGTTATCTGCAGAATACCCAGAAGTGAAAATGTCCAAAATAGAAACTAAAAGAATGAAAGGAAGAGAGAAGCCAGAATAGTGAACAAGAGAAAGTAGTTTAATTTCTCAATATGTAATAAGTTCACTCCATCTACAACTATACTACAAACATCGATCAGAGAATGTTGAGAAACTCAAACAGCTAGCTGTTGTTGATTTTGATGAGAGGATTGATCATCCTCGTTGAAGCATAAATGGGCTTTTAGTGATTTTCCTAAACTTAGGGATGAATCTGCAAAATTTAGAGGAGGTTGCATCGTGAGCATTTCTCTTAGCAGGTGGGCACAGTAGGCTTGGAAGGTTTCAGGGGTTACATTCAAATGAAAACTCAAACCAAACAGGAAATCCACTTCAAGAAAATTCATCTCCATTGTGCTGATTCCCCCAACCTTTGCATAGTAAGCATTGTTGTAATACCTGAGCATTTCAAACCACAGAAAATAAATATCAATTCCACATAAAGTAATTAATAAATGATATAATAAAAAATAATTATTGAATTCTCATAGTTGTGTATGGAAAAGAAGCTAGCTGGCTATGTGCAGTAAAACCATTGGTGCGTATGGGTGGGTTTTCTCTGTCTCAAAGTAAGCCAGCCAGCCTGTAAATAGTATTCATTGACCAGCAAAGATAGAGTCTTTTCAAAATTACTCATTATAACTTGAAGGAATTGAAATGGTAAAAGTTATGAAAGCACAAAGAAAAAAAAAATTTTAAATGCAATAATTGGGTTTGTTCTGAGCTCCAGATACTCAAATATTTCCATATAATTGACGAATTAGAAACTTAGTAATGCAAAGGAACCATGATAGATCTCTGAACAGTGGAAAAACAGAGTAATTCAGCATAGATGGATCTAACAGTAGCAATTTCTCAGAAGAAATCCAGAAATTTGAAGACTTTAAAGAAGCTGAAAACCCAGAACTTCAAGACTTTCAACACTAAAATACTTGTAAATTCTGTAGAATTTCAGACAGAAGCTAGAAAAATCCAGAATTGGAAACTGGGTCGCAGAGAAAATTGAGAAACTCACATGTCATCCATGAATTTGGCAGAAACCATGACACTGGTAATCAGCAAACGATGAACATTGAAGGAATTGATGGGCAACGTGGGTTGCCGCTGAGTGAACCGGTCTAGATAAACATAGGCAACTACGAAGCACGAAGGGCTGCAATTAGCGTACTTGAAAATTCTGTCGAGGTAGCTCTGAATTGAGATTGTGGGGCGAGTCAAGCCATGGAAGACAGAGATCTTCTGGTGCTGAAGCTGCTGGTTTAGGTCGTTGGATTCTGCCACCCTCTTAAGCAGAGAAGAGAGGAAAGTGATGAGCTTTGGCATGACATTCGGATTCTCCAACTCTGCCATGGATGGTAACTAAGCAAGTGCTTGTATTGTACCAGAATGCTTGAAACTCTTTACCTGCTTCTGCTTATGTTTCATCTGTGTGTGTATATATATATAAAAGAGGTTTTGCCATTTGTACGAAACATTTGATGAGGCGGTCGTTAATGGGTAGGTATTTGTTTTTGACGAAAATGCCCCTGGTGATGTTAGAACATGACATCTATGTTTGCCCCACTAGTGGGGTTTATGTCCTTTTCGGCTTAAAAATTTTGGGATTTGAGTTGGGTAATGATTTAATTTTCTTTTTCCACCATCTAATTTTAATTTTGAAACTTGACTTGTGAAAGAGGGAAGGAACAGGGTGTGCTTATTGTGGATGATTAGTGTCTTGTTATTGCAAACGAAACTGCGTTTTATGGTGATTTACTTTGTGGCAATGGTGGCGATGGGCATGGAATACCCATCATGTGATTACATGTGGGGAATTTGTGAATGTAATCAAGGGTCCCACTTTTTAGGGAGCCATGCATGTGTTTTGATTCTGTACAACTGGGTGACATAACATGGATTTGCTATGTTGGTCCATGGCATTAGTATATGCTCCTTTTGTTCCCAGCTATTCCCTAACATAAACCATTAAACAATTCAAGAAGAAAAAAGGATGGAGATTTGGGTTTAAGATTGGGTCATGTGACCCAAATCCATTCTTGGTTGTTAATAATAGATTAAGATTAATACAAATATCAATAAACATTTATTTGCTGTTTCACTATTTGTGACATTATTTATACTAATAAATTTTGATTAATTTTTTTAATTTAAATATTTAATAACTTAATATTTTTGTTTTTATTTTCTATTTTTTTTAAACTAACTAGGATTTGTTAACACAAATAGTGGTGGGTGATTTAATGTTATCCTTACAAATACACTCCAAAAGCAAGGTTCTTCAAAAGCATCCAACTTTGGTTAGATTCGTAGATAAAGCTAAAAGGTAAACCAAAACCATAATGGCTCCAAAAATTTGTGCTTACATGAATTCTTCCATGAAATATATTTAAAATCATAATTAACTAAATAATTAATTAGCATAACAATTATTTTTTATTCTTATAAATAACGTTTGATTAGGTTTGAAAATATTAAGTTCAAAAGCTTGATCTCACTCTAATTAAACGTCAATCTCAAACACGAATGACCTAGTCTCCTACTTAAAACGTGGGAGGATAAGAAAAAAAAAAAAAAGGAAAAATTTTCTTTATGAAATGAGTTTATGTTGTTTTTCAATTTTAAAACATGCATGTCCCAAACAGAGTGCTGGAATATAAGACTTTTCCAATGGGGTTTTGACAGTATCTTTTGGGTACCACCAAGACCAAGCATGGTGGATCTGTCTGTCAATGAGCAAATTACCAACTAGGTACTAAGAAAGTACAGCTAGAATGAGATGGATTCTGCTGAATTAGATATGTGAACCAGTTAGGTGTTTTTGGCTGTAAGTGCAAATAGACAATAGAGACATGAAGCTTTTAATTTTTCCAACATGATCTTTTGCTATATCTAACATCCTTAAAAAATTTAAATAGTCTAAGATTTTCAGATCCATTTTGGACAGCTATGTCTTTTCTTTGGCTCTGCAAAGCAAAGCTGCTGTATGGGATACTTGTTGTTGAAGAAATTAAAAATAATAAAAAAAAAAAAATTAAACTTGCAACCGACATTGGCTTTGGGTGAAAGTTATCCTCATTAATTATGTTTTCTTTTGTAAATTAAATTTATTATTATTTTGGATGGGATGTTATCCTGTCATAGCTTCTACAACACATATATAAATTATTCAATTAAAATATTTAAGAACAATATTATTAAAAAAAACACGTATATTGAATTATTTATTTGTTGATTAAAATGATAAATAAATAATAAAGTATGTCTAATAAAGAAGTTGAATTCAATCTTTATCATACGTAATTAATATGTTTAAGTAAAGTACCAATTTAGTTGAGTCATTAATCTCAACAGCTGGCCAAGCATGTATATATATGTATCGTACCCACTTGAACTAACTGCTATTTTCAGCACTAATTATTAAGCCAAGCATTTTGCATTTGACTGTATTACAGAAGGAGAGAGAGAGAGAGGGAGAAAATAGCGCAGAGAAACAACATATAAGTAATTAACCTTTAATAAAAAAAAATTATATTCATAAATTTTGATTTAAAATATTTTAGAGTTTAACTTATTTTACTAAACTAATAACTAATTAATTTGTACAAAATGTAGTTAGATTACAACTTTTTATTATTGGAGGTCATTACACGTTAAAAGTGATTATGCATATACATACTAAGATTTTTTATATTTAATTAATTAAGTTGGCTTGTTTTGGTTGATCCATAAATATTTTAACTTTACATTTAAGATATAGTTAATTTTATTTGAACAATAAAATAATTAAATTTATTTTTCTTTATATGTGTTTTAATAAGTTTCTACTCATAACATTACAAATGTCTTTAATATGTGCACTGAATTTAATTTGTTTACTATTAGAGCCATAATTTGTTTAATCACTTTATTTGTTAAAATAAAATCTATTGAAGAAAAACAATTGCAAGATTATGATATTGACAACTTAAGCCGTGCCACGTTAGTGGGTCCATGACATTTTGTTCACTCATGCCGTATTAATAGTATGCCATCGGTTATCGCTAGCTGCATGATGCTTGCCGATGCCGTATCAGTTTAGAATATCTGCAAGCTTACAAAATTGATATCGGCACCGACTGCTCCGTGAATTAAGAACTTATTATTGTTAGTAGATTTTTAAATTTACGATTAATTTAATTTGAATTAATTAAAAAATTTAAATTAAAATAAAAGTCTTTTAAATATTATATATATATATATATATATATATATATGTATGTATATAAAATTAAACTCAAACGAGTAAAGTTTAATTTATTTTCAATGACCTAACATTTATTGGTTGTATTTTCACTTCTGAATTACATAATAGTTTACCTTGATTTATTTGTGAAAAATATATTGCAAAAGACTCCCTTCTTTTTATTTAATTGGGTTTTTGAAAAAGAAAAGTTGGATATAGAATATATGATTAGTATGTGAATAACTCTTTAATTACAAGTAATAATTCCAATTAAATAGGGGGTCCTATTACTCTGTCAAGGTCACATACCCTATAGTTACACTGTGAAAGGACTAGACTTGGTGATATGTACGTTTCAGTTCTGTGTATTACCCTACCAATGTAAAGTGCGGCCATAATCTAATGACAGCCAATAAATACAGATAGATGGAGAAGTCTATACACATAACCTAATGATCCAATATAGTAATTTTTGCCTAAGAAAATTTAATCAAGATGAAAATAAATTAAAAAAAGAAAGAAAGAAAGATATAAATACCATACTCCAAATTTAAGGGAGGAAATGGGACTATTAAACTTGATTTAGATACTACAAGAAGAGAATCTTTAATAAATCAAGAATTTTCTAAGAGAATTAAAGTGTCATTTAATACATTGTATAAATTTTGATTGTATAAACTTATCTAATATTAAAAAAATAAATTTCATTCATTTAACAAAGTTAATTATTAGCTTAGCTATAAGAGGCTACCTCTTTTTTTCATTTAAAGAAACTTATCCCATACAACATTTAACATGGTAAAGCTAGCTCAATACTAAAATTGAAATAAAACCTAGGATTGGGGATCACCCCATTTTATTTTTTTGCACCCACGCTTCGGTTGAATCACCAAAATTGGGGTGTCAAAAGAAAAATGAGGTGTTAAAAGAGATTACCACTAAAATATAGTCCAACTACATTAGGGAATATAGCTGAATTTCTTAATAAATAATGGTATGTGTCAGGCCTATAATTACATTTCTACAACAATCCGAAAGATGAAAAATGAGTCTAAATTCGTCAATGCTATTGGTTAGCTAATAATTAATATGCATTTAAATAGCCCAAAACAAGAAGGCACACATATTTTAGGGTCAAGTGCAATCCACTTTCTCTTAGATCCATTTCCATATATATATATAATTGTCTTCTTTTATTATAGTAGAGGTATGGAAATCATTCCGACAAGGGAATTAAATTAGTAATAAGTTTTTATTTCATCAACCAACTGTTGGCTCAGCCAAAGCAAACTCAACCTTAAAAGGAATTCAAGGTACATATTACTATATAGAAATTAACAGGAGTTTTTTTTTCATATGGAAATGTAGGAAAAATACTGACAAGGTAACATTTATTCCTTCTATATAAGTTTTCTTTCATGTGGGACCAGTTGTGACTTCTGGCCTAGGAATTCCACAGTAAGGAAAGCATTGCGAGGATGGGAGCTTCCATGAGCATGAAGAGCACAGAGATGACCAAGTTTGAGTGAGCAACACGTATAGCCATGGCTGAAATCTGCATCGTTGCAATCTGTAGCGACGTGAATTGCCAGCGGACAAGGATCATAACAGAAACAGAAAAGATAAATGCTATCAGATTGAACACTGCGAGCAAGGAAACCAGTATGGAGATGATTGATCCTTGTTTTTCTTTCGGTGGATGGCCCAGAATTGTTAACAACATGAACAAAGCAAATGTCAAGGTGGCCAACGAGGAACAAAACTTTCCCATGTTTTCCTTACGCTTGTGTTGGCTTCTGAGAGTAGATCCACTCAAGCCGAATGGATTGGAGTCATCATCCTTATTATTTCCTTTGGTGGGAGATTGTGATTGGCGAATTGATGCATTCATTGTGCAGCAGTTTTCAGGACCTTCTGATTTCTGACTTTTTTCCTGCACCAGATTGTCCCAAAAAGCCAAACTAAAAGAAATTATGAAAAGAGATTAATGACAACATAGAAGTAATTTACTAGAGGAAAAACAAATATGATGGCTTGCCTTGTTAGCATCATTGATTAGTTTGGAGGTCACTTCATCCTTGTTATTGGAGGCAAACCCACCTGCAGGGTACTCAAAATTGAAATCCCAGAAATTAAAATATAACTATTTATGACTATGTTAACTTGCGTGTCAGAGTGATAGAGATCATTTATCAATGCAAGAGTAATTATAATTTCATTATGTCCTTGATAATAAATCTAAGCAATTCATATAATTTTTCCTGTTTTTAAACTAGAGGGGCAAGTGTTACCAAGGGCCATGGATTCTGTATCTCCGTGGAAATCAAACTTTGCCAACCCAAAATCTGAAAGCTTTGCATTATAAGCCTAGCAGAACAAGAAAGAACGAAAAGAAGTGTCAGATACATAGCAGTTGTCTGGGACCTAGTTACCAGCAGCATAGTAAATCAGCAAAGGAATTTCACAAATATAAAAGAAACTTTCTTTACCCCATCAAGCAAAATGTTAGAGCACTTGAAATCACGATAAATAATCTGTTTGGTAGATGCATGCAAATATCCAAGCCCTTGAGCAACAAGTGATGGGTCTATGTTGTAGAACACTGGTATCACATTCTGTTCTGTTTTCTTGCATGCCATTTTTCCCGCAACCTCATCCAAACACCATTTCGGATAATCATAATTCTCTGAATAAATGCCCACTGCAACACGTGACTTTTCAATGCATTCCACACGTAATTGTTCAATCTCACCAAGTCTATCAGCTATGCGGGTCATCTCTGTCCTGACCACATATCTAACGAGGCTTCTTATGGTATCCTCAATTCTAAAGTTGATAAAAACATCACATGTTTTTGGAGGCAGTGCAGCAGCAGAAGAAGATTCAGGAGCAGGAGCAGCTCTCATGATCAATTTCTTCTGATGGATCTGAAAATATTGAAGTAAAGAGATTTCTGGCAACGTTGATTTTCCTTTTCTATCGTCAAAAACACTTGTTCCCAAATCCTCTGAAACGCAACCAAAAGTCTTTTTCTCTTCTCCTATGATCTTCTAGTAATCTTGCTCTCGTAAAACAGAGTTAAGACACTTCAACCCGGGACAAGCACAGGACTCTCTTCTCAAACAAGAAATATTCTTCACCTTCATTTCGTGGAAATATCAGTTGCGCTTCACAGTCATGACTTTCCTGTTACTAGGAAATTGCTGAGAAAAAATGTCCATTCACATAGGACAAAGATCAAAGATCAAAGACTAATCATATTTAATTAATGTCTACTTTATCTAGAAGCCGTTGTTATGAAAATGTCTGAGTAAAGAACGCAGAAACTTACTAAGCATTTCTTATAATAGTCTCTGAGGGAAGAACGCAGAAACTTACTGCCTACAAAAAGGAAGGGTTTAGGTCAAGCACTTTGCAAGGAGTGATGATAACTCTCACAACCAAGTCTTTCTTTAGTTAGCTAGATTTTAAAATTGTAAACTGCGTTTCAAAGAAGAGAAACATAAGTAATTAAAAAAAAAAGAACAAAAGCATTCAAGAAATTGTATAGAAAGTATCATAGCCTGGGATATAGGTAGTTACCCATGTCCCTTAAGTCAAATAAAAAGGAAAAGTCATAGAAAGACCGTCACAAATGAATAGAGAAATTAAAACTCTAAAGTCAATAAATTACACATAGTGACCCACCAAGAAATTACACTGCAAAGAAGAGAAACATAAATAATTAAAAAAAAAACAAGAGCAGAAGCGTTTAAGAAATTGTATGGAAAGTATCATAGGGTGGGATAGCTTGTTAAGTATTTCCCGTAAGTTAGACAAAAAGGAAAAACTACCAAAAGATCTTCGCAAATGAATAGAGAAAATAAAATTCTAAGGTCAACAATGTAAGCGTTAGTGAGAAATAGAAATAATTAAAAAATAAGAACCGAAGCACCTAAGAAATTGTATAGGAAATATCACAGCGTGAGATATAGAATGCGATGTTTTTTAGAATGATTAGATGCAGAAGCGTTTGTGTTCATCTCCTAGCCAAAATCAAGAGTTGTGAGCCTATGACATATGGATGTTCAGATTCAGAAGCAGCTTGATGAAAATGGTGAAGAGGTAAGTTCTCTTTGCTGGTTGTTTGTTATTGTAGTAAGTTCCATACTCCATTCTGTCTTACTCTTTGATTTCCCATACTCTAGGCAGTGTGAATAATGATGCATATGATCAAGTTCTATAATTCTTCATTCTGAAATTTATGATCGAATGTTAATCTCTCGGATGATCATCATTATAATCTGATATATTCGTTATAAAGAAATTATTTATTAACTAAATTACTAAATTATTCTTACATATCATATGCAAATATATTTTAGTCATAATACATTCTGCGTATAACATCACCTAAATTTAAGAAAAATAATAGGGGTGCGAGGGATATTATTCATAGCTTACTATTGAAGCTAAGTGATAAGTTTTAATAACCTAAAATTAAGTTTAATAACTTTTAAGTTGGGCATCCTTCCTACTGTTACTAATTTGTAGGACTTTTTTTTTTTGGTTATTGACTTATATATTTTTTTTAATACGCGTTAATATATCTTTTTTTAGGGTTGAAAGATGTTTAAGAAAAAAAATTGACTCATTTTTCTAAAGAAAAGAGAAAAATAATAGAGAAACAAAATCTATGTTTAGTACATAAAATGCAACTCTAGTTTTGGAGAATAATGTTGAAAAGTATACTTAATCTACTGAAATAACACTTTTACCTTTTACAAAATTTTTAAGGGAAACGTTAAAAAAAAAACAATTTAACCTGATCTCTCCCAACACAACTAGTCTACTTTTATCTTATGCAATCCGATTTTAAATTATATTTGTTTTATTTTTTAATGTTCTCCCTGTTTTATGGTTAAACTAGTTGAATTGGCTAATCTAGTTTGACTTTTTAATCATTATACTTGTACGCTTTTTTTATTAGCCCCCCTCACTCTCAATTCTTGATTCCACACTTGCTTAGGTTAGTGTTATGAGATGAAAGGGAGAGGATCAAGAGAGCATAATAAGATATGGAAAATGCTAGGTTAATATTTATTAGTGCAAACACTTTTTTTTATATCTTGCTTTTTATATTAATTGTAGAAGTAAAACTGTAAATATAAAAATAAAAAAGAAAAAAATATCAAATATAAATATATATACGTAACACTATTAGATTTTTTAGGGGGACCAAAGTAGTTAAATAATATACTGCATCCTCGTACACAATTTAGGATCAAAATGTCCCCGCTACAAACAAGCAGATAGATGTGTCCCCACTTTAGACATAAATATTTCAATATTGTTGATTTTGTTGTACCTTTTCTTCCACTGGATATTATTTGTTACTTCAATCTAAAATTTTAAATTTCTATTATTTGTCCATTAAAATTTAAAAATTTTAGTGTTTATTTATGATACATAAATTTAATAATTATTATTAGATCTTTCAACTAATAAGTAATTCAATTTAAATTATTAGAGAATAATATTTTATACGTATATATAAATTTAAATTTAAGTTAATATATTTAAGTAATTTTAATTTTTTATTATTGATACCAATACTAAACTTAAAAATTTTTAAGACAACTTTTCTCAACACCGCAGGTATACAGTGATTGAGCTTTCACAGTCCAGATTGAAATAAATACATATAAAATCAAAATTTTTAATTTATGCAATACAGTTATATAAAAAATTTAAACAATCAGTGTGGAAAGTTTTAGCGCAATCCATGGATCGAGAGAGGTATAGAGGGTAGACACCCGGGGGGCGGGGACACGTACTTTTTCTATTAAATTTTTTTGTGCGGGCCAGCCCAAGGAAGATCCGTCCTCTGCACCACTCCTAAGTTATATATATGGAAAGAGTAATTTGATTATTTTGTGTTTAATTTTTTTATTAGGCTAAGTATTTATTAGACATATATTAATTTTATTTAATATATTTTAAGTAACATCACATAATCCATATTTCTTGAATAAATTTTGATGATTTATATATTACTCAGCTGAAAGACAACAAACTCATCAATTCATTTTGTTGAGAGCTTATTATGGTTATGTATTAACATTGTGATATCATTATTGTTTAGATTCTGTGGGCCAACAAAAATAAAACTAAGTAAATAAAAATGACATTTTACAAAATATTGTCTTATAATTGTATAAGCATGTCAAATCCTTTAACATTTCACATTAAAGAAAGTCTTACACTAGTGTACACAGATTGTTCGGAGAACACCTCCAAGTCATGGTAAGCGCATGGGCAAGGAAAACATTCTTCCAGTTTCCATAGCAGATCTGGTACACATGGCACACGAAGTTGAAAGTTTAGGAGTTCTCCAGGCCCAGAAGCTCAATAAGCCTTCATTGACATGGAAAGCAGCTCTTCTACGATTCATTAGTAGTACAATGGCTTGTTCCACTAAACTGCGAAATATTATGCTGGTGCTCTTGTTTGAAGCCCTCTTGGGGCAATTGGTGGCCGTAGGAAGCCCTTTTGATTTGCAGCTGAAAGGTACGGACACTAATATCGTACTAAGCTTTGGGCAGGCATCATTTCAGCTGCTACCTATGATAATATGGACAGCCATGTTTATGCTCATTCTTGTCTACACAACAATACTCATTTGGCCTTTGCCAGTAAGAGTTCTTATGATCTCTGTGTTACTTTTGGCACCCCTTTACTATTTTTCAGTATTGAGGTGTACTCTATCTGGCCTTCAAGTCCTGATCTGTGGCCACAATGAAGTACCTGGCTTCTTGTTTGCAACGTTTGCTTCTCTGGCCATTGCTTTTCTTCTCGGTTGTCTGCTAATGCTAGCGGCCTTTGCTTCCTGGCTATATATCGATGGAGAAGAAGGAGCGATGAGTAGCTGATTCTACGACGATGTATGATGGCCTTGGCTATTCTCTTCTCCAAAAGAAAGCCTCGAGCTTACACTGAGACCTTGTGGCTCAATAAGATTCTAGTTTTAGCCTTACAAACTGCTAAATAATACCCTACGTATCATTGCCTTTATTTTAGTTTTGCCAAAGTCGCAATATACTGCTTTGAAATTTTTATTTACTTACTTAGTCACTACTTATCATCTCTGTTGGTTCACAATGTACATTTTACAAAATCACATTAAAATTTCAGTTGAAATGGAGTATGTTTACTCTCCAATCTTTGACTGAAACACTAGCCTTTTCTCTACCCACTTTCCCTTTATGTTTTGTTTTATTTGAAATGGGTTTTATAAATTATGTCATGGGTCCAAAAGTGAGTGACCAACAGAGAACCATCGTCAGTGTTCTCCTTGCCAATATCCTGTCAATTGGGGTTTTGAAGAAGAAAAGTTAGATATTAAATAAGGCAATTGCCCTTATTTATTGGCATAGAATATACATGTGGATATGGTTAGCACGTGAATAACTCTTTTTTTTTTTTTTTTTTCTCGTACAAATCCTTTTAGTTTTATTTAAAATAACATATGATTATTTAACTTAATTAAACGTTTTAAGTTTAAATTATAAGAATATAATTATATTAAAATTTAATAAAAAATATTTGAATAAGGTGACAAGGAGTTACATATATTTTTTTAATTATACCAACTTTAACGCATTTTTACATTTTTTTTTTATTTTTTACTTTATAATTTTATTTTTATAAATAATTAATACACCTTGAGTTTACACTTACAAGTGCCCAAATAACACTTTCCAAATATGTATTGATGATAAAGCGGGTTACATGGGACTTGCGCATACCACAGTAAGGAAAGGATGAGAGTTTCCATGAGCATTTAGAGCACAAAGATACTTAGTTTGTGTGAGCAACACGTATAGCCATGGCTGAAATCAGCAATATCATTGCAATCTGCATCCAAGCGAATCGCATGCTGACAAAGATCATAACAGAAACAGCGAAGATAAATGCTATCAGATCGAACATTGCGAGCAAGGAAACCAGTATGGACACCAATGATCCTTGTGTTTCTTCCAGTGGATGACACAAGCTTATTAACAACACCAACAAAGGAAATGTCAAGGTGGCCAACGAGGAACAAAACCTTCCCATGTTTTGCTTACGCTTGTGTTGGCTTCTCAGAATAGAGCCACTCAAGCCAAATGGATTGGAGCCATCATCGTGATGATTTCCTTTGGTGGGAGATTGTGATTGGCACATTGAGGCATTCATTGTGAAACCCACTTCAGGATCTTCTGATTTTCCGACTTGCTTTCTGCACCAAATTGTCCCAGAAAACCAAACTAAAAGAAATTACGAAAAGAAATAATTTAGTATAGAAGTAAATCAGTAAAGGAGTTTAAGAAATATAAAAAGAAACTTTCTTTACTCTATCAAGCAAAATGTCAGAGTAATTTGGCATGGGAATGGAGGATGATCAGTTTGATAGATGCATGCAAATATATTGCAAGCCTTTGAGATCTCGTCGTTGTAGCATCCCCTGCGCCAACATCATTTATTTAATCAAACAGTTGTAATTTAATTTCAGCTGCTTCAAATTAACAAAAGGTTATGCCAACTTAAGAGGCAAAGGTTTTCCATTCCCTTCTATGTGTATTTGTCAACAGGAAAAGCAGGATGAACTTTAACCACTAAAAGAAAGAAGAAAAGCAAGAGGCCTCGCGGCCTAGAAAGTAGAAACTGTGGATATTTAGTGTGTCAATAATTGATGTCTACTTTATCTAAAGCCTTTCTAATAAAAAAAAGAAACAAAGTGTCTGTGTAGAACGCAGAAACTTACTACAAAGAGAAAGGAAGGGATTAGGTCAGGTCCTTTGCAAGGGATGATGAGAACTCTGACAGCTAAGTCTTTCTTTAAGGAAGCAAAAGCACAAGTCAAGGCAGCTAATATGCTATGAAAATGACCTTTACATCAATGAGATGCTACATATGTCAAATTTAACTGGCACAATTTTAGCGAAAAAGAAATAATAATAAAAAAAAAAGAACAAGAGCACTTAAGAAATTGTATAAAAAGTATCATAGTGTGGCATATAATAGATTGCAATGTTTTTTGCATGATTAAGATGCAGGTGCTTTTCCGTGCATCTCCCAGCCAAAACAAAGGAGTGTGAGTCTATGACAGTCATAGATGTTCAGATTCAGAAGCAGCTTAGCGAAAAAGGTGAAGACGTCAGTTCTCTCTCTGCTGTCTTCCGTTGTTTGTTAATTTGGTCATTATGTATTGAGTGAGTGACAATATGGTATCATTATTGTGTAACTTTTCCGTAGACAAACGAACGACTAAGTAAATAAAAATGGCATTTTACAAAATTTGTCTCAGCATGTCAAATCCTTCAATATTTCACATTAAATAAAAGTCTAACGCTAGTTCATTTCCTATACACAGAATGCTCGGAGAACACTTCCAAGTAATGGACAGCGCAGAGGCAACGAAAATCTTCTTCCAGTTTCTACTGCATATACCAATTCAGAGGAAACGAAAATGCCACTTCGTAGCACCTGATAATTGAGTCACTTCAGAACTTCCCTGATAAGATAGACATGCTCTGCAACTCCGAAAAGATCAGCTTTGACATGAATTCTTCCCCATCCATTTGAAGCACTGCAATCGTCCACTTCATATCAAAATGGAATCAGAGTGTTACAGGCTACCCTCCAGTTGGTTGACAAGTATTTGAGAACCATCTTTAGTGTCCTCATTGTCATAGTTATCATCTGCTCTATCAGTGGCATCAATCTTGCTCAACAAGTCACCGCTACCAACAGCATCATCAGACAAGCCAATGTGTGATTCATAAACTTCATCATTAAGCAAATTTGACTGCCTCAACAGCCCAGTCAAAGCTTTAATGCTTGCCAAGTCATCTTTGTCTTGACAGTACTTAAAGAAAGCAGACACGCTTACCGGCTCCGGCCTCCAACCCTTTGGACAATTAGCCTTAAAAGCTTCTTCAAAGCAAGTCAAGGCTTCAGAAACCCTATTCTCACCAATATGGCCATTGGCAAGAAGCTCCCATGTACTTGAATTTGGTGTTCCACCAACTTCAATCATACGCTCAAATATACCCAAAGCTTTATCTGCATTTCGGTTCTTGACATACCAACCTATGAGAAGATTTCCTATTCTAGGATCATAAGTCGATTTTACAGAAAGCCATTCCTCGTAAAGTTTTTCTGCACCTTCAATATCACCAATTCTAACCAGTGAGGAAATAATAGCAAGGTATCCCAAGTTTGGAATAGTGGGGAAAATTAATTGATAGGCTTTCCACACACGATAAACCTCCTCTTTTTTACCAACATTTCCATATAAAGTGAGGAGATAATGAAAAGGAATCCTATCTCTACTACCTCTGATGCTACCCTCAACCATTCTTATGCACTCTTCTGCCTTGTCTAACTGATGCATCTTAATGTACATTGTAGCCATTGTGCTGAATGTAGACCAGTTGGGAATAATTGTCTTATACTTTGTCATTTCTTCAAATGCTTGTTCCATCTTTTCCGTTGATCCTTGGGAACCGCAAGAAGCTAACCAGATATTATATGAATATATATCTAGTTGTATGTTCTTTTCTTTCATTTCAGAAACCATGAGGTCAACTTTGTCATATTCCTTTAGTTTCATGTACAGACTCATCATTACATTAAATGGAAGTGCATGAGTCGCATACTCCTTGTTCCTCATTGTGTCAAGTATAGATTCTGCCTTGTCTTTAAGTCCAGTGCTCACATATGCATTCAAAAGAGCCCCATATGTTCTCTTATCTTTAAATTCATCAGTGAGCCTTAGGAAATATTCTTCTGCACTAGAAACTCCATGAACTTTGGCAACTAGATCTAATTGAATTGCAGCATCACTTTTAGTCAATCTAAACCTCTCTTCCCTGTTGCTCATCCATTCATATACCTGCAAAATTAGTAAAAGCCAAGCTTTGAAAACTAAACCAATTAGGAGATTAAAGTCACAAATAATTACTGAAGGAAGGAACCGTTGCACAATAGACTAAGCGCCTATTCAAGGTCGCTTTATAAGGTGAAGACAAAATTTGGAAACAATAATTATAGAAAAAATACTGCACATCGCTTCTGGCGATCTTTCAATCAAATAAGCATTTGTGAACAAGTGAATGAACCTTATTTTCCAATTTCCCAAACAGAAACTGAATGAAATAGTGAAATATGTGATGCCATCCAATTTCCCAAACTCTCAATACTGTTTCCTTTCCCATGTCTTGTTTTCTTTTTCTCACTAATAACCTATAACAATTTGGCATAGATATCAAAATGCCATGCCATGCTATTCAAGTCACTTTCAGTAACCCAAAATCTTATCCTCTTTCTGACTAACAAATGAAATTGATTATGACCATTTTTTATACCTTTACAACTTTAATACATCTAGTTATGATAATTTTATACCCACAAAGCACTGAATTTGCAAATGCTGAGAATTTCTGCCAACTAAGAACAGAAGGTCTGTTGCTGATATCACAAAGGAACCAAAGTGTGATTCAACCACAAGCAACAGATTGCTCAAAACAGCTTATCAAAAAATTCCATTTCAACATACAGATTATAAATAAGATATGTAACCAAATAAAGAAAAGAGGAAATCAAAGCATACAAGTAGCAAGTGCCATCATCCAAATTTTATCAGACAAAATGACAAAAGCACCCAACAACTTAACTTATGAGCATGAGGAATTGATCAAAACAGCAACAACCAATCCCTCAGAGCCCAAATCACACAAACAGTTAAAATCAAATAAAAAAACATATCATTTAGGCCAAAATCCTCAAAACGAAGTCAACAATATCAAAAAGACCCAATTTCTGCTTCTTTTACCTCGAGAGCTCTCTCATGCCTCTTGTGTTTCCTCAACTCTTTAACCACTCTCCAAAGCATCCATTTGGTGAGGTTCTTCCCCTCATTCTCCCACTGATTCAGCACACTCGCTGAACCCAACTCGGGATTTTCCATCAAAGATATTCTCCTGTATATATCATTCCATCTAACAATGGGTCTTCGCTCGTAGTCCATGGTTCCATAACTGTGAGTCTTCGGGATTGAGCAGGTGACTGAGAGTCTCTGGAAATCTAATGTTTGAGGAAGGGTAAAGGTGGAAATTTTGCAGGGAAGAGGTCGAGAATAGTGTAGAGGTGAGGAGAGAGAGACGTTTTGGTTATGCAAAGACGACTGAAGGAGCATCTTGCCTGGTTCAGAGTGGTGGTTTTGTAGCTCAAACCAAAGCTTGGAATCTTCAAGATAAAGTTCAGAAGAGTTCCCCCATACCCACAGCCACAACGTCCTAAATTTAGGACATGTTTGTTAGCGAGTGTGAATGCTGAAAAGTACTTTGAATTAGAAGCACTTCTAATCTTTGATATTAAAAAGAAAAAGAAAAATGTGTACGCTGACGGATCGATGTTGGAAATTTCTTTCCATAGTTGGGCCCTTTTTGGGCTGACCCAACAAGCAAGCCTGTTTTATCACCATATAGGGCTCAATTGAATTTGAGGCCTGCTTAAATACTTGCTTGGACTTGGGCTCATAGAAGTAAAAAAGTCTAAAATTAATAAATAAGAATAAAATCTGCTATTTTATTTTAATATTTCATTCATTATATTTTAGTTTAATTATTATAAAATCAATAATTTTATTCATTTTAATTAATTATAATGAATAAAATAACAAATATGGTTAGGTATATAGCTTAAAAGAAATAATGTGTTTTTCAAGGTATTGTCATTTCTTAAGGAACACTAGCTTCAACTCAAACACAGGTGAATGTCCACGTGCATCTCTATTACTAGGATGAATGGTATGAAGAAATTGTCACGTGTTTCGTGTAGTGCGCCATTGAATTTATGGCCACCGAAATGTTGTTGGACTTGATCAAGTAGGGGCACAGACTCTGCTTTATTCCCACTTTGGGAAATGTTTAGACACATTCTTGAAGAAAAAAAGAAAGCATATTCGTATGTTCAAAGATTTCTCTTGATTTTTGAAGCTTCATTACACAACACAACTTTCTTCGTGAAAAGATTAAACAGCAGATACACGTTTGTACTTTGTGATCTCCCACTATGAGTAACATAATAAGGCTTATTTAGATAAGCAAACTCAATTCATCAGTTAAGATATTAATATTTAAATTTAAAAAACATAAGAAAATTTAACATAATCTGTTATGGACTAAACTAAACAAGCTCACACCTCACTCTTTCTATAAAAGGGACAGGAGGCTCTTAAAAGAGGGGCTCTCCCATTCACACGGTGAAAATTCAAATAAGTATGTGGTTTAAGCTAAATCTTAGAATTAATTGCCAGAAACTTTCAAACAAGAAAAGTCAAGTAATTGGAATTATGGTCGTAGAGGCAGAATTTCTTGTATCCACGAAAGGTATAGCAGCCATCCATGCACAACCAGCCAGACATTGAGAAAGGGAAAACATAACTCACATTTTTGGATTAAAACAGAAAAAGGTTGAAGTCAAATATGATAAAAAGAAGAACGAAAAATGAAGGTTAATAGAAGTTGCTTATAGAAACCACAAAGTTTTAATTGTACAGATATGGATATAACTCAGTCATTTTCAAGCGAAACACGTTTAGCAGAAGTAATATGGCTTGATGACGAAAGAATGACACAAGTGCTTATTTCATTCATTGACAATCAGCAATTAAAAGTCAACTTTTGGAAATTTATAACCAAAATTACTTCTTTAAGATTTATTAATTTTGAAATTACAAAGGAGGAAATATAATATCAAACAAATATATATTTAATGTCAGATGATCATATCATGCTTTTCAAAGACCATTTTGGCTACATTCCTTGTGTCTCTGGTTCTCATAGTTGATGTCTGCAATTTGTCGAATTCCATGGGAGACGACGAAAAGAATAATTTACCATAAGAAACGGGAAAACAAAACAGTTAAAATTATCAAAGCACAGACCAATTAAAAAACACCTAAATATTTCATTGGATTTCTCATTAGTGTATTTTTATACAGTCACACTTAATACAAGAAGCTCACAAGAATACACTAAGGTGTTACAAAACAACACAAATATACACTGTGTAGTTATCACTAACAAAGTTTTAGCTCAAGTTAAATTTTAAAGCATTTTGAATTAAATATTTTAAGTTTAAAATTTTATTTAATAAGAAAAAATTATTATTATTTTATGTTCCAAATGGGGATCAATTCATATCTTCAGAGTATGAAAATATATAGCCGCCGTGTCTAGAAAATGACTTTGCTAAAGAACTCCATGCAAGTGTTTGTTAAGGAATAAACCCAATATTAATATCTCTTTTTCCATCTAACATTAGTTTGTCATCGATTTGGCTTCTCTATTAGATTATTTTTATTGAATAATAAATAAATAATTATGATTTATTTTAAAATAAAAATAAGACTAATCCGATAGAAATAAAACAACTAATAAGTCCTCGAAGCAACTCTAAGGACACAATTGTTTTTATTTTTTTTGTTTAAGGGGGAAAGAAACACAAAAGAGTACACCCTACAATAAAACAGTAGCAGAACAGTCTACCAGCTGAGAGATCCGAGAAGGAGGCTCAAGCAGTTCCACAAGGTTCACGCTAGCTGTCAGGCAGCGGTTTTTATTGAATCAACAATATCTTGCTTGCTTATACACTCATAAGAGGCTTGAATTTAGTGTCGGTGCATCAATACATATCTACCATGGACCTTCTCCCACGTCATTATGTCCAGTAGAATCCGTAAAGAGAGGTCAAAAGAAAATATTGGAAAAAATTGGGAGATCTATCAAGTTCAATTATATATATATATATATATATATATATAAATACACGTAAAAATCTAATTATAAAAAAATTCATGTAAAAATTAACAAAGTTTTGGAGGAGAGGGGCCATGGCCTTGCCCCTTGCTCCATCCATAGTTAAATAAACCTACTCTTACAACTTTTTGTTCTTATGTATTTCTTTCACTTTTTTTTTAAAAAAATTTCTTTTCTTACTTTTTTAATATAATATTACCCTTTTAAATAACTAATATACACTAAATGTACATCAACAATTATACAAATAGCATTTTTCATGGTTATTTGTTCATTAAAAGACAAACCATATCTACCAAGAACTCAATAGAAGAATTAGACTATCTTTTACAATTTTTCACTCTAATAACCCAATTTTATTAAGTTTCTTAAGTAATTTCACAAGTTCTACATCTTATCTTATAACATTTATGACATAGCCTACACAATAAATAATGCAATTCACTTTTGCAGTTGCTCTCACTAACAACTCATGTGATAATATGAAATTATATAGGTTATATTCCAAGAAGTTGCATAACCTAAGCAATTTCTTATGCTACTTTTATTGGAGATAGCCTTAGGAGCACCATTCCTTTCACATGTGCCTGCAACAATAAATGTTAATACTGCATTTAGTGGCATTAAATGCATGGAGTCAAAACTGTGTCCTTAAGCAATTAATTTTACACCATGCCCGTGAATATGAATATTGTGAAATGAAACTTCTCTAGGAACTGTAATTAATATATGCAGTTGCATGAAGCCTGTAATAACATATTGTTGACTCAATAAACACCGTTGCCTGGCAGCTAGGGTGAATCTCGTGGAACTGCTTGAGCCTTCTTCTTGGGTCTCCTTAGAGCTTCTAGTAGATTCTTCTGTAGGATGTACTCTTTTTGTTTCTTTCCTTCTTTACCAAAAAATAAAAATAAAAATAAAAACAATTGTGTCCTAAGGCATTTCATGCGAACCTTGGAGTTGCTTGGAGGACTTACTAATTGTTTTATTTCGATACTAATCCTGATTGGAATTAGTCTTTTGAGTATAAAAGTTATTAAAATACTTCAGGTGTGAAAAAAAAATGCATACCCAAGAAATAACCACTTTGCACAAAATTTGTAGCAATATAGTACATTTCCAAGTTTTAGATTGACAGAGTCCCTTTTGACTAAAGAATTTTTTTTTTTCCTAACTGTAGACTATGAATTTTTACAGCAAATTTCAACCATTACGTGTTTCTTTTGACGGAAAGTGAAATCTCTTCCACAAAGGAAATTTCGCCATATTTAAATTTTCAAAGCTGCTGGCTTTTCTCACACCACGAGATTACTATTTCTGGTTCTTTCAGTTCTTTGATATTAATGGTCAAGCCACAGCCGTACGTGAAAGAGAGAAGAACGTGGCTAATGGTTAAGAAAGCATTACCGATGAAGAATTACGAGCCGAGATTTGAATCAAACCAGAGAAAATGCAAAAGACAATAAGAATCATTCTTGTGTTACGTAATTTGAGTTTTCTTATAAATATCGACCGACCAGTGCATGGTTCTTTCACCACAAAAGCCATTATATTGGAGAATAGGCATTTGACCAATTCACTCTTTCTTCCATATACACAGGCATCATAAAACAATGTCTCTTTCACCCTCAACCATTGTTTCTTCAACCCATAATACAGTGTCTGATGTCTCTCGACGATCTGCGGATTATCATCCAAGTATCTGGGGTGATTATTTTCTTCAATATGCTTCCCAATCTATGGTCGGTATATTGAGATAACTCCTATTAGTCTTTCCAAATTCTAATCTCTCTCTGTCTCTCTCAATACAAACACACAATATTCAAAGTTTGCACTACTGAATAAGTTTTTTAATATATTCCTTTCACTATGATTCTGATTTTGAATATAAAACGTAGAAATTGACCTCAGTACTACATAAATAAAATTAAGTCCCATAATAATTATAATAAACAAAATCATATTGAAAACCCATGATATATATTGTCTTTTCTTTGTTTTTATTATTGATTTTAATTGGGCCTCCAAATGGGATATATATATACATATATTAATTAAAATAACCGATATTAAACTATGCAAATATTTCCCAAAGTGATTGAATAGTTTGTTCTTATTACTTTCTGTTTTTTCATTCATAGAACTTCTGCACTGTCCTTTTGTGTTTCTTGGCTTAAGATGTCAACAAAATTGATCATGGAAGGTGAATGTGTGTGCAGGAAGTGGACGATGAAATGGAGGAGCATATTAAAATACTGAAAGAAGAAGTGAGGAAGAAGCTTGTCCCTGCAAGTGAGAAGCCCTTTGAAAAACTGAAGTTGATTGATTCAATCCAAAGTTTGGGTGTGTCCTATCACTTTGAACGTGAGATTGATGAAGTATTCCAACAGGTTCACAAGAATTTTGTTCATAATGGTATAATAACTCTGGATGAAGACCTTCATTCCCTTGCTCTTATCTTTAGGTTATTGAGACAACATGGGTATCGCATTTCATCAGGTATGCCCAACCCTCTCTGCTTCAATTGTTCTTTTATTTGTATCCTTAACACTACATAAATAATATCAAAAATATCTTCCGTCTATTCTTTGTTACAAAAGTTTTTGATTAATTATTTTATTTAAATAAAATCAAATAATCAGTTTAAAATTTAAAATTTATTTCTTGAACAATGACATTAAATGAGATAAGATGTTGTCCCATAATTTTCTTATACATTCTTTTTTACCTCCCTTTGTTCTCCTAAGATTGGCTAATGGTTTATGAACCTTGGTTGGTTAACAAAACCAGATGTGTTCAACAAGTTCAAGGACGCTCAAGGAAAATTTAGCGAAAGACTTAATTCGGATGTTGGGGGAATATTGAGCTTATACGAAGCTACGCATCTAAGGGTTCATGGAGAGGATATACTTGAAGAAGCTTTAGCTTTCACTTCTGCTCACCTTGAGTCCATGGCCTCCCAATTGAGTCCTTCTCTTGCAACAAAAGTTAACCATTCCTTGATGCGGCCTCTGCGTAAGAGCTTGCCGAGGCTTGAGGCGTGGCATCATATTTCTAGTTATCAAGAAGATCCTTCCCATGATGAAACCCTATTAGCCTTGGCAAAACTTGATTTTAACGCCCTTCAGAAACAGCATCAGAAAGAACTTGGAATTCTTACCAAGTAAGTACTTTTTAATTGTTTATCCATAAAAGTCAACGAATTTTTTTTTTTTTTTTGGAGTCATATGTATTCTATCTCATTTTTTTTTTTTTGTTCTATGTCCCACATGCTTTGCCTTTTGACTGATTAGAAAGTGCGGGACAAAAAATAAAAACAAGTGAGATAAAATATAACAACTCATTTTAGATATGCATGAACTTAAACGGTTACTTATTGAACTTGAATTTAGGTGGTGGAAAGATTTGGATTTTGCAACGGAGCTGCCTTTTGCTCGCAGTAGGATGGTGGAATGTTACTTTTGGATATTGGGAGTGTATTTCGAACCCTACTACTCCATGGGAAGAAGAATAACGACCAAAGTGATAACCTTGACATCTGTTATAGATGACATATATGATGTATATGGCACATTTGAAGAGCTACAACTTTTCACCAACGCAATTGAGAGGTTTAATTAAATGAAATTCAAATTGACCCACCGATTGCTTTTTTTTGTGTCGTTTTACAAATTCAAATGTGTATATTCTAAAGAGAAATTAACTTATAATTTATGACTTTTTAGGTGGGACATCAGTTGCCTGGACTTCCTCCCAGAATACATGAGAGTTTGTTATCAAGCAGTCCTAGATGTTTTTGAGGAAATTGAACATGAGGTGACTAAGGAGGGAAGAAAATTCTGTGTTGACTACGCAAAAGATGAAGTAAGCTTTGTCTCTATTTAATTCTTTTTTATTTTTTAGACCCACACTTTTTGACTACCACTAATTGGTTTATTCAAAATTAGAGTGTTACTTAATAGATCTTTTCTTATAAAGAGATTTTAAGGTTTTTAACTTAAAATTTTTAATTTAAGATATTTTAATTAATTCATTATATTATCATTGAGCTAGAAGAAATAAAAGATTTATAACTTAATTACAAGTCCTTCAAAAATTGATTTTTATTGAGAGAATTGATATATCTTACAAGAATTGCTTAGGAAGAATTGACGAGGAAAGAATTAATATCTTGAATCATATATCTATAGTTTTTCCCCCTCAAAATTATGGTGCGCATTTTGTTATATTGAGATAGTTGATGGATGTTGTGGGTCTGAGTGGTTTAATTCACATTTTGACTTAATTACTGCGTACATTACAGATGAAAAGACAGGTCCAAGCCTACTTCGCTGAGGCCAAATGGCTCAACAGCAATCATACACCAACACTTGAGGAGTACTTGGATGTTGCACTAGTCTCATCTGGTTACCGTTTGGTCACGACCATATCCTTCGTTGGCATGGGACCCATAGCTACAGAGGAGGTCTTCCAATGGTTAACCAATGACCCTAAAATTGTCAGAGCTTCAACAACTGTTGCAAGGCTCATGGACGACGTCGTTTCCAATGATGTAAGTAAAAGATCAAAAGCAAGAATATTAATTCACTGTTTGTTTCCTATTTCCCCATCTGATTATTAATGCTATCTCAGCTTGAGCAAAAGAGGGGGCATGTTTCCTCTGCTGTCCAATGCTACATGAAGGAGCATGGTGTCCAGAAACATGAAGCCATTGATGAACTGCAAAAGGAAGTGGTAAAGGCTTGGAAGGATGTGAACGAGGAATTCCTTGACCCTACTCAAGTGCCAAAGCCTCTGCTGATGCCAGTTCTCAACCTGACACGTGTCATGGATGTGCTCTACAAGAATGAAGATTGCTACACCTACTCTCAAGGTTCAACAAAGAATTATATCAAGGCTTTGCTCTTGAATCCAGTGCCAGTATGAGAATGGGCTTGATTCCATTTCTTGGATCATGCTTTTAGCAATATATGGTGAAGGGATCATTAACAAGGTTTATACAGTACACTAGAGGTTCAATAAGATTGTTATGTGAGTATTTTTTTTTGGTTGGGGGGATGGAGTTGTAATTTTCTTCATACTTGCAAGCATTATCTGAATGTTAAACCCAGTTTAAGTTTACATCAATAATAATTGGTTGTTAATTGAAAAAAAAAAAAGGTAGTATATCACTGTTCCACTACCCTACAAACCCCAGCGTTCCACTCAGAAGTCAATGGAATGATAATACTTGTTGAAAAGAAACACTCTATTCAAGTCATCTCTCACACTTCTAGAGCATTGTCCCATTAATACATTGAAGTTTTCAAATTCTTAACTAATGCATCCTTTCATATTCTAACTTGTGCATCAATAGTATTAAAAACCTTTTGGCCTTTCAACTTACCAACTTATCTGCCCATTGGTACCTTATTTCATAATTAGATATGGTGTCCCTTTAATTATGAGGGACCCCATCAAATCTCCTTTGTCCTTATAAACACACATTTGATGTTACTTTTCAGATTTGATTTTCATAGTGACAGTGTAGAAAAGTTTACAGAAAGAATTAAAATCTATTAATGTTTACTGATAATAAATTAGGTAGATATTAATAGTATATTAAGTCAATGACAGGTACCTTAACCAGCATTTTATAATCCTCTCATAAATCATACTTGTAGTATTTTCTTCAACGGATTCATACCCACAGAGCTTATCTGAATTTCACACAATACTTTTTATGCACTCTCTTTCCTCACCCTCTAGGATTTCCAAAATATCAAAGATTTTAGGGCGAGGGCGAGGTTTTATTTATAGCCAATGACTACAATTTAAGTAAATTACAAACTCTCAAAGGGATTTATCACAATCTCTAAAAATATCGCTTAACAATTAGGATAATAGTTCTATATATGGTATACTGGAAAGGAAAGGAAAGAGTAGGAAAGGAAATGAGTCAAAGGAATGGAAAGAAAAATGATAGTCCTTGAGTCTGTTTGGTATGTAATAGAAAAGAAATGATTTCATTTCCTTTGTAATGTTTGGTTTGCATAAAAAATTAAAAAAATGGAATATATATTTTTATGTAAATACAAATTTATCATTTTCTTAAAACTTATATATATATATAAAAATGTCTTTATTTTTTAATTTAATTATCATAAATTTTATAATTGATAATAAAAAAATAAATTTAAATTTTTATAACGTAATTTTAATTTTATAACTTAGATTGATACATAAATTTTAATATAATTTTAATTTTACAAGGTAATTTTATAATTTTATAATATAATTTTATAATTATAATTATAATTTTTAATCTTATAATATAATTTTATAATTTATATACAAATTTAATTTTAACTTTATAATATAAAAAATAAAATTTGATCAATATACAAAGTTATATAATGTAATTTTATAATTATAATTATAATTTTTAATTTTATAATATAATTTTATAATTTATATACAAATTTAATTTTAATTTTTTAATATAATAAATTAAATTTGATCAATATACAAAGTTATATAATGTAATTTTAATTTTATAATTTGAACATTTTTGTAAATAAAATTTTCTTTCCTTTCTTTTCTCTGACTTTTCTTTCAATTTAAAAAGAAAGTTGTAGCCTCTAAGTGATGGAAAGTCGTATCGTGAAGGAATAAACTTTCTTTTATCTTAGAGCTACCAAATAGTACAAAACGGGGGAAAGTAAAGTGTATTCCTTTTCCTCCATTTTTTTTTCTTGCGTACCAAACGGGCCCTTAGAAATTCTAATCCCACAGGAAATTTTATTCACCTAAATTCACCTATAATTATGATCTTGTAGACACACATCCAAGATATACCCTTATAGTCATATAATTTTTTAATTTTGAAAAATTGTTACCCATGTTTTCACATTAATAATGAGACTTTAACCTATGTTATAGGGTATAGTTTTAATTTTTACTAACTAGATCAATTGTTGTTGGATTATCACATTTTAAAATATTTAAGAATTTTATATTGATAAAAATGAATTTAATATATATTTTTTTAATTTATATGGCAATATCTTGAGTGATAGTGCAAAAGAATTTCACAATGTTAGAGGATTAAAATTAAATTAGTAATTCAGCAGTGATCCTATAGTTGTGGCATTAGTAAGATCAAGATCTCTCTTAAGATTAATGATGAAATAATTTTAGATATCTCTGGTTAAGATTCTTAGATTGTTTCCTCAAAATCTCTAATTATAAATTTTTAATAACTATTCACAATTCATCACAAAGTAAAATACTATTTGATAAAATAACTTGTTGATTTCTGTGAATGACTTCTCAGAATCTCTAATTATAATCTAAAAATCCTTAAATATTAATAAATTAATAAATCATCACTTAAAATGAAAGACAATTATGTAATTTTATATACAAATTTGGAGATTTTCTTTTAAAAAAATTCAACTAATAGGTTACTAATGCCACAAATATAGGATTAATTCAAAGTTGAATTTAAATAATTTTACAATATTAGAGGATTAAAATTAAATCTGTACTTTGTGGAATGGCCCAGTAATTTATTTATTTTTTAAATCTCCAAGTTTTAATATAAAGTATTTAATTATTGATGTATAATAAGAATTTTGAGAGAAACCTTTTTATCAATTTGTAACAAATATATTATTTTAAAATGGAAATTATTTGCAATATTTTGATAATTAGTTATTATACAAATAAATAAAGGCCACACACATATTATACGAACATTTTTACTCAGTATTAGAGTTAAGACTAATTTTATATAAAGAATACGTCAAGTATACATCTTTTATTAATATATTTTTACATAATTTAAAACTTTTGACTTTTTAGAAGTTATTGAATTATTGAGTTTAATTTGTTTATTACTTGAAACAAACCTTGTGGATAAAACTTTGCTCGATTTTTTTTTTTGAAAATTTGTGGTTTCTTTTTCTCATGAGATAAATTTTGTGAAAAAAATATATGATTTGCGTTTAGACTCCACTTTTTAAGGGAAAATAATCATAGAATCCATCCAAAAAAGAAAAACAATCACCTAAAGGAATTATATCAATTAGAGATAGACATGTCTAGTTCCATCATTATCTATATCTCAAAGGGGATTGGTATCATTTACAAAGAAAACATAAAATAAATAAATTTCACAATAATAAGGAGGCTGAAGCCTTTTATTATTTATAAGATTAATTATTTAGTGCACAAGTAATGACATCAAACATAATCATGAATCAAATTATACCACTATAAGTACTAATTCAAGCCTTCCATGAGATATGTGGCACCATAAAATAAGGTAGCTTCTCATTACCATAAACTTTTTGTAACCTAATAAAAATGATTTAAATATATTTACATCCTGCATTGGAATTATTAAATCAAGAGTATATTTTGTGTTTAATTGGAAAGCTATAGCTAAGAATATTAAAAATGATGTAAAATAATTTTAATCAAATTATAATTAGTCCAATTATGGGGATTAACTTCTATGTTCTATTTAATATACTTGAATTATAATTTTTATTTTTCTTGAATAGACTTGAAAATAATTGACTTATAACTTATATATTACATAAATACCAAAAATATCTGAGAAATTGGCTTGAGTCTATTGGACTCTCAGAATATATAAGATAATGACATAAACATGGAAAAAGGAGCAGTTACGTCGTTGCCTCGTTCCCACCATTAGTTCTTTTCTTTCCTATAAAACCTCCTTCCTTCATTGAAAACTCAGATTTCTCCATAAAAAACAAAGCTCTATTTGGTACTGATATGCAGTAGCAGTTCTGCTGAGGATTCTGGTGTTGAGGAAAGTGGCGTTAAACCGATGAATAAGAAGCCTAGACTCGAAAATTCTCATTCCTTAGTGCCTAAAGGATGTGCTTCTTCTATGGGCACATTGGTGAATATAGAAGCAAGGCCTCTGTCTATTGTTCCTTCAGAGAGCACAGTAACAGTAAATTGCTCTCCCAGTTGTAAGCAGTTCTGGAAAGCTGGTGATTTCGAGAGCGATAATGGCGATGCCAGTTTCACTGACGACGCTTCTGGTTTGTTTCGTCTCAATTTGTTCGGTTTTTCTTTGTTCTTTTGATATCTTTTTTTCTCTTTAGACGTTTTGTTTTAATCTTATAAAGCTCAGGTTTAAAATCAGGCTGTAGACCAAACGTTCCGACTTTGTAGAAATTACATTAATTTACTATTTTTCATCCCGAATATCGATTAACTTTAAAAAAATTCTATGAGGTGCATGAATAGCTAGGGTTTGGGATAAATATATATAGTCAATAGCATTTTTTTTTCCTCATGGAAGTAGTCTTATTCACCAAATAGTTTTAGAAGCATCCCAAACATTTTTTTTTTCCTGTTTCTAAAAATACTTTTGTAAGTGTTTTATTAAAGTAGTAGACTCTCTTAGTTTTATACCAAATAGTATGGAAATACTCAACTTGATATCTATCGTCTATGTTTGTGTAAATATATATAAATTTGTCATATATCAAAAATATTTTTCATTAAAAATATAGCTAGGGTTTGGGGTTATATCATTATGGTGTAGAGGTAAAAAAATATTGAATTCAACCTTAAAGGTCCAGTATTTTCTAGATATCTAGCTTGTGACCTGGTGTCTATTCTTTTTATGGTAGTGTAAAGGCAAATTCTAAGCTATAATAATAATAAGCTACCCACCCGCTATTTCTAAGTGTTATCTTTGTTGTAGTTAAATATGATCAATGGTCACACTATTTTTACAAATTTTGTGTGGGTGGGCAGTGTGTAAAATATATAAAATTTTGATGAGGCATATAATCAAATCCTAGGGGAAAATAACAGATTAAGTAATTGAACCATATCAGATATACTTAATTTAGTTTTTCTTTGTTCTTTATGTGGCAGGTGGCATGGATCACATCAGGGTTCATCCTAAATTTCTTCACTCAAACGCAACAAGCCATAAATGGGCTCTAGGAGGTAAGTATGTTATCTAGGCTAATTTGAAGAATACATTTCCTCCCTTTCAAATTTGAACCCTCCCCTCAATAATCAAGAAGTAAATATTATGGACTGACATGAAAAGTTTAAATTTTCAATTTTGCAGCTATTGCTGAACTTCTAGACAATTCTCTAGATGAGGTGGGTTTATACTTTCATTGATTTTGAAAAGGATGATTGATATCCGTGGCTCAAGATTGAACTCAGGCTTTGTTGACCATTTATTGTTTGCTGTCGTTTTATTGATCATATTGGCTGCAGGTTTGCAATGGAGCAACTTATCTTCGCGTAGAAATGGTCAAAAGTAACACAATTGGTACTCCAATGCTTTTAGTTGAAGGTAAACGATGTGCTTATAGGATTCATCAGGCATATTGTTGATTAACAGCATAATAATAAATTTGTTAGATTGGAAGGCACTCGCTTAAACTCTCATATTTTTGTATTAGCTATTGGCAAATTGACTCACATAACTTAGTCACTTAAAAAACTAGAGGCCTAATACATGAAAAATAAAAAAAGTTTCAAATTATTATTCCCCCGCCCTTTATTTGTGACAAATTTCTTTTCAACTGATTGATAATTTGACTCTATCTTGTTATTTCTTGATCTCCTGGCGTGCCTTACAAATGAATTATGCTGCTATATCAACTCCCCACCTTCCTTAATTTGGGCTTATGCATCTTGCTTCATCTTCATCAATTCAAATTTCCCCCTTATGTTCATGTACATGTCTCAACAAACATAGGCCACTTCAGATATTATGCTTTTCTCCTAATAATTGTTTAATCATTGTTAAAATGCAGATAATGGAGGTGGAATGACTCCAGATAAAATGAGGCAATGCATGTCTCTTGGGTATTCAGCAAAAAGTAAAATGGCCAATACTATTGGTCAATGTAAGTTCTGATCAATTTTCAGTAAAGATTTAGATATCAGTCTTAGTTTTCTTTGGGATACCATAGTTCTTTTCTTGTGTATGTTAATGTATACTTGTACATGTTCAGATGGAAATGGCTTTAAGACAAGCACAATGAGGCTTGGAGCTGATGTGATTGTATTTTCTCGTTGTCAAGGGAAAGATGGTAAAAGGTATTCTTTCTGTTTGGATAGATGTCACAATCACTTGGAAATGTTATGATTTCTTTTTGGATAAATAGTTTAACTTGATTTGCTCTTAAACCAATTGACCCATGTTGGCAATGTCCCTTCTCTTAGCACTCAAAGCATTGGAATGTTGTCTTACACGTTTTTGAGAGAAACCAGAAAAGAAGATATTATTGTTCCCATGGTAAGAATAATTGTACTTGGTTATGGAAAACATGGTTATCGGTATTCGTCACATTATCCTTTTCATTTTCTTCTTCTTTTGGATTGTAAGATTGATTATGAGAGGAGCGGACAGAGCTGGCAAAAAATTGTACGCTATTCCATGGATGATTGGAATAGAAATTTAACAACTATCATACAATGGTCACCTTATAAATCCGAAAAAGAACTTCTTCAGCAGGTACATTCTTGTTTGTTTGGGTGGTAGCCCTTCATTATGTACGTGTAGGTTTTAATGCTACAATTCTATACTTAAAATTGCTCGTCTTTGTCAAATTTTGCCATTGTTAAGTTAACGCTTCTAAAACACTATCTTAGAGTCCCCTTGTAATAGCAGAGGAAAAGATAGCACTTATAAGCCCTTCCTTATTGTAGTGAGATGAGGAAAGGAAAGAAGAATGAGTTTGTGTATTGTCGTCCAAGACCATAATTTCTCACTTGCTGATTGTTGTGTTAATTGCTTTGTCTATGACATTATTCTGATCTTTGTTAATTTTCGTTTACAGTGTAGAATAAAGTAAAATTTTATTCCTCTCTCGTTTCTTACCCAACACTTTTTTGGTGTAGTTCAATTTGTTCAAAGGGCATGGTACAAGAATCATCATTTACAACCTCTGGGAGGATGAGGAGGGAAAATTGGAGCTAGATTTCGATACCGATCCATATGTTAGTAATAAAGTTTCACTTGATGAACCTCTTTCTTGGAGAATCTATAGTAAAGTCAAAGTAAGATTAATTTTTGAGTTCTTATAAATTAACCTTGATATATTTTCAATTAGGACATTCAAATCAGAGGAATCAATCGAGATATGAAGAACATCCAGATGGCAATGCAATTTCCCAACTCTCGCCACTTCTTAACCTATCGCCATTCATTAAGGGTATGAAGAAGAGATGTTCTAGATTCACTAGAGAAAAAATTATTACATTGAATGCTATGTCATAACACGAACTATTGGATGAATAGAACAGTACACTAATGCCATTCATCCGAGGTTCGCGTTATGTACATCATCAACTGTAGTGATTGCTTGGGTCCCATATTATATCGATTCAATCATTGTTCTTGCTTATATCTTGGTATCTTTGCTAAGTCCGAGCTTTGTTTTCAATTTTTCCAGAGTTATGCATCAATTCTTTATCTCCAACTTCCAAGAGGGTTCAGAATTATCCTCCGTGGGAAGGACATTGAACATCATAACCTAGTTAACGACATGATGCCGAATTTAATTAACGAGATTACATACAGACCAGTGCAGGTTCCTGAGGGCATCTCTAGAATGTCAGATGTATGTGTCTGCATGTCTTTATTTACATAATTATCACTATTATTGAACTTCTCTAGCTAATTTCATCGATCACTGTGGTACAACAGAAAGTCGCAAACTTGAAGCTGGGCTTTGTAAAAGATGCAAAACATCATATTGACATCCAGGGATTTAATGTATATCATAAAAATAGACTGATTAAGGTTAGTTTCTATTTTGATGTTTCTACATTTACTATATCTTTTTCACTGCTCGCAATGCTGTTATATCATAAATTGGTAGTGTAATATGCTTTTATTCTATTAAAAATTGCGTAAACCGTGCAAAAGTAATTTCTAGATAGACAAGGGAAGTGTTGGATATTGTTTCTTGGCCTTCACCTAACAATTTAGGTTTTTTGTGTTGAGTTGATTCTTAACTTGTATTAAAGCCTTTTTGACCTAATGGTTAAAAGATCAAACTATTTTTGCTGTTATTTTTTTAATTAAACTAATATTCTAGCATATGTTGTGTGTTTTATTCACACATCAAGCCCAACAAGTTTTAATGTGAGGTGTGTTAGATATTATTTTTGAATTATCACTTAACAATTTTAAGTTTTTGAGTTAAATTACTTTTCGATTGTAAAAATGAAGTGTTATTAACTTCTTTCAAAAGTTAACTTCCCAGGATCCTAAAGTCTCTTGTTAATTGGACTTAGACGTGTCTGAAATATGTCATGGTAATTGTGAAGTCCTTGTATATTTACCTAAAGAATTTCTTTTTAACAGCCATTTTGGAGGGTTTGGAATGCAGCTGGAAGCAATGGTCGTGGAGTTATAGGTATTTGCCTTTAACCTGCCATGATTTGGCTGGTATAATGATAATTTTGATTAGATTTCTCATTAATTCTTTCTTTGAACAGGTGTGTTGGAGGTAAATTTCATTGAACCGGCTCATGACAAGCAAGGTTTTGAGCGAACGATTGCGCTTTCAAGGCTTGAAACACGCTTGAAAGAATTACAAAAGAGTTACTGGTAAGTTTTCTTCTTTCTAATATGTATTTTATAGGGGCATGGCGACTTGCATGATAACACCCAGCAACCCTTTTTTTGTTTTTTTCTTTTCTTTTAGGTCTAAGTATTGTCATCAAATTGGATATGCTGCAAGGAGACAGGGTGCAAATTCTTCCCTTGAAGAATCTGTGGCATCTGATAAGGAGAAATCGTCTTCGAGCCCAAAAGAGAATGCCCGAGTTTCTAACAGTGGGAGTTCTGAACTCAAGCCATCTTCACCTGTAGGTGGTTCTACTGAATCTCAGAAACGTCACAGATCAAATGGAGAATTGGATCAACTAAGAAATTGCCCAGTTTCTAGGGTGAGTGTTCTTTTTTCTTACACTACATGGATGTGGTTATGCTTTATTGTATGTTCGGCAGGGGAATAAGAGGAGCAAAATTGATTATTTTATTTTTAGTATGTTTGTTTTTTAAAAATAAATTGAGGAAAACTATTTAGGGGAATAATAAAGAAAAAATAATTAATTTAAAAGCTCTCCATCAATTTTCTATCTCATCAAACTCTCCTCTCATCATACTTTTTTTGGTTGAAAGTGGAAGATATATATATATTAAGGAGACTACAGGTCCATTACATCATACATATCCGAAAGCCTCAAAGGCAATAAAACCTCATATAGACACAAAATGGGAAGTTGATTCCCCTGAGGTCAGCAAAATAGTTCAGGTTTACATCATTAACTAGAGATAATAATATAGTAATATCTTCTACATCACCGTGACTCCTTCTTGCCATTAAATCTGTCAGTTGATTACCCTCTCTCTTTATGCACATGTTGTACAGTGCACTCTTCAAATTGCAACATCTCTTTAAATTACTTAACTAAACTACATGTGTTAATATCTTTTATCCCATATTTTTATATTATTTTATTATTTTTTGACATGACATGACATGACATGTTATAAAAAATGTGCCTGCGTAAATGATGTGGCCCTTGATGTCCATCCCTTTAACCCCTATCAAGCATACTATGAGATTATATATGTGATTTAGGAGTTAAAAGGATAAGTAGTTGTCAAGATGGTTTGGTTTATTGGAATGATGTTTAGAGATCCTTAATATTGACTTTATTTAACTTTTCCTTTCTTTAATTTTCCTTGATGTTAATTCATAGGGGGATGTCAAAAATCATGAACAATTGCAAGTGAGTAGACCGAAGACGAAGGGAGAAATTCTAGAATCAAGAGAAAGGTGCAATTCACATTGCTTTGGATTTGAATACTGTTGTTGTTGCTTGGATGTCTATTCTTTATCACTTTATTTCATATGCAGGTTGAAGAGAATGGATAGACCAAGAGAGGAGTTGATAAATGAATTACAATATGAAAGGGACAGGCGCCAATCTCTTGAAAAGGAAGTAAGTTGAAAAAGTATTTTTGCATTATTGAGTTCTTATTAAGGTAAAGTTTCAGAAAAATTCAAAATATTTGAAACTCACCATGTGAATCATATTAATTTCCAGAAAAATAAGAACAATTTTTAAGAGAAAGAGAAAACCACAATTGATAATAATGTTGAGATAGGATACATGATATCTATTGTTTCACATTATCCCAACTTCTGTGAAATTACATTGTAATTATCATTTTATTTAATTAGAAAATTTTAGTTGACTACTTATTGAACATTTAAATAAAGTAACCGATTAATGATAATGGCAGAGAGTCTGAGACATCATATGCTGATCCAATACTTACAGCATTTTTACATCATCTGTCCAACATTTGAATGTTTTTGTATAAGTCTAGATTTGCAAAACAATACCAGTATTCTCATCTAAACAAAAGAATAATGCAGTGAATCATATAAATATATAATTAAATTGAAACTTCTATCTTGGATTTTATAATTTGCCTCCACAAAGCAGATTAAAATTCATATTTTCATTCTACACTATTAGTTTCAGAACTTGCAACATGAAAAAGATCAGTTAGATAAGGAGATGATTGTTGCCCTTGATATGCTACAAGAAGAAAAGACTGAGCGCCAGAAAGTGGAAGAAAATTTGAGGAAGAGTTTAAGGGTGAGGAGAACCTGTTATCATTCAGCCAATGTTTATAGTAAGCTGTGCTTTTAATTAATCAGTAATTTTACCTCCTCTTATCGCATCTCTGCAGGAAGCATCTGAAACTATTAGTGAACTGATTGAAAGGGTGAAACAACTCGAGGGCAAGACGAACCATGCATGCAAACCTGAATATTGAAGCACTTATTATAAATGATAGGCAATTATATCCGAGATATTATACAGTAACTTTCAATTTTAAAGATTGGCCTGCACCGTTTTGGTGTTGTGCTCGATTTCCCTGGATATTGTATACAGGGGAGCCAGTCTCCCTTACTATGTCCTAGCCAAGCACACATTAGTTTTAGTTTGTAAAAATTAGCAAAGGTATATTGGTGATAAAACTTATTTTAGGCCATTTCCTTTCTGGATTGATAGCATGGTTCGAATTTTCTTTTTTCCCAGATATAAGCCATAACATAAAATAGTTGATTGTCATAAAATTTTGTATATTCCAATTGCTATTTGTATATAATCAAAAAATAATTTTTAAGTGATTAGATTGGCAGTCCCATAAAAAGTTATTAAATTGTGATATTAGATTATTCAAATCGGTGCCAACTTTTTAAACATGTGCATGCTAGGTAACTCTTATCCACTTGTTTATTTTTGTAGTTCAAACTTAGCATTTAGGCCTGTTCTAACATTTTTCATATTAAAAGATACTATGAATGTGAATGCACCTTGTTCCAAGTTATTGCCAAATAAAATTATCTCACGAAAGGCAGGGTTCCATCCTTGACTAGATCACGTGTTTGAAAAAGATTTTATTGAAAAAAAAATACTAATTACTTATTAACTAGGCCTTATCGACATAATTTTTTTGATTTGCACATGCTAGCATACGTTTTGCAACTTTTTTCCATGCACATAGTTAGTGGCTAGATATCTAACTAGCCACTATCTAATTAGTGGTTTGTTGAAAAAAAATACTAATTACTAATCAACTAGGTCTTATCAACATAATTTTTTTGATTTGCACATGCTAGCATACGTTTTGCAACTTTTTTTCATTCACATAGTTAGTGGCTAGATATCTAACTAGGCCCTATCAAATTAGTAGTTTTTTTTTGTTTTTGTCTTTGTTTTTGTTTTTGGGCGGCAGTTATGCTGGCAGTTTTTGTCAACCATTGAAATAATCACCAGTATTTCTGAACCTGTGGTGGTTACAACCGCCAAAAGAAGGGAAGTTTTTGTCAACCTTTGAAAGGTCGGAGGTCTTGTTGAACTATTCCGGTGGTTTATTAACCGCCAGGATGTCTTATGAACTAATTAGCTAGCTCTTATCCATTAAATTGTCCGCATGATAATGTTCTGCATGTTATTTTATATAAAAAATAAACTTAATTGCGATCACAGAATGGACAAATGATCAAACAGTATAAGAAGGTTTGGAAACTGAATTGATAACTGTAATCTAAAAAGAACCTAATTAATTACTGGTCCATTATCAAACAGTACATGGGAATGATCAGTGTATCTGTAACTCCTAATTAGATGCGTACTAGGTATGGTATTATGCTATTCATGAGGGGTACTTGTAGGAAATGGGGATGTCAAGGTAAGGGTAGAGTTATATGAGTTGCTAGGAGTAATTATGAAAGGTGACGATAATGTTAAGTCGGGCCTCATGTGCCAATTAGGTGTTGTCAAAAGATTTCAAGTGAAACTTAAATTTCAGGAGACAAATAATTCTTATATTCTGAACATAAAAATATTCTTATATTTTGGTCTTACAAGATGAACACCAACGTACTTTCCCTCATTTTAAGGTGTGAATTAATGATAATTGTATCTGTAACTCTTAGACGTTGTGACTACTCATTCACCTCACAATATAATCATTTAGTAACAAAGCTCAAGATTTTCGACAAGGCTTTGGATTATAGAATTGGCACCATACTTCATTCCTACCATGCAAGATATAAAGTTCTGGAGTTGATTTTTGGACACGAGAAAAAAAGTAAATAAATCAAGACAATGGAGAAGACTCAGACACTCCTTTTATTGATCACAATACAACATAGAAGTTACAGCACATGATTGATTCAAAAGGAAACATACACCAATACGAACATGTTCCTCCTAATAATTAGTGAGGAAGATTATTTGGTTATGAAGGGAGACATCATCAAACAATGCTTGCTCCACCGAAATGGATTTCATGACCCTTTCTGAATTTAACTATGAATGGATTTTCATCCCTCACAACCAGACGCCTGTTTTTAATCCCAAGATATCCACAAACATTATCACTGGGGCGACAATAGACAAACTTGTAGGCATATGGTCCATATTTCTCAGATTTTTCGAGTTTAAAAGCTTCCCCATTTTCATATGCACTAACTTTCACCGACCATGATGTAGGGAATTCATCGACAACTTCCCATATTGCTGGTTGTCTGACACAAGGAGGAATTTCTTCATCGAAACGAATTCTAAAAGGCATACCTTCTTCTAGATAAGGAACGAACTCGGGCGATCTCAATAATGCTGGCAAGCCGGGAGAGGTGTCATTGCGAGATTGCACAACGTAAAATGAGCAGGTTTCATTTTTAGTTTTTTTGCCTAGTTCAAGTCCACCACCCCGTCCTCTTAAAGCTGGTACGATGTAGTAGTTGATGGTGACACCATTGAAAACTTCGTCACCATCTTCGTCATACACAAAATCAGCAGCAGTGGTTGAAGGTAGTGTTGTGAAGAAGAAAAAAAGCAGGAAGAAGAAGGCAAGGAAAATGATCTTCATTGTCTAGGGCTGGCTTGTTATGAAGGGCTAGCTAGGTTAATTTCTTTGGTGACGGACTGCTCATCAGTTTGCTATATATAGAGATGCGGGCAGACGGCTTGCCATATAAGTCATTGTTTAGTACTTCAAAAGATATTGGAGATACGTTCTAACTCCAAGGTAAAATAGAACATAATCAATAGATGCAATATAATAAAAGATGGCCAGCCAATTTTGAACCAAACACCTCTCCATCCATTGACCACACTTATTTATTCTTACAAATTATTATTATAGATATATTTTCACATTTATATGTGCATCCTAACGTATTAAAATTTGTTATTTCACTTTTATTTTTATTAAGTGGCTTGCCATCTGTGTTAAACACAAGATCAGCAGTGGTTGAAGGTAGTTTTTTTTGGAGAAAGATGAAAGCAAGAAGAAGGCAAGGAATATAGTCTTCATTCTTTAAGCTTGCTTACTATGAAGGCCTAGGTTAGTTTCTTTTTTGATGAATGGCTGCTCATCGGTTTCCTATACGTAGAGATACCAACCCTAGTTACCAAACACTTTCTTCTTCTCCCCCTTCAATAACACCGCATTTGATTTACGGATTCAAACAGTAGTGTGCAATGGAATTAATAAAATGTATGATTTAATTATGTGCTAAACCAACGTGTCATATATAATGTTTTGTTTTTGATGTGAAATCTTGGGATTTAAGCTAATTTGTTAGCTTCTCGGAAAGAAAGTGATATGAAATCTTATCCAAATTTTTTGCCACGTTAACAAGTAATTAAAAAGTGACGAAAATTTTTTATTATTACATTTTCCAAGGTTCTTTTTCTACAATATTAGAGAATCGAAAACCTTATTGAACTTTCGTCATAATGTTGGCTCAACGGAGGAGCAAGTTGAGTAGCAAGGAGCTCTAAGTCAAAGGTAAATAGTTAATAGTTAAAGTTTTGCTTATTGGGAGAAAATGGCATTACCACCTCTGTTAACTTCGTTTTATTGTATTCCATTTATTTAATCAACTACTGATTTTTCTTCTATAATTAATTATTGGATTCAAATTGATTAATCAATATTTAATTTAATCTTATATTGCTTTTTCTCCTACAATTCATAAGTGCGGGGTTTAAAAAAAGATTGAACTTGTTTTTATTCAAGCTTACTATATAAATTATTATTTCTAGATAGGTTCTATCTCCAAGGTAAAATATAATCAATAGATGAAATACAACAACAAATCGCTAGCCAATTTTGAACCAAAGATCCTTTGGTTATATTAAAAAGCTCCAATTGACCGTTATTGATTTTTACAAATTATTATTGTTATTACTATTTAAGTATACATTTAATACACAATGTGAATGAAGGATCACATAACATCATATGTGGTTGCGGAAACAAAATTTGCAATCCCAAATAGATCTATTTGCGTTTAAAATTTATTCTAATAAATTAAAATAAGTAAGATCAAATACCTGAAATGTTTTGAAGATTAGTGAATCAATAAACTTCGAACAGACGAAGTCTCTATATGTATCCACACCGAGAATAGATCCTGCTTTCAACCCTTTGATGATGGCTATGGAATAGTCTGAAGAACCTTTCTTCAAGAAAAAGGAGAAAAAACAATTTTTTCCTCACCTTCTCACTCTCGTACGGCGTGCCTCAAAACCTATTTTCACTTACTTTGTTTTTCCTCACTTTCTCACTTTATAAAGTGACGTATGGGAAGGGAGAAAAGGAAAACAACTCTTGGCTTTTCAACTCCTTGGACGGCGTGTACCCACATAAGGAAAACCAAAAGACCTTTTCTTTGTATCCTTTAGGAAAACATAATTTTATTTATTTATTTTTTCTTTTGTTTTAAGAATAAAGAAAATAAAACTATTTTATTTTATTTATTTTATTTTGCACAAGAGAGTTTCCAATATCAATTATTCTTTCTGTGCTAGCAGAAAAAATAATAATATGCCATCTATATTATTTAATTAATTATCTTATAATAAATTAAATAATTCCAAACAGGAAATATATCACTCGTAAGTGTGTGACCACATAGGTTCATCACTAAGCCGGTGGTAATCAATTTAATCAATTTCCAATCAAGGTTAGCGTCTAGCAACACCCCTTAACGTCCAGATAGTGTGAAGTAACAGTCTTACTAAGATGGAACCTGGTTAAGGACAATGTATTATTACCTTCCATCATTACAGCTCCAGATTATCCTAGGGTATGGTTTAACTGTCAAACCCTAATAGATAATCAACTATGTTACATGTCAATCATTAATGATTGGTGAATGACTTAAGAAACTCCTTTCTATATTCATTCAACTGCCCTGGCCAAGGTCTTAATATAACCATTATGATCAATGACAACATAGAGCTCAAACTCATTACCTAGAGTTGATGGATTCCCTCTTGACTCATCACTAATCACATAAGCACTTAATTATATCCAATGACCATTCAACTAGCATTTTTACACACTAGGTGTCCGGCATCAAAGCATAATAAGTGACATATTGATTACTATGATGATCTCAGGTCAAAGGAAAAATATACATTTAAATCCTTATGAGAACATCCCATTTGACAGTTCACAGGTAATATTAACCATTGGGAATTCTCAGTTTGGTCAGTTCAATGATCATATCTCCATATGCATCATCTATATATGTAACTTAGTAAATGAGATCTACTAATATCCATCCAATGGATACTATTACATATATATTGATCTAACCGGATCATCAAAGTCCTATTTTGAGGATCCCACGATCAAGAACAGTTTTAGATTAAACCTTAAAGACTTGACTCTCATTATCATAATCTCCATCATGATGACATGTCTATAAATTTAATCAAGGACTTATCATATTAAGATAAAAGCAATAAACATAATATGATAACAAATCATTTGCCAATTTATTAAACAAAGTTAATAATCCAAAACATAAGTGTTCAATCTATTACATAACGATTGGGTCTTGGGCACAATTCCAACAATCTCCCACTTGACCTAGAGCCAATCAGTCATGAACTTTAACCCTATCTTCCACTTGTGTTTATCAAACTCCTTTGATCCAAGCGCTTTAGTGAAAGGATCTGCAGCGTTTTCCTTTCCTTCAACCTTTTGAATTTGAACGTCCTCACGCTCAATGATTTCTCTAATAAGATGAAACTTCCGCAGAACATGTTTGGATTTTTGGTGTGATCTTGGTTCCTTGGCTTGTGCAATAGCCCCAGTATTGTCACACAATAAAGGAACAGCTTCCTTTATCGAAGGAACCACACCAAGTTCAGTTAAGAACTTTTTCATCCAAACAGCTTCCTTAGCTGCATCACATGCAGCTATGTATTCTGCTTCAGTAACTGAGTCAGCTACAGTAGCTTGCTTAGAACTTTTCCAACTTACTGCTCCTCCATTCAAGGTGAAAACATAACCAGAGATGGATTTACTATCATCCTTATCTGATCCAAAACTAGCATCAGTAAAGCCTATTAGCTTTAATTCACAGTCTCCATAGATGAGGAATTGTTCCTTAGTTCTTCTCAAGTACTTAAGGATGGTTTTAACCACTTTCCAATGTTCCTCACCTGGGTCACCTTGATACCTACTCACTACTCCTAGTGCGTAGGCAACATCAGGCCTTGTACATGTCATGGTATACATGATAGCTCCCACTGCATTAGCATATGGGACCCTACTCATGCGTTCTCTTTCTTCTAGGGTTTTAGGACAATCCTCCCTACTAAGACTAATTCCAGTGCCTATCGGTAAATAGCCTTTTTTGGAATTTTCCATGTGATACCTCTTTAAGATAGTATCAATGTACCTAGATTGGGAGAGCCCTAGCATCTTCCTAGATCTATCTCTATAGATCTTGATTCCAAGAATGTAAGTTGCTTCTCCCAAATCTTTCATGGAGAACTGTTCAGATAGCCAAATTTTTGTCTTTTGCATGGCTGGTACATCATTTCCTATTAGCAATATGTCATCTACATATAGCACTAGGAAAATAATTGTGCTCCCACTAACCTTTTTGTACACACATGGCTCCTCTTCACATTTAACAAAATTGAACTTTTCAATTGTTGTATTGAAGCGAATATTCCAACTCCGAGAAGCTTGCTTCAATCCATAAATAGATCTCTGTAGCTTACATACTTTATTAGGAGCAGATGGCAATGTGAAACCTTCTGGTTGAGTCATATAGACATCTTCCTTGAGCTCTCCATTAAGGAAAGCTGTTTTCACATCCATTTGCCATATCTCATAATCATAGTATGCAGCTATAGCAAGTAGAATCCGAATAGATTTAAGCATTGCCACAGGGGAAAAAGTCTCATCGTAATCAATACCTTCCTTTTGATTATATCCCTTGGCAACCAGACGGGCTTTATAGGTTTCAACTTTCCCGTCCGCTCCAATCTTTTTCTTGAACACCCACTTACATCCTATGGGTTTTATATCCTTAGAGGGATCAACCAAAGTCCATACTTTGTTGATTCTCATGGATTCTAACTCAGATTCCATGGCTTTAAGCCACTTCTCATGATCTGGATTTGCCATAGCCTCTTTGACAGTCTTAGGGTCATCATCAATTTGTGGAATATCATCAATATGATTATCCTTGTGATCTTGCACCATTAGATTTAATTTATCTGGTGCACGACGATCCCTAGTAGACCTTCTAAGAGGCTCTTGTACAATAGGTTCTTCCTCTACTTGATCTTGTAATTGCACTGGTTCCATGACTGGTTCATTAACCGGTTCATTCTCCTCAACAATTGAGGTTGATACCCTTTGTGTCAATTTCAAGACATCAAGTAAAGGCTGCTCATTATGCATCTGATGCTCTTGAGCTTGTGTTGACTCATCAGGATCTTGAATTTCATCAAGATCTATTTCTACGCCATGACTTCCTTCATTAAGGAATTCCCTTTCTAAAAAGGTTGCATTTCTGGCCACAAACACTTTGTGTTCAGAAGGGTGATAGAAATAGTATCCCATAGTTTCCTTGGGATAGCCAACAAATCGACACTTGTCAGATCTCGCTTCAAGCTTGTCTGGCTGCAGTCTCTTGACATAAGCTGGACAACCCCAAACCTTTAAATGTTTTAGGTTAGGCTTACGTCCTTTCCATATCTCATATGGTGTTTTAGTGACTGCTTTAGTGGGAACTTTGTTTAATAAATAGGCAGCGGTTTCTACAGCATATCCCCATAAGAAAATAGGAAGATCAGTGAACCCCATCATGGATCTCACCATATCCAATAAGGTTCGATTTCTCCTTTCTGAAACACCATTGTGCTGTGGTGTTCCTGGAGAAGTCCACTGAGACAAGATTCCATCTTGCCTTAAATAATCAACAAAATCATCACTAAGATACTCGCCACCACGGTCAGATCTTAGTGCCTTTATACTCTTACCAGTTTGTTTTTCAACTTCACTACGAAATTGTTTGAACATTTCAAATGATTCAGACTTATGTTTCATAAGATACACAAATCCATATCTAGACATGTCATCAGTGAAGGTGATAAAGTAAGAGTATCCACCTTTAGCATGAACTTTCATAGGGCCACATACATCAGTATGTATGAGTCCTAGAAGTTCACTAGCTCTCTCTCCAGTTCCAGTAAAAGGAGATTTGGTCATTTTACCTTTGAGACAAGATTCACAAATTTCATATGATTCATAATCATATTGTCCAAGGCTTCCTTCCTTGTGTAATTTGTTTACTCTTTTCTCACCAATGTGACCAAGTCTACAATGCCAAAGGTAAGTTTGATTTGCCTGATTACTTCTCTTCCTTTTTTGACCAGAAACATTCATAATTGAATAATCAACTATTTCAGGTAAGATATAAAGACCATATTGTAAATAACCATTTGCATATAATTCATCACCATGAAATATAGAACATTGGTTATTCCCAAAAACTGTATGAAAACCACGTTTGTCTAATGACGAAATGGAAACAATGTTCGAAACAAACTTAGGAACATAATAACAATCTTCTAACAATAAAGTCTTGCCCGTAGGCATAACAAGAGAGATAGTTCCTACAGCTAGGGCTGCAACACTTGCTCCATTCCCAACTTGTAGGTTGACTTCTCCCTTCTTCAATCTTCTACTGATCCTTAGACCCTGCAACATATTGCAGATGTTAAAGCTACTACCAGTATCTAATACCCATTTAGTAGAATCAATAGTTGTTAAAGAAATCATGAAAACATTTTTCATAGATGTCTCACCTTGCTTCTTGTCCTTCAGAGTAGCCAAGTACTCTGGGCAGTTCCTCTTCCAATGTCCTTTCTTCTTACAGAAGAAACATTCAGCATCCTTCTGGTCAACTTTCTTTTCCTTACCCTTGGGTTTGTTCAAAACACCCTTGGGTGCATAAGAATTTTTCTTAGGCTTTTTCTTGCCCTTCCCCTTGCCTTTAGAATAGTTGCCAACCAGATTCACAGACCCTGATACTTTCACCTTCTCAGATGATGCTACTTGATTTTCATAATCGATCAACAAGTTAAGCATTTCATGAAGATCACAGTCCATCTTGTTCATGTTAAAATTAACAATGAACGGTGAAAAAGTATCAGTAAGAGACTGCAAGATCAAATCTTGCGCTAACTCTTTCCCCAGTGAGCACCCTAACTTCTCAAGTTGTTCTATAAGATCAATCATCTTTAGAACATGGGGTCCCACAGGAGATTTGGGTTTCAATTCAGACTTAAACAGGGAGTTAGATAACTGGTATCTAGCAGTCCTACTTTGTGACCCATACATCTTCTTAAGATGCTCAATGATCTGTGGTGGGTTCATACCCTCATGCTGCCTCTGGAGTTCAGAACTCATTGATGCCAAAATAATGCACTGTGCAGCAGTACTATTTTCCAAATATTTTGAATAGGCATCTAATGCATGAACATCTTCTTTTGGGGGTTCTGTCAATGCTGGTTTATCGATCATATCGATAAGTTTCTCATGCATGAGAACAATTCTCAGATTGCGGTACCAATCATCAAAATTGTTACCAACTAGCTTGTTAGCATCAAGAATACTTCGCAGTGATATAGTAGACATTTTGAGAAATCTAATAAAAAGAAAAACACCAAACACAAGAACACAATCATATATCATTAAGACACGGATTTTTGTCTAAATGCTATAAAAAAACTTTAAAACATGAATGAGCCCCTTGGTTGTCAAGTCGTTTCTCATGCATAAATAAAGGGCGGTACATTACCAATTTTATCATATAAAATTCATAGCAGGCTCAATACTATAAGTCCCCTGGTTGTCAGGTTCCTATTAATATAGTTGAGTTAATCCATTCTTGTGGAGGATAATTAATTAAAATTATATTCCCTGGGTAGTCCAAGCCAGAATATAAAATTAAGTAATTTTTCCTTCACACATGCATCATATGCAATAGATAATATTATTTATCCATGAACGACAAGTTACCTGGTTGTCAGGTCATTCCTTGTAAACAAAAATAAATATCATTATCTACTTGAGTGGAAAAGCCATCTTGATAAAATATCATATATTATATCAATATTAACTCAATAATTTTAAAGGTCACGATTTCATGTCATTAGAACACTTTTAATAACACTAGTGATCACATCACATGTTACATACAACATTCTCACATAAACATATAATGTAATAATGCATGGAAGTCGCAACAATTGCACCAGCATAAAATTAGAATAAATCATCATACTATTAACATTGAACACATGAAATTCTACTAATTTTCCAATTAAAAATTTCAATTAAAATACTATTATGGAATTTATATGAATATTCAATAATCATCGGCAAACACATATGTGATTACTGTAACTCTTACAATATTATAAACAACATATATAAGCCTTGATGACTATTGGTATTATTTCCAATATAAGACCTGGAAAGTTTTCTTTGTCAAATACTAAAAAGAAAAAAACAGCATCTCATATATCATAATTATCATACTTTGTTTGATAACAATTACCAAACAGTGTACCGTTAGCTTCATAAAACGCAATTCATGTTACCAAAGATTAATAGTATGATATGAACGCAAAAACATGTCTCTGATACCAATTGAAGGATCACATAACATCATATGTGGTTGCGGAAACAAAATTTGCAATCCCAAATAGATCTATTTGCGTTTAAAATTTATTCTAATAAATTAAAATAAGTAAGATCAAATACCTGAAATGTTTTGAAGATTAGTGAATCAATAAACTTCGAACAGACGAAGTCTCTATATGTATCCACACCGAGAATAGATCCTGCTTTCAACCCTTTGATGATGGCTATGGAATAGTCTGAAGAACCTTTCTTCAAGAAAAAGGAGAAAAAACAATTTTTTCCTCACCTTCTCACTCTCGTACGGCGTGCCTCAAAACCTATTTTCACTTACTTTGTTTTTCCTCACTTTCTCACTTTATAAAGTGACGTATGGGAAGGGAGAAAAGGAAAACAACTCTTGGCTTTTCAACTCCTTGGACGGCGTGTACCCACATAAGGAAAACCAAAAGACCTTTTCTTTGTATCCTTTAGGAAAACATAATTTTATTTATTTATTTTTTCTTTTGTTTTAAGAATAAAGAAAATAAAACTATTTTATTTTATTTATTTTATTTTGCACAAGAGAGTTTCCAATATCAATTATTCTTTCTGTGCTAGCAGAAAAAATAATAATATGCCATCTATATTATTTAATTAATTATCTTATAATAAATTAAATAATTCCAAACAGGAAATATATCACTCGTAAGTGTGTGACCACATAGGTTCATCACTAAGCCGGTGGTAATCAATTTAATCAATTTCCAATCAAGGTTAGCGTCTAGCAACACCCCTTAACGTCCAGATAGTGTGAAGTAACAGTCTTACTAAGATGGAACCTGGTTAAGGACAATGTATTATTACCTTCCATCATTACAGCTCCAGATTATCCTAGGGTATGGTTTAACTGTCAAACCCTAATAGATAATCAACTATGTTACATGTCAATCATTAATGATTGGTGAATGACTTAAGAAACTCCTTTCTATATTCATTCAACTGCCCTGGCCAAGGTCTTAATATAACCATTATGATCAATGACAACATAGAGCTCAAACTCATTACCTAGAGTTGATGGATTCCCTCTTGACTCATCACTAATCACATAAGCACTTAATTATATCCAATGACCATTCAACTAGCATTTTTACACACTAGGTGTCCGGCATCAAAGCATAATAAGTGACATATTGATTACTATGATGATCTCAGGTCAAAGGAAAAATATACATTTAAATCCTTATGAGAACATCCCATTTGACAGTTCACAGGTAATATTAACCATTGGGAATTCTCAGTTTGGTCAGTTCAATGATCATATCTCCATATGCATCATCTATATATGTAACTTAGTAAATGAGATCTACTAATATCCATCCAATGGATACTATTACATATATATTGATCTAACCGGATCATCAAAGTCCTATTTTGAGGATCCCACGATCAAGAACAGTTTTAGATTAAACCTTAAAGACTTGACTCTCATTATCATAATCTCCATCATGATGACATGTCTATAAATTTAATCAAGGACTTATCATATTAAGATAAAAGCAATAAACATAATATGATAACAAATCATTTGCCAATTTATTAAACAAAGTTAATAATCCAAAACATAAGTGTTCAATCTATTACATAACGATTGGGTCTTGGGCACAATTCCAACAGTGAATGCATTCTAACTAGATCTTACCACTTAGTTTGTGCATTATATTGTTAGTAGTATAATTGATCTCTTCAACTGTAGTGCTTATCCGTCCCCTATATTTAATTTCCCAATACTTAATATTTCATGTGCTCTTGATTCCTTTTAAAAGTAACCAAAAACTCATATTTCTTGCGGAAACTGTGTTCATTCTATATGATAATTAATTTCTATCTATCATATCATGTGAGAAAAATAAATCTTCACTTTTGCTTGAATTAACAGTCGTGGAATTAGCCGCTGGGAAGCTTCTGGAAGATCAATATGGCAGCTGTGGTGAATTAGGGTTAAAGTTTTTTAATTTTTTATTATTTAAATATCTTGATTAAGAAAATATTCACCTTCTCTTCATCCTTGCAGAGCTATGATAGCCATCTCCATCTGAACATTTTTTTCATTAAAAACAAATAGACCATGAATCTTTAAGGTTAATCTGGCTTTGATGGGCTTAAATAAAGCATATTCTTATAATATATTTTGTTGATAGAACAAGGAGAAAAGAAAGAAATAGTACGTAGTAGACTTTCCATGAGATATATATTACGTATACAGTAGTGTTCTCTTTTTATTGGTCACAGAGTATAGAAATTAGAAATAGAAAACGAGAAACAACGCTTGATTGATTTAATAGATAACAGACAACAAAAGGCACCAAACAATGTGATCCATTTAATTTGCAGAGCCTTCAATCAGCCTTCTTGAAATGAACTACGAATGGATTTCCATCCCTCACCACCAAACGCCTCTTATGATCAATCCCAAGATCTCCACAGACATTACCAGAGCCAGGACAATAGACAAGCTTGTAGTCTTGCCGTCCAGATTTCTCATATTGCTCAATTTGAAGTGTACCCATAAACCTGTAACACTTGCAAGCTTCACTGACCATCCGATAGGGAATTCTTCGATGCCGTCACATTCTGATGGTTTAGGGACACAATGAGGTACTTTTGTGAAATTAATGTTCAAAAGCGTGCCCATATCTATGTAAGGAAGAAACATAGGGTATGACAATCTTGCTGGCAAGCCAAGATTTAGATCAGATCGAGCTGCGCACAACGGTAAGTGGGCAGGTTTCATTTCCAGTTTTGGCCAGTGCAAGTCCACCACCTCTTCCTTTGTAAGCTGGCACATTGAAGATATGCTCTTGTTCTTGTTATTAAATGCTGAAAAAAAAAATATAATCTTAATATGGCATAGAAAAGTAACAAATTTATGATCAGTAATTAGTTACAAAAAAAAAATTATAAAATAGATCTGAGATTTTTTTCCTTTTTCATGTAACAGTGATTGTATGGACAAAGTTCAGGCACTAGGAGGACAAAGAAATTAATAGTTTTTATCAAATGAATAAAAGAATGCGTTTAGTTATGATCTTATTCTATAATGAGAAAGCCAGTTTTTTTTTTTTTTAAGATCTATCTAGTAATTACAACAATAATATTTTTTATTTATACTAATATCATAATGAAGAAAATATTTTCATTCTCTGCATCCCTTGCAGCGCTATAATACACCAACTTGCCATCTTTTTTTTTTCTTTTTTTTTTTTTCCCTCTCTGTTTGGTTTGTGAGCTGTGATATACGATAGTTATGGAGATTTGAAAATCCTATGTGTTGAATCACATCTTACGAAAGCATGCATTAAAATGAGAGCAGCATCACACAAGATACTTTGTAAATCTTTGAGCATGTGCTTGGTTGATTTGAATTTAAGCTAAAACTGAACTTATTATTATTATTATTAACTAAACGATTCAAAATGCACTTATAACTTACTAACAAAGTGTTAACTCTGTATGTAGAAAATAAGTTTAACTCTAAAACATTCAATCCAAAGTCTTAATTTTAAAATTTTTTAGTCGCACTTAATAGAAGAGATTTACTTTTTATCACTCCCAATTGCAAATATGGATTAATCTCAAATATGTGAAAATATCCTAAAAAATTTGAATTTAGTATCATTGTGGGAAGCATGTAAAAATTATTGCAAAGAGGGACAAAGTCATTTTCAATTTTTACATTTTCTAAGCTCATTTCTATAACGTGCTATAATTAAAATTTATGTCAAGCTTACAAATTGTTGGCTCAGTGAAAAAAAAAACAAAAAAACAAGAGTCTCAAAGGGTTTATAGGTAAAAAATTTCAGCCAATTTTGTACAAAAGACCCTTTGTTTATAAAGAAGCCTCATTCATTAGCGCGCAAGTATAGTGGGACTAAGACTTCTCTATTATCACATGCCGCACGTTCGTTTATATCAAAGATAAACTAATGGGAATTTATCAAAAAGAGAAAAAAAAAAAAAAAAATTGGATAGTCCATGTCCCTCTACCGTAAGGTGTTGATACTTGAACCCTCCATCAATTGACTACTGTTATTTTTTCTTTTTGCAAATCATCATTATTTGTTCAATCTGGGCAAAGCCGGAGTTATTATTATTAGTATCATTTTGATATATAGCATGGGTATCTCTCAATGGATGATAATCAAAGACTATTCTTTTTAAAGTATGAAAATCATTAAAGTGATGATTGATTTAAAACATAACATATAAACAAACAGCTATGAAACATAATGTTCCTATCGTAAGTGAGGATTTCATTACGAAGCGGACATGCTTTCAGTAGCCTTCTTGAAATGAACTATGAATGGATTTCCAGGGCTCAAAACCAAACGCCTGTTATGATCAATCCCAAGATCTACACGAGCATCGTTTTCACAAGCGGTCCATACTTATCATATTTCTCAATTTTAAATTGACCAAAAATCCTTTTGACAATTACTTGTTTCACTACAGATCCAATAGGGGATTCTTCGACAACAGCCCATTCTGATTTTTTTGGGACACAATCGGGTACTTTTGTGAAACCAATGTGAATGTACATGCCCTCATTTATGTAAGGAACGGGCATTATTATAGAATACAGTGTTGCTGGCAAGCCACCAGAGAGAGCTTGCACAACAGAAAGTGGGCAGGTATCATTTCCTGTTTTGGCTAGTTCAAGTCCACCACCCTTTCCAAAGATATGGTAGTTGCCATGATTTTCAAGTGGTTTGCCATCTATGTCGTACACAGAATCAGCAGTGGTTGAAGGTAGTGCTGTGGAGAAGGCAAAAAGCAGGAAGAAGGCACGGAATATATTCTTTATTGTTTAGGCTTGCTTACTATGATATGAAAGTGCTAGCTAGCTAGGCTAATTTCTTTGATGGTGAATGACTGCTGATTGGTTTCCTATACATAGAGAAGCAAATCCAAAACTCTTTTTTTTTTTTTTTTCTATTCTTTTGAAAAATAGGAGGAGTGATCTAAACTATAATAATTTAATTTAGTATCATTAAGAAACTTAACGTGGAAAGCGATGCAAATCGATTGCCACATCAACTAGTTATTCAAGAGCGAGTGACAAAATTATTTTTCATTGTTTCTTTTTTCAGGCTCTTTTCTATAGTGTAATGTGCTAAAATTAAAAATAATGTTGAAATTATCCATAAAGCTATTAACTAAGTGAAACCACACTAAGTCATACAATTATCAGGAGGGATTCCAATTAATTAATCAATATTTGGTTTCATTTTTTTTATTGCATTTTGTCCTCATCAATTAATTAGCGCAGAGATTAAAATAATTGAACTTAGTTTATTTTATAGCTTGCCGATTAAGTTATTACTCTTGTTTGTTTGGTATAAAACTTCAGAGGTTGGTCCTAACTCTTCGGTAAAATACAATCAGTGCTGTGGGAACCCTAAGGTAACTAAACATATGCCTAAGGCCCAACTTTTGATAAATGTGTTTAATATCAAGTTGTTTAGGCCTCACTTTGTGATTAAAGTGTTATATATATAATTATATATTATTGGTTAAGTTGTTTAGGTCTCACTTTTCATAAATTTGTTATAATGTAGTATTTGTATATACAATAAAGCTTGGAAATGAATGGTAATATGAGAAGGAATTCTGTAATAATTAAATGAAAAGATAGAAAAGATGAGCTAAAGGGTTATAATGCAGAACAGTTCTCTTGATTTATTTTTAGTATTGAAAGTATTGTGAGAGCTGTTAGCATGTTATAAAAAAAATGCAATGAATTAATTATATTATCTACTGTTATATTTATTTAATAAAACTTTGATAAAAGATGTCGCACAAAGTTAAAAAAATAATATAAAAAGTAATAATAAATTATATTAGATCCCTTCAATAATTTTGTGTAAGGCCTCGAACAATGTATGCATAGCTGTAAAAACAAGATAATCCGTGGATGCAATACAGCAAAAAATAAAATAAACCGCTAGCCAATTTTGAACCAAAGACCCTTTGGTTTTAAACAAGCTTCATCCATTGATTCTCATTGATTTGTACAAATTGCTGTTACGATTTAAATATAATTTAATTAGCATGTGACCAACAATAAACTGGGGATCTGAACTTTTTATGAGTTCTAAATTAAATCGCTAGTTATGAGGAAACTCCCTCCATTGACTCTTTTTTTTTTTTTTTTTATAAATAATAAGTATCATCATCATGTGTCATTATCATTATTATTAAATTATATAGTTAGCACACTTATATGTTCATGCTACCTAGGTCTTAATTTATTTGATTGTGCACACTTCGCATGCTAGCCTACGTGTTGCAACTCTTATCCAGATTAACAAGAATTGCGGGGCTAATATTTTTCTTTATTATTATTATTATCACATGTGGCACATTCTCTTAATTATATCAAAGATACACTTGGATCACATAGAATGGATAAATCAAAGAGCAAAATAAAGGATTAAAAATTAATTAATTAATTAATTAATACTAGGCCTTATCGAAAAGAGAGAAAAATATATAATATTCCATCCTCCATGGGAAGGCGTTGGTGACTTTCCTCCTTCTAGAATTGATTATTTATGAACATATCCTTCAGATCCACTTTATTTATTTAATCGTGCACATCCTAGAACTGCAACTCTTTTTTATTCATATCAAAGATAAAATAGGGATGCTCATGCTCTCGGGTGTGGCTTGGTTCTTGCCAAGGGAGACAGTAGACTAGTACGTAGAGGTGGACTGTTAAAACAAAAAAAGAGAAAGATCATGATCATGGTTTATAAACATAATTATTTACTGGGAATTTATCTAAATGAGAAAATAATTTGAGTCCTTGTCGCTCTACCTATCGATATTATGAGACAACCCTCTATTAGTTTCAAAATCGCTTGTTATAAGGAAGCTTCAACGATTGACTACTCTTTTTTGTCTTTGTCTACATATAATAATTAGAAAATTTTTGAAGGTGGAGACCAAGACCCACACCTGTGCCCCCATCAGTCTCTTAACTATGTCGTCTTCTCCATATTAAGATCAAAATTCATAATATATTTCAATACAACTTATTTCGCAAGGTTCAATGTTTGGACGCAATATATATATATATATATATATATATATATATATATATATATATAAAATAAAGATCATGTCTCTTTAAAGTTTTCATAAAATCCATAAAAGTAGAATATATATATTTGATCACAAATCACAGTTTAAAACATAAGAGCTAAACAACAGTGATGAAACATGCTCCTCTCCTAAGCGAGGATTTTATTAAAAATGTGGACAACATCAAACAGTTATTCTGCAGAGCTTCCAATAGCTTTCTTGAAACGAACTAGGAATGGATTTCCATCCCTCACAATCAAACGCCTGTTCTTAATCCCAAGATCTGCACAAACATTATCACTGCTACGACAATAGATAATCTTGTAGTCATATTGTCCAACTTTCTTAATTCTAAATGGACCAAAACGAATTTCAAAATATTCAAGTTTCACCGACCATCCTTGAGGGAATTCTTCAACGACATCCCATGCTGTCGGATTTCGAACACAACTAGGTCGTTCATCTGGGAAACGAATGATCAAAGGCGTACCCTCAGTTATGTTAATAACGGGCAATCCGATTAAAAAATCCACTTGCAAGCCTGAATTGACCTCAGAGCGAGCTTGCACAACGCTGATTGGGCAGCTATCATTTCCAGTTTTGCCCAGTTCGAGTCCACCACCCTTTCCTCTCAAAGCTGGTATGATCTGGTACCTGTCACCAAATGTAAGTGGCTGGCCATCTATGTCATACACAACATCATTAGCAGCGGAGAAGGCAAAAAGCAGGAAGAAGAAGAAGGCAAGGGATATAGAACTCTTCATTCTTTGAACTGGCTTACTATGATATGAAGGGCTAGGTTAATTTCTTTGGCGATGAATGATGCTCATCACTTTCCTATATATAGAGGTGCCAACCCTAACTTTCCCTTGCTCTTTTTATTTTTTTTATTCTTTTGAAAGTGGGAGGAGTCTAAACTATGATAATTTAATTTAGCATAATTTCAGAAAGCACGTGAAAAGGCCATGCAAGTCGATCTTATCCACGATTTGCCACATTAACTAATTATTAAAGAGCTAGCAACAAAATATTTTTTTATCATTTCGTTTTCCAGTCTCTTTCCTATAATGTGACGTGTTAGATTAATTAAAAACAACGTGCAACTTTCCATCATAAACAAATAATGTTGAACTTACAGATAAGCTATTAACTAAGGGGAAACCTTAAGATTTTTAGTTTGAAATCTTAGTGACTTATACAATTATTAAAAGGCATTTACATGTTACTTCTCTTGTTTCTAACAAGAATTATGCTGAATGGGGTTTTTATGTTGGTTTTTTTTTTTTTTCTTCTTCTTCTTCTTACCATAATGATTAATGATATATAGGAGGAATAAAATCTATAAAAAAAAAATGCATTCAAATTTAGTAGTATTAATAAATGTGATCATATATAATGTAAAAAACTATGAAAGACGCAAAAAGATATCAAAAAAATGGACGATGGTACTATATATATATATATATATATATATATTGTGAAGCTACAACCAATTAAGCATTCAAATTTTCAAGAGTGGCCACATTACCTTTGTCTTATTATTCGATTCCAATTAATTAGTCAATTTTTAATTTCATTTCTTATTGCATTTTGTTCTCTACAATTAATTAATTAGTGCGGTGATTTAAAAAAAGATTGAACTTGGCTTATTTTACAGCTTAACATATAAATTATTCTTTGTTTAGTACTTCAAAAGATTTTGGAGATTCAATAATCATGTGCTCACTTTTGCTTGAAAAACAAAATTCTTTAGCTTGCTGCACGTGATTCCACTCAAAACACAAGGCTGTAGCCATTGTCAGCTTTCTCAACCTTGAGCCAGTTAACAATGGTGCCAAGACGGTTTCCTTCAACTACATGAAAACCTACAAGTTTATAGTAACTTTTTTGTTATAATATTTAAAAAGACGAGAGGACCCATACTCCAAGAGAAATTTTTTTTTAAAAAAAAAATTATGGAAAGGATCCTCAAGTTGACAGATGGAAATGCTTTCTTTCATTCCCCTCTCTAACCTTATATTTTCATCCCTGGTATGGTTTTAGATATGTAGGGGTTCTGTTCCCACAGCAAACTGAGGAGAGTGTTCTGCATTGCCGATATCAAAGGACTCCTTGCTACTTCTGCGACATGGACAGCGGCAATAATTTAGTTGTCAGATTTTGGGGGAGGGTAAAATATAGGGAACAAGTCCAACACAGTGAGAGTAATACCCTCCTTAGCCAACTTATCTGCAACTTGGTTGGCTTTCATGTAGGACTAGGATTTAGAGTAACTCTTTAAAGTTAGTGCATCCCTCGTAATTAGAAAAATTCTTTCGAAACATATTTTGAGAGAAAAAAAAAAAAAAATCTAATGCCCAGATCCAATGGTACTTGGACTAATTGAACTAATATGTTACAAATAAATCACGATATTTTTCGTTTTACAAGTGAGAAATAAATCACACTCCTTTAACTTGTAAAGTAATAGATTTAATATATAAATAATTTGAGCCAGTGACACAATTTTAAAAATAAAATTATAATATTTTTATATCTCAAATTTAAATTTTTTATAAAAATAAAAAAGGACTTATGCGTAATAGTCAGTATCACGGCTTTAGCGCTCTTGCTTGTGAAGACCATAAACTCGACTTATAACATGTGCCGACAATGTTGATCTCAGGATGACTTCAATACCTCTTGTATATCTTTGGTTAATTAAGACTGAAATAGTTATCTAAGCGGTAAAAGTACATGAACCCTGCTTTTTTTAAATGGTCAAGATAACTAAGGGAGTAAAGTGTACTTGTCCAGAATAATAGGGAGCTGCATGTCATTTTCTTAAATACCAGAGAAATCAATGTTATTGTATGTTTTACAATATCATACTTAATTCCATTCTCCACTGAGAGAGATGACGACAAATCCTCCAGCATAATTTTTAACAGCAGATACATGTAGAGAAAAAAAAAAACTCTCTGGTCCATAACAATTCATTAAAACAGAAGATCTAGAGAGGAAGGCACTGTTTAACTCCCAGAATCACACTACATCTAGGCCCTCAGCTCCACTTTTGTTTCGATCAGAAAGAGGAACATACTGTTCAGCAGCAGAAACCTGCACAACCTCATAAACATTTCCACTAATCCATAAAACTGCATGAACCAAAAGAAGAGGCACTGAACAAGCCAAAGTCACCGCGAGATGAATCCCGGCACGCGTAGCAATCAGCTGTGCTGCAGTTGCAATTGCCAACAAAGCCAGCACAAAACGTTTGTCTATGATTTTGTGAAGCACGACAGAATTGGGACACGCCCTTAGCAGCAACAAATACAAGGTTGTCACATAGGTCATGATCACCAACAAAATCAACGAAACCTTACGCTGAGGGATGAGGGTTATGAAGAGTATAATCCACACAAAAAGTGTGTAGTATAAACCCAAGTTTGCCAGGTTTCTGATGATCCGAATGGCTGCAGCTTCTGGGGTCAAGGGAATGTTGCAGGGGCAGTAAAACTTGAAATCGTTTAAGTGCTTTTGGTGAGGCTCTTTGGGTTCATCATAGGCATCTGAGGCTGATGAAGGTGTTGAGGAAGTGGGGATTCTCTCTGTGGTTCCAAAATTCGCCATAATGCTAGGATCGAAGTTGGTGAATAATCTTCTGAAATTCCCAACAGAAATTTAACTAAAGTGGCAGAGATCTAGAAATGGGTTTTTTGTGCTTCTCTAAAATTTCATTGTGTTTGCCATTAGCAGCAGTTTATACAATATAAGCATTAAGGGAAAAAGAGGCACTCTGTTTTTGAAGACTTTGAATGAGAGAGAAGACTTAGTCAAGTAGCCTTTAAATAAGTCTTACATTCAATTGTATGAGGCCATCAAAGAATTTTCAGGCTAAGAGAAAAAGACCTTCTAATCTTTTATCGATGAAGAATTGACCCAGTGTTTAACGAAATTTCGTAAAAAGGGATATTGTATAACAAGATGGATCCTTCTTTGCAGTTTCCCTTGTAGTTGAGTTGATTATTTTGGCCCCACATGGATGTGATGTCAAATAATATTTCATGAACTTTGATACTCAATATGGTCCATGTTGAAATTTGAGGTCATTTAATATTTGGGTATGCTAATATATAGGGTATGCTATATAATATGTACTGTTTGCCAGTAGACCATGTCAAATCAGTAGAACAGAAGACAAGTAAATGCTTATCATAATGGCAATACTCTATCAAGGTCACAGTATTACGATTATCAAAACTTCTAGAACAAGTAATTATCAACATCTACAATTGTACCAGATAAAAAGAAGAAAGAACAGTTTAGCAGATGAAAAAAAAAAGCCAGCAGTTTTTTGGCCTTGCCACCTACTTCTGGGAAGAAAAATGAAAAAGAAAGGAGAAGAAAGGGAAAATAGACACTCTTTCAATCAGATGCTTAAAGATAATGTGCAGATTACAAGCAGCCTGGCCAATTTCCATGAAGAACGTCCTTGTTTTCTGCATTTCCATGGACATACACTTTGGGCTCTTTAACCTGGCAAGAATTCAAAGCAGACACTATTAGATCTAGAGAAGGTATAAAGCATTCAATCTTTGAGCTACTACTGACCAGGAAAACAGGTGGAAAGCCATAGTTAAGGCGAACTCTTGAGAACCCATCTTTGGAAAATAGACACTCGAATCCATCAATCACAGGATGTTCGCTGTAAAAGGATAACAGATAAGTAACAATTTCGTTAAAGAAATCACAACTGGACAGACTAGATGCTTCCATGTCCAAATCTTGAGATATTTTAGTGTTTATATTATTCATAAGTTCCTTAAATGATGACCATAATGCACACTGCTCTTGCTAATATCCTTCATGTTTGAGCAATGAGCATAGAATTCTCTACAGTGCATGTGCATCAAAACAACAGGCAAAATGTTCTTTCTGGAAGAAGGGGGAATATGGCAATGAACAACTCTCACTTTATGAGAAAAGTAAAATTTCTCTGGCGTAATTCGTGCAAGCTAATCTGTTCTTCTTTAGAATACCTGCGTCAGAGAGTAGTGAAAAATAACGTAATCTGAATGTTGCGAACCAAATTGAAAGAAATACCAGAATAGTAATGTGTTGTTTTAAGATCCATGAAGATTTTTAAACAAGCAATATATATATATATACCTCCATGGAAAATCACTTTCACAAAAGCGAGATATCCCATTCATGGCTGAAAATGTATCAATGTGAACCCACTGTTCATTTGTGTAATTATTATGAAAACCTGCCACACAAAAAGCACAGCATACTCATGACTCAAATCTAGACAAACTCCAGATTACTAGCTAGCAGCAATTTCATTAGCATTTTAAGATTAGCGACAGCTTACTCACCACTAAGATGCAATTCTTTTAAGGCATGACCACTCGGATAATTCCAGTAAGACGCCATGAAAGTTATGATGGTGAATCCTACACTGCAGGAAAGAGAATAAACACAAGCAGGAAGATGCAGACATTAACCGAGAAAGAAAAGACCACCTAACTAACCTGATTAGAAGTAATCCCAACACAATGAGAAAAAGCAAGTTCCAAAATGGCTTTTTCTTATTATTGTAACTGTAACATATGAAATAATAAGGTTAGTTATGGTGTCTTGTAGAAATTTGAATACTAATAATACAATTGATATGTGAAACAAAAATTTATTAAAAAAATGAATAAAGACGCCTAGGTAAAGTAAAGATATAAGTGTACCAGCATATTCTGCATTAAACTGTTCAGATATATTATTTTGGAAACCAAAATATAGCCAAGTGACCTTACATTCTACTAGCTGTAATTGAAGCAGATAAGTTGAATATGGGGATTGAACTTATGATGAAACGAAGCTCCTGCAATATCCATTAAAATGGTGTTGGAGACTTGCTTCTAAAATAATAAATAAATAAAGACATGCACAAATCATGCCACATATGTTCAGTTCTCTGTGTGAGTGAACTACCTTGTGGGGAAGTTTAGAATAAAGCAAAATAAAGGAGAGAACTGGAAAAATGAAGGATCGAACCCTTCTGTCTAAAAAGAGACCAACCTGCAAAGACAGCTTTTCAAGTTAGGAAGGGTAACAGATTTTCCTTTTTGATTTTCATTTGTCTTATTTTCTTGCGTCATTAATGACTAGCATCATACTTCATGTAAATTTGCAACTATTTAAATCCATATTCTTCAATTTGGAAAGGCCATTCATCATTACTTGACCTTTTCATACTCCTTGAAGTGTTGACGTTTCTTAAGAAAATGGAGACTTTATTATCAAAAGACTTACCAGTGAAAGAGGATATGCAGCAAGCAGTGAACGGGGAAGTGCTGAGGTGAAGTACCAGTGAAAAGCATGTGTCTAAACAAAAAACATTGTAAAGGAATAGAATCTATAAAGACAAATGGAGAAATGAATATTGTGAAGAAAGAAAATATGTGTCTATCAAAGACCTGCTTAAAATACGTGGAATATACGTTTCCATATACTAGGGCTATGCAAATGTCTACTAAAAATCTAAGCAAGGATACACCCCATTCGGAACTTCTGTTTAGTACAGAGTTAAACCAAAGGACTTCAAATTCAGGCCACAACCACCTCTTCCAGAAAACTGAATCAACCAATATGGTAAGACCTGTTGAAGGATAACCTCAGTCAAAACCAGAATTAACTCCAGCATCACTACCGTGCATCAATTTTACTTTTAATTTAAGGAACAAATATATATATATATATATATATATATATATATATATATAAAAAAAAAAAAAAACACTTCACCAACCTATGCACAATAAAGCCATCCCAATGCAACGTTTCAAAGCACCCCAAAATGAAACTTCTTTTGTCTTCCCTTCGAGAGATTACTCTTATTAGACAAAAATATTAAGCACAAACTTAAGATTCGAAATTGGAAATGTCAAAAGGAAACAAAGGGCAAACTAAAATCAAGTACATCATCAAGCAAAATAACATACCAATAATAGCTGCAGCCCAAGGGGACCAAGAAGTAGCAGTGTATCACATCTGAATACAATTGTAGCAAAAATCTGATCATCAAATAATTGAAAAAAAGATTATTTCACAGAAATCAAAGAGCCTCAGGCATGCTTTATAATTGAAAAAGCCCACTTGTTTCAGAAGTCATGGCATGCATTTTAAACTCGTCAGCTTGTATGAACTCATGGAAGGCCAGTAAATTCAATTCCTAAATTTGTAAGGATGACACAATCCTGAAACAGATTTTAAAAAAGAAAAGAAAACACATTTCTTTTTTGGTTACTTATTAGATAATTTCAAGTTGAACGCACATGCATACTAAATTAGTCATCTTCTTTTGGCTCAAGCAATTCCTTCAATTTAAACGCACTTTTACAAGTACCCTAATAAGTTATCAATTTCACCTCCATAGAAAAGCACCCTCCCTTCTGACAAGGAGTTTATAATATTCTATGGAATTAAGATACTGTACTGGATATTAAAGTAAACAGATATAAAAGCTTACAGGGAACATACCAGAGAGTTTAGAGCTGCATAAAAGTGCCCCTTAAACCAGTATCCATATGCCAAGTTGACTACAAAAAAGAGTACAGCACCATATATTATATGCTCATCAATTTTTAAGAAGATACAAAATAGATAAATTATTAAAGTTATGGCTTTTGTCGGGTCATGTACTAAATAGGATTGTTACTTCTTTTATAGAAGATAGTTGATAGAAAGAAGAAAGAATACAATTATACAGGACAACAAGATATACTCCTGAAAAGAAACCAGCTTAAAAAGAAAAGGTATATACATAGCCAATGAGCTATTTGCGCTCACCCACCCCACCCCCCCCCCCCCCCCAAAAAAAAAGAAAAAAAAAAAAACACAAAATGCTTTTCATCCTAGAAAAACAATATACATAGGAGGAGTATAAGAGGCAAGGAGTAAAGCTCCGAATAATTACCTATACCCAAAGCAAGTATGTTAGGAAGTTGTCGTGTACAATAGAACAACAAGTGAAACTGAATGGCAGTTAGAATCACAAAGAAGGCTTCTACTTGGCGCCCAAATTTGTCTCTTAACTGGAAAACGAAGAAAAAGCAACATATCAACTTAGTACACTCTTATGAAAAAGGTTTATAAACTTCACTAGCCGGAAGCAAGGAGAAATGAAGCTATCATACAAAGAGAGGGAAGAGAATGGGCATCCATAAATGATCAATAATAACTTTTCTTTTTATTTTATTATTTTTTTTTCCAAGGGACGGGGGAAATCTAACCACCCAATGCAGACTTTTTCTATTTCCCTTTTATGGCAATAGAAAAATTTACTATTAAAAAATAAATTTTGGTGTCAGTAGCCAGATGCACCAATGTCCTGCAAATATTGCACATTACTTCAGGACCTTAAACTCCTCTCAAACTCTTGAAAATGAATGAATGTGCAGACTCAAAATGGAAAACTAAAAATAAGTTGGTCAAAACTCAATAGAACACAACCCTTCCAGAGGTGGCAGACCTACTCTCTAGGACAAAGTTTAAAAAAATGTTTCAATCCACCCTGATCTCGAGTGGGAGGGGGAGAGAAATTTGAGGGTTTGAGGAAGGAGCAGAATTGGGTCCGTGCAAATTCCATTCTGCCCTCGGGCTTAAGGATCTTCTCAACGATGCTTTGGTACTTTTCCCCCTTCCCCATCTATTCAATCCATCCAAACATAGTATACTTTCCTCTTCTACCATCATTAATAATAATATGGGAAAGGTCATCTCTTACAACATATTAATTGATAGCTCTCTCAAATTATCATATAATATCCACCATTACTCAAAATAAAAAAAAAAAATTCCCAAAATCCAGACACTGTCCAAAAAAAGAACCAGTCACCAATACAGCCATTTCATCCTTTCTTTATGTATCAAAACTAGACAAATGTTTCTCATAAGGTTTAAAAGATATGCAATTTCAGCAACTCAAGATTTAATAAATGGAATGCTGTCTATCTGACAATTGAAAGACCAGAAGCACAGGAGGAAAGTTATAATAATTCGAGCCATCTACGAGTACTCTATCAACAAAAGAGTTGTCAAAAGAGATTTAAAATAGGAAAACGAAAGATATATACCTGAAGACGAAAGAACCTGAGTGTACATAGTATGAGGCAACCTAGGGCCAGTCGAACTACATACCAACATTAAAAAAACATATTAGTTTGCCGGGTACGGTAGAAGGGATACATGAGAAAAACATATGGAGATTTCAAATTTATGCATTTTCTATTTCTAAAATGTCCAATATATGTTTTATATCTTCTATGCAAAAATGTTCCATTTTCATAAGATCTTCTTGACTGTTATTCAAAAGGTCCAATAATGTATGTATATTGGACCTTTTGAGACAATTATAGATCTGGGGAGGCAATTCTAATTGGTCAATAAAATATATTTCAATACTATTAGGAGGTTTATTAAACATATACAAATAGTATACCACCTAATTACCTATAAGAAGGTTAAGGAACCCGCAAATATTGGCAAAACTACAATTATTGTTAACCATCTGATGAAGAAATTCAAAGCATTATCTGCTTCGGTAAGGCTTTTTACACAAGAAGAAAGCAATTCTATAATGAGTCAAGATTGTATGAATGTCCCTGTGAGGTTCCCAAATACACTACACAGGAGAAAGAAAATAAGAATACTGAAAACCAACGGAAAATCATGTGCTGTGCATTTCCCTAACATAATAAAATCATAAAACCTATCATTTAGATGACAAATTAGGGACAACTCTTTCTGCCACAGTAAAAATGCTGCCATTAATGGTACAGCACTTAAACTGTTATTTTATGGGAGTGTTTACAGGGTGAAGAGTCCAAGCAACTGGTGTATTTTGTTTGACAGTTACTATTTCTCTCTCAAAACTGTGATTCACTACACTTACTTTCAGTGATGCATAGCAGAACTCGTGAAATAAATAAATAAATTTGGTATAATGACTGCATTCAAGTACAGAAAAAGCTACCTATAAGAAGACCATAAAACTTCGGCAAATGCAGCAAGCTTGTTGTTAACACAAATGGAGCTGCAACTAATGATACTAGCAAGGCACCTAAAAGAGACACAACCAGAATATTAAATAGAGAGCTACAACAATGCACTGTCAAGTAGTCAAAAAATATATAAAAATTGCTTGTCTTTTGTAAAACTCATTGTCATCAATCTAATTGAAGATGAAGACTTATATACTTCGATTTAAAGTATTAACAAGTAAACAAAATGAAATACCAATTGTGAAATAAGCTGTGAGTATCATAAAGAGTAAAAGTGGATTCAAAATAGGCTCGTGATCTATGCATCATATGTTTTGTAACATGAAAACCAGTCCGGATTGCCTATAAACTAAAGCAAAATAAGACTTAAAGGCTAGTTATCACAAAAGCTTACCAATAAAAGTGCGAGGAACTACCCCTGGGAATTCCATATGATCATACTATTAATAGAAATGTAGAAGTGAGCAATCGAATCAAGAATTTAACGAGTGTAACTTAACAAAGATAAGTCTATGTCAAAAATAGAACCAAGAAAGCTTACACTGTCTATGTGATACCCGTGATAAAGAATGTCGTGCATTGCCTTTGTGAGCCCAATAAAACGAAATAAGCAAACTGAGTCAGGAAGATAAGGACTTACCAAAGCCAAGACATAGACTGTAACAAGTTGCTGATAAAATGAACTTTGAAACGGTTCTTTTTTTTTTTTCCTCCCTAAAATATAAAACTAAAAATGGAATAGGCATTGGCTATTTAAATTCAAGTTAAGTATAGACTGTAACAAGTTGCTGATAAAATGAACTTTGAAACAGTTCTTTTTCTTTTTTTTTTCCTCCCTAAAATATAAAACTAAAAATGGAATAGGCATTGGCTATTTAAATTCAAGTTAAGTATAGACTGCAACAAGTTGCTGATAAAATGAACTTTGAAACAGTTCTTTTTTTTTTTTTTCTTTTTTTTCTCCCTATAATATAAAACTAAAAATGGAATAGGCATTGGCTATTTAAATTAAAGTTATACTTAACTTGGTTGGAAATTCTAAATTCATCATCTTAAAAAAAAAAAAACTTTATGCAAGGCTGACTCAGTTGTTACTATTCCTCCTTAAGATAAATAACCTTTTTTTTTTTTTTTTTTTGTGACAAAGAGAAAGGCTATTTACAAAGGAATTACATTGAACAATATTACTGACTATAAAATGGAAATATCCACTCCCCTTGAAGATTGTGATCAATACATAACCCATATTTCACTTGCCCACTTCCTTTCTCACAGCTAAGAATTCCAAGAGAAAGCTTTATCAAAAACTAATAAATCTAAATTACGGAATCATCTTGCTTACCGATTACAAAGTATAACAGAGTACGAAGTGAATCATACAGAGAATTACCTGAATGTTGAAACTTTCTTCCACCTTAGTATACGGCACCATGAATACATAGAAAGCAGCAATTGATGCCAACAGTAAATCATAACCATAACGCTCGCAAAATTTCCAAGAGTTGGAAGCCATTGTTTACTTCCGGCAGCTAGACTCCAGACTACTCCGACCTGCGACTTCAGATGAAGGTTAGAAGCTTGTCAGCTACTCAGCAATGGGCTTCGTGGGCTTAGTCTTGGGCTTTGACTTGTTTCTTTTGACACATCGATAATTTCTTTTTCTACGTCCCATTTAGATTATGTTCCGGAATCTAAAGTTCCGAACGAAATGCATCGAATGCATCAAAAGAGAAAAAAAATCCCCTATTTCTCATTACGAATATGGCCCAGCGACCGAAAATATAAAATGCTTACGTAAAAATTTCATCTGCACTTCCAATCGGATAAAGTACGACACCAATGGAAGCCTCTGTTTCAGCGTCTGCGTCTCTAGCTCTGCGCCTACACTGTTTCCCGCCAAACACCATAACCACCTCCACCACCACCAACTGCAGTGGTTTTCAGTCCTTCAAGTTGAGAGCTTCCACTGAATCCCTGTCGATTGCTAGAGAATCACCTGCAACTGCAAACCGTCACAGCCAAGTATCCAAATTTTCCGTCAAAAAGGTGAAACATTTCGCAGAAAAAGATGCTTTCCCTGAATCCCTACCCCTCCATAACAAAAACCCAAGTTCCATTTACAAGGACATCAAGAAATTCGCAAGGCAAGACAAGCTCCGAGAGGCTCTCACTATCTTGGATTACCTGGACCAACGGGGTATCCCTGTAAACGCGACAACTTTCTCTGCCCTCATTGCTGCTTGTATTCGAACCAAATCCTTGTCTGCGGGAAAGGAAATCCATACGCACATTCGGATTAATGGGCTCGAAAAGAACGAATTTTTGAGCACAAAACTTGTCCATATGTACACATCTTGCGGCTCCATGGCAGATGCTAAACAGGTGTTTAATGAGTGCTCCACCGCGACTGTGTATCCATGGAATGCCTTGCTCAGAGGAACTGTGATTTCAGGTAAACGGCAGTATGTTAATGTGCTTTCAACTTTTTCAGAAATGAGGGCATTGGGGCTTGAATTGAATGTGTACAGTTTCTCCAGTGTTATCAAAAGCATTGCAGGTGCATCAGCACTTTTCCAAGGTTTAAAGACTCATTCCATTTTAATCAAAAACGGGTTTATTGATAGCCCAATTCTCCAAACGAGTTTGATTGATATGTATTTCAAATGTGGCAAGACTAAGCTTGCCCGGAAAGTGTTTGAGGAAAGTGCTGAAAAAGAAATTGTTGCATGGGGAGCAATGATTGCCGGTTTCACACACAACAGGCTCCATAGGGAAGCATTAGAGTATGTAAGGATGATGGTAGACGAAGAAATAAAACCAAATTCAGTTATAGTGGCAACAGTTCTTCCTGCAATTGGTGAACTTTGTGCATGGAGACTAGGCCAGGAAGTTCATGCTTATGTTCTCAAGACAAAATCGTACTCAAGACAAATTCCAGTTCAAACTGCATTAATTGATATGTATTGTAAGTGTGGGGACATGAGTTCGGGAAGACGAGTTTTTTACAGTTCAATGGAGAGGAACACTGTTTGTTGGACTGCTTTGATGTCTGGTTATGCCAATAATGGGAGACTTGAACAGGCACTGAGGTCCATAGTTTGGATGCAACAAGAAGGGTTCAGGCCTGATGTTGTCACAATTGCCACTGTTCTTCCAATTTGTGCTGAGTTGAGGGCTCTGAAACAAGGGAAGGAACTTCATGCTTATGCTTTGAAACATTGGTTTCTACCCAATGTATCTTTAACTTCTTCGTTGATGGTAATTTACTCTAAGTGTGGCATACTGGAATATTCTACAAAATTATTCAATGGTATGGAGCGAAGGAATGTGATTTTGTGGACATCGATGATTGACTCATATGTAGAAAATGGATATCCATATGAAGCACTCGATGTGATTAGGTCAATGCAATTGTCAAAACATAGGCCAGACTCGGTTGCTATGGCAAGGATGTTGAGTGTTTGCAGCGAACTAAAACTTCTGAAGCTTGGAAAGGAGATTCATGGCCAGGTCTTGAAAAGGGACTTCACATCAGTTCATTTTGTTTCTGCTGAGCTTATCAACATGTATGGAACCTGTGGAGCTGTTAATAAAGCAAAGTTGTCATTTGATGCTGTCCCCGTTAAGGGTTCAATGACATGGACTGCTCTGATAAAGGCATATGGACATAATCAACTGAGTCAAGATGCAATTGGGCATTTTCATCAGATGAGATCAAAAGGTTTCTCTCCAAACCACTTCACTTTCAAAGAAGTTCTATCTATATGTGAAAGAGCTGGTTTTGTTGATGATGCTTGTAGGATTTTTAGTTTAATGTCTGGTAAATATAAAGTTAAACCATCTAAGGAACACTGCTCTATAATGATCCGACTTCTGACACGTTTCGGTCGACTTGAGGAAGCACAGAGATTTACAGAAATGAGTTCATCCTTATAGCAAAGGAAATAGGACCATAGGACCATCTTTTCTGTTGAATGTTTTTGTGTAATCACTGTCAGCTGATTGTAGCAATTGTATAGAAATATTGCAATTTTTCAACTGAGAAACTGTCAGTTGTAAATGTGTGTCCACTATGCAGTTTTTCTCTCTTCATCATCTAGACTTCATGAGAGTGGCTAAGGGCATGTTTGCATTTTATTTTATTTTATTTGTTTTCTCTGTCAGAAGCACTTTTTTTTTTTTTGGCAGGAAAGAAGCACTTTTATATGACTTTTAAAATGGAGAAGTGTAACTCATATTTATTTATTTTGGTTTCTGAAATTTTTTTCCCTGTTCCAGTAGACATGATAACAGTAATTTTGTTCGTAAGTTTTCCATTTTTTTTAAGTGGGTTGTGAATTTTAGTAAAGTGCCACGTCCCAAAATATAAAAAAAAAAAGAAAAATAATTTTAGCGAAGCATAGTTTTTAAATCAATTTTTTAAATTAATTTACAAATAAGAATTTTGATCAAAACAATTTCAAATAAAACAATTCTTTCAATTTTCGTGAGATTTTTATCATCTACATTTGATATAAAGACAAAAGGTGCTACAATTCATCTAAAAATAAGATCTCTTTAATTCATAGATTACCATTATATTTATTAGCAAAACAAATAAATTTTAAGATCTCTTTTCATAGATTACGATTATATTTATTAGCAAAAAAATAAATTTAATTTAAAAAAAAAAAAATGAAGGAAATAAGACGGTTCGGTTATAAAGTAGTTCCGGAAAGTAGAAAAACAGAGGACGGAAGAAGAGAAGCGCTGCGAACTGTGAAGAAACCATTCGCTTTATTGGTCCTTCATTCTCGCATACTTCGGTGAACTTCGGCCATTGCAAAGGAAATAAAGGAGAGCCCTTTTGGCATACTTGAGCTCACCCCAATCAAATCTCTCACTAAAGGAGCTAAAAAAAGTGTTTTTCCCCCTAGTTCTCTCTTGGGTAAGTGTTGCTGCTTGCGGCGCCTTATTTCATTATCTGCAGGAGTGACCCGAAAAAAGGAAAATTTGTAACTTTGTTAGATTAGGGTAACTGGGCTTCAATTAATTTCTCAGCATATGTTAATCTCATGACAGTTTAAATACATGAAGAGCTTAAGCAGTACTCTTGGTGACTGTAGTCTGTTGCCCTGAACACTGTAATTTATCATTCTTGGTTTCAGAGAATACTTTGTTATGTTTTTTTCTTTTATGTGGTGGGTTCGTATCTGAACTGAATAATGTGGTATGCCTTGTGCCAGTGGTAGTCTCTTCTTGTGTACAGAATGCTTACATTGCTAAATTGATCATTTTGCGTATTAGTTTGATGAAAAGCTTATCTATGAAAAGCCTCTCTGATTTCCAAGTCCAAAATGACTGAGTTATGAATGGTATAAATTGGATAAATATGATATTTTGTATTTTATTATCTTGATTGTAATATTGTTTTCTTTGTTACTGTGATAATTTGTTAGTCTGGTTCTACCATGGTTATAGAGGTCAATTTCACATGTTTTTACTTTGATATTAGCTAAAATTGTTTTGTTTCAAATGTCACAACTTTCATTATTTCCTGTGTATTTGAGTTGCAGTCCCTTGTTGTAGTACATCAACTTGTAGTATATGCTCCCTCAGACTGGTATATAGACTATTGGTGCAGAAATGGCTGCAACTAAAACTAGAGGTAGTAGCTTCTCTCGGAACCTGTCAGCTGTAACATCAACTCAGAATCCTGGACTTAAGCATGGCCCTAATGGAACAATGCTTTTATCTTCTGGGATACCAGATCTCGACAGTAATTTTCTATCTTTTCCTCTGCTCTCAAATTATCCTTAGATTAAGTAAATGACTTAGAAGTTTTTCAAGTGATTCATGTCCAGTTTCTTCTCTTAGAGTTCCAATGTAATTGCTTTTGATTTGTAGAGATGTTAGGCGGTGGATTTTCTCTGGGTAGCCTTGTCATGATCATGGAAGATGCAGAAGCACCTCATCATATGCTATTACTGAGAAATTTTATGTCTCAAGGACTTGTCCATAAGCAACCACTACTGTATGCTAGTCCGACTAGAGACCCTAAAGGATTTCTGGGTACTTTGCCAAGTCCTAAGACATTGAAAGATGACACATCTCGGGGTCATGATTCTAACAATGTAGTGTGATTTGTCCATTTCATTCTTTCATGTACTATTTAATTTTAATTCTGTTATGATTCTATGATCTTATGTTGGGCTTATAATTTCAGGAGAAGGATCTGAGAATTGCTTGGCAGTACAAGAAGTACTTTGGCGAGCCTCAGTTAAATGTCAATGCTAGTAATGGTGAGTTTGTCTATAATTTTCTGGCCTCAATTTTTTAAACATCTGTCCTATTTCAGTTGTTTTGTTTACTTTTTTTTTCTCAAGTAAAAATATGCATATCTAATATCATTATGGATGATTTAATTTACTTAAATTTTTCATCATGGTTTTTCCCAATCCCCATTCAGTGAACTTCATATAAAATAGGTAAGCATAGCAGTATCATCAGTAACCTTTTCTGACCTTGGGGTTTTATTGTATCAAGTTCCATAGGAAATCAAAGTTCTTGGTTAATTTGTCTGTACGGTAAAATATCATCTCAGCATTTGTAAGTACTAGGTAAAACAGATTATATATTGGTGACATGGTGGTATGTGCTTTGAGAATACAGATTTTCCTTTTAATGAAATTTTCATCTATTTTAATTTTTGCTATGAAAAAATAAACAATTAGCATTTTGATGAATCTGCCAAGTGAGGTTTTGTAGAGCCTTGAGATGAATCATACTGTTATCATGCAGGTGGCAAGCATGACTATAGCAATGACTTTGACTTGAGGAAACCCTTGGAAAGGCAATTTTTTAGTGGCTTGCCTATAGAATGTGTTAGCATTCAAGATTTTACAAGCCTTGCTCCTCTTCAGGACCTTTGTGCTAAATTTTTAGCTCAATTCCCACGGTACAGCAATGAACTCCTGCACTTTATATGCTAGTTGGTCAGAGATGTACGTAACTATTTTATATTTTTTCATCTTGTTGTCTGGTTCTCCAGCAAGATTTTCTTGCTCTCTTTGGTGAGCAATTACTATGTCTTCCTAGGACCAATAAAATAAAATATCAAAGGAAAAAAAAAAAAAAAATTCCATTAGGATTTGAATCAAGGGTGTAGGACAGGTCTTTCTAAACAACATTTGACTTTTTCCTTGATATATGCTTTTTGCAGCATATGCGGTTTTTGTTTTATCATGTTCAAATTTTGTTTTCATCCAAGAGGGTCAACTGTATAGGCACAAAAATAATGATACAAGATTTTTGCACTCGGGCTGCAGTAATTTTTTGGAAGTTTTGCAAATGTGTGTGAAATAAATAGTTGATCGTTAACAATCACTTTCTCAACAACCAAAAACCTGTTAGGATTCAGGAACTGCCTCTTTTGCCACTCTCTTGCCTGCTGGAGTAAAATGAACAAGCAGGAGTTGCACTTAGGAAATTGAAGTTCTTACCTATAGCATACTCTATCGTTAGAAACTCTGTGGCCATGAAAGCAATTAAATGTATGAATTTTGTGTTTGTAAACTTCTCTAATGCCTTATATAATCTCATGTTTCATTACTTTATTATCAGGAACATACTGTACTGAGTGATTTTTAATGAAATTAATCTAAACAAAGAAACTCTGTCAATGCCTATTTTTTTGATGTTTTGGGTGACATCAACAGAACTGGAGTTAGTATTTCCTCTGCTGGTCGAATTGCCATTCAATCATTCTGTTCTCCACAATGCAAATATTCAAACATGGTGAGTGACTACTTCACTTTTTTCTTTATCTTTTATGTGGTAACCAAATTTCTTCCTTCCCTCGGAATCTATGGTCTACTTCTCCGATTTTCTTATGCACTTGATTCTGTAGGAAAGCATTTATCTCTTGATAGGAGAATTTGGGATCACGATCCCCTAACAAGATTGTATCATGTTCCTTCTTTCACAGCCACATAATTAATTATTCATTTCCCAAGTCTGATACTCCACTCTTTCCTCATCTATTTTATATTATCAGCAAAGCTTTTAACATTGTATCTTATAAATGTCGGAGGCTTTTCGATTTTGCAATTTTTTAATATAAGAAATCAATATTGCAGGAGTGGCATATGCTTTCCTTTATTAGGTCTCTGAAAAGCATGACCCGGACTTCAAATGCTGTTGTTGTGGTGACATTTCCACCTTCACTTCTTTCTCCTTCTTGCTCAAAAAGATTGCAACATATGGCAGATACCTTACTTTCTGTCAAGGCAATTCCAGGTTTGCATTCAGATTTTCAATTTGATTAATCGATTACCCCAAACTCACCGCTAAACTAATGTCTGTCTGTTTCAGATGAGGACAAGGAAATGGAAAAACTGCTTACTGGCTACCAGGATATGGTTGGGCTCTTAAATGTCCATAAAGTGGCACGGCTGAATACTCAGGTTGATTTGTTCTTCATCCTGCCTATGTGTACAGTAAAGGATCTTTTATGCTTCGCATTAATTCTCTTTTGCATGTATGTTTATATTTACCATGAGCTGATATAAGTAACTATCTCTATTCATCAATTTATTTACCCCCTTCTGTATACTTTTCTTGATGTGTTGTCCCTCTCTTGTGCTTTCACATGACAAATATGAGCCCCATATGCTATCGTGTTAGCTTCTAGCATCAATTCATTATTATCTTTATTTATTAATAAGTTTGTATTAACTGTCTGAATTCCAACTTCTCTGCAGGTTCCTGTGATTCTTGAGGCCACAACATTCTCAATAAAATTGCAAAAACGGAGATTCTTGGTTTTAGAATGTCTAAATCAAGCCCCTGTTGATGGTTCAAGTGGGAGTTCTTATGGTAAATCTGGTACTTGTTCTGGATCAACTAAAGCAGGACCACTTGATTTTTAGATGATGATTTATACTTATATATTTTATCGGACGATTCATGTCACTAAAGCAAAGCTAGCTAGTTGTTACTCAGTCAGATTTGATTGAACATTTGCTCTCAAGAATAGGGCCCAAGATTTTTGATCCATGAAATTGTCACTCACATGATGAGTTTCTATAATTTGGACCACAAAGTGATGTATTTTATGTTTACATGAATGCAAGTTCTTACATATACAATGTATAGGAAACGCCAATTTTGCACGGCGTGGTTTAATGATGACACAGCCGGCAAGGTGACCTCTACAGCAACATCTTCAGCAAATGAAATTTGATTATTATTGTAGAAGTTGTGTGGAAATAATCTCCTAGATACAAGTTTGGCACTTTCAGAAACCAAATAACGAGGGAAGGAACACTATTATTCCATTGCGTTAATTGCCCATCTCAAACCAGGACTTTCCATGTGCACCTCTCCCGCACTCCTTTCCCCCATACAAACACACCCCTTTCCTGCCACCATTGTTGTAGTTTAAGTACTGGGAAGGCAATCACATCCCTTATACTTGGAGAGTTCGTCAAAAACATCACAAGCCTATCAATTCCAATCCCCTGAAAAAAAAAATAATAATAAAAAAAAAAATTAAAACCTTCATTATTAGTAGCTAAGAAACAAATGTGAAGGACCAAGAAAAATAAGTGAAAAGAAGCAAAATGATCTGTCAGGCTACATTGAGCAGCAAAAATAATCTTTTTGTTGGATAGATTAATGCCACCCAGCCGGGGTGGTCTCTTTTCAAGACCCATGTCATCCAGGGTAGCCTGATAACTACTGATAACTACACAAAAAAGGACAGACAATTATGCAAAGGGATGAACATAATTGATACCAGTCCAGAAGCTGAAGGCATTCCGTATTCCAAAGCTGTCAGAAAGTCATCATCCAGAGTAACTTCATATGAGTCATCCTCATTTTCCATTCCTTCCTTATCACGTGCATTTGAAATAGCAGCCGCTTTCTGCTTTTCATGCTGTCTAATTTGATCCTATAAGCGTCCTCTCTGCCAAGTCAAAACCACGTAACCATTTTGTTTATTAGCAAAACACGGCTTACAGTCCAAAAATCAGTGTGTTAAATTGTCCAGTCACTATGAAATTCATTCTGTTCCCAAGATCTTGACCTTAAATAATCTCATTTTACATTTATAGTACAGTTTGGCAATTATTAGTAAACACACAATCATTACAAAAGAATCCTCTAGATTTTTTTGTCCACTGTAAGCCCTGCTATAAACATCAAAAACCACCAAAAGTTCCAACTAAATTGCTTGATGATATTTCATGAAAGGATTACATGTACAGTCTAATGGGTATAATCCAACCATCAATTATCAACTGCAGCGTAGGAAAATGCTTTTGACGAATTGATTCTGTGTGGTACATTTAACATTCTGAGATATTTAATAGTCCAGAAATCAGACATCAGCAAAAATGTGTCCAATCAAACATGCTCTTTTCTTGTTTTCTTCATATCTCTATAAATCTCACACATGCAGCTGATGAGTCTCGAGTCTATTATCTCTCCCACTGTTTATTGCTTTCGGACAAAGTTATCGTTTAGACACAACAAACTTTGGCTTTTCACTTTTTAACTTTCAGTTAAAACTACTTCAAAACTCTAGCAAAAGAACAATATTTAGCATCTGCATCCTACAAGGAGATATAGTCCCTTCTTTTTCTCAGATATAAAAAAAAGTTGATAACCAAGTAACATAATCTTTAGTTCTGGCTAATATCAATTTCACTAGTTATAGCTGCAGAGTTCCTGAATCTGAAATTTGTAATAATTTTGCGAAAGCTTACCTGATCAATAGGATCAGTCAATTCAGAGAATGCATTGGCCAGCTCACGACCACAGATGAATAGTTCAAACCTCTCAGTCATACCTGTATATCTAATAGGAGGAGAAAGTGTAAGATAAAAGATAATATCCAGAGCATATTATTGAGATTTCTTATGGTGATGTTGCAAGGAATTTAATCACTGTATGCCAGAAAATCGACAATAAAAGATGAATATTGACAATTCATTCTTAAAACTCAGCTAAAAGGGAAGCAAATAGCGTCCTACCATTAAACCCCAACTGCCAGCAAAATTATATTAGTATTCAATAATTACATTTAACCATTAAAAAGTGGCAGAAGAATTTTTAAATCCGATATAGATCGTAATAAACTATATCCACTTGCTGAAACATTCAGTATGCACCAGCATAATACTGTATAGTTTCCAGGTAAAATGTTACAACCTTCGGTGTGGTTTAGCCAGCGGAGATACTTCAATTGGATAGTCTAGAACAAAAGTAGGTTGTATGAGCATTGGTTCTACAACAATCTCAAAAACCTAAAATCACAGCACGAAACAAACTGCTTAGCACATGCAAGAAAAATTTACAGTATAACAAATATCAAATGAATAAACAGATAGGGACGTAAATTAAATTTATACATCACCACATTGAATTAATTGCAAAAATAATCAAATAAAGAAAAAAAGAGTTGCTAATCAACCTCATTAAGTAGGTGGCCAATGGATTGGCATGCTTCAACGGAAGCTTTATCTTTCTTTTCAAGATTCTTTCCAAGGGTACTCAAAGTAACTTCCTTTGCAATCTGAAGATCATTTCCCAACTCATTAAAATCAATCCCCGCAGCTTCTTTTACAAGGCTGTGCATTGTCTCCCTTCTCCAGGGCCGCTCCAGGCATATCTCCACTCCCTGAATGGATATATACCCCCACTTCATCAGATTTGTTGTATTGTGAATGTCAGGATGCACCAGCGTAAGACAACAGTGGAGCTAGTAGCAGTATAATAGGATAACAAGAAGTACATCTTATTCTTGTTTAAAGTGAAAAGAAAAATGCAATAAGGGTTATTTTTTTCTCTGACAAAAGAAAACTCCCGTAATAAGATCATGATGAGGTGTACACAAAACCCAGACTTCCATTCCAAGATAGTGCACAAGAGTTAAAACTTGAAAGGGATGAAAATAGCAACTCATCTTTGAACATTTCTTTTCATTTCTTTCTTTTTTCCCCGGTTAAGTGATCTTCGAGGCAATTACTTAAGAAGCAGGGATGCCTAGTAAATTGATTAAATCCAGTTACTTTAAAATAACTTGCACATAATAACTCTTATTATCAGAAGGAATACAGATCCGTGAAATTACATTTAGCAAGAACAACTATTTATTCTATGGATCCCAGAGATAAATAATGTTGACCTGGTAATCAATGGTAAGCTTCCCATGAACAGTAAGAGCACATCGAGTGACAATCTCCTCTGCCATGTTCATCATGCTTTGGTAGTCCGAATATGCTTCATATATCTAAAACAAACAAACATCAACACTATCAGAATGACATTCAAGATAAACTGAGAATTTATCAAATAAATACATAAATATCGAAGTACCAGAGATGCCTTATTGAATTTGAAGCAAGCAGATTGAAAGCTCAAGATATCAAGTGATCACGGTAGCTAGTATATTTATGCATACAAGTAACACACTAACCTGATTTCAGATTCAATGTCCAATCAAATCAATCACGTTACAGGAAAATCAATGGATTCTTAAAGTGCAGCTTGACATCTGTAAATTGAAAAATTTACCTCTATACTGGTAAATTCAGGATTATGACGAGTTGAAATTCCTTCATTTCTAAATATCCGGCCAATCTCGTATACTTTTTCAAACCCTCCACCTGCCACCATGAAACACATTGGAATAGTTAACTGCTTGACTAATTAGCAACGTTTCTGTTTATATTATTCCAAATTCAAAGCTCGAAGAAGTCCATCCCCCTATGCAACCATAGGACAAAGACAAACATTCTTCTGTAATTTTTGAAGCAAAAATAAATGTGATTATCCCTAAAATGGAAAGAGAACTTTCTAATTATTGTGGGATATAAAACCACATCTCAACATCACCCTCAGCATTTCACAAATGACAAAAGACCCAAGATCGTGACATATATAAATTGTTCTTTGCAATGCCTACAGATCTAAATTGCTCTCTGTTAATATAAAAAATAAAAAAGCTAACTCAATTGTATCTTCAGATAAAAATATATAAGAGACTGTCCTCGATACTTCCTCAGCCTGGCAAAGAAAAGAGGCTTGCAGCATGATTTATTTGTTTGTATAATGGTCAAACCAGGACTTCATAACTGACAGTTCTATTGAGATTCACTAGAAAATAAAATAAAATAAAATAAAACATTTTAAATCTCACCAGCATTCTCTTCAGGTGCAGTTCAGTTGCAATTCTCAAATATAGTTCCCTTCCGAGAGAATTATGGTATGTAATAAATGGCCTCGCTTCTGCTCCGCCAGCTGCTCCCTAGTCAAAAGAAATTAATCAAAAAAAGAAATCACCAAATAACAAACGTCGTACTCACCTTATATGTTGTATTGATAGACTGAAAAGATTTATGGTCTTTGCATTAAATCAAAACCACTCATCTAACCTAAGGTAACATATATCAAAAACCAATAGCAGATTCAACTAAAACTATTAAGCAATATTGACATCAACAAACCTGCAAAACCGGCATTTCTACTTCAACAAACCCAAGAGAGTCCATTGTCCTTCGTATCTCTGATACAATCTATCCAAAAGAAATAATTAGCAGAGTAATACAAACATTGTATTCAATTGCTCAGACATTAAATTAAAAGGAAATAATGCTTACATCAATCTTTCAAAGTATAGCAAAAATAGTGAGAAGTCATAATTCTCAAATAAAAATTTATCGTGTTCATTCAGGTAGAAGCCATCATTATATTATTAAACAAGGAAGAAGGAACTACAGACATAGCCTTACTCTGTAAAATAATAATAAGAACTAAGAATGCAAGATAAAGAAAATATTGAACTGATAAAAAAATGGAGACTACACTGAACTTTAATCACGAGGTTAAGACTGGTGTAAAGTAAAAGAAAACATATGCATAAAAATTAATGCATTACAGGTTAAAACATAGTTCACTAAAGAAAACCTATGATCTGAACAAAAGAAATAATAATTCTTCTTATTCTTAGCTTTCATTTCTCACACTAATTTAAGATTCGAAGGCTGAATATTAAAAAAAAAAAAAAATAGCAATATAAAACCAACTTTCAAAATTTAAAAAGAATAAATATATAATTTTGATATCTGGAAGAGAGACAATATTACAAGAAAGCACACATTTCTCATTAAAAAGATTAAAGAGAAGAAATCACCTTTGCTCTTTTACGAAATACATCTGCTACTTCAGGACTTGCAATCATATCTACATACCTATACACAACAAATATGAAGAAGAAACATCAGACAAAAGGACTAGCCAAGTTTCAATGGCATCCCAAAACCATTTCATTCACATGCTTCTTAAGATATATCAACCAACACCAAATTCCCAGGATCATGCTCTTAAAAATGTGATTAGTATTTTATCATGGTCTTATGACTAAAATTGTCTTAAAACCACATTTTTGAGAAGCTATGTCGCACCCCCATTGCACCCCATTTTTTAGGGAAAAAAAATAATAAAATATAAAAAGCATGAACACACCTTTGATGATAGCGCTTATCTACATCAGTTAGTCCATGATATTTATCAGGCAATGGAAGCAAAGATTTTGTAAGAATCGCAAATGAATGCACACAAACAGAAAGCTCTCCTGAAGAATGAATTAAATCAAGAAAAGTATGTTATAAGGAAAGTCTTAGCAGCTTAACTAAAAATATCCCAAATAAAAAAAAAAATTCAAAGAAGTATTTTAGAAAGATACCTTTTTCTGTACGCTTTATTGAACCTCTTGCACCTAGTATATCACCAACATCAACAACTGCCTTTAACCGCTCGAACTGATCACCTATGAGCCTCTCCTTATCACAGTAAAGCTGAAATCATAGATTTCAATAACTTCAGCTAGAAGGTCTCTACATCTAATCTGAAGAAGCAAAAAAATTTTTGCCCTATCTACAGTTCTATGATTAAGAAATGAATGTAACTATCGAGACTCTTTAGTATAAATGAAACTGATGCCAGAGCAACTGAACGAAAAAGGAGACATCTCTTAGTAAAATGCTTACTATGAGTGTGCAGCACAACTAAAAAGTGTATAAGAAAACCTGAATTGTCCCGGAATCATCTCTTAGGGTCAAAAAGGCCAGCTTTCCAAATGCCCTCCTCGCAACAATTCTTCCAGCTATACATACATGATCATTCTCACTATGGGATTCCTCACCATTTCCTAAATTTTTATATATATCTTGCAGCTGGTTAGCACTGTGAGTCCTGTCCCAGTTATAAGCATATGGATTAAGTCCCTTGCTTCTCAATTCTTCAACCTTCAAAAGAAATAAGCATTGAGCAGGGCAGTCAATGTCTTTTCTTTCCTAAGAACTAGTGCATTCAAACTTCATTTGGTAGTGTGTGCAAGAGTAACAGTGTTACCTTCTTTAACCGAATGGCTCGAACAGCGTCTCTATCGGAAGTTGAAGACGAGGAGGACCGCCGGTCACCACCGGAGACCCTGGCATTGCCTTGGTCGACATTTTTGGATGTGGCAGTGGAAGAGCAGCAGCGGAGGACTAGCCTACCAGGTGTTCGATGAATGGCGTGAGAGGTGGAAGTGCTCGAAGAGGAAGTGGCCAAGTGGAAGAAGTGCTTAAGTGGGTGCGAGGTTAAACTCCACAATTTTAGCGCCTCCATTTCTGTAATTGGCTAGAAGTCGAAGGAATACAAATTGCTCAAGCTTTGTCTAAGTAACAAGTACGAGGATGATTACCCCATAGATAAACTGAGAAAGGATGGAACTGGGTCAGATATAGATAGGGTCGGATCCGTTATGGTCTCATTCAAATTTCAACTTCCATTTGTTGATGGAAATGAAATTGGAGTATTTCAGGTTTGTATTATAATTAACTTGACCCACCTTATTGAAAGGTTTTTTCCTTAACTGGTACCAACCATTTAAAAAACCAAACCTGGTTAATTGGGTGAAAAGAGAGGTTTTGACTTTTTTATTTTGTCCATTTTATTGCACATTTGTCGAATAAAAAATAAATAATTTAAATTAAATAAAAAGACTCAATTATTATAAATTAAATGGATGGATTTTAAAGTATTTTAAAATTTTTGCTCATCTATATAGAATATTTGTAATTGGATATGGGGATTAATTTTTGCAACTTCCAACATTTTATATATACACCCTGAACACATTCTTCCCAAAATGGCCTCCTTAGCCAGTTCCACAAAATCATTCCCACACCCCAAATTTTAGTAGGGAGCTTTAGTAAGATAATGCTACATGCATAATTATTTATATACACAATCTTATATATGTAAGAGAAATAAAAATTATAAGAGATGTAAAAAAAAAAAAAAAAAAAAGATATAAGAATAAGTGTAACAAATAAACTTTGCAGTTTACACAAGGCAATTGATGTCTTATCAATTTAAAACTTAAATAATTAAGTATATCAAATTACAGTAATGAATTTAATGTAGATAATGAAGTGTTCATAATATTATTCGATTTTTTTCTTTTTTACATAAAAATTTAAGAGTTAATTTTCTTTCCTCTCTACATAAACTTCAAACCAGTTAAGAAGAAAGGCATTATTTCCTATCATCTCATCATCTTCTTCCTATTGTATATTATCTAGAGATGTATACCATGAAGGGTATTCAAAAACTAAAGGGAAGCAGAGGGTTGAGATGAAGAGGATGGAGGAGTATAATGGTCTTAGATACTTCCAAAAGGAAAGGTGGTATCAAAAAGGCCAATGTGCTTGGCATTCGCTGTGGTGCTGAAGTTGATACTGGTGTCTTAATATTTTCCACCAGTAGGAAACCTTATTCTTACACACGACCTTCTCTTAAAACGATTATTAATCGATTTATACTAACAAAAAATCCCTTTAAACAATAATTTAACTCAAATATTTCAAACTCAAGATAAATAATTACCTTTTAAAATAATCGAATACTTGAATCAACTTACTCTCTCAGCCTAAAGCCAATTTTCAGAATGACATCACTGAAATATAGAGCATCTTTTTTAATCTTCTGGTTTCTTGGCTTTTTGTTGGAGTTCCAATATTCTAGAGGTGCAGAACTAAACAAGGAGCATGCTTATATATATATATATATATATATATATATATATACATGAGCAAAGCCAGAGAAGGCATTCTACATGGTTCGTTTGCAGAAGCTTGAATCTAGTCATTCCTGTTGCAGGGTTTAAGATCTATGAGAATGCAGTATGCTGACTTTTTGTCACAACAACGGTCCTCTAGGGTTTAACTTGGCTAGTTATAACGAGCACTAGCTAGGAACCACGATATGTTGAAACGTTTATTTCTCTCAAAAGATAATAATAGTAAGTTATAAAATGTGTCAGATAAAAAAAAAAAAGGTTATGAACTGTGGTGGTATGAAATATCTATAATATTATTTTCAAGGGTATTAAAGTTCTTATTAAAAGCTAATTAAGAAGTTCTATATTATTAGAAGAAGTTACGAATGATTTTATATCTTTGAATATTAATTCTATGGGCATAGAAATTAAGACAATATTTAAAGGTTCTATATATATATACATATAATTTATGATTTTATCAAATAAATATACATATTTTTGGTATTCACAGAATATTTCTGTATTGGTGCCCCAGGTTCATTGTCTTTTGTTTAACAAATTTTACAAGGTTCTTAATGAAATTCTTATCCTGGAAAAAATTAAGGAAACAAAAAACTAACCGTCCTGCCAATAGAAGAAAAGAGGGGAAAAAAAAAAAGAAGGAAAATCCGTATCAGGATAAATATATTATGCTTCAATTTCTCAGTATAATGTATGGAGACTTTGCCAATTAAGTTAATTGACGCCTATATATACGTTATATGTTGTAAATAATTCATAATAAATTATAACTTAAAATGATAATTAAAGACATTCATTTCATTCCACAGTAAATAATATATCTTTCTGTTGTACATGTTTGTATAAATAAGATGAACCAAACACAGAAGAGGGCAAAATCTCTTCTTCCCATCTTCCTATTGCCTGCAGAAATATCAACCATGAAGAAGGGCAAGCGAAAGATTGCCACAAAGAAGAAAAAGAATGAAGCTGAACTTGTGCAAGGAGGAGCTGATGAACTGAAGAGGAAACGTGATGAATGGCTCTTTCGACTTGCTGTAGTGGAAGAACGAGAGAAGGCACTGAAGCAAAGAAGAAAGGAGAAGAAGAATTATCCAAAGGTTTGGTGGGAAATGGAGGAGCTTAGCCATGAAGAGACCAGAATAAGGGATGAGCTCTTTATGGATTTACACAGAAAAATCTTGAACGCGGCTAAGGAAAAGACAACTGGAGCCTCTTCTTCTTCAGCTAGGGCTGATTCTAGCAATTAATGCAATTATGGGCACCAGCAGTTGTGGAAGAGTTCCAATATACCTCCCTCCCCTACCATGGAAGAACATGGAGAAGGGTATGCAGATGCTTGAATCTTCTTTGTTTTCTGTCTTGCGAATGAATAAAGTGCTTTGAGCTTAATTTCAGTCATTCCTGTTGGAGGATTATAAAGTGTCATATTGTCACAACAAACTTCTATTACCATTTTCCAAATGAGTTAAATCTTAGCTTAATCAATATTTATATATAGGTTACTAGAGAAAACAACCTCTTCACTGGAAATATATAATTATTCAAGCTTAGAACACCTCAACAACCATCCTCTAGGGTTATTTTGGTAAGTTCTCTCAATTTGATCTTTGTTGTTGTTTGAAAAGTTTCAGAATCATCCAATCTTAGTTTGGTTAATGTCTATTTTTTGTTTTAACGGTAAGGATATACAGCCAGCATTCATACACTCCTCACATGAAAAAGTCTGGAATATTAGTTTATTTAGTCAAAATGTGTTGTATTGTTATTGATAATTGTGTTGAGGTTTTAGTTCTACTCAAAGATAAGCTTAGGAAAGGACACAATAGTTTCCATCTCAAGCACAACCAGCAGCAAAAGTCAACAACGTCGGTAGCAAATTTTAGAGTTGATCACAATCTATAATATGTTAATATTAGGTTAACTATAATTCAATCAATACTATACTCTGTAATTACCTTATAAAATATAGAATATATAGTGCACTATGATTCAATATCATCTAAATAACACCATTCAAAATTTTCAATTATCACTTTTTTCTTTAGAAAAAATTTAATAGCGCTTCACCATATGCTTCTGTTTAATACAGTATCATAATGTAATATTACTCCCAACTACCATACCAAACAAAAAAAAAAAATGAATAAATAAACACCCCATGACTTTTATGAAGGAGAAATCAAATATTACAACATATACTAAAATGTATCCTTTCATGTATGTCCATGTCTCTCTCTCTCTCTCTCTCTCTCTCTTTCTTTTGATTATAAAGTAGAGTCAATTTTTCTTGTGTCCATGCAGTATTTAAAAATTGTTGGTACTTATATTTTATTTTATTTTTCTCAAATTTTCAGTAATTATCAATTGGGTGGAACTTGGACATGGCAGGAGCCAGTAGAGAAATAGCCTAGGCTAATTTTTTTTTTTACACGTACTCTTTTTTTTTTAAATTTTATATCTCATTTATTTCAGAATTTTAATTTGAATATAAATTACATTTTAAAAATTAAAGATTTAAATCGTTATAGGAAATACATTCAAAAATTTTAGAATATATTAAAAGAATTGTCCAATAGCCGAACAGGTAAGGTCCCCTCGGTAAACATAGATATTGGCTGTGAGTAAATAGCCCATGGGAATAGATTTTTCAATGGTGCATATTTCTTGGTCATTGCTGAATAGCTTGTACATTTTAGAGTGAAGATAGCGCTATACTTTGGCGGGAAAATCATATCCCCATCCCATCCCGCCATACGCGTCCACCTTTACGAGACAAACCACACAAAATCAATCATCAAAGAACAAGATGAACCGAATCGGAAAGTCTGTTTATCCCGACCCACCAACCGTTTGATAAAATTCTCCTTCCAGGAACTGTCACCTCGCTTGTTTTTTCCTTTTTTTTCCATAAAACCCATTTGAAATTCTTAGAACAATTTCATCTTTTCAATCATGGAATCTCACAAAGCTCCAAAAACAGTGTCCAGTGACACCAGAAATACAGAGGACATACTCAGCAATCTGCCTGAAGCCATAATCCATCACAATTTCTCGTTCCTTGAAACTGTTGATGTGTAAGAATAAATGCATTGTCTAGAAAATGGAGGTACATATGGACTTCTGTTGCTTATTTGCATTTTGACATAGACACTAATTGGGAGAACGCATTAAGCTCTATGGAACAGCATATGTGGCATGTGAAAAGTTCAGAAATTTTGTCAACTGGGTGTTATTATGCCAAAATAGATCCACCCACATTCAAAGATTTCATCTTTCGTGTGATTTGAAGTATTGTTGTGATGGTATTACAATTTTTCGATGGTTAAACATTGCTGCACAATGAAATGTCCAAGAGTTGGACCTAACTTGGGTTCCAGATTTGTACTTCCAGCTGCCCCTTTGCCTTGCTGAAAGCAGGCGATTGGAAGCTTTGAAATTGAACTTGGAAAATGGCCAGCTTAAGCTGCCAAGATTTGCAGAATTTAGCCGAATAAGGACCCTTCATTTGGTGAAAGTTGACCTATTGGACGACGATGAAATGGTATGCAATTTTATTTCCAACTGCAGAGCACTTGAAAAGTTGAAGATTAAATCATGTATGTTTACTAGTTTGAAGGTTCTTCATATAATTGCAGTTAGGCTAAAGAGTTTTTCCCTGGTTGAATATCCTTATGAAGATTCTCCAAATGGGCTGTCAAAGATTGAGTTAAAAGTTGATTGCTAATCTAGAATCTTTTGTTTACATTGGCCATGCAGCGAAGAATGTGTCTTTCCAGCAAGCGTAATCTCTGGAGAAAGCATTCATTGCTTTAACAGATGGTCCCAAACAATCTGATGAAGAAGTTGGCAGCATTTTGCGCAATATAGCCAAAAAGTTTGTAATGTGAAAATACTGAAACTGTGTTCATCCTCAATCTGGGTAAGGATTCATTCAACTTACTTGACATTTGGTACGATGCTGAACTTGATCCTATTATAGGATTCTTTGATAAACTAAAGTAACACACATTATATCTTAGTATAACTATAAATCTTAGTATTAGCATAGTCAAAGTAATCTAAACAATACCATCTATATCGGGCATGGAAATGAATAATGGAAAACAAAAATCATAAGGCTTTTGGAATATAAATTTGTGAAACTGATGAAGTAGTTGAACTTACAATTCTTTAGATTACCTTTGATTAATAGTGCTGCTACCAGCTCATGTAAGATTTGCATGTACAAATTTTTTTTTTGTTTTATTTGAATTATTTTTTTCTCAGCTATAATGTAATGTTTTCCTAAACGGTTCATTATTTCTTCTTTTATTGCTTGCAGTATTTTAACTTTGTGTTTCCCAAGTTGGGGTGCTTCTCTACCTCCCTGTTCTGCAATTTGAGGTTTATGAAGCTTCTTTCCGTTGATGTTAAAGATGCATATAGAGGGATTATCTACTTGCTCAAGTGTTCTCCCATTTTGGAGAATCTTATCATAGATTTTTAAGAGGTATGTTAAAGATCATTTTTCATATGAGCTAAAGACCTGGTAAAAAGATTCATTTTGATTCAATGGGCTCTCTAAATTTACTTATATTCCCTCTCCCTATCTCTTACACACTTAGGTTCCTTCATTTTTCTTTGAGCATTATACTCCGTGTACTATGTATCTGATATCAGATTAATGTTCAAGACTGATGGATCAATGGGGACTAATTCCAGAAAACTGGGTAACTGTGCTTCATCTCACTGCCATTAACGGTGATTTCTGCAATAAGTGAACTTTTAGAAGCCCCCCCGATATTATTTGTGCTAATTTTATGCCTTTTTCTTAGTAAAAAATGACCAGAAAACCACTCAGTGCTATATGATTATTTTGTTCACATCTGTGATTATCATGTTTAAATATAAGCAAAGTAACTTTATAGACTTTGTCACTTTCATTTTCTTTTGATGAAGTTGGCTGATGATATAGGATATCTTCTCTTTTAGTTCTCTTTATTTTATTTTTTGTTTGTGTCTCTGCTTTGGTAGTGACTATATCTAAATGTGCATACAGGCAATTGCTCCGAGTAAAGATATAAATATAAAGGCTGAAAGCATTGCATGTTTAACATCTCATCTCAAAATAGTTAAGCTGAATTACATTGAAGGTATTAGAAATCATCTTGAGTTAATAAGGTTCTTGCTGAAGAATGGGAATGTGCTAGAGAAAATTGTGGTTGCTGGGCTTGATGATCTTGAAGAGATGGGTGAAACAAAGCAAATGCTAATGGAATTCCCAAGAGCTTCTGCTAGTCCTGAATTGGTATTTCTTCAATCCGGACCTCGTGGGGTTTTTTCTGAGTTCTGTGACTATGAGATTTGAATTCTAAACTGCCAACTTTTGTTTTCTTGCATTTTTCTGGAAGTAAACAGTTGTGTGTCCATGTCAGTTTCAATACCTTCAAAGATTTAAGAGCTACAAGGGCAAGAGACAAACTAGGATGTACAAAGTTTTGGAAAATATGCCGAATTCTGAAAAGTTTGTCTTAATTGGAAGATGAAGTTGTCATCCTCTAGAAATTGTGAACTAAGATGTAGACAGTGGGTTAAAAGAGTCATACGGTTTAGATGTTGATGTAAGTAATTCCAGCTACGTAAAGTACAGAACAAGCAGAGTTCGCTGTGTATGGTGCATGAACCTTTCTAACTTCTTTAAAGTAAAATCTGATATACAAAAGAGACAAAAATGGGAGAGATATTCTAGTCTTTAACTAAAAATTTAATCTTTAGCGTGAAAAAATGTGACTCAGAAGTTTGAACCTTCAACTTTACCTATATTTCTACTTTCCTAACCAATATTAAGGTAAGATGATAAAAATAAATGTCTCAAAGTCCTAGTTTATTGTTTATTTGACATAATATATATGGAAATAAAATTGAAATTGTATTGCAGTGTATAATAACCAATTAGACCATATAAATTTATGTAAAATTTAAATTTGATTACTCTAAACTTAAACTTTTTTTTTCTTTAATCTCAGTCCTATTTAATCTAAATCTTGGCTTTGCCCTTTATGCAAGAACTGTTCCTAAGCATACCTTGATCTATCTCTCTCTCTCAAAGGTGCATATACATATAGTAGAATTTACCATTTATGGGTGTATATCGTAAACATGGATTATCATATAGATGTGTAAGAATATCTTGGATATAAACCAAAATAATTTTTTTATTTTTTGAAGTTGATGATGTGATGAATCATTTGATTGGTTAAGTGTATATAGGCAAGAATATGAGAAATTATATATGTTATATTTTTTATATACACATACAGGGTTTTCTAATAAAACACAAACGAGTTCATCTTTTAAGAAGACTGAACTCATTAAATAAGTAAATGGCAACCCTTCAAAATGGCTATGATCAAAGATTGTCACATTTAACATAATACATTTTCATCGTTGAAACAGCTCTTTTTCTTCCAATTTTAGCTCAATAATTGGGTGATGCATTAGAATGAGGTGAAGCCTTCATGTTCAGATGAATTTGAGTCGTCGCAAGGAGAGTGGTTGTGTCTACCTTCATATGTCGTTATCACCATACGACAATCCTCTGATAGTCGTTCAACCCTCTTCTTCACTCTACAGTTGCTATGAGTGCATCGGTAGTAACTTCTGTCAAATATCAAAATCCATTGGCAAGAATAATTAGGAATATACAAGAGACATGCAATACAGTCTGCAAAAGGATATATAATTATTAAAACAAACAAAAGGAGAAACACATTTTTCCAAACTTAATTATTAACACAATTTGTTCAGAGGAGTTTAAAAAATAGGTATAGTCTATCTCTTTCTCATGAATCAAACCAATCTATTTTCAATGAAATTTCATGATGAAATTAATCTGCATTTCCAAACCATTAAGATTTATATATATATATATATATATATATATATATATATATATATCCCATATTATGAAAACATGTTAAGAAGAACATTTAGTTTTTAATTTCCATGTGTTCAGTAAATAATAAATATGAATCTAAATAAAGTCTTAAATACATGATAAATTAACATTCTTTTTAGTCAATTACATCGGTTTTTTGTATACAAAAATTTAATCCAAGACATGCCACCAATCTTAACGAAGGCTTATAAGTCGACCACATCCTATACCAGTTTTTCTCTCTAACATCCCAATTATTCTCCCTCTCTTCTATTTATCATCTCCTCATGCCTTTCTGTAGTTTTTCCCTTGACCCATACTAATGATACACCAAATTAAGCACAGGTTCTACAACTATAATATTAGATCAAATGAAATGAGAATTTCAAATACGACTTCTTTTGTTAACATATTTTTTAGACATTGTCACCTGGATTGATTCCTTCAATTAAGACATGTTCCTTTTAACCTATTCATAATTTTCATTAACAAAGTTAACTCAATTTGGTAGTGGAAATGATTATAATTAAAGTTCCTGGTGGTTAAACACTACATGTTAGTTACAGCCAAAGTCCCATCATCATTGCTCTTGAACACTTTTTAAGCATAATGTAGCCCATTGACAATTAATGTTCCAAAAGTCGTTTCCAATAACTTTTCGACCCTCCTAAATGCACTTCTTAGTACTTACCTTTAAGAACAATCTAGCAATGATGGTTCACATCTGAACCCAATTATCTGAGATATCTTAAGCTCATTATTTTCATATTTCATTTTTGGACCATTTTGTATTACTATCATGCATGCAGTGCCATGCACGCAATATTAAGATACAGATGATGAGCTCAATCTGTTGGCCAACTCACACATTTTTGTCTATCTCCTAATTATTATGTCTCCTTCAGTGTAAGTAACTTAGGATTTCATCATACTAGTACTGTTAGGTACCAATTATTTTTGTATATATGCAGAAGGTGAACAAAAGCATGACATCAGATGACAAGACAAGAAGACCAAAAAAAAACTAATGAAGGAATTTAGGAACAAAGAAACCTAGCTTGTGCATTTTCTTTTTGGTTGCTTTTCATCATTTGCAACTATATATCCACAGAGACTAATTTCTATATACTTCAGGATAATTATATTAACTTTATTTCAATTGGTTATGTTAAAAGAAGTATATGAATATCATATACGAAGTTTACATATTGATTACTCTCATTGTATTTGTTGTAACTCATGTGATTATTAGGGTTTTACAGCTTAATACTTCATAGCCTGAAGGAGATATAGAATTGACAAACCCTAAAATATACATTTAGTTCTTTATCTCCTTCAATGCCTACCTCTTTCTTTGTTTTTTTTTTTTTTCTTTGTTTTGACCACTACAACTAACTGAAAGATCTAAATAAAATACAGTTTTTCCAAAGACATTTTTTATATCTTAAACTCGGATTGACATAATTAAGTTGCTCTAGTTCCTTACCACTGAATTAATGCCTAATAATACCTTTCTCTTTCTTTAAGTTTATATTTTAAATATAATTTAGATACTAGGATAATGTCTATCCTCAATTTCTCTCTGTATTTAAATTCCTTTTTGGTCATTGTTAAAGATCAAGTATATAAATACTATATGTACAATCACTAAACTTTGAGTAGTGCACGGTAAATTTAAGGGATTAAAATAATTACCTATTAAAAAGTTTATAAATTATGATTTTTTTAAATGACTTATAGGGACATTGGAACAATAGTAAATGAATAAATAAAATTTTGACTTGTTCATGGACACATATAAAAGGAAATACTCTATGTCTAAGCCATTGCAAACGCAATACGCAATAAATTTATACACCAGATTAATGGAAAAGGTAGCATATATTATATACTTACCCTTGTAGACCTATTTCAAGAACAATAAACCCCCTAAAATGGCATGGATATAATATATATGTTAGCTACTGTGTGAGACACATACTCGATTATTAGGAAAATTTGATGTAAAATATCTTGTTTATATACCCACGATTATTAGTTTAGACATGACCTCATTTTTTATGTTGATCTGGTTAACAATGCCATAAAAATCATTATGAAAAGAACCCTAATGGAAGATTGGTACTCTCACATTCATGTTGTCTTAGAGCTTTGTGGATTATAGTTCCACAAATTGTTTGGTTCCTAAATTTATTAGTTGTTTTCACATTTTAACTACAAGCATATATATTTGAAAGTAAATATTGTAAGTTAAATCTTATTTGAACTACAAGGAAAATATTAGGTATATGTGCAGCTTTTATCATTGAAGTTGGACATGTGGAGGAAATGTGAGATGCATACAATATGACAAAAGGACGTGTTTGGAAAAGAGGAAATGAAGGAGGGGACCCTGCATTAGCCTATTGTCAAAACTCAATAATAACCCACCAAATATTATCACTTATCTCTTTTTTCTTTTATAAAAAATTATTATCAATATATTGTCTCTGCAATATGCCTAATGTGCCCACAGTCTGTACCATCAATCTTCTCTCTAGCAGTTTTATGACAGAATTGAAAGAAATCATCTTGAATCATTCCCTTCAGTTTTTCAGTACACTAGAGATTCTCTCTCTCACTTTCTCTTTCTTTTCCTCTGCTCATATATATTTTTGAATAAATGAACCAATCAATAAATAAATTCTACCTAGAAATGCTGTGCCTTGTGACTATTTCATTCAATCTTTCACTATACCGACACGTTTTTTTTTTTTTTTTACAATAAAAAGACATTTCACCTTCATCCTCCGAGGTTAATGGCTATGGTGCAGCTATCAGGTTTACTCAACAATTAGCTAAAATCAACTTTAAAAATTTAATTTATCAAGTTTTTCATCTTAATTTACAGTTTTAATATTCCAGCCCCAGCATTTATATTTCTAATTTCGTTGAGCATTTAGTAAAATTCTTCTTCTAATTAACTTAATTTTTTTGAACTATGCTAAAGACAAATAAATCAGTACAGAATTGACAATTCCGAAATATTCTTTAAACATTGACACACTGCAATGACATGAAAAACAGCAGATTCTTTTACAGAGATTGATGCATCAGACAGCATTTTGCAAACATGAGCTAAATAATGAATCAAGAACGATAAAATTAAGGAGTATTACCTTGGATGAAGGCTATTCTTGACAACTTTTTGGCCATATTTTCTCCATTTGTAACCATCATCAAGCACATCTATATCGCTTCTAGTTTGGAAGCAAAACCTTGGCTCTCTCAACTTCCTCCTTACTTTCACCTTGCTTTTCTCTGAGGCTGAACTTCTCCACCTACCACACATGATATTTCAATAGAATTAGCTGGTCTCTCAATCTTAATTAGCTTCCTTAATAGTTCACCATAAGATGATGCAGAACCAAACTTCTTTCAATCACTAACGTAACTTACCATACAAGGCGTTGGATGGTGCAAATCATTCATCCAACGGCTAATAGTGTGCTACACTAACTATACCGGGAAATCCGGTTAAACCTTGATCGGAGAAAGAGAAAGAAATTAAAGATGCTGCAAATATAGATGGTCGAGTCAGTGATGGACAAGCAGATTCGAGTATCAATGAGAATCAAGACTTTTGAGCCCCCAAGGTTTCTGCTCTTCATTAGTGCCCGAGACAGAAAAGGGAGGAAGAGGTTATAATAACCAGCTGTACGAAAAGCTAGCAATCTAAGGAAAAAGGAAGTATTCTCTTCGATCCATATATATATATAGCTAGAAACCTTTAGATTCTCTGCAGAAGTGTAAGCAATATCTTATTGGGTATCTAAATAACTATTTACGTTCATGTTACTCAGAGAAATAGAGAGAATAGAGAAAAGAGAGAGGCTATAAAAATTAAAAGCAACTTGAAATAACAGTTGAAAGAAGGATGCTACCATGTATTGTTGCCATCACTAGAATTTCCAGTGCCATTTTCGTCATTGACAGCCTTAGGATCGAGAGTTCCCACCTAAAAGAGATGAAGAATACCCTAAAATTAGGAAAGAAAAGGTAGGTAAAAAAAAAAAAAAACCATAATTAATTATTTCTTGGTCCTTTTTTTTTTTTTTTTTCCCCTTTAACAGATGATAATCATCTTGGAAACCATGCCTGCTCGTTATTCCAAGAAGTTCTGGCCACGAGGTCGTTATGGCTAAACCCGCCGGTGGTCATGGCGAGTGCGTTCGTCGCCGGGGTGGCCGTGACGGTGTTGGAGCTGCCGGTGCCTCCGTTTAGTGATTGAGATAACTGAGAAGATTGAGATTGTTGTGAGGGTGCCACTGCCAAGAAGCTGAGAACTTGGTTTTGATCTTCAAATTGTACAAAACCCATTTCGTGGATGGCTTGTGGGTTGGCTGAGAAGGAAACCTGAAGCTCGTAATTGGGAGGAACTCCTCTCTCTGTCCCTTCCATATCTTGTAGCTTTTCTTTAATCTGAAAACAAGCTGGTTTTGCTTCTCTTTTGTCTTGGTCTTCTTCGTTTTCCAGAACGGTATAATAACTCAAATTCTAATCCATGTGTGTCCGTACAAACTTGAAATTCTACGGAGAGAAGGGGACACAGGGTGTAGTTTGGTCAACTTGGAGTATGGTTTGGATATCAAGGGCTGAATGGAATGTTTCTTTAGAGATTATTCCTTCACCCTCGTCTTAACTAAAGATAGTCTACTCGTTATTCAACATTTGCACAGTCTCTCTTAATTCCTCTTTCTATCTGTCTCTCTCTTATATACACGTGCATTGCCCTGCCCATGTTTTCAAGGGAATCTATAGGTGCTAGAAGAATGGAACAAAAACTCATTATATGCCTAGCTGTTTTCCTTTTCTTTTTTAAATGAATTCCAATGATTATTAATGTCAATTACGCACCACATAATTCAAGCTAGACTCTATCTTTAGTTTCACATATAGGGTATACTAAACTATAAACATAACGATTGATAAGATATTATTTACCTTAAAATACTTTAAAGCTCACCTAATTTTCTCTGAATCAACAAAATGCACGAATTCTAATCTTAGATGTTTATTTCTTCTGCATATTTTGTGAGATATCATCACCGCGTTATGATGAGCCATCCATATGATACGTATTGAATCTAATTATTTCCCATGAAAAAGACTAGTTTGATTGAACGAACAAAGACCCTGACGAAGGGAGGAAAATGTTTTCATATGACGGAAAAAATGACCACAATTCATGAAATGTGATTATGAATATAATTTGAGAATTTAATGGTAAATAGCTAGCACTTAATTATAGCTGTGCAATGATTTAAGTTTTAATAATAATGTTCTGTCAAAATCAAAACAGCTAGATATATTTGAGGATGTGATCCACAAACCCTTTCCCATAAGATTTTTAATTAAGTTAGTTGACATGTTTATATTAGCTTATCCCTCAAATATTCAATTATTGATCAGATCTCTCTCTACAAAACCAAATAGGTAGCAAGATTTATCCTAATCAAGCATATTGTATGTGTTACACTTCTAACTTAATTAGCATACCACAATAATAAACATATTATGATAAACAAATTAACTTAACTAAGTTTTGAGTTTAAAATCTTGAGTAGTTTTTGTTTAGAAGAATTTATTGGTTATTACTCATATTTCACTAGGGATTAATCTCTTATCAAGGTTATGAAAATACCTAGCCATTAAATAAAAAAAAAAAAAAAAACACTTCAAACTGAAGAATTTGTATAATTGAGAATAGCCTTATAATCATCCTTAAGTGTACGCAATTATAAGTTATCATTGACAACTATATTTATCCCTCCTTTCGTGGCTTCATTTGGATCATTTGGTTTCAAAGTGTAATTTTCATCAAAGTGATTAGCATTAATACGAAACGATTTACCTTTTGATTCGGATTGGATAGAGCCGCAAGATAGCAAAATGGCAATAAGAGGGTTTTGAAAGTGATCTCAGGCGTAAAGTCTCTCCTTCCTAATTAGGAAAAGACGTTTTTTCTAGAGAGGAAGAGGGATGCATGATAAAGACTCAATTTAAGACACTTTGTCATTCATCGTCTAGAAATTCTAACGTGTCTGAACAAATTCACAGAAGAATATGGGAGAAAGCTTTCTTGTCTTTCTTGTTTGTCTGTATATGTATATATTGTGTATGTGATCGATTAACCGAAAAGGACCGAAGTACTTACATACATGCTTTTTTTTCCCTTCTTTTTTCCATTAATTTTATTTTGAAAATTTCCTTTGTGCTTCTTAATCAACTTTCGTACGCGTTGGGCTTATTATACCTTTAATGAATTAGACAAGATAATTACTCATCATTAATCAAATCAATGATAAAATTGGGATTTAATGGCAATAAGAGCAATATAAACCTTAAATTAATAACTGGACTTCTTTCATAAGCCAAAATATGACCGTGTGGATAAACATCCAATGGTAATCAGCAAAACGATATCTGGCTATAGTGTATGTGTTTTGAAAATTTTTCTTGAGTAATAAAAGGATATTATACCTCATGTACTATGTAGGTAGCTATAACTTAGGCAAGCTGAGCTATGGATTAAAAATCCTAACCAATGAAAGTTGGTCCAGTTAGTTAATTAGAATCAAAATTATATCTTCTAAATTAGTATAAGAGTTCAATTCTCACCATTAATGTAACCTTATTAATAGATAATTTATAAGTACTTTTATAAATACTTTTTAAGTCTTACTTTGTTTTTTGTTTTAAATTTTTTTTAAGATTTAGCTTACTTAAATTTTTTTCTTATACTAAAAAAAAAAAAAACCAAATAAAGGCTAACTCTCTAAGAATCTAAATATAGAACATATAAAATAATTAATTAGCATATTTCTTTAAATAACTTGTTTATAATTCATTCGCATTCATATAATAAAGGGTCTACTTATAACTTACCTGCATAGTACCTACCTACGATTGTCTTGTATTCAACTTCCTTGCTCTGAACTTTCTCTGTCAGAGTAAGTGTTCATTGAACTTATTTCTCCATTTCTCCTTACCCCACACAAACAGGGCAACCATTTAACCCTTGATGCTTGAAAGGTCACATTTTTCTATTGTCTCGTATGATAAAACATACATGTTCCCCACCTTCTTTGCAACCAAACTAAGAAATCAATCTTGAAGTTGGAAAAAGGATCCAGCATTTACCAAACAGATCCATCACAGCGACGTTTTCCTATAACAGATAGACTAAAGATTGTGCTTGCTCCAACTTAATCCCTTGTGACGTGCAGGTCAAAAACATGATACAGGTTTTAATGATGCATAGTACACGCACCATAACCTAAACTTACTGTCTCATTATCAGTAGAGTCAATCTTCACACAGACGAAGAAAGTGACACGTTTTATTAATTTATTCTATGCTTTTATCTTTTGAGGCATAATTTCTTCTTTCATTTAAGTTAGAATGATTAAGATTAGAGATTGCTTCTGGAAAATAGATGGGGAAAATAATCACAAACACTAAGAATAGCATATAATATCTTTGCTGTTAAACAAGAAGATTCAATTTCCACGACCAAAAAGTCACTTCTTTTTTCCTGTTGCTTTTCTCCCCTCTCCAACTCAAAGATAAACATGATTTAGTGCTAATTGCTGTTTGATTATTAAAAGATTATTTTCTACTTCTGTTTATGATATTTTAGTGGAGAACGTGATTCTTAGATGTGATTTCATTTTTTTCTTTTTGTAAAATTACTCCATCAATCGTTGATAGCATATATAATTTTATTCTTTTGAAGACAATTTCAAGACAAAGTTACGGCGAATTTATACTTTCTTCCGATAATGGTATCAAATTTTATCTTATCAACTAGATTGTTACTTTCAAGAATTGGGGTGTAAAATTTTCATTTTTTTTCAACAATTGTCATAGACTTTAAAAAGGGTTTAATTTTTTAAAATAAAGTATTTTAATTCTTATCAACTGAATCAATGTTATCAATTATTAATAATATTTTATTATTATCTAATCTCAATTTTGCAAACTGATGGGTATGATTAGTGTTAATAGTGAGAAAAGAGAAGAGAAGCAGACGATTAATTAGTAAGAACCAAGGATTTTGATGTAGAGGTCCAAAGAACAATAAGTAGTGGGGTAGCATCAAAACTTGGAACCATGTCAAAAATGTCTCTGGCCGTAGAAGAAAGAATGAAGAAACACAGCCTTTCAAATCCTGCCAAATCATATTCCAATATGTACGCATGTGTCCACTCAGCAACCCACCCATCTCTGCAAAAGGGAAAGAAACCTGTAATTATAGCTCCCACACAACATTTTCTTAGGACCGTTCCCCTCTTTTTCCACTTGCTCTCACCAGTAACTTCATCTACAGTCTCTTTCTGTCTCTCCCTCTAAAATGAAAGGACCCTCTCAACCCCCTCCACAACACCCAACATTTTTGTAGCTACTCTAGCTTTTCTTAATTCTTCTTCTGTTAATTAATTAGTGCGTGTTGCTTAACTCTTAAATGCAAAATTATTGTTGAGTTAATTTTAGAGACCTTTAAATTATGTAGTTGATTTATTGTTTACTACTCCCATCACAAACAGGAGATCTTTCTTATGCTCAAAGAGCACCAAGGACGCTTTAAGTGTGAACTAAATGAAAGAATGAATAATTTAATCTTTGTGCTAAAAAAAAATAACTAAACTCATTAATAAAATTCGTCATAATTTAATTGTGTTGGTGAGAGTTTAATTTTCTGTTATGTATATAAAAAAATTTTGTCAAGAAATACTAATTATTTTGATGATCTCTATACCTTAAAAAAATATAAGGATGTTTTTAGTAAATACTTAAAAGAAAAATTGAACTCGCCCTCATATATACTATCAAGTTATCAAGTCTCTTTTTCTCATGGCCCTCAACAACATATAAGCACAAGGGAAAAACAATATAACAAAGTAACAGAAATATCTTTCCCTCCCCATATCTATAAAATAATAATAATAAAAAGAACCCAAAAACTATTGAGTAGTTTCAATCTTATGGCCTAAAAAAATTGGGAACCAACAACATATTCTAAAAGGACTGTTATCTAAAACAGTTGGTCTCACATTTCTGCACTAGTTGCCCTCATGTTTCCCTTTCCATCTCTCTTTGTCTCCCCATCACCATCAACGTTTTATCATTTCCTGAGTTTAATAGCATCCTTTATCCCTAAGGAATGTATAAGATGAAGAATCTTACGCGTATGATGTAATCCATCGGTCACAATATATATCTTATTTAATTTATCAACTATAGCCCTTTAAAAAAGGATATGTATGAGGAAACATGTATAAAGGTGGCATATTCAATCTTCTTCCGTTCTTGCCATTGTCAAGATATGCATATATGCCTAATAAGTTGATTTTATTCAATATAAAAAGAGGACTTGAGATTTGAAGTTTACATTTGTTCAACATATGGTAAAGCAAAAAAAAAAAAAAAAATATTATATTAATTGAACTCTCGTATAGACATATGGCTTCTCTGATTTTTCTAAATTAATAGCTGTCTCATGTTAAATTTTGTTTTTTATTGACACTTTCATTTACTAATTTGAACTTTATTTGTAGAACCAGGAGAAACTGATGGATTGACAATAACATGATAGGTGTAGGAAAAATAATGATTATCCTATGTTGTTATTACACGAGGAGGTTTGAATTTATGATGTCCTGCAAACTATTTAAACTCTTTTAACAGAAGACTATACTCGTATAAACTTACTTAAATGTTATTTTAATTTTACTAAATGCATCTGAATATAGCAACAAGGTGTTAATTTGGTTAGTGGCAAACAGGTAGAGCCCTAAGGCATTTTCGGCTCAAAATCCTAGTTTTAGAAGTATTAATGTTTTCTGTACAACTAAAATTTTACATATAATCTCACAGCATGTTTAGATAGATTTCTCAAATAAAAATCAACCAACTAGCTAGGATAATATGCTTTTGGGAATAGAGAGAGAGATTATTTCTTCTAAAATGTCGGAGGTCCGAATGTGAAATATTGAGCCAGTAGTTCCTCTATGCTCAACTATTGGTGGTAATAAATGAAAAAAATTATGCCTCCTTTCATAATAGTTTTTATGTGTGAACTAGGGTTAAACTTTCAGAAATGCAAAAGAAAAGGTAGAAAAAGAATGAAGTGTAGATATTTGGCAGAGGTAGAGTGAGGGAGTAGCAGTATTGGACCTTTTTTTTTAAAAAAAAAAAAATGTCTTAATTATTTGTACTAAAGCAGTGATACACATTAAAAAAAAAAAAGAAAGAATAATGTGGTTATAAATAGAACAACGATGGATGTAATCTATCTAATCAAATATACTATTAGAGAAGGTAGATGAGTTTTAATAAAATGTGTATATATATATATATAGAAAGAGAGAGAGAGAGGGTTTGACATTTGGAAAATGAGAGCTTTTTTGCTTGATATATATCAAGTTTATATTAAGAAAACTCTTTCGTTTTTCTTAAACACGCTTAACTTTCTCTTTTCTTTTTATTTTCTTCTTAAATCAATCGATCAATATCAATATAAATAAATTAATATCAATTTACACATGGAATGAACGATTTCATGCTTCTCGCCTTCATGAGTTGATATTTAACTATTCTAATGGTTGATAATTATCGTATTTTTTAAATATTATAAAAATTTTAAATTATTATTTTTTACATTGTTAAATATTATTACATTTTCTTTTTAAATGTTTTGGAATTCTTAACAATTAATAGTATGACATATTGAATTTAATAGTATACTATAATTTCTTATGTGGTTATTTCTTAGGACATGCATGTTAAGTCAATTAAAATTAGATTAGAAAAAAGAGTTACATTTGTTATCATTGGAACAGATAAACACAAAAAAAAAAAAACTTAGCTGCTTTTTATTTTTTCATATTTTATTGTCAATCCTAAAAATGTTGCAATTCATGGGTCTATTTGAAAAATTATGAAAAGTGTTAAAAAAATTTCAGTTTATAATTAGTGGGTTTATTTGGAGAAATTACAAAATTATCTAAATTTTGTTGTGATTTAATTAAATTCAACCCAATTTAACTCAGGCCTCTCGTGCAACAAGGGTCAAAATCTAGTTTTATATATATATATTACATAAAAATTACTATATAATATATACTCTAATGACCAAAAGAAAAACTCATGTATATGTTTCAAAAACATAACCCACTCTTTTCAGTCTTGTATAAGGTAACTAGTCAAGTATCATTAGGATTTCAAACTCAGCCACACTCCATAGGGAAGTAAAGTTAGAATTTGACCTGACAGTGAGGCACTGTAGCAGCAAATGAAGTCTACTGTATTTGTCATCTAGTTATGACATTTTATATATGCTCCCTTCCATACCCTAACATGTATTTCTCTTCATGTAATATGAAAGAAATTTTGAACATTTGATCATAGTGATGAAGTAAAACATTTGGATCGTCTGTTTATCTTATCAGTTAACATTTTTACCCATTGCAATTGTCTTAAGTGATCAACGACAGTATTTTGATACTCTGACATAGTTCTTGTATGTTCTTGTTGGATTGTTGTATTGCTGGAGATTCTTAGGTAATATTAATTACAACTCAAACCTAGAAGTTCTTGGAGCATGTTTGATAGGAAATGAAGTTTTGAATAAAGATGGTGAAGTAAAAGTAGCACAATGATTACTCCTTAAAATGTTACTTCATTAATTATAAGTATACCAAACTCATCCCAAGTCGAAAGCTATCAGCCCAAATTTTCATTCATATGTCCATTTGAAATGAGTTTAAATTTGTGAATTATATTATAATGTACCTTGAAATAGTCTCTCATGAATTCTATCCTCATGACCATTTGGCTATGATACATGAACCCTCCATGAGGATTCATCAAATTACAGAAACATCATGTTCTTGTTTCATATTATCAGGCATATCTCCCTTTATTTCAGGTAATACTTTAATTGCTGGCCTCTCTTCCCCACTCCCAGAATTCTCTTTGTATTTCAGCTAAGTAATTTGCCGTTACCTCCCCTTTCCCTCTAGCTAGTAATATAGGAAGTAACAAAATTAAGCCGTTAATTTGATTTTCTTCCTCAAATTGTCTAGTGCTAATATAGCAACGGGAAGAAACATAGAAGGACAACTAAAACCAAATAATTAAAGTAATGCATGCATTTAGGGCAGCTCTACCTTATGCAAACATCCTATAACTCAAGTCATTGAACAACTTCAACAATTTATTTAATTAAAATCGTTTTTGGTTTCAAGTTCGAGCTATATGAGATCGTGGTTTTATTAAGATTTAGTAGATAAAATTTTATTATTTTTATGATACTGTTTAACTTAAATTAAATTATTTAATAGTTAATATGATAGAGATATCAAATATTTTACACAAAAAAAGTGCTTTTGAATCTAGAGTTCAACATGATATTTGAGTTATCATACAGAGAGAAGGCAATAGTCCCTGGGAGTAGGGATAACCAGATTTTCAGGAACAAGGACAAAAATAAATTGGGCCAAAGTAAAACAATAAACTATTTATAACTCAACTCAGTCATTGTCGTGAACTCGTGATAAATTATATTACTTCCCTTTGTGGTTCTAAAAGTCAAGTCAATATATATGGGAAGAAGACCCATCTCAGTGCAAGTTTTACATGATTACTATCATAGTGGTATCACACAAACTAGTGCTTTCCAGATCCAGTCTTTCCATTACTACAAGAAATACCCCTTTTTATAATTTATATATGCATGGTCACAAATATGCAAAAGCTTTTGTCATAAAACACATTAATTTATGGCATCTTAAAACTGAAAAAAAAAATATATAGAGCATAATTTATGATCATAAAAATAACTAACATAACATGGTAACTTTCTCATCAATTATTTATGGAAAGGTACACTGGAACCATGGGAACCATAACATCTGGTTACTCAATTAAACAATTCATTGCCACAAAAAAAAAAAAAAAAAAAATTTGGGGAGATAAAAAATGGTTGTGATGTTACATACACCATTTCATTATACGTACCTAGAAATAGTAAATTTACATTAAGACACAAAGAACAAAAATATTATATAGTAGGCTAACAGTAAAAGGTTTAAATATTTTATAAGAAATAATTTTTTTTTGGCAAAAACCACCTTAATCCAAGATTATATTAGACACCAACTAATTTGATAAAATTTTGTTTCGTAATATTATTTTTTTAAAAAAAATGTGAGATGGTAAAATGTTTGATTGTAAAGCAAAATCTGTCTAATCTTTCATGTTATATTTAAAAAAAAAAAAAAAGAAAAGAAAAGAAGATGCACTAGAGACATGCACACATCATTTAGTGGGTCATGCTATCAATACAAGTAGGTTTCATGCATTCTCCCCCAACAACTTGGTTCTAGATTATATCATCCCCAAACCTACATATGGGTCTGATTTAGTACAAAGTACCTTTTGTAACATTTTGGCTTTCTAAAAATTTATGTGGTTCACAGAAAATTATACTACATCTTCCATTTGTTTGTTTATCTTTGTCCCTTTCCGATAAAAGTGAGATTGAATCTCCTTTTCTTTCTTTCTTCTACAATTAATCAACTGAAAATTTTCCAATTCAATATTATATCTCTAGAGACCTTTTAGCTTTAGGTCCCATTTTCTACTAGCCACAGCCTATTCTAAATCAACCAACCACAATATAACAGAAACTCTCATATCAAATGCAAATAGCCATGAAATATCCAATATTTCTAATAAAAACATCTAAAAATCTCATCTAAATAACCTCAAATATCCAAAGTGTGACATTAGATCGTCTTGTCCAATATTTTAAAAGGCATAAGTTAGATCATACACTTGGGGTTAAGTTTTGAACTGAAGTCCTGAACCTCTCCTCGTGATATTGTCTTCCTTTTATCTATAGTGTGGTTTGGTTTGGTTTTGATCAGTTTCTAAAAAAAAAAAAAAAGCAGCAAACCAAATCACATGGTTCTGTTTTGAATTCTTGGTTTAGTTTGGGTAATTTGAGTAATTTGGTTTAGATTATGCTGACTCCTTACCATAATGCATTTGTGTGAGTTTTTATTTGAGCTTAATCACATTCAACTGAATGCAAAACTGGATGCATGCATGAAAAAAGAAGCGATTTTTTCTGACAAAGAGGAATATCATAGTTATACTATTTAATGATCACCACAAATAAATAAACCATTTTGTGGTGTTAGTGGATCAAAATTAACTCCTTTATTACAAATATTAAAGTTTAGACTAGCTAGCCATAAAGAAGCAGCTACAGTAAGTAAACCCTTCCATATATATGAATTAACTTATTTTCATCTGTTATGAAATTTCAAAAAAAAGAAGTCATTTTGTGTCTCCAATAACATACATGTTTTTCTCGATTTAGTTTTTAATCTTCAAGTTATTACCTTAATGGTAAAAAAAAAAAAAATGACAAATTTGATCTGATGATTTTCAGCACAAAACAACCATCGATAATGCTAGCTTATTACTGAGATGATACAGGTCTTAATTGGAATATTTTGAATATCATGGATTCAACTTATTGGAAAGAAAAAAGAAAAAAAAAAAGCTTATGAATGTGAATTATTGATGGGCCTATTATTGACATTATGCATCTGAAAGGTTAATTATGTGTATATTGTCTTCACATGGTATCATTGACGATATAGTATATAAACTATTATGATCTCACAAACACAATCTAAATTGAGATTTGGCCTAAGAAAGAAAAGACTAAAAGTATAGCTACGGCTCCGACATCTTCATGATTTCTACATACAAAGTTCAAAAGTGCAATAAATAATACTCCAAAACAGAGAGAGAGAGGTTAGAATTTGAAGCAATATTTTGTGTGGAAGGCAGATAATACAATGAAGGGGCCAAGCCAAAGGCGGTGTGTGTATATATATATATATATATGCTGAATTCCATGCAGCAATCATGGCTCTTCAATCAATTTCCGCAGTTCTTCCAAAATCTCATGATGGTGGAGTGAAGCATCAGATATTTGATGGTCCCATTTTGTCTCAAACCCCTTTTAAACAGCTTCTCTCTTCTCTTCATGTGTTTCACCATCAAAGTGGGCTTTTAAAGCTTCCCATGGAAAATGTTATTGCCGAAAGGTGAGACTTACCAATCTTCACCAACTTTTGCTGGAGTTTTCAATAATATGTTGGGATTAAACTTAATTTATCGTGTGAATAATTAAATTCATAATATTGCATATGACATAGTCACTATTTCAGTTCCAAAGCCATTTGTTAGTGGCCAAAACAAGTAACTAGTTAGATCTTGAGCTGGCAAATATCAAATTGCTTCGCCTAAAAATTTAAATTTAAATGTCACCACTGCAAGCAATGATCCTCTTTGGTATATGATTTATAACTGCTTATAAATTGTTGTTAAACTTTGTGGTATGTCCTAGTCTTAGAATAAAGTAATCTTCTGTTATCTTAAATCTTTATAATCCTAAAAAAGAAAAATTGATTAGGTAAGTCATAACACTAAACTTTACCATATGAATTAAAATTAGATTACAAGATTACAGAAAAATCCTTAAGTTTTTCAAAATTATTGATACTTCATAAAAATCAAGTTTATAAAGGAAATTATCCCGGATGAGTCTGTCAACTGGGTTTTCTCCAACCAGCCAATATGTACTTTAGACAAACATTTTAGCTATCTTATTATCTAAAACACCAATATGTAATTCAATTCACTTATCATTTTAACCAAACAATCAACCAGACTGATACTGAGGTTCCATATATATGTTCAAACCACAAAATTAAAGTATAAAAAAGTACTTATTATGTTGGTATCTATGAGATTTGCTTGTCCATTTTAGTTATGGATATTAAATTATTTAACCCATTTTCATTCTCAAAATCTATGCATTATGAGTAATAATCTGGATGATTTTTTTTTTTCTTTTTATGTACAATTATCTTTACTTTCATATTAGAAGTGGAGCTAATCTTATTTGGGAGCAAAATAAATATGTATGGATCTTATTAATAAATAGAAAAACTGTTCCATAACTTAAAAAGCATGACAAAATTTTAAACAAGTTAAACGTATGTACTGTTGATTTTTGTTTCTAATTACAAACACAGCCAGACAAGTTTTGTTCAAACCTTGAAAGGCTATCTTGGTTCGAATGAAGCATTCAAAATGGAAGAGCCCATTTATTTGGATAAGATACAGAACTGGCCCATTAGGCCTGGTATAAAATCCCTAGCCTGCCTTCGAATCTGGGCCCAAAAACTTATTTCTTTTTGGTAGGGGAAAAAAAAAAAGAACTGGTATATTCTATATACTGTAACTTAACACAATTTTACTAAGAAAAACACCAAAGCAAATCTCAATATTGCCAAGATCAAAGATAATTAAGCAATAGCATATGAAAAAGATTTTGGTAGAAGTGGATTCACTTTGATTATCTCCATCCTTAAAAAAAAAAAAGAAATTAATATTCCTGCTCAAAATAAAAATTAATATTCGAAATAAAATAGCTTAGTGCATACTTACACAAACATTAACTTAGAAAATCATCAGAAAATTAATCTCAATATTGGGAAGATTGAAGATATTAGGAAATATTATAATTTACCCCTGCATATTGTCTGACAAAGGATTGCACATGCAACTTATTATATAGTTTTGCAAACAAGCGCTTCTGGCTCTATTCTTTTACTTTACTTTTCTTACAATTTTTTTTTTCTTCTAATTTTTATCCATACTCATTTGATTCTTTGAAATAACTAATTATAAATTTTATATGGTTTTTCTTTGTTGTAGCAACAGTCTATGTCGGCAATTTAGGTGGTGGAGTATGAGATGCAGAGGAAACCGATGAAATCGCCCATCTTAAAGAACTTTAACGTCGCAATGATCCTGATGCTGTAATTGGGCTACTTGAGAATCAGCCATCTCTGCATACTAATCTGGCGGCACTTTCTGAATACATTGAAGCAATAGCGAAAATTGATGAAGACATTGCAGAGAGGTGGTTGTTTGGGTAGAACCACTCGCTTTCTTGTAAGTATATTTGCGTAATGAATCGCTGTCTAGGAAAGATGGTTTTTTTTTTTTTTTTTTTTCTCAAGCTAGCAAATAAAAACTGGGTTCTTAGTTCTCATATTGTGTTGGGGATTTTCTCTTGCAGGTATTTCTAGTTCAGTAAGGGAGAGAAGAAAGTGTATAAAGCCTTTTTGCTTTAAAAAATGTGGGAAAATGCACAAAAAGATGGAGTTCTTGGAACTGCAAGTGCTCATGCAGGTAGAAAAATTCCTTTTTTAATTTCTAATTACTGTTCTATAATTTGTATTTGGTTATAATTTAGTAGTTTAGATATGGTATTGTGTTGATGCACAGGAGCACAGTTTCAAACATATGGAGTAAAGTGCTAATTGAAGGGGGTAAAACTAGAGTTTTACCGAGATATTAACATTATTAAAGTACTCTATCAGTCTCGATAACAATATAAGAAGTACTTGCATGCTATTATACTGCAATATATCACCTATCTTTAGCATTCAATACTAGGATTCATCTATGGTGGCAATAATGCCTAGAATACATGCCTTATATATTAACTATAGGTCTGAGGCTATTTGGTTGGACCTATTGTCAAGTATCAACTATAGAGGCAAATGGGTTAGGTGGAACAGTTAATTCATCTCCTTCTTTTTCCAACATTTGCACCACAGCTTTCATGGTAGGACGATTTGCTGGGTGCCACTGGATGCACCAAAGGCCCACCACAGCGAGTTTTCTTGCAATTTTTGCATATGCGTCTTCCTCAATCTGAACTCTCAAATCTTCTCCCTTGTCTACAAAATTATATATCCAATCTGGGAAATAGATGTTGCTGTCATTCCCTCTATCAAGATTGGTTACTTCCCTGCCTCCTATCATGTCAATAAAGACCATTCCAATACTATAAACATCGGACTTACAAGACACTCTACCAAGGTTTCTAAAGAAAACTTCAGGTGCAACATATCCTATGGTACCTCTTGCCGTGGTCAATGATATGTTGCTCTCGTCCTTAGAACAGAATTTGGAAAGACCAAAATCTGAAATTTTTGGATTGAAATTTTTGTCAAGCAAAATGTTATGAGGCTTGATGTCCAAATGAAGGATTATTTGGTGGCATCCTTGATGAAGATACTCAATTCCTTTGGCTATGCGTAGGGCAATATCTTGAAGCTTATTCCAACCAAGGAAATTATTATTTTGACAAGTTGAAGCTAGGCACTTATCTAGTGAGCCATTTGGAAGATATTCATATACTAGAGCTCTTATAAATCCATGTGCACAGAATCCTAGCAAGCGAACTATATTAACGTGATGAACAGTGCTCACTGTTTTCATTTCAGTGATGAAGTCTTCCCCATTCCCCTGGCAGCTGTTGAGGATCTTCACAGCAACAAGGTTCTCATCTGAAAGCTTGCCTTTGTAAACAGTTCCATAAGCTCCTTGACCCAGCTTCTCTTTGAATTGATTTGTGATCCTTTTGATATCAGTGTAGGAATACCTTGTTGGCCTGTGGGCTTCATAATCCTGGAGGTACTTTTTGATCCTCTCTTGGAACTCATTTTCTTTTCTCGCAGAGTTATATAAATGGCACAGTCCTAGAGGCACCAATACAAGACATAGTGCAAATGGGACCATAGCTGCAGAGAAAACGTTGAGTCAAAAATCCCCTTTTTTTTCTTTCGAAAAAAAAATAAATAAATAAGGAAGACGTTAGAGTACTGGCAGCTCACACACCCATAGCTATGTAACTTATGTAGCCTGTGTTCGTGACAGTAGTACCGGGCCAACTAGCATCTGCAAAGAAAATAATTCAGCCAATTTATCATTAATTCCGAACATTGTCAAGAAAACCATAACTTTAAGGATGAAATTGAAGATATCCAAAATTCCTAATCTCATTTCTTTAAATTTTGAATATTATGTGCAATATGGACATTACCTCCAAAACACTCAGTTTCATTGGAGCTATTGTTCTTCAATCTGCAATTCTTTCCGTTTGTTTCGCAATCACCGCATATATAATGGGGCCACTTCAAAAGAAGTTCAGTGTCTTGGGTGAATAAAACAGGGTGAACTGATGGAATGTTCTGTATCTTCATACAAGAAACTAGGGGCAGTGCATCAATGGGTTCATAGGAAGGAATTGCAAAAATTTGATGTCCTGGACCACTAAGACAAGGGATCATAGTCATATCAGGATATGGAAGGGTTATCATTGATGAACAATTGAATAAGGTATAATCCTTCTCGTTATAAAGGAAAAGAAAGGGAGCAATCAGTGTATTTGAGATTTTCAGAAGCTGTCTCCAAATGCAGTGACCAGGGTCATACAACTCAATCACCTGATCGCTGTAATCTATGTCATTAACAACCAACCTTACTTGAGCTGGAAACTCTAACACTGTTTCATTCTTATTGGTGCAGGATAGAACAAAGCCAGGATAGCCGTCATAGTGAGGTTGGCTATTATTTAGCTGGAAAGGAAATTTGATGAAAGGACCAAGTGTATGGCAACTTTGCTCTCTGCTCTCAATTTGGCCAGCAGCTGCTAGCTCCCTGTATACTGCAATGAATAACAAGTATAATGCAAATGCAACCATTTCTGGAGAGATTTGAAGTGATGATGCGTTTCCTAAACTATATTGCTATATATGTTTGAGTCAAGTCAAGTAAATCAGTTTCCTGGAACTTTCTTTGTACAAGTTAGATTCAATATAAGTCAATTAGTTTGTCTGAATTTTCTCCTTTTTTCTCTTGTCAGATAGAACGTTTATTTGATGCCACATATTTCTTATAAACTGCACGAAAGGTTTCTCTTGTTATATGGCAATGAACAAGTACGAGTTTGAGTCAAGTAAATGAGTTTCACACAACTTTCTTTGTACTAGTTAGAGTCAATACCAAGTCAAATTAGTTTGTCTGATCTTCCTTGACTGATTATAAATTTAAGCTGAATAGCTTCTCCCCAAATTATTTCATTAGAGATATTTATTTGTCTCCTCTCTTTTGCACCAGTACACACGGTAACATCTTAATGTGGCTGCAACACACGTAAACTTCAAACCCATTTAAACGTTTTCCCTATGGCTCCTATACCATTGCCACAGACATCATTTTCCAATTAATTTGGCTTTGCTCAAAACCACCCATTTTTCTACATGTATCCTTGTGCCAACTGCTAAGTTATTAGAGACATCTTGGTAAGAATTCACCCTCAATAATTCCTTTACATCATCTTTCCCCATGTTGCTGGATAATCCTTTTCGTTCTGCAATTATTATCCTTGCAATTCTTATCCTTCATTACAAATCATGCTGTGCAAAATCCAATCATGACTGTGCTACTTTGTCCTGCGGCCACATCCATAACATAAGCTATCCTTTTCGTCTGAAGCAGGATCCAAAACATTGTGGTGATTTCAGGTATGAATTGTCTTGTGAGAACAACTTTACATTCTTATATCTGTACTCGGGAAAATACTACGTGAAGGCGCTAAATTACAACAACTACACTATCCGTGTGGTGGATGCTGCTATAGAGAGGGAAATTTTCTCCTCCAGACCCAGTTTTTCTCTAGCCCGCTTTAATTTCAGTAGAGGAGATTCATTTTCCTGGTTTAAGTACAAATGGAAGGAGCCGGAGATTTACCCACAATTATCAAAGCCTATAAGTTTCTTGAATTGTGCAGAGCCAGTAAATTCTCCAGTCTATGTGGACACTGCTGCATGTAACACATGCAGTAAGCATGCTTTTAAAAACTCCCTTTTGTTTCAGCCAAAGAGATATCTGTATGTCACGTTTGGCCAAATTACAGCTTTCAACTTGGAGAAGTGGTGCCATATAGATTTGATGGCTATGACATCATGGCCAAGAGAAGATGGAAACACTTCATGTCAAGACATACACAATCAACTGTTATATGGCTTTGAGCTTTCATGGTTTCAAGTCAATTGTAGCAAGTGTCCAACACATTTGATTGCTATATTGATGACATGGACCAGATTCATTGCCTTCATCATGGACCTGCAAGTATGTTTATAAATAGGGTAGTAGTTTTCTGTTTTAACCTTACAAATTCTGGACTCTGGTAACTAGTAATTATTCCAATATGCTTCTTGACTTTTCAGTTGACTTGCTTTTATCCCTGTCTTGTAATGTTAATGTCTATTTTTCAAGCTCTTAGACTTAAAATTAACAAGTCAGTACTCCATGGTGCACAGTATAGGATTTTACAATTGTTTACGTTGTAATATATGTTGACTAATTGTTTTCTGTTTTCCCCTTTTGCAATACTTTTAGGCACCATCCACAGAATGATTTCCGTGGTTAAGGGTAAGGCTCTTTTTCCATATTGTTGATTTTTTTTTTCCATGCCGTTCCACTGCCTCACTTTTTTCTTTTCTTTCTTTCCATCTTTTCAACTTCTCAAAACTCTTTTTTCTGCAGGAATCTTGTGGACTGTATTCTTTTACCTAAGTAAGTGCTTTTATGTTTCATCAGCAATGGAATCACTTATGATATTATGATCTACATAACATAGGCTAAAGGCCTAGAGATTACTTTTGAAAAAATTTAAAGTCAAATACACATAATGCATATGTATAACTTTCACTTTTTCTTTTAATCCTAACAGTGATACATTTGTCAGCAAAATCTTTATGCGGAACCCCGGTTGTTATTCTGTTTTTGGTGAAAAAATGGAAAAGAAGGCATTTCTCAGCATATGACAACATTGAGGCGTATCTGCAAAGTGACAATAATCTCGTGCCAATTAGGTATTCTTACTCAGAAATCAGGGAGATGAGCAGAGACTTTAAGGATAAATTAGGTGAAGGAGGTTATGGTTCTGTCTACAAAGGAACACTAGGAAGTGGACATTTGGTAGCAATAAAGATGTTGGGTAAGGCCAAAGGTAATGGCCAAGATTTTCTAAATGAAATTGCTACAATTGGGAGGATTCATCATGTTAATTTGGTGAAATTGATTGGCTTTTGTGTTGAGGGATCAAATCGTGCACTTGTTTATGACTTTATGGCTAATGGGTCTCTTGATAGACTTATTTTCTCTAGGGAAGAACATATCTCCTTGACTTGCAAGCAAATGTTTGAGATTTCTCTTGGAATAGCTCGTGGAATTGAATATTTGCATCGAGGATGCAACATGAAGATTTTGCATTTTGACATAAAGCCACATAATATTTTTCTTGACGAGGACTTCACTCCTAAAGTTTCTGATTTTGGGCTTGCAAAATTCTATCCACTAAAAGTGAATACTGTGTCCTTGACGACAGCTAGAGGAACTATTGGATATATAGCTCCTGAATTGTTTTATAAAAATATTGGTGGTGTTTCTTATAAGGTTGATGTATACAGTTTTGGAATGCTATTGATGGAAATAGCAGGGCAGAGGAGGAACTTGAATGCATTTGCAGAGAGGTCTAGCCAGATTTACTACCCTTCTTGGGTTTATGACAAACTAAATGAAGGAAAGGAGATTGAAATGGGGAATGCAACACAAGAGGAAAACAAAATAGTGCTTAAGATGATCATAGTGGCATTATGGTGTATCCAAATGAAGCCTGCAAATCGCCCTGACATGAGTAGAGTTATGAATATGCTTGAAAGTGAAGTGGAAAGCCTAGCAATGCCTCCCAAACCCATCCTGTCTCTGCCACGGATGGAGGAGCAGGAAGAGGAAGCCAACACGGACACAGCAGAGTTACCATTATCAGAGCTATCTGTTCAACCCTCAGATTGTGCTGCTTTGCTTGATGCAACAAAGTAATGCTCATTTGCCCTTTGCCAAACATGACGCACGACTTGGAATTACGTTATCTTCCTTTGCTATATATAGTTTTCTCTTCTTCCTTTGATCACCAACTAGCCATGAAATAATAGTTTACCTTATCAGTAAAATATTACCAATTTAATTGGTTTAGGATTGATGTTCAATTAAATTGTTATAGGAGCAGAAGTTGGAAATTACAGAGACTTTTTCATGTTATAATTATTATTATGTATGCGTGTCCGAGTATTGATATGGTTCTTACATGGATTCATAATATTGCAAAATGAAATAATGACTCATACTGTTTGTTTATGTAATTGTTAGTCTAAAGTCGTCTTTCGATTCACTAACACACTGTTGAATTATTTTAAATTTTAATATCATCTTTATTAAAAAGGATTTATTATTTTAAACAGGATTAGTTTCTAAAATATTAAAAGACGTCTTCCACAAAGCCTAACATTTGGTTAAAATATTGGTTTGGCCATTGGACTTGCTAGAAAAACTCGAGCTTATCTCTTCCAAATTTTTTATTTTTTATTTTTTGGCAATATTAGTAGCATCTGCCTCTTCCCCAATCTGTGAATTTTAAAATATTCTCCTTAGTCTACAAAACAAGACACTTCGCCAAGGTTGCATTTTGCTATGCCTAAAGCAATATCATGAAGCTAGCTTATTCTACCAAGGGAATTGTTATTTTGACATGTTGAAGGCAGGCACTTATCTAGTGAGCATTTTGGAAGATATTCATATACTAGAGCCTCTTATATATTCATCTGCACAGAATCCTACCAAGTGAACTAAATTAAGTGAAAGATAAAAATGAAACAAGATAATACACTATAAGTTCATATATTAGTTGAATTTAAAAAAATGTTATAAGTTTGTTTACTAAGTATCTTTATTTTAATCAAATAAGTTTATAGATTAGTCAAATACGCTGTAAACTAACTTATTAGACTTGCCAAATACACTTAAAATAATATATATATATATATATATATATATATATATATATATATATATATATATATATATATATATATATATATATTTTATTATTTTTTATATGTTTTATCTAATCTATTATAGTGAGACAATATATAAAATATTACATAAGACAACAAATTTAGTTTCTTTCCTCAATAGCTCTATTGAGAATCTTTGTAGCAACAAAGTTATTATCTAAAAGCTTGAATTTGTCAACTATTTCATAAGCTCCCTGACCTAGCTTTTTCTTTTTGGTTTGCAAATAAAGTAATTTGTGAAATTTATTCAATTAGAAAACAATAATGATAAATCTTTTTTTAATAAGTACATTTTCATAATTTTTAATTCAAAATATTTAAAGGTAAATGTGCTTCCACACTTGGAGTTTCTCTTTAAAATTTGAATTGATTTGTGATCCTTTTGATATCAGTGCAAGAATAACTTTGTTGGCCTGTGTGCATGAATACGTTGATAGGAAGGAATTGCAAAAACTTGATGTCCCTAAGCAGTAAGGGAAGGGGTCAGAGTCATATGAGGATATGGAAAGCTAATCATTGATGGAGAATCGAATAAAGTATAATCCTTGGAAGAATGGATTTTTAGGAGCTGTCTCCAAAAGGGGTGACCTGGGCCAGTCACCAGATCACCTTAATATATGTAATCAACAATCCACTTTAATCATAACATTCTGTTTTTTGACCAACACTTCACACCTAATCCAACTTTGCCCTCTACAAGTAAACAAACACAGATTTACAAATTAGTTAAGGGGTTAAAAATATGGAAAAAAAAAATACCAAGCTTACTTATTAAAAAAATTATTGATGAAAATGGTAAGTGGAAGAAAAAACTTGAATGCATTTACAGAGAGGTTTAACAAAAAGGAATTTAAATTTGGTGAAAATATAAATATAATCATAGTTAATGTGAACATAATAATTTAATTATATCAAATAAAATTTATAATTTTAAAATTAATATATTAAATTTTATTTAAAATAAAATATAAAAAATTATTTAATTATCAATTTAAATTAAAAATAATACATATGAGTCACGTATTAAACTAAAATTACTGTAATTTTTTTATACTTATGAAAAAGAAACAAATAAGACCATCTCTAATGGTATGCATCTTCCCACTGCACAGAGCTGTGCATCGACAACTACTGTCGTTCTATGACTACAGATGCTCCACGGTGGAGCTCTGCTGGCAGAGAGAAAAGAGCTTCGATGCATACTGAGGGATCGATGCTCAGCCCCTCAAATTGTACTAAAATACAATAAAAAATTACAAATCACATAACCAGATTTTGGAGCCAATTTCTTCTCTCTTTCAGAAATTAATCAACAACATAATCAAACCAGATCCAACAATCAAAAAATTATTCTAATTAAATGTAGCAAAAATCAAATTTTTTCTAAACCCTAAACAATTATATGCAGCGAACCAGAGAGGAGAAAGGAGAAAGAAGAAAAAATAAGTTGATCACACCCATGGGAGCACCCGCGAACCAGAGACAAGGTGAAAAGAGGAGCACTGCGAGGTTGGGTGTCACACCCGCGACCTGGAGAGACCACGAGCTCATAGCTCAGATGAGTTGAACAGAGGTGAGCTTCGTGTCGCTGCGGAACACCAGAGATGAAAGAAATAGACGAAAGAAAATAAGGAAAGGGAAAACAAGAAAAGTCGCGGAACACCAGAGATAAAAGACATGTGAGGAGATAACCTCTCGGTGACAAGGAAAGAAAGCAAGAAGGCTCTAGAACCCTCCCTTTGGTCGTTGGATTAAAGTGGATCAAAGAGATCTAACGGCCACAAAATAAGGCCGTTAAATGGGTGCCTTTAAAAAAAAAAAAAAATACATTCCAACGGTTATAAATTGAACCGTTGGACTGGACCCCCTAAAAAAAAATAATTTGACCCCTCCCTCATCTGTTTGGAGCCGTTGCACACTTAAAAAAAAAAATTATTAAACATTGTATTTTAGTGGTTGGGTTGCAACCTTATATATACCCATATTTGTGATCTTTTTTTCTCACAACTAAATCATCAATCTTCTCTTTTCTTCAACTCTTTTGTATATTGATATCTATATTTCATTCTTCCATGGATCCCATTTATTTTAATTTAAATTCTCCATCTTCTACTAATCAAAATTCTCCACCTTTGTCAAATTACATGCAAAATTCTTCATCTCCTAACTTTCCAAATTCTCAAAATCCTTTATATTTTTCAAATTACATGCAAAATTCTCTATCTCCACCTTATCCAAATTCTCAAAATCCTCCATATCAATATCCATATCCATATCAATATCCAATGTATCCACCACCAAGTGACCATTCATATCAAAATTTCCCTTATCAATATCTAATTTTTCCACCACCAAGTAACCATTCCATTGACCATGGGACTTCAATAGCCACTAGTTCTGTTGATAAAGAACCCGAAACACCAATTGAGTCTATGTCTGAGTCTCAAGTACCTCTATTTTCTACCCAAGTTGAAGAAGAAAGAGGATCTGCTAGTCAAAAAAAATCAAAAGTTAGATTCAACATGACAAAAGATAAACTTCTCATTTAATCATGGCTCAACATTTCGAAGGATCCACTTGTGGGGGTTGATCAAAAAGCAGAACGTTTCTAGTTAAGGATTAAAGAAAATTACAACAAGTATCGTGGCGATTTACGAGAAAGGGATATAATCTCACCGAAGTCTCGATGGCATAGAATCAATCATGTCGTTTCAAAATTTGTTGGATGTTACAAATCAGCTGTTTAGAGGAGGAAAAGCGGATGCTCCGAGAATGATATCATATCTGACGCTAAAATGATATGGGCTGCAGACAACATAACTGGTGAGCAGTTTAAGTTTGAGCATGCGTGGTGGTTATTAAGAGATGAACCTAAATGGATAGGAGAATCATCTGAATGTTCTTTAAAAAGAACAAAGACTTCTGCTTCTGGAGCATACTCATCATCTTCCAATCCATCAGATCCAACAAGTTGTGATTATGACCCTTCATTTCCTACACTAGTCCACCCAATTGGTAAAAAAGCGACAAAAAGAAAGGCAAAAACAACAGTAGATGACACTGCCCCTAGTAATGTCAACTACGATGCAATACAAGAAACATTGATCCAAAGAGTAGAAGCATTGAATGTCATTGCAGCTCTTAAGAAAGAAGAAAATGATAGAGAAAAAGAAAAGATTCTATTAGATAAAGAAAAAGTTCGTTTAGAGCAAGTAAAGCTGAAGATGGATGAGAAGCGAGAGAAGCAAAGACAACGTTTAGAGAAGGAGAAATTGAAGGCAAAAGAGTTGAAAATCTTGATGACAGACACATCCCAAATGCCAGAAAGGCAACGCCGAGATCACGAGGTTATATGTAACATGATTAGGGAAAAATATGAAATTGTTTAGGATTTATTGTAACTTAGTGCTTTAAATACTAATTAACGAGATATTATTATGTATGCTAGTAGTTGTTTAATTTATTTTAATGTCTTATTATGCATAATGTATTTTAATCTATATAAATATATTAAATTTTTTTTGTATTAATTTTGCACATATGTAGTATATTAAAAATAAAATAAAATAAATTTAAATATGTCAAATTATAAAAATAAATGTTAAAATAATGTAATGTTGTAAAGTAATATGTGGGACCCATTTATGCAACTAATATGTGTTTTATGATTAGAGAGAATTTTGTTGTTAAATTATATAGAGTGTGATAAGTGATGTATCAGTGTGAAATTTATACAAAAATTATTAAATAATTTATTGTGCAACAAAGAAAAATAGCACCCTTAAATATGCTCTAAGCTGTTTTACACGTAGATAAAACTGGATGAACGATGATTTTGCGACGAGACTAAAGACAAGACAGAACCAAGATCATGATTAAAATAAAAGAGTTTTGAGACATGACCCAAGGAAAATTCCCAGCCCGTTCCCGCCGAGGCCGCCCCAATCTTAGGTTATTGGCACTTGCAAAAGTGATTCGGATAAAAAAAAAATCGAAATTAAAATGATTCTCGAACATCACCGACCGAATATTCGTTTGTCAAAATTGGATTAGGGTTTGCTGTGGTACCAATTATAAATAGCCTGTTTTCTCGCTTTCTCGTCCTCAGACTGTATTCTACTCTCTCTCACTACTAGTAACTCCCGAACTGAAAGCTAAGCAGAGAGAGCAAGATGGCCGAGCAGACCTTTATCATGATCAAGCCTGATGGTGTCCAGAGAGGCCTGGTAACCCTTCTTTCATCCCTCTTCTGCTTCTTCTTCTGGTTTTGCTTGTCCGGTTTTGATTAGCTCATGGGTCACTATGATCTATATCAAGTGTAGCTAACGAAAGTTGTCTTTGAATTTGAATTATATTATCTGGATCTGCTGTATGCCCATGGGAATTCTGTGGGGTAAAGTAAAGTTTAGGTTTTGTTTTTTAAATTTTTTTTTCTGTCGATTGAACCAAAGAAGAAAATTATTTTGGCAATTTGAACTGGGTTTTTGCAAAAACGTTTTTCGGACTTGAAGTATAACGATTTAGCTTGCTTTGTTTGTGGTTGCATGAAAGATTCATTGATGACTGTGTTGTGGGTTGTGGATTTTTTGGGGCATAGATGCAATTTTTTTGAGGGAATTTGTTTACTTTAGTGGCTTCTCAAAGGCTGTAATGTGTTCAGGTTGGTGAGATTATTGGAAGATTTGAGAAGAAGGGCTTTTTCCTGAAAGGTAATCTCTGCTTAACAACATGCTCAAATTCTAAATTTTTGAATTACTAATGATATATTGAAATTTGATTTTTTGGAATATATCTTAATTTTTAGTATCTGTGCCTTGAGTTAAGGTTTGAAGCTCATTTCTGTGGAACGTGCTTTTGCTGAGAAGCACTACGCTGACTTGTCGGCAAAGCCATTCTTCAATGGATTGGTGGACTACATCATCTCTGGTCCTGTTGTTGCCATGGTTTGGGAGGGCAAGAACGTTGTGGTTACTGGGCGAAAGATAATTGGAGCCACAAACCCTGCAGAATCTGCCCCTGGAACAATCCGTGGTGACTTTGCTATTGACATTGGCAGGTGTGTATCTACTAAATTTCTTGTATATGCTTGATTAAAAGGAAATTATAACTCGATGACGATCGATTCTGGTAATTTCCAAACATGGTTCACTAATTTTATAGGATTGCTTTTTATGCAGAAATGTCATCCATGGAAGCGATTCTGTTGAGAGTGCAAGGAAGGAAATTGCTCTGTGGTTCCCTGAAGGAAGTGTTGAATGGAGAAGCAGCCAACACGCATGGATCTACGAGTAAACTGTGCCTTGGACCGACATGAGTTGTTGCTGTGTCTGCTCCGATTTTCAGTTGCTGAACTTTTGTTAAAGAGTTCGGTTTACATGTTCAAGACTAGTTATTTCCCTGTTGGAACATGTTCAGTCAGTTATGATAAATCTCAAGCTAGCTTTGCTATGCCTTCTTGTTAAGTAATGTTATTGTTTGAGTCATGCTTGCCTCTGATATGGTTGACTAATTTTATATTAATTCAGCATATGCGAGTTAACTCCGATATGGACGTGAACCAACAATTCCAGAAACCCCATTATCAAGGATTGAAAAGCTCGATTTCGAATAAACTAGCATATGCTACCATTATTATGCAAAAATGCAATTTCGATGACAAATCAAGCGTCAATCTGTTCTCTCACTTCAATTGAAAACATGTATGCAAAAACTTCAATTCAAAACATGTATGCAAACTTAGAATCCTTTACAAACGAACCAGGCAGATGCAATCAAACCATAAATACAGCTGCCTGGAGTGCAACAGTGAGCCGCATCATTAGTGTACCTTAAGGAAATTACATGTAGACAAACCACAATTCATTCCCATCTGATTCTTTGGTACTAAGAAAACCTACATTTCAGGCTCCCGACGGCACGCTGATAACATTCTCCAATGCATCTAAAACCTCGGTCTTAAGAAGTTTCAGCTCAGTCTTGCCGTAGAGTCAGGAAGGTAAAATGCTGAATTGGCGGGAGTGTAAATTTAAGAGAAGTATCACATCATGTCTAACACACCTTCTAGCTAAAACTAGCAGACTGACAAGCTCTAGGAAAAAATATCTATCGTGTAAGAAGTCTGTAAGAGGGTAAATCTTCTAGCCGTGTAATATCTTCAAGCAAAAGCTCATTCTCCAGTTGGCGGCGTGTGGATTTCATCACTGTCTGTAAGAACATGGAGGTAATAGGTATGATGTGTTAGCAAAGACAAGCTCCAAAGTGAACCTCAGCCGCTAATGAACAAGAGCAGCTGTATTCCAAAAACACCCTCTTGATTAACGCAGTAATAGAGGTTATCTATCCCTGATCATTTCTATTTTCTATTTCAAGGGAACAACATGCTTCTCAGTTTTCAAGCTTCATTTCACTAGAATGGCTAGGCTTCTTCCCTCTGCATCAAGAACTTCCTCGCTAAAAATTTGGGATTCTTGCTTTTATTCCTACCTTCTTAATTCTTATCCCGTAACAGTCTTCACTTAATTGCTTGTGGCATAACCTTTTTCCATATCTAAAGCAAGCATGCAGGTTAGATGACACTCACATTGAAATCCATGTATGATGCACGCATAGAAAGCCACTGATGATCCATCAGCTTGAATGTAATGCAATAGAGAAGATCGAAAGCTGATTCATTTTCTGTTAGGCAAAAATGATTGAAGTTAGATACTTAAAAGAGGAAGTCATTTAAAAAATGAGGACCTTAACCCTCAAGTAAGTAAAAATTTCACATTCAGATTATTTCTTATAGCTACAGAGCATCATAATTCCCCACCTTTATTGTAATTTGTAAGCTTCCTCCATTTCCCCCACCCCCCTTTTCCAAATGAAAAAATGGACAGATTCAGGAAGAGAAAAAAAATGAGACTACCTGCAAGAAATTTTAGGAAAGTTGCCCCTACCAGTGTCCGTGGCTTGACTGTAAATACAAAGCACATTATGAAAAGATAACATCATAATCAAATTTAATGCTTTGCAAAGACATCGTCTATGATATAATTGACAAGTCATGTAAAATTCCATGGGCACTAGTAAAAAAACAACGATTATTTTGCAGTGTTTCAATTTTAAGTATTTTTAGCTTGGCGGTGCACCATGAAATTGATGCATTATAATTGATAAACCTATACAGATTGGTAGTATGCCTTTCGTTCCTTCCAGGCATAGTCTATACTAGGTAAAAGAACATTATAATAACCAAAAAAAGAAAAAGAAAAACTATAAACCTGCTTCAAGATCAAGCATCTGGATAAGCATGAATGTGATGTTCACCCCAGCAACAGCAAATGGGTATTCCCAAACTGATCGATCTCCTTCCAGCTTCCGTAAAAGGTCCTGGAAGGATTTCTATAAAAGGAAAAAGTTCAAGTTATATGAAAAGGAAACATAAATAGAAAAGACAATTAGTCAACTTTAAGGTTGAGTGGAAAGTTCTAAGTCCTTTGGGATAGGGTGGGGGAGGGACCCATGCTATAAACAAAATTCAGACATGAATCGCATGCATAAAAGATTGCAATGATCTGCTTTACACGCATCTAGCCCCAAAGAGAAACAAAGTAAATATGTGTTCAGAATATATCATACATGCATTTCAGGCTCCAAAGTCTGTCAGCACCACTAAAAGAGTGAAATATGCAAGAGAAGCTAGGAATTTGAACATGCAAAAAGAAAACTCATAATTATTTACTTTAATAAAGGTGCAGCGTACCTAATTAAACAATCCTGTATGATCAGAGAAAAATATATTATCAGGTGAATGTATACAAAACCACTTTTTCCCTTATTTTAAGTCAGCCAGTACAACCCATATCGTGAAAATTCACAACAGCAGTTTGATCCTACTGAACAGGAATCTTGACAGTTAGAAAATTATCACGATTCACAAGAATTCCACTGTAATAGGTTCACCAAGATTTTAAATGTCCACACCATGGTGAACAGTGAAGAAAATTTAGTTATGAATTTGCATTTTGCGTTATGACACAGCCTTGAATTTGATGAACCATAATCAAATTAAAGCCTCAAAATTTGAACGATTTATGGAAAGATTAGAGAACAGGGAAGAAAGAGACAGATCGTACTGGGAAATTCCTAGCAAAGAACAGCAAATTCTCCAATGAAATATAACCACCACCCCTGCCAATAAATCCAAACATAAAAGATTAGGAACACGCAGTTAAAGCATGGACAGAAGATTTGGCAGTGACATCAAAACAACAGGATATTATCTACCTAAAATCTGTTGATGGATCCTTTCCTTGCCAACCCATTTCCTTCCACTGCTCTGATATTAGGCCACTGAGCTGTTCTTCAGGAAAGGAAGCACTCCACAAAGCCCTTAGGGCTTCCTACAATAAATTTTTAATACTATATGTAAATTATAGCTGCAAGACATAGAAGGTTGCACATATAGGGAAGAAATCTTCAATATATTAAGTAATTATTGCCAGATCGCTTAGTTGAAAAAACATTAATAGAAACGATACCTGGTGCTCGGGGACAGAACTATCATAGTGAACATCTATACGGTTCTGCAACCTCTGCAAGCATTCTTCCTGAAATCCAACAATGGGAATTTGTTGATGCTTAACAACAATGTAAAATAGAAGAACAAAGTAAAAAGAAGACGCATTATGCTAATCCCAAAAGGAACAGAACACTAAACCAAACATTCAAAAATTTATACAAATATCCTGGCCATGTAAAACATAGAGATTAGGCTAACAGAACCAAAAAAAGAACTGAACACCAGGAAAAACAAATTGATGGACTTAATTTTCCATGCAGCAATTTTGTGATGGCAACAACAATTTGGACATCATCTTAGAGATGCAAGAGACAGGAGGGTAGCTTAATAATCTGCACATTACACATATAGTTTAATGGATCTATGTAACATTATCATCATCTGGTCATCTCAGATAGCTAAGTTCAGCTATAAATTTCTACATAATTGCATTATGTTTAAATTACCTTCAAAGATAAGCTAACGAAGGCAAAGTCATCATTCCAAGTTTCCAAAATTAAGATACAAATGAATAATGGAGTAATATTTTTACAAATGAAGTGTATCCTGAATCTGTAATTGGCTAGAAGAAAAAATGGAAGTTTGAAATCATTTGTCAAAGCATGTACACTGTGTGAGTATGTGTCTGCCAAATGCAAGTTTGTACTTGTTCTGACAGAAAATCCTAACCAATCAGGTGCATCGATACAACCTAAATACTGATAAGCTTCCAGATACCTCATATTTCCTCATGCCATCCATCACATACAATTTAGCAAATACTTAAGGTCATAATAGTCAAGAAAACACATGATGCATCCTTACTTTGTACCACATGTTGTTGAACAAAATTCAATTTGAAGGAAAACGTTAAGAGCATAATTAATTGAATACCTTAAAAGGACAACACATTGTTACAACAGTAACTAAAGTACAACAATATTACCTGGGCTAGAGTTAAATCAAAAGAGGGACGGGCATCACTTTCTCTTCTCTGCGCACATACACAAGAAAGGCCTCTGCCGAGCCATGCTGCTGATCCTGCCACAACCTCAGCTGTAACAAAATAAAACAGCTCATTATTGGAGACTGAGTTTCTAAGTTTTGTAAACTAGAAAAATTAATAATAAGTTGAGCGTGATAAAAATGGTATGCGTTTCAATTAGGACTTAATCACTATCATTATAAACTAGTCCTTAGTTTGCACAAAAAATTCTAAATGACATAAACTCCAATGTATTGTTTAAAAAACATCTAGTACTTTGTCCATAATTCTGAATCCAGGGGCAATTGAGTGGAGACAATCAAGAATCACATTCCACACCAACCCTTGAACTAACACTCATGATCAAAAAACTCAGAAACAAACAGCAACTAATAAAAAATTCTTCACCACAACATCATGGACAGAGCTTACTTTACAATTTTCACTACTGATGCACTTCATCAGTATTCGGCTTCGCACCTTGTTGAATGGTCCCAAACTTCAAGTTCAAGTATTATAATCATATGCGTGCATTTGCCAATATATGAGCATAGGCGTATGTCATAAAAGAGAGATGTATCGGGATTACCAATTCATGAATGCATCGTATATTAAGCATAGGAAACAACTCTACTTTCAATAGAGGAAAAAGGATAAAGTGGAATGAGGTTCGATACAGATCTACAAATAGTACTAATACCAAATACCAAATTCTAGGCAATCACAGAGGGACAGGGAAGAGAAGGGGGGAGGGAGGCAGAGACATTGTCAGTTAAACAAGCGCGAAGCTCACTTCACGATTGGAAAATACCCAGAACAAGAGATAACGGGAGGAGGAGAGTGAAATAGATGGAAAATTAGGCAAGTACAAACTCATATATCATTTCAACAATAGACAAACCAATTATACTCTTAAACAAATATATACATTAAAAAGCGGAAGCTGCATGAATTCACCCACAAACGCAATTGTGAATATCAGCAAATATCATTCAAGTCAAAACTTCCATATGAACAAGCAATTCGCACATCATTCGATATCAATTCACAGATCCGTAGTTCATTGGATGAACTATTGAGAGAGAAACAAGGAGAGATAGAGGAAGAAGTAGTATAACCACTGTGAAAGTGAAAAAGGCGAAGCAAGTCTTTCGGTGAGAGAAAGTCGCAAAACAAACAGAGAAGTAAACGAGAAATGTAAAGCACTTACCACCAGAAGTTGAATGGCAGGTGTTGCCTCGCTCAAGACCCTGCGAAATCCTCCTCACAGCAACGAATGAGCCACCTCTATCTTCCATTATCGTCCTCTTTCCTCTACTACAACCACAACATCACCATCCCAGAAGCTCCTAAAACTCCCTCAACTGATACAAAAGAAGCAGAAAATGCCAACAGATGGAAACGAAACTAGATCAAACTAGAAAATACTTTTCCCACCAAAACCTCCCAGTACTGTTACAACAACTGACAATCTCAAATGCGCGAAACAGCAGCACCGAAACGGATCAGGAAATCAAAAAAAGCACCAGAAACCAAACAAACAGCCAGATTGCAGATTTTCCGGGAAACGAGCGGGAAATGAAACCGAATAGAATTGGATTGAAAACAAACGAAATTTACATAAAAATGGAGCTGCGAAGGAATTGGAAAGAATCAAAGTGAGAAAGATGAAGAATCATTAAGATAATGAGAGGAATGTTAGGGAGAAAATTGCTAAGGATTATCTCTAAGATCTGAGAGAAGCATTACCATGTAGGCAGTTACAGATAGCTCTCTCACTCACTCTCTCTCTCCAAACAGATCGTTAGCTCGCCCGCTAGCTTTCTGTGTTGGATTGGCGATGCCGTCGCCGTTTTGTTTAGAAAAAAGGGGTGAAAATACAGCTATGGTAAAGTTTAGTAGAGAAAATTCACCATGTGATTGTGATAGATGAAACAAAATCTTTTTAAAATTTTAGATTGGATACGCCGAGAAAAAAGGGAAAAGTAACTCCCTATGGGAATCTATGTTCAAAGCGGGAACTGAAGGATATAAATGGAAAAATATGGTAACGGGCAGGGAAGTGCTTTGAAAGATTAAAAACACAGAAGGGGGAACTGTGTAAATAAAATTTTCATTTCAGTAAGTTGAAAACTTAAGCTATATGTTAAAAAAATAAAAAAGTTATATGTATAACTATTTAAAGAAACTCACATATTCATCAAGTGATTTCTCAAATTTGATTTTAATATTTTTCCCAATATTCATTATTAGAAATTTTAATTTTTTTCATATGATTTTGAGAAATAATACTTCTAAGTAAGCTTAAATTCTGATATTGTAAGACTACTTAACTATTAAACTTAATTTACTTATCCATTGAACCAAACCATAAATATAGATTTAAAATGAAAAGAAAATTAAATAACTACCAAAACAATGAAAAGTAAAATAAAATGTGAATGATGTTGTCTTCAAAAAAACTATATAACCCTACGGTGTAGTTAGTAAAGATATAGTCTATGTCCCAAAATAATATAATAAGTTTGTTATCTATATAAAAACTTTGTTTTATGAATAATTTCTAAATATTTTTATAAATAATTTTTAAACTTTGAAATATATCTTGATTCTAGTAACCTTTTAAACCAAACAAAAATGTGAATGATGATGTAGAGTTTTTAGGAACCAAATAACCTTGTGAAGTCTTGTCTTTCCTGGCTTACTAAACCCTCCATGACAGAAACACTGAAAGAGAGATGATCCTATTTGAATCACATTCACTTATAAACATTCTTTGTTACTCTCTTTTTTTATTTTTTTTTATTTCAAATAATTATTAATTTAAGCATAAATGGTCAATTTTTACCAACTTTTTTTTGGTATCCTTTGCAGGTCATACCAAACCATTCTAACATCCCAAAATTTAATTGGGTTGAAGAACACGGTAGAAACAACACTTGTACCATGACCTTATTTAAGGTGTTTCTACTCTTGCCTAATCTCTATTTATGTCAATGTTGTATGGGACAACATGATGTATCTTTTAAAATTGCGTGGGCTAATCGCAAAGAGATTGAGAACAAGGGTCACTATTTCACATGGGATGTTAACAAACATGGCCCCAAGGCCAAGCCATGATTGTTAGACTTCATTTTGTTTAGGTTAAAAGGCAAAGAGAGAAGACTCTTGAGTTAGCTACGTGCAACATCATTTTGCACTGTGACTCTATCATTATTCAATGTCTCCAAATTACAGCTATAGTCCAAATTAAAATAGCTAAAAGGATTCAGAAAGAAAGAAGAAGAAGAAGAAGAAGTAATGGACCACAAGCACGCGTCTCCAACTCTTCAACAAAGTTGTGGCCACTTTACATGGGAGAAAATTTAACATGCAAGCAACTACTCTCTCTCTCTCTTGCCCCTCTTTTCCACGACTAACTAGCATGCATGCAAGTTTCTTTGTTCTTGTTATTTTTAAATATTAAAACCAAACAATTTGTGCTCTAAGAAAGTAATTATAATTACTTAATTCTTGAATAAAATTAGTTTTATTTTTAATGTCGAACAAAAATACTAAAAAACTTAGTTTTATCTACTTAATAATAAGAAAAAATCAACAAGTTTATATGTACTCGTACATTAAACCAAAATATAAAAAATCTAAAAGCAAGATCGATTAATATAACGGGAGCTCCTTTTGTGAATTCTATTCTATAATTAAGAAAACCTCTTAACTTCAAATCATGGGTATGTGAATATAGATCAGCTAATCCAAAAACAATGATGGTTAAATATTATTGTCCTTGATAAACAATTTTTTTTTTTTTGGTTGACTTGCATATGTTTTTTATATATATATTACACTTGACTTGAATTCGGATTAATTAATACTTAATATGGTAATAATATTAGATAATCATTATAATAAAACAAAATCAATTTAGTAAAGTAATGTGTATCATGAATCTGATCTCGGGAGTTACCATTAACATCCCTTTCAATGGAGGAAAATGGAGACATTAACTTCTAGAGGCTCGAGGGAATTAAGGAGATATCGATCATGTCCCTCCAGAAATGGTTACTCTATCACTTTTATTGAAAAAAGTTTGACTGTTTTCACAGAAATCATATCAAGTTAATGTTGCAAGAAGGCCTCCAACACAATAGAGAATTCTTGCAAAAAATTCTCCTCAATAAAGATATATGGAAGTCCATCATAGTGCGTTCAATAATTGTTGATAATTTGAATTGGGATGATTTAATTTGAGATATAAAATGAGACCAAAGAACAGAAAATGACATTTGTTGATTCAGATCCAAATTTATTGAATTAGGTCAGAGATATCTTTCAAGACATAACTTGATTTTTCTCAATTATATACTTTATATAAAAGATAAAGTCCTCTTCACACCACAAAAAAAAAAAAAAAATGAATATTATTTTGTTTGCCAAAAAAAAAAAATACTATATTCTATTAACTTCAAATCCCCAAATTTTATATTATGAAAGTAACATGACTAATCAAAATGCTAAATTATAAAATCAACAAAACTTTTTCTGTAAAATTTTAATGTAATTTTATTTTTAGCATTTGATCAGATATTTAGTTAAATTAAAATATTTTTTTATCAAACACTTGTTTGTATCTCATCCTAAATCTATTATAGCTAGGTATCTTTGGATTTCCAGGATATACCATACTATTAATTTAAATGTCCAACATATAATTGTCAAAGTTTCATTACTGATCATGGGAACTTGAACTATAAAAAAATATTCCTTTTGTGAAGATATTATTAATTGGCTACAGCTATCCAGCAAAATGGAACAGTGCTCAAGGTTTTCCCGTGAATATTAGGTCAAATTCAACTGGGTCTTTCTCTCATGGTGAACACCTCCAATTTTATATTTAGCACTCATTAATTTATCAAGACCCTTGTCGAATGAAGTCATCTTCTTCATTAATTAATGTTAGTCTTTAATTCATTTTGAAATTGATAGTTTTTTTGCTCTTATTTAGACAGCGAGAACTATTTTTTTCTTGTCTGGTTGAACTTGAAAATGACAACTAATGGAATTGTCAAACATCTAACAACAGCAGTCTATGTACTTCGCATGAAAAGTTAGAAAAAAGTGTTTCAAAGAACGTGGATTGATTGTATAAAATAATGAAACTTTTGTGTTGACTAAAATTCTTCTCATTCATAGGTTAGTTTTGTTGTCTCATTTAATGTTTTTATTTTTTATTTTATTTATTATGATTAGTTGAGATTACAATTGTTAAACTAATTATTTTTGGAATAATCAAAATAAATGTGATAGAAAATATAGGACACTAATAATGGACATTAAATTTTCTTACCTTAATGGTTACGCTATGACCATCCAGCTATGTGAATGGGTTATTCCATTGTTGAATCCAATGTCTAGAGGGGATGATCAGCATCTAGATTATTATACTTCAAACACCTATATCAATTTGATAGTAAATATTTTTTTTTAAAAAAAAATAGTGATAGTTGATTTATTTGATAAGTACTAAAATATTTTCTTGTGATTTATAAGTTTAAATCTCATTTTTCTTGATTCTTATATATGTTTCTGCCATGTTATCAATCGGGTTAAATGTTAGATTTGGTATGAGTTAGTTTAGATTAAAAATTTGCACAAAACAACAATAATCAAGTGTAATACGAAACTATTCTAATGCTTAAATTAACATATAAATTCAACCATGTAATAAATACTAAAAAATCCAAAAGTTATTACCTAAAAGAAATAATTGGTCATGCATAAAATAGAATATTCTTTATTAAGATGGTTTTATTTCATTTTAAACTTTGGTTGCAAAGTGAGAATTTTTATATTAATAACATTTGAAGTGATTAGTTTTAACTTTTAATTATCCATTCTCCCATGTAAGCCCCTACAATCACTTTCCAACAGATCTACATACACCAACATATATGTCTACCTTTGGATTTAAATTAGCATATGATCTTTGATGGTGAGGTTGAGAAGAAAACCAAAATTGTAGGAAGAATGAACTGCTAGATCTATTTTTTATCTATAATTATTGATAAGATTGTTTGTTTAACATGCATAATAAATTGCACCAAACTATTTATTTAATAAACTTATATTCTATACTTTTTTATGGGAATAATCTCTAGAGTTTTACACAAAGATAATATATTAAATGAGATAATTTTGTGTGAGTACTTTACAAAATTTTACACACCATGATATTAGACAGAAGAAGAAAACAAAGAAAAGGAAAGGACAGTAAGAAAGGAGTTTAGGCAGAGTGGGTGGCTGAATAAGAGTAGAGAGATGTTCTCCTTTTAAGTCATGATCTATATATCCACAAACGTACAAATAAAGAGATAAGGAATAGATAGCTATCTCTACCAAACAGTGCTTCTGTATTTTACTCAGTTTCACAATAATTCAAGTTTCTTGGACTGGTTTTGGTTTTGGTTTTGGTTAGCGACCAAACATCTTTTTAGGTCATGAAAATTACCAATGATTTGAAGATGTCTCACCCACTGGACTAGTGGCTCTCAGTTTTTGTATGAGCTGTCCTGTCAAGAGAGAAAATCTAGGTTTCATTTTGGCATTTTATTTCTTTGGAGTCTTGTACATCGTATTTTACATAATAATATTATCTGAAAATAACTTCCCTGCTAACTTGGTTGCTAGTCCAATCAAGCTTCTCTTTTTAATTCATAGGAGGACAATTCTTTTGAGAAATCTAGAGGTGATGTTATCTAAAAGAAAATGCTGTTTTCCATAGAAAAGAAAATAAAGTTATGATGCTACTATAAAGTTGCAACTAAAAGTTATGGTGAAAAAAAAAGTTGGATATTTATATTTGAGCTTAAATGACACTTTTTAAGTCATAAAAATAGAAGAATTGTTATGTGGCCTCACTTCTTAATGTTATAGATTTTGTTTTCCCAGATACTTTTTCCTCCTTGATAATTTATTTAATAACAGAATCTCTAGTTTAGTTTAATACAAACTTTATATAAATGGTTGAATCATAATAGGATGTTAGTTTAGTGAAAAAATCAAGTTGAGTTTTAAGAAGTTTTAAACTAAAAATTCTTAGTTTATTATTGTTAAAAAGAGAAATTTGTGATTTATTATGGGAAAAAAATATAAATATTTTAAATGTGAATAAAAAAAATCAAAACCTAAAAGTACTCCCATAAAGTTCCCACTTTAAAAATTGTAGTTGAAGTTATTGTGGGACCTAACCTTTTGGTTCCATTATTATTCTTAAGGTTTCTTAATGCATCCCATTCCGAGGCTCAAATCAAAAAGTGGGAAACAATAAAAGCTCTTTGTGAAACTAGATTTTGTAATCAAACTTGAAAAGAATGTTAGGTGGATAAGATGTTCCACTGAATGTGAAATCTAACTTTGTTTAGTTTGGTAATATACATAAATAAATGGATATAAACTAAATCGATCTACGCTGCAAATCATTAATAACTTTATCTATGTTCAGTGCCATCTGAACTTCATAGCATGTGCCCTCCCAAAGAGAAAAAGGATGCTTTGCTTTAACAAGATAGAAAAGAAAAATGCTTTTGTCTTTCCAATGTTAGTTATGTTTGCAAAGAATAGTGATATATACACATATTCGCTTTTTATACATTTTTTTTATTTTTTATTTATAATTTTATTCTAAGTATACAAAAGTGTACAAATAATGAATGTAAGAGTAGCATTTCTCGTTTGGAAACTAAGAAAATATACCTTGCTGTGCTGCCCGTGCATGCTGCTTAATGATTTGCTAATGGGCTGGGCTAGAAAACTACAATATATTCTTGATTACCCAAGTCCAAGCCCGGTTGTTGTCTTCTGCTTGGGCAAAAAATATTATTTTTAGGACAATAACACACTAAAAGCTCTTTATTTCTTCAATAAAGGTAGAACTCATGGACTAATAAAGCTTGACAGTTAGCAAATAACTAAGTCTCTTAAACATGTAGACAAAAGCTCAATTCACAGCCATGTGTATGAAAAAGACTGTCACTGAGAGATTATACACACATTATGAGTTGGAAGTACCTTAGTGTATCCAAAAAAAAGAAAAAGTAGAGCTCATAGGATTCTCCTAATACATTTCTAAAACCTTGAGATTTTTCACACATATAACAAGGTTGAATAAGGCTTTTGCTCTTCTTAAATATACATGTCTATTGCTATATTTATGCACAAAAATTTGAGACTTTGATTCTTATCATATTATCATGCCTCTTGTTCATGCCTTAATCCTAGTTTACCCACTATGTCCTCCATTGGCCTCTAGCAATCAGGGTCAATGCAGAGGGTTTCTAATTGAAACTAGGCACTGAAATCCAGAGAGTGCAGATCAGAAAAACTTAAATAGTCAATCATACACAGTACATGAGGTCCCTGAGCAAGAAATCACAACGTCTGCAGCAGAATCATTAATATGATCAACTCTCCAAATAAGATGAAATATTGGCAGCGTGTGTTCCTGGCACTGCACCATAACCTTAAGCAACAAATACAATCCAGTCACAGTATATACTATAATGTAGCACAAAATTAGTAGAACTAAGCAAAGGGGGAAAGAATAAATTTCCAATGAATAGGGTAAGGTATATTACGAAGTTGCGTAGTACTTGTGCTTTAAAACCACGAAAATACAGTAAGTGGAATGAGAGGGCAAAAATTCTTGGTTGTGCTTAAATTCCAAGAAAATAAATTTCTAAATATCAAAAATAAAAGTTGCAGAAGAAATGGGATCTGTGTTTGTTACTCTTTTGGTTATACAAGAGTTTTGAAAGAGAAATTAAACCTTACTGGTAATGGAGGTGAAAGCTCTATAAACCACGGGGTTGAAAGCAGGGACTATCATTTGAGTTGTTCCATAGTTTCATGGTAGAGAAGACTATGAGCAGGTTGAGATGGTATATCATCTTGCTTCCTGTATTCACTGTTTTCTAATCTGCTGGAATAACATATGACACAGAATTCATTTGACTCAATTTGAGAGGTATCCATAGGCAACAATGGGAATTTTACCAATAATCTCCACAAGAGCAAACACCGTCTTTGAAATGGTGAAAACGATTTGTATCTCTTACAGAAATTTCTCTTCCTTCAAAGCTGGATACAAGTTTTATAAAAGCATGGCAGTCATCACAGATTCTCAGGTTCTTAATTACTTGAAGAGGATAACCTGGACTTGAGTTCAGTAATCCTAATACCACCGCCAATTTCTCACTGTGCCCACACAGTATCTGCTCCTTGTCTTGTTCTTCAACATCTTGCAGCACTGAGTTGGTCTTGGGAGAGTAACCAAACTTCTTCATCTCAATATTTAATTTATCCAACTTTTCCAAAATCTGATTCATTTGAGGGTGTGATTTGTCCCCAGCAAGAAGAGTATGTACTTCAAGTCCTATTTGAATCCAACTGTAACCCGGGTTTTTCCTCAGTCCCATATTCTTCATCACATCCCTTATTCTATTTACCTCACCCCACATACCCTTTGAAGCATAGATATTGGACATAAGTATATAATTCCCAGGATTGTCTGGTTCTAACTGGAAAAGCTTCTTCGCAGCAATCTCGCCTAATGTCAAATTATGATGAACTCTGCAAGAACTTAGCAAAGCTCCCCATATACAAGCATCAGGTTCAAATGGCATTTTCTCAATGATAGAATAAGCTTCTTCTAGTTTTCCTACACGACTTAAAAGCGTGACCATGCAAGCATAATGTTCCACCCGAGGTTCAATTCCATGTTCTTTGGACATGCTATTGAAATAATACCAACCCTCTTCTGTTAAGCCATTTTGGCTGCAGGCAGATAATATGCAAGTGAAGGTAATAAAATCAGGTTTCTGGTTACTCTCTTGCATCATGTGAAACAATTCTATCATTTCATTGGCCTTTCCATGCATTGCATATCCTTTCATAACAGCATTCCAGGAAACCAAATTTCGAGTTGGCATTATGTCAAAACAAAGCCGAGATAATTGGATTTTTCCACACTTGGCATACATATCTATCAATGCGCTACCTACATATATATCACCAAAATATCCCTTTCTGAGAGAAAAGCAATGGATTGCTTTCCCATGCATTAATGCAGCAATATTCCCACAAGCTGGAATCAAGCTTGGGATTGTTATAGAGTTAGGCTCCACCCCCTCAGTCTGCATTTCTCTAAATAACTCCAAAGCTTCCAGGTCTTTCCCATTCTGAGAGCAACTAGCTATCATTGATGTCCATGTTACGACGTTCAATTCAAGTCCTTGAGCCTTGAACTGTCTGAACACCACCAATGCAGTGTCAACAAGACCATTACGTGACAGCCCTGTAAGAAAGGCATTGCAAGAACCGATTTCCATTTGATCCACTTCGTCAAATACCTGAGACATATCCAATGCACGGGCACATTTTCCATACATGTCAAGAAGTGCACTGGCAACGAACTTGTCTAGCCCAAGGCCTTGCTTGATTACATAACCATGAACTTGAGTGCCCATTACTGAATCCTCCAAGTGCCCTATGCCAGGAAGAACAGAAGAGATGGTTGATCCATCGGGCCGAAAGCCTTCTGAGTGCATCATTTGAAAGAACATTATCCCCTCAGGATGCAATCCGCAATTTAGAAACCCTGCTATCATACCATTCCATGACACCAAATTCGGCTCTACACCCTTATCCTTCATCTCAAGAAACAGCTCCTTTGCCTTGTGAACATGCCCAAGACGAGAGTAACCAGCAACCATAGCACTCCAAATAACCACATCCTTATCGAGAATACTGTCAAACAATGTCTGGGCAACCTGAATTTTGTCACATTTTATGTACATATGCACTAAAGATGACTTGACAATTGAATCTGAAGCCAACCCAGATACAGATGCAATTCCATGGACCTGTTGCCCTGCTTTCAAGGCTCGTAGTCCAGTACAAGCCTTAATGGCACTAGGGAGGACATAGCCATCTGGCACTAAACCCCGAGATAGCATTTGAGAGAAAATACGTAAGACATGATCAAAATAATTCAATCTTGCAAAAGCGTGGATTAGAGTAGAAAAGGAAAATAAATTGGGTTCATAAACAGAATCAAGAACAAGGTTCACATCAGTGAAGCATAGGTTATTAGCGTATAAAGAAAGGAGCCTGGTAGTGAGTTGTCTTTCGCCAAAAAGGCCAACTTTGAGGATGTGAGCATGGGCTTGTCTTGCATGCAATAGAGAAGCCGTGGTCGAATTAAGGCAGTTGAAGACAGTCTGGTAAATGTTATGGAACATATGGAAAGATTATATCTTGACTGAGAACTGTTATTCTCAGTGAAAGCTTTGACCAAAATTGCAAGAACAGAAACTATTTGTCGCAGGGATGAGCTGTATGGCATTATTTGTCTTCTGAACTGCAAAAATCAATAAAATTCAACTGATTTATGGATTATGAATCAGACTTGAAATACATTAATAGTAAGATTTAGAGTAGGAATCAGAGATATCTTATATAGCTTACATCTAATTGAAACTAAGGTGTTGCCAGTGTTTCAATACTAAATTTTAGTTAAAAAATCTCAACAAATTTTAAGTTTAAAAATAAAAACTTGTCATTTTTCTTAATGCTATTGATACAAGTACCCATTAAGTTCTCTCATGAGCACCAGCAAGAATACTCGAATGCAACTCAGAACCATTCTGAAGATAATGATCTTATACAAACAAATGAGAACTAGATGAAGGAAAGAAAGATATGCCAGAAAACTGGGAGTAGAAATGAGGCACATAAATATTTTTCTACAGCTCAAATTCCACTACTACGGACAAAATTCAGAAAACACATAAAAGCAGGGAAATTAATCAGATAAAAAAAAAAAAGAGCCACAGAACAGAAAATCTAGATGAAATAAATGGAATCATATTTTGGAAGAAGGCATACCCGAAGTTCGAGATCCCTTTAGTTAGTGGGTTAACAGGGGAAGTTAGAAAATATAAAAAGGGGAAAGCTTGTAAACAAGGCATTTGGATAATCATTCTATCTTGTAGGAGTGGGCTCCTATTGCGAGTGTCCATTGAATTAGGGAATAGAGAGGAGTTGTTCATACTTGTGAGACTCTTGTTCTTAGCTCCCATGTGTTTGTTTGTGAAATTAATCACAACAGCCTTTACTTCAAGTTGCAGCACTTTCTGTGATTCCAATTCTCCCACCAGCGGAAAACCATAAGGTCGTATTGAATCTCAAAAAGAAAGAAAAAAAAAAAAAAACTGACTGTTGTTTCAGCCTCCGACGAAGGGCACACAGAATTGAAAGCCACCACTTTCTCCGACTGCGGAGCGGAAGGGGAGAGAGCGCAGCTAACAATTCGAAGGTCATCAATTCTTCGGTTTAAAACCGAAATGTCGAGAATGCCTGCAACTTAGCTTGGGTTGTTATATCGTGATAAGGGCAAATTTGGAAAATTAGGGTAGAAATAAGGCACATAAGCATTTTTCTTTAGCTCAAGGTAAATTTGGAAAAAATATTTTTTGATTAGACTATTTTTTTAATACAAAAGTTTAAATAAATTAAACAAAACATGCCTAAAGGCTAAAAAAAAGGTTAACAAAATGTTTACATGAACAAGATCTAATCACAAATCCTTATAACATTCATTAGACTTAATTAGATATATTAAACAATATTATTGATAGATTTATTTTCAAAATAAAGATTACTAACATTTTGAATTAAATTCAAAAAGACTTATATCTCAAAATTCATTTTGTCGATTGTTAAAGTACGTAATTAATTTATCGCTTGAGAAGCTTTAACGATTTATAGACAACCTATTATTAAGTATTTTGTTTAAAAATCTTTATAAACTTGTACGCATAACAGTTAAAATATTGATATGATATTTAGTGTTTGCTTAAGTAAAAATCATATTAATTCCAAGGAATTTCAAAACAAATTTTAACTTGAATATGAATTAATTTCGAGATACTGGAAAAAAAACTTAGAAAGACATAACTGAAGCTAATTTTATTTCAAGAGAGAAAGATTTCATTTCTTTTAGGCTGCTGGAAATTTTGTTGTTCAACGTGACATTTATCATACATATATATTATCATAAATAAGAGTTGAATGCTAAGCATTTTAAATATAAACTCTAAATGTATAAAAGAGGAGCTGGATTCAAACCCAAAAAGTTAAACAAACTAGAGCTCTTGCTTTACAGAATTGCTATTGTGACACATCGATTTTTGGAAAACAAATATATGTTCTTCCCAAAGAAAAAAATTGCTATAATCATTATTTTGCTGCTCAAAATCTACAAGCTATCAAGATTCTATTCATTAGCTGTATATACTTTGCGTTGTTTATCTATAAGAGTCTGAAATGGTAGCTCGTCGAATCCTCTTTAACTTGCTCATGTTCTCATGGCATGAGGCGAAGAATTCATGCTTGAGAGCTTCCTCAGCACTAATCCTACGTCTTGGGTTTACTGTAAGGCACTTATCTACCAGATCAAACAGTGATCTCGGAATCTCCTTTAAAAACTCAGGCCTCTTCGTCTGAATCTTGCACCAGCTTTCTAGGTCCGGTGATTCTAAGTACCGTTCATCAAATAGTTCCTGCAACCAAATACCCTTCAGTAATTGGTGGCACGATTGCCTACAAACTGCATGCTTAGAAATTTGGAGCTACTTGTGATTTTAGCTACAAAGTTCAGAGCAACAGAATGCTAGTAACTTGATTTCATCAAATACTTAGTATTGCATATTTTGGAAACAAAGTTAGTGACGGCAACTTCCATTGGTGTGAATTAATGATGCGAAAGTTATCATGCAAACACATCAATAGATGAAAGAAAAGGGTTACCACTGGAAAAGATGATTCGCGTTCATGAAGCTTGGCCACTTCCCATAGGTCTTCACTGCCTCGCAATTTAGCAATGTCTTTTATATTCCTGCCATAACACATTGTCAGCAAGGAATAAAAAGAAAGGAAAAATCAGAAAAAAGTTTGCAGATCTGATTTTTACTGTTCTGGGTCTCCAGTAAAAGGAGCTTTTCCAATCATCAGGTAAAGTAGGGTCACTCCAGCTGACCAAATATCAACCTTGGGTCCCTGAAACAGGGACTTGAACAAAACCTGAAGAAATGGTTTGCATTAAATTTCTGCACAATCATCTGAGATGGTTGATTGTAAATAGTTGAACATGCAGATCCGCTATATCAGAATCATATATGTATTTGGTTGTGCATGACGTTGCATTTACAAATAGATAAAGAATATAAATTTTAGTCACAACAAAACCTTACCTCTGGGGCACGGAATCCCTTGGTTCCAACACACGAACCTTCCCTTCTCTGTTTTCCATCGCCTGGTAAACATAGCAAAAGTAAGTAAACAAAAAAAATAGCAATCCAACTCCATGGAAATATTTGTATACAGCAACAAACCTTTGCTTCTCAATAACCCTGCAGCAATAGTAGATGAATGCAGAGGCATTGGCGTAAGATAAACAATCTTGCCATCTACCCTGCCTGAAGGAGCGGCAACCCTTTTCCTTTGAGAAGTAGGACCTCTTGTAGAACGTTGGTCTGGAAAATGCATAGAATTCTGCACGAGGCTGATAAGCTCCTTTCTTCCTAAGAAAGGCAGAGGTTCTTTTAGCCTTTCCGCAGACGGAGTTCTAGTGCCAGTTACATCTCTTGCAGAGGTTATACCCGAGCCATCTGTTCCTTGTGCTTTAAATAAATTCCCACCAGACTTATCAGGATACTTCTTAAGAGGAACAGCATGAGCTTTTTGCTTCACGTTCCTACTAAGTTCAGAGATTAACTTAGTATCAGCTGTGGCTCTTTTATTCGATGTTAGAGACTTACTTCCTCTAATATTCTTTTCTTTGATTGACGGAGCAGAACCAGAGGGGAGAGGAAAACTATTCGAGGATACTTCGCGGCTTGATTTTGATTTATCTGAGTAGATGTACAAATTGAAATAAAACAAGTAATCAAATTATAATAAGTGATGATAAACCACATCATAACTAAGAAAATGGAGATGATGGTTGTACTAGAAGCTAGTATGTTTCTTTTTCTGTAGTGGATGTGGCATGTTGGTTCATTGCTTATGAGTTTAAAGTATAGCTAAGCAGGCAAACAAAGGTACAGCCATCTTGTTCTAAAAATTACAAGTGCATTGAGACTGAGGTGGACATGAAGCTTACTTCCATTAGAGTACTTCTGCTTCAAATCCTGGGAAGAAAGGAACAGAACATCACGCTTCATCAAATTATATATTAATTAAAAAACAATTGCAGTCAAAGTTCACAAGTATAAGAAGCAGGAGCAAGAGAAGCGGCCTAACCATAGCAAGGTTGAAATCAATGAGATAGCCATGGTTTCGATTCCGAGAGAAAAGGAAGTTTCCAGGCTTAATATCTCTGTGAAGGACCCCCTACATTTAGCAGATAAATTCTCAAGCAATGACATACATTTTCTCAAAGTAAAAGTCATGTGAAACTCTGAATATGGAAAAGAAAATCTTACCTCTTTGTGCAAGAATGCAAGGGCCCTAAACAAGCAGTAGCCATACCACTGGAGCTGATTTATATCAATTTCTTTTTTCAAAATCTATAGGTTAAGAAGGCAAAAATTAGCTCCAATAAACAAAATAAAAGCAGAACTTAGAATTGTCTTTTGAGCAAATCCGATCAAGAATGATAAAAACTGAAAGGGAAATCGCATTTCCTCAACTTGATTCATTGGGCTAAAAGGATCAACCTATGAAATAGAAGCGACAATTTTCCTGGTGAACGAAAGGATAAAAGAACTAAAGGCACATTGTGTAATTACCTCAGGTCTGTCATGCTCAACATGTTCCAAAACAAAGCACTCGCTACTTCCACTTTTAAAAGACCCTTCAAACTTTATTATGTAGTTTCTACCCCTGCATTAAGAATAGTATATTGAAAATATCAACCTGCATCGCAATTAAGTATAATCCATACACACACTCACACAAGCAGTAAGTACTTTGTCATATGTGATCATATCTCATTTACTTACCCAAAACGGTCAAGCATATTCCGCTCATTATTTACATGGTTTTTATGAGCTTTATCATGGGGACCTGAAAATTCATGCAGGTAAATTTTAACATCAATGTCTGGAAAATATTTTGACATCCATAAAGTAATATTAAAAATTGAAAAACTAAAAGTTGTCTCTTATTTTCTATTATAAGTTGGAAAACAAATAATGCAAGTAGTAAGAACTGAATTTCTTGATGATAAAATATCTATGATTTCTAATATAGCAATGCAACATGGAATTTTAACTGAGCATCTCTGAACATAGAATTTCTAAAATTTTAACTGATTGGCATGGTACTCAACTTATCATAATTGGCCATTAATCTTTTCACTTGAACTCCTTCCAAGAGCATTTAGTTGGAGCTAAATAAAATTGAAGGAATGCAGAACCTCTTCACGTTAGGAGTTCGTTAAAATCAATATAGAAGGTTAACTATTAGTCTATTAGCTTCATTAATACAAATTCAAATGAACATGAAGCATAGACGACTTATACAAAGATCAAATTTCCTGCTAGTAAAATCCAAGCTTCAGCAAAATAATAATAATAGCATGCCAGCAGAAAACCATACACCCTGACCTTTATGTTAAAAAGGTTAATATCGTTTTAATAGGAGTAAGGGCCATTATCAGTACTATTCCAGAAGCTAAAGTTCGAAGTATAAAAGGATTTTGATGAGATAATCTGACCACTTGTTTTATTCCTAAATCTATGTGCTAGAGTTTTTTTTTTTTTTTTCATACAACTACTCACGGGTCCAGCGATCAACCTGTCGGCAATCAAGAATGATATGCACAGCCGCAAAAGCCTAAAAGGCAGTTAAAAGCCATAGCTCTAGCAATGATTGCATTGAAGGTAACCAATTAACTTGAATCAAGTGTTTATATACAAATTTTTAATTGATCGTACTAAATTCTTACTGTTGTTTCTGTCGTAATTTTTATTGACGCTAATTCTTTAGTATTCCTAAAAAACTAAATTTGTTAAGTTGATCTACTTTACCATTAAGAAAACAAGAAGTCAAATCAAACCAAGTGATAATTTATGTAACAACTTAGAATCATACCAATATATTCACACAATTAATATAAGAGATAATATTTACGTACATTTTATTGCAAATCTTTTTCCATCATTCTTTCTTCTAGCGCGGTAAACAGTGCCATAACCACCTGAACCCTCTTCTTCCTCAATAGTAAAAGTGTCAAAGGAAGGATGCGCTTTTTTCTCCGTCTGATTCAACATAAAACAATATGGGATTATAGGAACGCATAAACACAACTAGTAAGCAGATAATTAAAATCATCAAAGAAGCACCTCCTCAAGCATATGACTCAAACAAGCAGGGTGTTTCAAAACAACAATGATAGTGGAGGAGCTCACCTTAGGAGTAATGGAGGCAATTTCTATTATGTTTTCTTTAGCGTGCACATTGGAGTTACGCCCTTGCTTCAATTTCTGCTTCGTAATGAATTTCTGATCAATTTTACATCGATCAACATCTTTCGGAATGTTGTCAAATTTATTATAGGTTAATGACTCCTTCAGAATTTGTGCTTTTATTCGTGCCTCATTCATGTGTTCTCCCTTCAATTGAGAAGATCTTAGAAGCTGCTTTGGCGTTAAAGAGTGTTGATCCTCTGGAAAAGTAGGGTCAGTCTCTATATTTCTTACTGTCTCATCTTTTCCCAAGTTTAATGCATGCATTTGGTTGTCTGGGTCCGTAGTATTTGCTATTTCTTCTTCACATAAAGCGGGCTTGTCCACCAGTGTTATGTTTACCTTCTCTCTTTCCACATCACAATCAATAACTTCCTTTGAACAACTATCCACTTGCATTCCTTTATCTTCATTAGAATCTCTCTTCAAAATTTTGCATGTTTGACCTTTACAATTATCATCATCAAACCCAATGTCCTCAACAGGGGCTTTCCTGTATTCAATACTTGATGTTGGACACCATGAGATCTTACCATATGTGTCTCTAGTCAAGGGGGTTATAGCTTTCCAACTATGTATATTTCCTGATTCAAATCTTATTGTAGGTGATGTTCTTCTCATCATAAAATTTGCTGTATCAACATATTTCTGTAAAAAGAAAATTTTCAAAGCATACATATTAAACAAGCTTCACATGATCATATTAAGCATAAGCAATAATGACTGATAAACAATAAGCATAATTTTTTTTAAAAAAAAAAAAATTAAGAGTTTTCGAACCTGTTAAGGTTGATTTATACGATATCTTAAAGTAATAACCAACCAAACAATGCCCTTTGATGATGACATATATTGATCTATAGTTGGTTCCACATAAATGATTGCATTTCTATCATTTTCACCTGACTCAAGCCATGCTAAAACCAGAAAATGAAAAGCAGGTTTTACTTATTACAAGAATTGCCAGGTGTAAAGGGCATAAATAGCAACAGTGATTCCATGTGTGCATTCTATTAACTGACATATATGAAATTTTACTACAAGTCAAGTAGCGTCTGAAAACTCATCAACATATTAAAAACTAAACATAAGATGGATAAAAAGAATCACCTCCAAAGAAATTTCTTGAATCTCATTTGTGATTGATAACATATTTTGGCATCTTTTCCCTGTTTCAGTTAAACTTCATATCAGTAATCAATTTACAAACAAAAATTAAAATAAAGATACCTAGAATTCATACCTTCTCCAGATGTAAAAAACAACCTCCTTTTCACCTTAGAAAATTCTACCATATCCAACATTGTTTCCTTCCGCTTTCTGCATTTCTTCTCTTCATTGGTATCTCCTAATTCCTTAGGCTTTGGAGCCCCAAAGCCATAGTTCCATACAATCCCACTATTCATTGCAATTGAGGCAAATTTTCCAAAAGCCAACATAGCAGTCAAAGAAACCGAAACAAGTCCATTTTCCACCAAACAAAGAGGCGAATCAGGAGCTGAACTTATATACCGAATAAAATCTGGTGATATAGCGGGGAAAATTTTACACAGCGAAGCAATCTCTTCTGGAAAAGCAGGGCGACCAATTTTGAGCAAAATTGCTAATAGGTACCATGATTTTTCTTCATCAAGGAAGTTCATTATGCTATTCGGTTCCCACCCAGAAGCAGCAATTATTCCCTTCAGCTAAAACTGATTTGAGAACCCCTTTTAGTCTCGGATCAATGATATGAGATTCGAAACATAGAGCATATGGTTCCTTGCCATTTGCTAATCTTTGTTTGAGATTTGTCCTAGAGGTCTAACAGTGTCAGTTCGCAAGGGAAGTTAGCTAAGCAGTGAAGCGGACCCGGAAAAGAAAACGAGATTCGGATGAAAGAGGGAGGGCATTGAGAGAGAAAAGAGAGCAAAGAGGCGGGAATTGAAAATGGCAGGAAAATTGAGGTATTTGATATTTGATGAAGTATTCCCGCCCACCTATGTTGATGTGGAAATTACGGAAAGGTTCCAAAAAAGCATTTTTTTTTTTTTTTTTTAAAAAAAGGCCATTTAGGGGAAGATAAATTATCATTAACAATTAATGGGATTTTGCTAAAATATAATCATGAAAGTTTATATCCAATTGGGGTTTTTTTTTTATCTGGGAATTGCGTGGGTTTTTAATGCTTTTTTTTTTTTTTTTATGGGAGGGTTCTTAATGAATGGAGATGTTGTAAAAGTTTTAAATATTTGAGTCATTATCTAATAAAATTATTTTATAAGCACACCAAAGTTTTTCATAAATTTTTTTTTTTTCGTTTTGCATATTATTTATTGTGGAGATTCTATTACCACAATACTTGATGTGGTAAAAACATACGTGATTTTCATATTTTTAAATATAAAATACAGTTTATTTTTTTAAGAAAACTTTTAAATGGTTTATTTGTTGAAATATTATTCACATATTGACTATTTTTTCATATGGTAAAACATATCACATATTCTATAAAAAATCACCCAAAAGCATCTAAGAAATCTTTTATTTTATATCATGTTCATATACTAAAAAAAAATTCAAAATCTTTGTAACAACTTTAATGACACTTAACAAGATGAGATACTACTACTAGGACTACCTCTCATATTTTTGTGATCATAGAATATCTGTTAGGATGAGTTCAACTAATATGCAAGAAAATATTAAGAAGAATGAGATTAATTCAGAATACAACATAACCATTCAAACTTCAAAGAGAAGCAATTCACCCAACCCAACCGAGTTCCATCCACATAATACAATCATGTTTACTTAAGAGATTTCAAACTTGTCAGATGTCAAACTCTATTGGCAGTCACTCAAGTACACATTTCATGGACAGATTGTACAGCTAACATTGTCGACCACCTTATATGGGTTTGATCTTGAAGTGAAGTGAAATGAGAGAGAAGACGAAGCACTTTAGATCCTGCAAACACATGAAAATCTCATGAGAAAGGCAAGCTAATACAAGACACTACAATTCACTGGACAAGACAGGAGTGGTCTGTGGATAAATAAAAAACATGAGCAAATGTCTGACAGAGGAGATCTGTGTAAGATTGAGGTTAGGTTGCAAAATTTTAGTGAATTATCATCCTATCTTGAGTTAGATAGTGAATTAAATTTTGTATGTTGATGGCGGAAAGCCAATTGTTGATGACTACAGTAGAAGAAAAGAGAAAGATGACAAGCATATTCCACAGATGTACAATAACTACCAAAAATTGGGATAACATAATTACATTGAGCATTTTGTAGTATCAATGCTTCATAGGCTATATTGTATATGACATCTATCTAAACTGTTTTCATTCAAGTTAGCTAGAAAATTTTCTCATAAGCATCCCTATGAACTCCATGGGCAAGTAAAAACTTTAGTATTAAAACATATCAGTCAAAGATCAAGTAGAGAAGCATTTTTAACGCAAAATAAAGTATTGAAAGTGAATGAAAAGTATAGATGAAATGCATATATTAATTATCTCACCTGAACAAGATAGTAAAAGATGCGAAGACCTTCTGGATCTTTGCTGTTTTGAACATCCACAAGGGATCCAATCTTTGATGTTGTGAATGAGATGTGTTCATTCCCCATCACAATCTCAAGCTCCTGCTGTCCCACTCGATCAGGTTCTGGCCAATTTGAATCATCTTCCTTCATGATCTGAACAGAAACACCAATCAATGAGAAATACAGAAGGAAGCAAAAGAAAACAAACAAACAAACAAACAAACTTGCATTGACGGAACTATTCCAGTTCAGAAGATATATGAAGAAACAAGATACACATTCAATCAAATAACAAGAAATTCGCCTAATAAAGTAGTCCGTCACCCAACATAGATACACAGTTCAGTTTGCTCTATGCATGGCATAGTGTGTAAGACCAAAACCACTAGTTTACTCTCCAGCTTATAGCAGGATAATCTAAGACATCCAAGGAATTGGTTGACTGTGCCTCATGTATGTGAACTGGTTATAACAAGCTTTTCCAGATTTGCTGTAAATCTAGGCCTGAACTAGTGCTATGCCTTAGGATATATAGCAATATAGCAAACATTTACATTGTCAGTTACTTATGAAGAACCACGGTTTATCTGAAAAAGGGGCCAGTAGAAAAATCTATAGTAAATACAAAAACTTTCTGTAAAATATTGACAACTTAACCGGTATCCATCTCTGTTTTCCTTTCAAAGTTTCACATCACAAAGACAAATACAAATACAAGAGCCAAAAAAACACAATTTTCCTTCTTCTTCCTCCAATTTTCTCGGCAAACAAAAAGAAAACGAGGAAAATCCAAAAGGGATTTCGGGTTTCCCGAATAAAAATCACAGAAGAAGCCAGAGAAAGCGAGAAGAGGTGAAATGAGGTGGGTACCTCGCTCTCAGCAATGATACGGCGGCACTCACGGAAAACGGCAGGGGTGACGTAGACCTCCTTGCGAATCATCTTGTCGTTCTTGTAGTTGGAATTATTGGCATAGCGAAGCATCCCATCTGATCTGAACTCAAACTCTAAGAACTCGTGCCCGAACTTGCCCTTATGCCCCACGTAGTATCGAGCGTAGAACTCGCCATTGTCGTCGTCGCTCGCCATTCGTCAATTTCTGTCTCTGAGTTTCTCCGTCGTCTCGAGTTTCTTCCAGCTAGAGACCAGATTTTTTGGGACAATCAGCAAGGAAAAGAAGATCCAGAATCGTCTGGACATGGATCGGGTTTTGAATAATAAAAGCCCAACTTCTAGGGCTTGATCCATTAGCAACGTCGGTGCTTTTAGTATTGTCTTTTTATTCTCTTTTTCTTTTAAATTCTTTTTGGTTTTTGTTCAGTTTATTGGTAATATTTCTCTGGACTTATATCAATTTTAGGTTCTAGAACTTGAAAATATTTCTTAAAACAGTACCTTTTTTTTTTTTTTTTTTTAAGTAGGCACCCTTTACTCATTGTATAAAATGAATCATATATTTTATCCAATCAAAAAATGAATAGTATATATTTGTGTGCTATGTATTCAAAAATAAATATAATATAATGATTACAAATGTAAATAAAATAATAATTATATAATATTGAAAGTATTTAAACGATTTTATTTGATGTTGCATGCACTTGACAGTGTTTGCCTGAGTACTTATTAGTCTTTTTCAACAAGTACTAGAAAATGATTCTTATTCTTATAATTACTAAAGTACTAGAAAATAAAGTATTGGGCGTTGAAATAAACTTTTATAAGGCCAAGAAAAGTATTTAAATATAATTAAATATTGCTTGTAGTTTTATTGTTTGATGCAAATTCAAGATTAGGTTGAAGAAAGAGCAACCAAAGAAAAAAGTAAATGAGTGGAATTCCTTTTTTTTTAACGTAGAAATTTCTATTTGGCTTAGTAAATATTGTTAATGTTAATTGATACAAACTATACCTTCTCATAGATGCAGCTTAAGTTTACTAATCAAGGCAACTCTTACTGGAAATTATAAGGATTATTTCTTCTAGATAGTACATGATATATAGTATATAAAAAGTTTATATATCTTTCACCTCAATCAAATTATCTTATATATTACTCTACACTTGATCATGAAAAGTTATTTACAATTAGCAAGTCAGAGCAAATCAAAGCTTTTTGTTAGGCTTAAATTAAAGTACAAAGCATATTGCTAGCTTAAATTTACAATAACTCACAAACAAATTAAATTTATAAGAGCATGTTAGGTTAATCGATTTAAATAAGATGAATGAGATTGGCTTAGTGATTGCTAAATTTGTTAAGCTTTGCAAGTTTTCTTGCTCAAATTCTAATCCTCTTTAGCTCTTTCTATCTATGGAGAAAAAAGAAAGGCTTAAATAGGATGTGCTAAACAATCTAAATTCAATCACCACAAATCGTGTACTATGTGTAGTCATGACAGGAAAACATGCATTATTCATTAATTATTCAATGTTTTAAAATGACATGTTGATATTGTGTCATTATAATGAAATTAAACTAAATCGGTATCATATATGGGCCAAAAACTCTTAAAGCTTAAGTATATACATGTTTTTAAAATGCTAAATTAGGGTTTGGTACCCCTTGACATGCTCACTACTTTAGCATATACCAAATCTTGGATATCTTCCTCAACCCTAACGCAAACATTATGGTGGCGACGACTTCTGTGCCCGATAATAAAAATTCTATCAGCATTAATGTACCCATCTGGGTTGCTTGGTGGAGATGGTTGCTTAGATTTCAACATTTTAAGTTATATATGTTAGATATAATGTAAAAATTATTGATAAACATTTTACTAACTACTTAATTATTTGAGATAAATTAATTCTTGATACATTATCAAAATCTCTTTAATTTTAATTTTATGATTAGATCTGACATATGTTGTTACATTCATACTTCAAGCCCTCTTTACTATAGTAAGTAGATAGAATATTTATAGGGATCAAGAATGGAGCACCCGTACAAAAAGCTTCGCCAGATTTCCTCTGAGCATTTGCTGAAAACAATACTTGACATTGTGTGGCAATGGGGCTAACCCCATCTTCTGCGCTTGTGGACCTTATAGATGACATCTCCCAATGCTTTTATTTAACTTCTGCATTAATATGAATATAGAATATTAATAGGGATCAAGACAATAGCGCCCCTCCAAATATTTAATGGTTAATGGTACCACTATTCAACTTAGGGAAAGTTTGAAAGGCTTTAAAAGAAGATTAAGGTATATATATAATGTGCCTCTGTTGCTTTCACTCCATTTCTTTAGAGCATGTACATAAAAACACACTTGACATAGGGTGGTGATGGAGCTAATAATTAACCTCATCTTCTTCATTCTTCTGTGCACAAGTGGTGGGCGCAACTATAATTTACATGAATCATGCTCAACGTGCTAATGCCATAAGAGGGATGATGGAGCTGCAGTTCTTATCATTTTCCATGATGATATATGACATCACGAATGGACGATTCATCATGAGGGCCTTATATAGATCTCTAACAAAAATAATCACTACATAAAGTTTGTTGATCTATCTGGAGTATATTCGCAAAGACTGCAGAGTTAATCCAGATTTCTCACAGACAACGTTTGTGGAAAAACTTTTTATATATATATATGCATGCAAACATTAGTCTATACGTTGCTAGAGTTGGTTCAATAAATATTAAATAAATTATCAGATGGAATAACGATGACGATTTGAAGAACTTCCATATTCTGCAGCCAACAAGTTAATTAAAAATGCTTGGGGTATGATAGGCTGCAAGCCACGATAAATCAGACATGCATGCAAATTATTTGAAGAACTTCCATCAGCAATCCACGTTAATCTTACAACATGTCAGAAATAATATAAAACTAGTCTTCGAACTTCTCTCAAGCTTTTCGCATTGAACTAGTTTGTAAACAGATATCAAAGTGTAAAATTACAAAGTGTTTTCATGTGCACAGGTTTATTGGAAATGATATAAAACTAATTCTAAACTTTCTTCCGTCGAACAACTTAACCTTTTGGATGAGAATCAATTTTTAGTACTCCAAGTCACCGTAGTGTAAATTTACATTAGCATTTAACATATTATAGGAGAAAAGGTTTCTGCCTACTCTCGATAAGAGAAACTAGATAGATATATACTCATTTTGATGAAGTTAGGCTATATTTACCTTTGTCTATTTTATTATTTGCAGTTAGGTTACACGTTTTACACCTCTTATCATTAAGTGAGCAAAGCAACAGTTGCTTTTTAGGTTTATAATTAATAATTAATACGGTGCACTAGCCAAAAAATTAACAAAAGGCAAGATAGGACCATCCTACTAAGGTTGTTCGCTACTAACAAAGGGACAACCTAGAAACACCTTTTGGAGGTGTGCCATTTATTGATGACAAGGAAGTGGTGTCAAATTTATATTCTGAATCAAGATTATAGTGAGTTCACCCGAATTAATATTCTAAGTAATCTTTGTTTTGGTGCAAAATCACGGTGGAAAGAGCAACGATCCTTCCACTGTTTAAATTTTAAATGCTTATATAAAGGTGAGGAGAAATAAAAACGTTTCTGTTATCTGTTCTTTTTTAATCCAAACAGATAATTAATTACCCATAATAAAAATATTTAAACGTTCTTTAGCTGCATTAACGAAAGAGCAGCTTTTTAAAGGGTGTATAAATTTTACCAAAGACTTGAGGCAGCAACGTTTGGAAAAGAAATCATCACTGGAAATGATAAAGTCTCGGAAAACTCTGAGAGAGATGGCTGCATGGTTTGCCTTCGAGTGAGATGTTCACTTGCTCTCTGTAGTGAGAGAGTCTAGCTGCTGTTTGTGATTTTGCCTTTTAGGCATTACTATGAATAAATGTATAAAATAAATAATTAATGTCAAGTGCAAGTTACGCGTTACTACTTAACAATGTGTGTAGCAATGGAGCTAAGCCTTATCTTTGTATGTTAATGATTCAATAAAAATAAGTTTAATATTGAGGTCTGTCAGATAAAAGTTTTAAATTTAAAATTTTGAAGTTATTTTTTTTTTACTGGAGAGAGATATTCATCATTCATTGCATCATCTTGAATATGAATTCTCGTATTTAAAGAGAGTAAGACAATTGAATGTCAAAAGAAACAAAAAAAAAAAAAAATCTTGGCTGGTGAGGTAATACATGTGTTGACATTCAAACTTGTCTATCTTGATTAGAAAAAGAAGAATAGATCAAATTCCCTATCGCAGGGCCCAAAACTTAGGTCCATAACATACTCAAAAGCAGCCTCAATACAAGGCCTGATCCATTTGTTCCATCCAAGCCCGTTGTGGCACCACCACCCAAACCCACAAACGTATGACCCGACCCAAATCTCAAGAAACCCTAGCAGTAGTTCGACAACACATGCACTCTCTCAAACCAAACACAGCACTGACAGCAGAGGAGACCGTGGAGCAGAGCAGAAAAATTGAGCTTATACCAGAAATGGAGGCATGTGCAACCCTCAGAGAAAGGAGAAGTGGCAGGACACTCAAAATAAATGAGTAAATTAATGAGGACGATTTTTCGAAGTAGGAACGTACAAACTAAAGGTTTCGTACATTGTTGCTGATGCAGTTTCACATGATGCACATAAATGCTTCATCCAGCAGACTATAATTCACATAATCTCCTACACCAAAACAACCAACAGCGTTAGATATACAACTTTTTGTATCATACAGGAATCCAACTAATTTTTTAATTAAATTAAAATTTCAAAACAAAAACTTTATTAGATTAAAATTTATTGTCTCATTTTTTATTTTATATATTCTATGCCTTTATTTTTTTTAATTAATCTATTACAATAAAATCATTTATGAGATATCTTAATTTTATTAAATTTTAAACTATTTTATTTGAGTTTTGTTGTTTGTGAAGCCTTATTTATATAAAATATCAATAAGCTTACTACTCCTTTCTTTCTTGTAGTCTCTCATCTCACAGTAACAAGCACAGATAGGGTAAACTCTTTATTATTTTTTTCTTTTTTCTTTTTTTTTTTTTTTGGGGGGGGGGGGTGGTATCATTAAAGTGAGCAAACACTATTTGTTTTTGTTTTATAATATGGTGCACTAGCCATTATTTTGAAAATTAAACAAATTAAGGGCAAGATAGGACCACCCTACTAAGGTTGTTCACTCTAATTGCCTACTAACGAAGGGATAACCTAGAAACACCTTTCTGACGTGTGCCAACTACTGACATGTATATGACAAGGAAGTAGTGCAAAATTTATGTCCTGATGAATCAAATTATACATATATATATATATATATAGTGCGAGTTTATCCGAATAAATACACTAAGTAATCTCTTTGTTTTGGTGGAAAGAACAATCTTTCTATTGTTTAAATGCTTAGATGAAAAGTAGAGGGCAAAAAAAATAAAGGTGTTGGCCCTGTTGAGGTTGATTATGTTATTTATTCTTAATTTCTTGTGTATAATAAGAAAATTGTTTATGTTATCTATTATTTTTTTAATCCAAACAGATAATCAATTACCCATGATGGAAATATTTAAACGTTCTTTGACAGCATTTACAAGCTTTAGGATATGTATTATGTATAAATTTGTCAAAGACGAGCACCAAGAGTCCATGTCTAGCATTAAAGAAGCATTAACACAAAAGTTAATCCAAGAAAGAATTAACATGAAGTTCTCAAATATCCTGCAAAGACTGCAGAAAAGTTAAGCCTCGGTGATTTTTCAAAGACACTGCCTAAACTTGATATGGAAACATTTGTGTGTTGCTATGGCTGGCTATTAGATCAAAATAGAGTCATATATATGTAATTAAAAAGAAGAAATATTTTATTGAATAAATTACTGCGACCTTCTTGTGTTTTGCTGAATTTATAGCTATCTCTAAAGCCTAGACTTACATATCATTCACTTTAAAACCATCAATGTTGATCATAATTCCATTTTCAGAGAATCTGTACCAGCAAGGTTCAAATAGTAAATTAAGGATTGAAATAATATGGAAATAATATACTTATTTTTAGGGATTAATGAATACTTTTAATCTTTGCAAACCCTAATTAACAAACTAGAAAAGGAAATAAAAATAACAGATAAATATAACTAAATAAAAATTATAAATTGGAAAGGATAATGAACAATATAAAAGAGTAAAATGAAAAATATTTACTATTTTTTTAAATGATATTCTTCTCTAAGTTTCAAGAAAATTATAAATGTTTTTCGTCATGTGACAATAAGAAGTGTACAAATCATTTACGATTTATCTAGTGGCTTATAAGAAAATTATATATAAATGACGTAAATAATACCAAATATATGTATACATATATAAATTCTCATTTTCATTGATCTGGCATCACGAATGCTAAAAGTAATCCTTGCATAAAGTTGATCTCCACTTTATTTATAATTTACCCATATTTAGATAAAATATTAATAGGGATAAAGATAACAGCACAGCACCCCTTCTAATTTAATGGTACCTCAATTAAATTTAGGGCAAATTTGAAGTCATTAAAAGAAGAAGGCGTTTCTTAATAGGCCTATGCTGCTTTCTCCAAATTTATCCAGAGTAATGGACACTTGCGTTTATAATCTACACGTTTAAATATGGAGATAGGATATATTAATAGGGATCAAGACAATAGCAGCCTTACAAATATTTTTTGGTACCGGAATTCCATTTAGGCAAGTTTGAAAGGCTTTAGAAGAAGAGGGCATCTATAATGGGTGTTGCTTTCACCAGAATAGTGGTGATGGAAGTAACCCTCATCTCTTGTGTGCATAAGTGGTGGGCGCAATTGTAACTTACCATGAATGTGCTAATTAATGGAGGACTGTGGAGACGTAGTTTTTCTCGAATCTAGCTTTTTTGTTGGGCTTTTTCTATTGTTCATTTGTTGGACAGCAGATAGATGATTTACTTTTACTAAGATCAAAGTGTTAGGTGTAAATGATTTAAATCAATAATTGAGATGCGTTTAATAAAGACACAACAACCTAATAAAAAAAAAAGTTTGACTTTTTTACTAGACTAAGTATATTTCAGCTATTCATTTAAAGCATTGACATTAACTAATATATGTATTTTGAGTTAATTTAAGTCATTCATTTTTAACAAAAAAACAACAGAGGGAGCCCAACGAACAAGCCAGATCCATAAAGACACCAAAGAAATTTTTGTCATTTTCCTTTAGAATTATTCTATACATTTCTTTTTTTATCCTATCTGTACCTACTCTTATATCTTTTCTTTTCTTTTCTTTTTTAATTTATTTCTCTTTATTTTTTTATGCTTACAGTTTTATTTTTATAAATAATTAATATACATTAGATGCACAAATTAAATGTACACCAACAATTTTACAAATATCATTTTCCATTTCGAATAATGCGATACATACACTCCGTCGTATAGTTTGACAGCATCACGGTTGCTTTATCTCTCCTATTACAAAAAAGTTGATTGATCTCGATGATGTTTTGCAAAGACCGCACGGTTAATCCTAGGAGATTTTTTAAAGACTAACGTTGTGGCTAAACTCAGATCTGAAACATTAGTACAGTTGCTAGAGTTGGTTTTAAAAATCTTGAGTAACACTAAATTAACTAGCTTAAGGAAGATTGTTTTTAATAGAAAATACCTATAAAAAGCAAAAAAAGAAAAAAATGGTATGACAATGATTTGAAGAACTTCCATATGCAGCCCATAGTTGAATAAATGCTGGGGGATAAAATCGTAAGAAACAACAATGTGCATGCCAATCATGCGTGCAAATTGTTTGAAGAACTTCCTTCCGTCAGAGAAACCCACGTTAACCTCACAGCATGATGCAAATTATTAAATCAAAATAGAGTCAAATATATTAATATTTATTGTATGAATTACTTCGACCATCTCTTGTTTTGTTATGCTGATTTTTTTTTTTTTAGCTATACCACTAAAACCTAGCTGTTAAGAGAATTAATATTTATTTTTTAGACATGACCATGTGAGACCTCTTTCAACTAGATCATCTATCACGCGGTTTCGTTCTCTAAAATTCTATATATACCCTTCATATCCATGAAGAGTATTCAAGGTTCAAGATCATTCTAGTTTTCATACTCTTTCTTGGTCCGTTGGGTGTTCCCATTAAGAATGGCTGGATTCTTTACTTTCCTCTTTTTGCTTAACCTAATGGCTGTATTCAACATAGAGCTACCATCGGTGGCCTATGGAGATATAGTTACCATTCTCAGCATTGATGGAGGTGGTGTGAAGGGAATTATCCCAGCTGTAGTTCTTCAACACCTTGAGGAATCCCTTCAGGTCTATTATTATTTAAATATATTGCATGCTGCAAAAGCATATATATATATAGTTCATGTACAAGTTAAGCATGGGTACATTTATTCTAGCTAGAAAGATGTTTTCTCATGCTGATTTCTATAAATTGCACCATGCACATAATTAAAAGAAATTGTTTGATGATTCAGTCTGTTGATTAAATTTCTTATCAAGAGTTGAATTCCAGAGGAGTTAATAAATGATTATTTTTGTGTATTTAGCTCATTTGAAAACTACCACTTTCTTTAAGATAATGGAAAATGAACTTCACATGTTTGCATTTTATTCTTACAAGAAATTTAGATGAATACTAAGCTTTTATTTTGGTTGTGATATTTCAGAAAGTGTCCGGTGACAGTAATGCTAGGATAACAGATTATTTTGATGTGGTAGCTGGAACAAGCACAGGTGGCCTTATGACTGCCATGCTCACTGCCCCTGACCCAGAAAATGCTGGTCGTCCTCTATTTACACCCGAGGGAATCAAAGAATTCTACAAGAAAGAATGCCCTTATATTTTCTATGAAAGGTATATATTATCAACTACTTGATCACTGTTTTAATTCAATTTCCCAGTTTTACAAAAAAAAAAAAAAAAAACTGGTGGCAGGCCAAAATCATAATTTCTAGATGTTAGGCGAATATTATATTTTTTATATAAGTTTTCATTAAATTCATTAATGTTAATCTAACATTCACTGTAATATTTAAAATACAAGAGCATAAGTTGTAATTTTAAAATTTTAAACTTAATGTGTTTGATTCAAAAAACGTTAAAGATTAAAATTATAATGCTTTAATATTTTCATATAAACAATTTTTTTTTTTCCGGTGAGTTTAGGATTCACAAGATGTGTGCTATTATGTATAAAACATTCACGGTATTTCATATTCCTTTTTTAATTCTTAAGCTAATAAATGTCTCAACTCTGATTTCTCATTTCACACTTGCAGTTTTTGGACCGATATTTCTCCCAGTCCGAAGTATGATGGCGTGTATCTGCATAACATAACACGCGACTTGCTGAAAGAAACACGTTTGGAGGAGACATTGACTAACGTTGTAATCCCAACCTTCGACATGGAGCTGCTCGAGCCAGTGATGTTCTCAAGTTTCAAGGTTCAATTCTTATTCTGATATAGCTAGTAAACAGCATGCAAAAAAAAAATAAAATAAAAATAAAAGCAAGAGTACTTCATGTTAATTATTCAGTAAAATCACTATGTTTACAACTTTGATGATGCAGACGAAGAAATCCCCCGATTTAAATGCCCTACTTTCAGACATAGTCCTCAGCACTTCAGCCGCACCAACATATCTTCCACCATATTATTTCAAGAACGGAGACACTGAATTCAATATGATCGATGGTGCTGCGGTCGCTGCTAGTCCGGTAAACTGATTATGAGACAATGAAAACTGAACAAGATAAACACTAACATCATAAAGTTTGAAGGATTAATTCCAACATGCGTTAGAGGGAGAGAAAACTTTTCACTTAAATCTCTTACATTTGAACAGGGAGACACTTAATTGCACTCAATCTATCAATTTACAAGTGTTCTCTGCACTTGGAGAAAACTTTCAAACTCAATCCTAATTGATACATTTCTTGACACTCAATGGAGATAATTATTTATGGTGACAGCTTGCTTATGTACAAGAAATTAAAAAATTATTCTCAGTCCGTGGAAGTTTGATTTGAAGTAATTTTTGTTCAGGCTCTGGTTGCTATTACTGAGGTGGCTGAAGAAGTGGAGGATAGCCAATTCCTGATGCTGTCTTTAGGAACTGGGGTTCAAAAGCATACAGGGGCGAAGGCCATCATAGCAAGTGATTGGAGTTATTTATACTGGGCTTATTATCTGAAAAATTTCACTAGTTATGACATGGTTAACTATTACGTTACCAAGGTTTTCCAAGCCCAACAGACCCCAGAAAATTACCTTCGAATTGAGGTATCTATAATTTCATTAATTTTTCTTTTGACCATCATCTCTTTGAAATAATTTTGATAATTCAGACTAGTTTTAAACTTTATCTTTATGAGAAATTATCTAAAGCAGTCTTTTAAAAGTATGATATATGTTAGATATAATATAAAAATTATTTATGTGTTGTCTCTTATTAAGAAATTAAGTTTTTAAATTAAATTAATTTTTAATATAATATTAGATTTTTTTGACCTCACTCTTACATTAGAGTCTTTTTTTTGTGGGCAAGGACGTGCTAAAAAATTATTTATGAGTATTTTTTTAATAATTTAAGTTTTTGAGTTGAAATTATTTTTATTATTATCCTAAAATGTGCAGGAATATAACTTACCCAAGGATAATGATTCGTTGGATAATTCAACCAAAGCAAACTTGGATGCTCTTGAAGAGATAGGAAGCAATCTGTTGAATGAACCAGCTGTCCCCAATAACATACATCCAGGTACAAATGCTGAAGCTCTCGACAGGTGGGTACCCCAAAACTTGCATTATAAAATATATAATATTGTGAAAGAGAGAGTTGTTTATAGGATCCTAACTATGTTTGAACTTTGTGTGTAGGCTGGCTGTACGTCTTTATGAGATTAAGCAGCAACGTTTGGCTAAGAGATCACTGGGAAGGAAAGGATCCAGAAAAGTTATAAAAGAGATGGCTTCGTGGTTTGCCTGATCTCAGTGAAAGCTCCACCACCTCTGGTATTTGGTGGAATATGATCCCATAAATTACAGGCAATATGAATAATGAATATATATTGTACTAGAATAAATGCCATGCAAGTCCATGACTTGTGTGATGGGTTGGATTGCAAGTTCTTCGTCTTTTTGAGTGTTTGAAGTTCTGTTATTTTTGTGTCTTTAAACTATCTGTGTGGTGTGCTTGCTGTAAAATAAACTTATAATTTAAATAAATAAATTGTTAAGCTATCTAGCTGTTGCAAATTTAGGACTCTTTGTTAGACGACTTGGGTTTGAAATTGTGAAAATTAATTGGCAAAGCAAAGCACCCATGTGAGCCATGCCATTGGTTCAGCCACATCAGTAAAATATTCACAATTTATACAAAAAGGACGCATGGAAAAGGATAAAGTGTGTACAACTTGGAAACCAATCTTGAGCATAAAATAAATTGGGAAAGAAACTTTATCTTATTTGTTTCTACATGTTCTAGTGGCACAAATGAATTTATTCAGAGATTTCTAAAAAAATATCGTAAGTTTTAGCTTCAATTACATACCTTATCAAACGATTATGTTCTATGCATGTTTGAAAAGGAGGCATAATAAGACCATGCTTGTCCGCTTCAAGATTGGGGCAAACTCGGACCACCTTACTACATCATTTCCACCATTCATCGTGAATCAGACAACGAATGGGGGGGGTGATTTTGATGACTTATCTCCCATAGACATACACATATATATATATATATATATATATATATATATATATATATAATATTGAAGAGATAGGAATAACTTTTACAAAGAGACATGGACTCACTTTCTTCTTTAAAATTTGTTTTTCTTTCAAGTTTTAAAACAACTCAACTCAAAAATGTCTTAATTTTGTCTTACAGAATTAATTAATTGTAGCTATTTCCTCGGCCTACATGCATATATGAACATGCATCGAAGAAAATTCAGGGAGATTTGACAAGAGAGATAGAAATGTGTCCATGGAACTCTATCTCAAATTATTATCTATATTTAATTTCTCAATTAAACTTCATGCATTCCCGTTAGCAATATTAATTAAAATTATTTATGGGACGTATAATTAAATTTGTAATAGATTAAACTCTTGGATAGATGATTTTCATTCTTTCTAAGCAAACCATAAAAATGCACACCAAAGGTATCCCCAACCAACTATCAAAGACTATTTCATTTTGACATCTTAATTTTATATTTAATTGATGAATTAATTAATATTTATATCATTGAAATTTAATTAAAATTAATTGTATTAATTTAAGGTGCAATTTACTAGTCACAGAATTAGACATGTGCTACCTCAGTATGAGTTGTGTAAAGTGCTATGTCTAGGCTGTAATTAGAATATTTGAAACAAACCCAATTTATGAAGTCAACAAGTGAAGGAATAGATATAAATTACCTAAAATATCAGCTCCCCTCTCTTATTTTCACCCCCTTTTTCCCACATATACTCCACTTTCCTTCTCACTTCTTTTAGGGTTTTAGACTTTCTCCTTTTCTCCCATGCCAATCACCACCATAACGGTGATATAGAAACTTTGTAATCAGTCTAAGATGACTTGAAGAACCCCAATTTGATTCTTAAAATTACTTTTTTGTATCTATTTAAGTTTTATGAAAGTTATGTAATTTCTATCTCATATTTCTCTTATTTAGATTGTGTATAGAAATTTTTATGTAGGAAATTCAATATCTACAATTCCTCTAAAATAATCTCATGTTTCTCTTTCTTGGTTTCCATGTCTTCAAAAGCATTGTTCAAAGTTGCCAAACAATCAAGAAATTCAATATCTACAATTCTTCTAAAATAAGGAGTGTCCGTGGGTTCATCAAGATAGTCATCTTCCTCCTCCACACATAGGATTGTTTTGTAGTCTACTCCTACAGAATAGGCTGCTTGTGATCAGTAAACTCATCTATGTGAAGACCTATCACTGCCACTGAACCATAGAACTGTTGCATGAATCTAGGATCTTAGCCGTGTGACCATTGTCATGAAGACCCCTACCCCCACATGACAGCTGATAATGATAAGGATTAGGGTTTAATTGGAGTTAGGGTTTGTAAAGACTTAGGATTCTTGTTAGCTCTAATCATATATATATATATATATATATATATATATATATATATATGCACTTTACAGAAAATGTAATATGCTCATGCTTTATATATATCATTGATTATAAGAACACACAAATAAAAAGAAATGAATAAATATTTCTTCCATTCAAAATTATAAAACCATATTTGTAAAGTCATATGTTAAAAAATATAAAATTATTTTTTTGATTCTAAATAGTAGTTAATAAAATTTTAAAAAAAAAATATCCTTACTTAAAATCTTATTTTAATAGTTTTTCGTACATTTAATTTAAGAAACAAAATATTAAATAAGAATATCATAAGAAAAAAATATTTTTTTAATTACCTAATTATATTTCTTGAGGATATAAAGTGGATAATGCAATCTTATAATTTTGAATAAAAGAAGTATATTCTAGTCAAATTCTTCGCGTACTAATGTGGCCTAGATCCTCTTAAAACATTGCTCTCTGGTACAGGGAGTGAGAGCAAAGGAGATCTTATAAACTTTTTTTTTTTTCCTTATATTGAGATTTACAGCCACATACATGTGCCTTTCTCTTTTGGTTGTTTATTTGCACCACAACAACTGCTATCAAAGCCAGTCTGTATCCATAAGAACCAAACTTAGCTAGTGGCTTATATGAAAGTTTATATATAAATAACATAAAATATACCAAACAATACAATTTTCCTTGATGTGACAACACGAATGCATTATTTTTAATTGTGGGATAATATAGATCACTTCTAAAAATAATCATTGCATAAAGTCGATTTCCACATGGAATTAGATAACTAGATAGAATATTAATATGGATCAAGACGATAACACCTCTCCGATTTCTCAATTTAGAGCATTTGCTGAAAGAAAAAAAAAAATACTTAACATGTGTGTTAATGGAACTAATTAACCTTATCTTCTGTGCATATGGGCCTCATAGATCACATCTCCACTGCTTTTATGTAGAGAGTGAAATATATGTAAAAAGAAGTCATATTTATTGCATGTATTACTTCAACCTTCTTCTTCTTCAGTTTTTGTTTTGTTTTTTGCTGATTTTTATAGTTATATCCCTAAAACCTAGCTCGACATATATCTCCTTTACATTTTAAAACCATGCTATAAATATATAGTTTCATTTTCAGTGAATCTATATATAGTGGAAACGATGAAGTAATAAATTAAAGATCCATATAATATGGAAACATTATACCTACCTTTAGGCGTTAGTATTTCCTAATACTTTTGACCTTTGCAATTAATATCAAACCCTAACAAATTAGAGAAGGAAGGAAAGAACAGCAAATAAAAAGAACATAATAAATAGTGTAAATTGAAAAAAAAAAAAAGAGAAGATAATTAAACAAACAAAAAAAAATGGACTCAAATTGTTGGAAGAACAAATGACTTTCATGCCTTTTGTTAGAGGTAGAAGAATGTATTTCATTCAAATGACTTACATATAAGCAATAAAAAGATACTCGGTCACACTTAACCTATTAATTTACAAGTGTTTTTTTCTTTTCATTTAGAAGAGAAGTCTCAATTTCATTAATCACAAATTAATACATTAATTCCGTGATTGTCTTATTTGTATTATCACTTGAAAATTCACTTAACTTATTAACTTATTGCATAACTGTATAATTACTATTTCCTATAGTAATACTTTGCACGTGAAAATAATACAATATTGAAATTCTCTAATAACACGAGAATTACAAATTTCAAAATACACAATCTTACAATTCGAAAAGACATTCAAAATAAACTCATTCCCATTGATCCTTTTTTATTGATACATTTTCAAATGTTTTGATGGTTTTATTATAAAACATTTACTATTTTTATTTTCATTGTTTGCTCTTGATAAAGGCTTTGACCATTTCTATTTTTTATGGTTAATTAAACAAGTAATAATAAAATGAAAGTAAAATTAGAATGTTGTAGTATTTTTTTAGTATAAAACTAAAAATACCAATTACCTTTAACTATTTTTATTGGTCCATGTAATCCGATAGGTTAGTGTGACTATATTATAAAACATATTTGGTCAGATTCAATTATTAATTATAATTAAAGCCAATGGTCAGTAAGATAAATTTGCATGTTAATTGCTTATTCTAATTGATCGATTTTCTAATAAATATTTGTTATGGTAAAAGTATTGGTTTATATATGTGGAGTGCCCCTTATTCTGAGTAGGTTGCTGACACCCTATATAACTTGAGGCAGCAAGGTTTGGAGAAGAAATCATCACTGGAAATGATAGTCTCGGAAAACTCTGAAAGAGATGGCTGCATGGTTTGCCTTCAAGTGAGATGTTCACTTGCTGTCTGTAGTGGAGTGTCTAGCTGCTGTTTGTGATTTTGCCTTCAAGTGCAAGATATGTGTTACTACTTAATAATGTGTGGTTTGGAGGCTTTGATCCTTATGTGATTTGTTGTAAAATAAACAGATTAATAAATAAAAGAAAAATCGTGTGTCCATTTATAGTAGTTCCATGTTTCTTTCGCCTGATTCCTTCGGAGGACACACTGAAAGAACATACTTGACTTTGTATGTTGTTGGCTCAATAAAAATAAGCTTAATTTTGGAGTGTTTATAGTTTTAAGTTCGAAATTTTAAAGTTGTATTTTTTTTTTTTATTAGGGAGAGATGTTCATCATTCATTACGTCATCTTGAATGTGAATTCTCATATCCAAAGAGAGTAAGACAACACAGGCACCAAACACGGCACTGACAGCGGAGGAGATCGTGGAAATTGAGCTCACACCAGAAACTGAGGGATGTGCATCCCTCAGAGAAAGGAGAAGTGGCGGGACACTCAAAGTAAATGAGTAAATCAATGAGGAAGATTTTTCAAAGTTGGAACGTACAAACTAAAGGTCTCATACATTGTTGCTGATGCAGTTTCACATGATTCACATAAATGCATATAATTGAACATAAATGCTACAGCCAGCAGGCTATAATTCACATCATCTCCTACTTCAAAACAACCACCAATGTTAGATATACAACTTTTTGTATCATACAGGAATCCAACTAATTTTTTAATTAAATTGAAATTTTAAAACATAAACTTTATTAGATTAAAATTTATTGTTTCATTTTTCTATCTTATATATTCTATGTCTCTATGTTTTTTCTTTTTAATTAATCTGTTAGAGTAATACCATATTAAAATAGTGTATGTGATATTAAATTTTGTCCTTAATTTTATCTAATTATAAATTATTTTATTTGAGTTTTGTTGTTTGTGTGCCCTTATTCATATAAAATATCAATAAGCATACTACTCCTTTCTTTCTCATAGTCTCTCATCTCACAGTAACATGCACAGATAGGGTAAACTTTCTTTTTTTTTAGGGGGGGGGGGGGGGGGGACATGTCAATTGCGTTACTCCTCTCATCTTTATCATTAAAGTGAGCAAACACTACTGTTTTTGTTTTATAATATGGTGCTTTAGCCATTATTTTGAAAATTAAACAATTTAGGGTAAGATAGGACCACCCTACTAAAGTTGTTCACTCTAAATGCCTACTAACGAAGGGACAACCTAGAAACACCTTTCTGACGTGTGCCAACTACCGACATGCATATGGCAAGGAAGTAGTGCAAAATTTATGTCCTGATGAATCAAATTATATATATAGTGCATTTATTGAGAGTTTATCCGAATAAATATACTAAGTAATCTCTTTGTTTTGGTGGAAAGAGCAATCTTTCTATTGTTTAAATGCTTAGATGAAAAGTAGAGGGTGAAAAGAATAAAGATGTTGGCCCTGTTGAGGTTGAATATGTTATTTATTCTTGATTTCTTGTGTATAATAAGAAAAATGTTTTTGTTATCTACTCTTTTTTTAATCTAAACTGATAATCAATTACCCATGATAGGAATATTTAAACGTTCTTTAACAGCATTTACAAGCTTAATGTGTAGGATATGTATTATGTATAAATTTATCAAAGACGAGCACCAAGAGTCCATGTCTAGCATTAAAGAAGCATTAATAAAAAAGTTAATCCGAGAAAGAATTAACTTGAAGTTCTCATTTATTCTGCTAAGACTGCGGAAAAGTTAAGCCTCAGTGATTTTTCAAAGACACTCTGGCTAAATTTGATATGCAAACATTTGTGTGTTGCTAGGGTTGGTTATTAGATCAAAATAGAGTCATATATATGTAATTAAAAAGAAGAAATACTTTATTGAATAAATTACTTCGACCTTCTTGTGTTTTGCTGAATTTATAGCTATCTCTAAGGCCTAGACTTATATATCATGCACTTTAAAACCATGAATGTTGATCATACTTCCATTTTCAGAGAATCTGTACCAGCAACGGTCAAATAGTAAATTAAGGATTGAAATAATATACTTATTTTTAGGGATTAACGAATACTTTTAATCTTTGCAAACCCTAATTAACAAACTAGAAAAGGAAATAAAAGTAACAAATAAACATAACTAAATAAAAATTATAAATTGAAAAGGATAATTAGCAATATAAAAGAGTAAAATGAAAAATATTTACTTTTTTTTTTTTTTTTTAAAATGAGATTCTTCTGCAAGTTTCAAGAAAATTATAAATGTTTTTCGTCATGTGACAATAAGAAGTGTACAAATCATTTACGATTTATCGAGTGGCTAATCAGGAAATTATATATCAATGACGTAAATAATACCAAGTATATGTATACATATATAAATTCTCATTTTCATTGATCTGGCATCACGAATGCTAAAAGTAATCCTTGCATAAAGTTGATCTCCACTTTATTTATAATTTACCCATATTTAGATAAAATATTAATAGGGATAAAGATAACAGCACAGCACCCCTTCTAATTTAATGGTACCTCAATTAAATTTAGGGCAAATTTGAAGTCATTAAAAGAAGAAGGCGTTTCTTAATAGGCCTATGCTGCTTTCTCCAAATTTATCCAGAGTAATGGACACTTGCTTTTATAATCTACACGTCTAAATATGGAGATAGGATATATTAATAGGGATCAAGACAATAGCAGCCTTCCAAATATTTTTTGGTACCGCAATTCCATTTACGCATGTTTGAAAGGGTTTAGAGGAAGAAGGCATCTATAGTGGGTGTTGCTTTCACCAGAATAGTGGTGATGGAAGTAACCCTCATCTCTTGTGTGCATGAGTGGCGGGCGCAACGACAAGCTAGATCCATCGAGACACCAAACAATTTTTTTCCATTTCCTTTAGAATTATGCTATACATATATCTCTTTATCTGTACTGCTCTTTTTTCTTTTTTTCTTTTTGTGTCTTTCTTTCTTTATTTTTTTTGCTTATAGTTTTACTTTTGTAAATAATTAATATACATTACATATACAAACTAAGTGTACACCAACAATTTTACAAATAGCATTAAAATATATTGCTAGCAAACACTCATATATACCTATGCAAGTATATATATATATATATATATATGCATGGGTGCATAAAATATTAAAGGTTTAGGACATTCTTTTTCTCGTCTTGATTACTCTAAATTGCATAAGAAAAAAATCTTTTGATTATTCAATAAACTAAGATCATGAATACTAAGCATTATTTTGGTTGTGATTATGAGAAAGTGTCGAATGACAAGAATGCTAGGATAGCAGACTATGTTTACCGCCCCTAATCCAAATAACCCAAAGCGTCCTCTCTTTATGGCCAAGGAAATTGTGGAGTTCTACAAGAAAGAATGCCCTCATATTTTCAATCAAATAGAAGGAAGGTATATATATCTAGTATCTACTACTTAACCTTTGTTTTAATTCAATTTTCCAGATTTTTTTTTAAAAAAAAACGGTGACAGGGCAATTATAATTCCTAGATGTTAAGCTAATATTATATTTTTATGATACAAGTTTCATTAAATTCTTTAATGTTAATTTATTTAAAATACGAGAAAATAAGTGATGACTTAATAATGATAATCAATATTTTTTTATTTAAATCTTTTTTAATAAGAGTGATTTTAAAGTTTTAAACTTAATACTTTTAACTTAAAAGGCTTCAAAGTTTATAACAATAATACTCTAATAATTTTATATAAACATTTTTTTCCAATGAATTTAAGATTGAGAATACGTGTGCTATTATGTGTAAAACATTCGCGGTATTATTATATATTCTTTTTTTTTTATTCTTAACCTAATAAAGGTCTCAACTCTTATTTCTTGTTCCACACGTGTAGTTTTTGGAACGATTTTTTTTTCTCATTCTGAAGTATAATGGCGTGTATCTACATAACATAACACGCATATATCTGGGGGAAACACGATTAGAAGACACATTGACTAATGTTGTAATCCCAAGCTTCGACCTCAAGCAGCTCAAGCCAGTGATATTCTCAAGTTTCAAAGTTTAATTCTTATTCTGATAGCTCGTAAGTTTTAAGGTTTTACGTTAATTATTCAGTAAAATAACTATGCATGCAACTTTGACGATTCAGACGAAGAAGTGAACTGAATTAAATGCCCTACTCTCAGACATAGCCATAAGCACTTCAGCTGCACCAACGTTTCTTCCACCATATCATTTCGAGAACGCAGACACTGAATTCAACACGATCGATGGTGCTGCGTTCGCAGCTAATCCGGTAAGTCAATTGAAAATGGAAACACTAAAATATTCAAGATGTTATATTTCTCTTTAATTACATAAAGAAAAGACCAATATGAATGCGTATTTTGGATTACGTCAAAAAAATATTTTAAAAATGTAAAAGTTAAAAGTAATTTTTTAAAATTTATAATTATTTATACAAGTTATGTTTCAGGCATTACTTGCTTTAGCTGAAGTGTTACAAAGTCGACAAGTGAAGAAGGATACCAAATTCGTGCTGCTATCTTTAGGAACTGGAACTCAAGAACCTAAGGGGTGAAGTGCCGCCGAGGCAGATGGCTGGAGGGCTGCAATCGGTTGGGCACAGCATCTAACAGTTATTATATATTATTCAAATGCGTTCAACGACGAATATAACCTAGCCACTGTTTTCGATAACTTTCCAGAAAATTACCTTCGAATCCAGGTATTGTTAAGAAATCATTTTACCTAAAAGTTTAAGTTTTAAGAAAAGGGTCAATATCTTAAGTCAAACACAGAATCTTACAATATAATTTATTAAAATGGCAGGAATATAATTTGAGTGCAGAGTTGGATACGTTGGATAAAGCTAAACATGAAATCTTGGAAGGTCTTGAAACAGCAGGACAGCAGCTCTTGAAAGAAACATCTAAAAGGATGAATACCATTACTTTTGAACCTGAGAACATAAATAACATTACCAATGCAGAGGCTCTCGATAGGTTGGTGACAGTTGATACTATTATAAAACATATTATTCTCTATCTGATTCAATGATTATAGTGAAACTTTATAAATTCATATAATATATATATATATATATATATATTGAACTCTTTTAATGATAAATGAACTTGTGTATAACTTTACATTTGTTATATTATATGTCAGTGTGGTTTCAATTTATATATGGATATATGTATGTATGGTCATCTTCTTAAAATAACTAATATATGGATTGCCCCTTTCTTGTGAATAGGTTGGCTGTAACTCTGTATAACTTGAAGCAGCATCGTTTGGGAAAGATATCATCACTGGAAATGAAAAAGTCTCAGAAAATTCTGAAAAGGAAGGCTGCGTGGTTTGCCTTTATGTGAGAGCTTCTCTCATCTGTACTGGAATGTCTAGCTGTCTGTGATTTGCCTTTTAACAAGGCATTATGAATAAACTTATACAAATAAATAACGCCAAGTGTAAGGGCTGTGTTACTGGGTTGCAGTCCAACTTTTAATGTATGTTGTTGTGAGGCTTGATCCTTCTGTGATGTTGTCTGCTTGTTGTAATATAAGCATATCAATAAATAAAAAATAAATCGTGTGTCTATTTATAATATGCCTTTGTTTCTTTCACTTGATTTCTTTAGATGACGTTCTGAAGAATACGTACTTGTCTTTGTGTGATAACGGAGGTTAACTTTAACTTCTATACCAACAAGATGTTATTAGCTTCCTAGAAGCAAGCTAAACCCCACGGCTACATTCAAAAGGTATATTTATTATTCTCGTTTCAAATAAAAATTAGTTTTATATCTACATATGAAAATACTTGATTGTCAAAAAAATTAATTATCTTCTCAGAATGAGTGGTGGGCACAACTGTACCCCAAGGCCATGCGAGTTTAGAGAGAAAGGGAGAAGAGAGAATTGAAAGAAAAACAAGGGCAAGGGAGGTTTATCCCCTCTCCTTGTTTGGGAGTCTAAATTTGGGCCAGGAACTCTAAAATATATGATTGGAAGGATTTGGGGAATTAAAAAAACCTTCCAAAATCTTTTTCACCTAATTTTAAAATTTTCAAATAAGGAAAAAATAGATATCTAAACCTTCTTCTCTCCTCCCTTTACCTCCTATTTGAGACTCGCAAACATATTCTAACATCATGCATGGACACCGTGCTTACATGAATGATGGAACTGCAGCTAGGGGTGGGCACAAGACTAAAGAAAATGTGTTTTTGCCCATCCCAAAAATTGATCGGAAAAGAAATCTTGTCCCGATCCCATCCAAAACCTCTCTGTCTTGTCTTAGTTTAAAAATATGTCGTCGTGGTCACATCTTGATTCTGTTTCAAAGTTCGTTCCAAACACTTTTGTCTTATCCCATCTTGAAAATGTTATTTTTTTAAAAAAAATTGTTTAAAACTCATTCAAAATATCTTTCCAAGTTAGTATGATAAATGATATTATTTGTTAATATTATATATTGTGTTTATAAGTTTAAGAAAAACTTTTATCTCCCCTTAAACTAACATGGAACATATGACAAAAAATGGTGAGAAAATGTATTTTTTAGAAGAGAAACCATAATTGAAAAAGCTTCAATATAGTTTATAAGGTAAAAGTCTCATAGCAAATAAGAATTATTGTTCAAGGTTGAAAAATGAGAAAAGGTGTTTTTGCAACAGAATGACAAATGCAAGATGTAACCTTACTTTAATTTATGCATCTTTTCTTAAAGTTGTTCAAAAGAATATTATTAAAATGCATCTATATATTATTCTATTATTTTTAACTTTTTCTATTAAAGAAGTCTAGCTCTGATAGCTATATTTTATCTATTTAGTAGCTTATTTAATAAGCAATTGCATATGATATATAATATCAACAAAATTTAGTCTTCAATTATCCATTTCCATAAATCACTTAGCCTCGTCACATACTTTTCTCCTAGTATGACAAAAATATTCTGAAAAGACTGAAAACTATAAAAATTCCAAAGACAAAACAATCTTATTGTATAAGTTCTATTAAATGACACCTACTATAAACAAAATAATTTTTTTTAATTATTTTCACTCACTCCAAAATTAATAAGCTAAAGAAACATAAAAGAAAAATACCAAATTGGTACCAAACACTATTGAGATAAGACATAAAATTATATATCAAGACAAGATCGAGATGGGATGAGCTGATTACACCCTTATTCTAGTTCGTCTCGAAAAATAATTTAGACACAGAATAATTCGATCTAAGACATCATTTAACCCATCCAAAAGCTATTGTAAATTTATTGAGACAACATAAAATACCGATACGTCTTGTGCTGTGGTCACACATAACTGCAGCTTTTATTCCGTGTAGGACATCGTTTATAACTATTTTGAGGGGAAAGGCGACAGTACGCTCTTCGAATCAAAATGTAGAGAGAGAAGAAGTAGATAACAAATTCGTCATTCATCTGACTGTAAATAAGAGGACAAGTGTTGTAGAATAACCTATATGAAAAGGAAAATGATATTATATACATATACACTCGATCTCTATTTTTTTTTTTTTTATCAAACTAGAAAATAGAGAATTACATAGTACAAGTCTTGGAAAACTGGGTTCTCCTCCATCTGTATTATTTAATAATATGGATAAAACTGAAAGTAAAAAGTAAAAAAAAAAAGAAATTTTAAAAAAATTAGTGTAAATGAAAAGATTAACTAAATATATGTTCATGTGAAAAAAAATCCCTCTTGTACCTTTTCAATGAGGACCACTTATTGGAATTTTCAGCTGTTAGATGTTTGCCTTTAGCCAAAGCGCATGCGCTGTACTATTTACGTTATGGTGCCCTTCATGTTCTTGAGTCTTTGTCTACTTGTTCTTTGTTGAATGCTTGCAGGAAAATAAACATTAAATTAATCAAAAAACAAATCATATGTGTCAAGCTCCTTCTTTTTTCGTCATGTGACAATAAGAAGTGTTCAAATCATTTACGATTTATCGAGTGGCTTATAAGAAAATTATATATAAATGATGTAAATAATACCAAGTATATATATACATATATAAATTCTCATTTTCCTTGATCTGGCATCACGAATGCTAAAAATAATCCTTGCATAAAGTTGATCTCCACTTTATTTATAATTTACCCATATTTAGATAAAATATTAATAGGGATAAAGATAACAGCACAGCACCCCTTCTAATTTAATGGTACCTCAATTAAATTTAGGGCAAATTTGAAGTCATTAAAAGAAGAAGGCGTTTTTTAATAGGCCTATGCTGCTTTCTCCAAATTTATCCAGAGTAATGGACACTTGCTTTTATAATCTACACGTTTAAATATGGAGATAGGATATATTAATAGGGATCAAGACAATAGCAGCCTTCCAAATATTTTTTGGTACCGCAATTCCATTTAGGCAAGTTTGAAAGGCTATAGAAGAAGAAGGCATCTATAATGGGTGTTGCTTTCACCAGAATAGTGGTGATGGAAGTAACCCTCATCTCTTGTGTGCATGATTGGTGGGCGCAATTGTAACTTATACGAATGCATGTTCAATGTGCTAATAAATGGAGGACGGTGGAGATGCAGTTTTTCTCGAATCTTACTTTTTTGTTGGACGTTTTTCTGCTGTTCATATGTAGGACAGGATAGATAGATGATTTAGATTTATTAAGATAAAATAGTTAGGTGTAAATGATTTAAATCAATAATTGAGATGTGTCCAATAAAGACAGAACAACCCAATAAAGAAGGGTGTTTGACTTTTTTACTAGGCTAGGTACATTTAGATATTCATTACTTAACACATGTATCTTAAATTAATTTGGGTCATTTATTTACTGTCTAATAGAAAAGCAATAAAGGGAACCCAACGACAAGCTAGATCCGTAGAGACACCAAACAAATTTTTATCAAAGCATTTTAAAAGAACACTTTTAATGTAATTTTTAAATGATTGAAAAGTTGTTTAAATTTACTTTTAAAGAAATATATTTGAAGTATAGAAATAAAAATACAAATCAAAAGCATTTCTTTTTAAAAAATAACTTTAAAGGGTATTTTTTTCATAAACTTCTTTTGACTTATTTCTGCATTTACTTGTATATGTTCTAGCTAGTGATACAAATGATATGTGCAAATATATACATATATCTACATACACGTAACTACATACACACAAGACAACTGGTTCAGAGATTTCGGAAAAAGGTGATATGGCTCTAGCTTCTATTCCATACTTTTTCTCATATATCCAAGAAAAGCTTTATATATCTAAAATGGGAGAAAAAAAAATGATTATATGTGCATAATTTGATTTGAAAAGCAAACCAAAATAAGACCATCCATGTCTTTTTCAAAATTGGGGCAAACTCGGACCACATCACCCCTTCATCATTTCCACCACTCATCATGAATAAGACAATGAAGGGTGATTTTGCTGACTTTCCCGTAGACTTACCGAGAGTTAATAGGAATATGATGCTGGTGTATTTCGTTTTAGTTAATTAATTGTGGTTTTTTCATCCATCGCATTTATACAAGAACATATATATTCAAAGAAAATCCAAAGGCTTTCGGAAAAAACAGAGAGTAATGTGTCTATGGAGCTTTCTCTCAAACATGATGTCTATAATCAATTTCTCTTTTAATATTCTCCATGGTTTCTTGTAATTAAATTCATAGTAATAGCGTAAGCTCTTGGATAAATGGTTTTTATTCTTTCTAAGCAAATTTCAGAAAAATGCTCCTCATTTTCACTAAAGTTGCATATACTATTATTGTGTGGTGATGGAGCTAACCCTCGTCTTCTTTGCATGCGTAGTGGGCACAACTGTATCTCATGAATCACGTTCGATATGCTAATGGGGATGTTGGAGCTTCAGTTTTTATTAATTTCCTTCATAATATGACATGAGCATCACGTATGCATGATTCACGAGGGCCATATATAATATAATATCTCTTCTAAAAATGATAATTGTATAAAGTTGATCGATCTCGGGAATATCAATTCTGCAAACACTGCAGAGTTAATCCACCGTGATATTTCAAGAATTCAGAGTGACATTAAATAAATGTATATCACATGGAATGAAGAACCTCCATCTGAAGCCCATGTGATAACACTTGGGATAAAATCTTAGAAACGACGAGGTTCTACCACGATATTCGTACATGCAAATTATTTGAAGAAGTCAGAAAACCTCCTCACGCAAATTGCTAAATCAAAATAGAGTGTACTATATGTAAAAATAAGACATATTTATTGCATGAATACTTCGATCCTTCCTGTGTTTTGCTGATTTTATACATAGCTATACCTCTGTAACCTAGCTCGACATATATCCCCCTGCATTTTAAATACATGCTATTTATATATAATTTCATTTTCAGTGAATCTACACTTGAAACGATGAAATAATAAATCATGGATGGACATAATATGGAAATATTATACTTGTTAATATATATATATATATATATATACACATACATGAAAACTTTTTGGATGGTAGCAGAGAATTTGGTCTCCTAACTTTGTTCTAATATCACGTCAGTAACTAGCTCATCTTAAAAGTTTCATTTCAAACAATTACAATTACTTTTTCTCTTAATCTATATTTTCTTATGTGCTAAACCCTTGACATTGTAGAGATTCTTTTAATTATTGAGTTTAATTTGTTTACCAATTGAGCTAAACTTAGTTGGTAACAATACTTACTTTTAGGTGTTAGTGTTTCTTAATATTTTTAATCTTTACAAACCTTGTCACAATGGAAAAAGAATTAAATAATAGCAAATAAAAAGAACTGCATAAATAGTGTAAATTGAAAAATGATAATTTAAGAAAATAGAAAATAATTTACTAATTTCTTTATGTTTTGAAATCATTTCTCGTCATATCATGTAAAAGTATAAATTACTAAATGAAAACAGAAGAATAATTTTTATATTGGGCTGACTTGGCCCGCAAAAACGTTATTGCGATTTAGAATATCTTTAACTATAATACCCACTAAAGTTGCACAAGTCATTTTTTTTGTGGCTAAACTTAAATATGAAACATTAGTACAGTTGCTAGAGTTGGTTTTAAGAATCTTGAGTAACACTAAATTAAATAGCTTGAGGAAGAATATTTTTAATAAAAAATACCTATAAAAAGCCAAAAAAAAATAAAATGGTATGACAATTATTTGAAGAACTTCCATATGCAGCCCATAGTTGAATAAATGCTGGGGGGTAAAATCTTAAGAAACAACAATGTGCATGCCTATCATGCATGCAAATTGTTTGAAGAACTTCCTTCCGTCAGAGAAACCCACGTTAACCTCACAGTATGATGCAAATTATTAAATCAAAATAGAGTCAAATATATTAATATTTATTGCATGAATTACTTCGACCACCTCTTGTTTTGTTATGCTGATTTTTCTTAGCTATACCACTAAAACCTAGCTGTAAAAAGAATTAATATTTTCTTTTTAGACACGACCATGTGTTAGACCTCTTTTAACTAGATTATCTATTACTCGGTTTCCTTCTCTAAAATTCTATATATACCCTTCATATCCATGAAGAGTATTCAAGGTTCAAGATCATTCTAGTTTTCATACTCTTTCTTGGTCCGTTGAGTGTTCCCATTAAGAATGGCTGGATTCTTTACTTTCCTCTTTTTGCTTAACCTAATGGCTGTATTCAACATAGAGCTACCATCTGTGGCCTATGGAGATACAGTTACCATTCTCAGCATTGATGGAGGTGGTGTGAAGGGAATTATCCCAGCAGTAGTTCTTAAACACCTTGAGGAATCCCTTCAGGTCTATTATTATTTAAATATATTGCATGCTGCAAACGTTTATATATTCATGTACAAGTTAAGCATGGGTACATTTATTCTAGCTAGAAAGATGTTTTCTCATGCTGATTTCTCTAAATTGCTCCATGCACATAATTAAAAGAAATTGTTTGATGATTCAGTCTGTTGATTAATTTTCTTATCAAGAGTTGAATTCTAGAGGAGTTAATAAATGATTATTTTTGTGTATTTAGCTCATTTGAAAACTACCACTTTCTTTAAGATAATGAAAAATGAACTTCACATGTTTGCATTTTATTCTTAAAAGAAATTTAGGTGAATACTAAGCTTTTATTTTGGTTGTGATATTTCAGAAAGTGTCCGGTGACAGTAATGCTAGGATAGCAGATTATTTTGATGTGGTAGCTGGAACAAGCACAGGTGGCCTTATGACTGCCATGCTCACTGCCCCTGACCCAGAAAATGCTGGTCATCCTCTGTTTACAGCCGATGGAATCATAGAATTCTACAAGAAAGAATGCCCTCATATTTTCTATGAAAAGTATATATTATCAACTACTTGACCACTGTTTTAATTTAATTTTCCAGTTTTACACAAAAAAAAAAAAAACTGGTGGCAGGCCAAAATCATAATTTCTAGATGTTAGGCTAATATTATATTTTTTATATAAGTTTTCATTAAATTCATTGATGTTAATCTAACATTCACTATAATATTTAAAATACAAGAGAATAAGTTACTTAATAATAATAATTAACATTTGTAGTTAATTTTTAATAATAATTAACATTTGTAGTTAATTTTTTTTTTTTACAAGAGTGATTTTAAAAATCTAAATGACTTAGAAGACGTCAAAGATTATGACTATAATACTTTAATATTTTCATATAAATTTTTTTTTTCCGGTGAATTTAGGATTCACAAGATGTGTGCTATTATGTATAAAACATTCATGGTATTTCGTATTCTGTTTTTTTATTCTTAAGCTAATAAATGTCTAAACTCTTATTTCTCGTTCCACACTTGCAGTATTTGGTTCAATTTTCTTCACCGTCCGAAGTATGATGCCGTGTATCTGCATAACAAAACACGCGAGTTGCTGAAAGAAACTCGTTTGGAGGAGACATTAACTAAGGTTGTAATCCCAAGCTTCGACATGGAGCTGCTCGAGCCAGTGATGTTCTCAAGTTTCAAGGTTCAATTCTTATTCTGATATAGCTAGTAAATAGCATGCAAAAAAAGAAAAAGCAAGTGTGCTTCATGTTAATTATTCAGTAAAATCACTATGTGTACAACTTTGATGATGCAGACGAAGAAATCCCCCGATTTAAATGCCCTACTTTCAGACATAGTCCTCAGCACTTCAGCCGCACCAACATATCTTCCACCCTATTATTTCAAGAACGGAGATACTGAATTCAATATGATCGATGGTGGGGCGGTCGCTGCTAGTCCGGTAAACTGATTATGAGACAATGAAAACTGAACAAGATAAACACTAACATCATAAACTTTGAAGGATTAATTCCAATATGCGTTAGAGGGAGAGAAAACTTTTCACTTAAATCTCGTACATTTGAATAGGGAGACACTTAATTGCACTCAATCTATCAATTTACAAGTGTTTTCTGCACTTTGAGAAAACTTTCAACCTCAATCTTAATTGATACATTTCTTGATACTCAATGGAGATAATCATTTATGGTGATAGCTTGCATATATACAAGAAATTAAAAAGTTATTCTCAGTCCATGAAAGTTTGATTTGAAGTAATTTTTGTTCAGGCTCTGGTTGCTATTACTGAGGTGGCTGAAGAAGTGGAGGATAGCCAATTGCTGATGCTGTCTTTAGGAACTGGAGTTCAAAAGCATACAGGGTCGAAGGCCATCATAGCAAGTCATTGGAGTGAAATCCACTGGGGTATTCATGCGAAAAATTTCTCTAGTTATGACATGGTTGACTATTACGTTACCAAGGTTTTCCAAGCCCAACAGACCCCAGAAAATTACCTTCGAATTGAGGTATCTATAATTTCATTAATTTTTCTTTTGACCATCATCTCCTTAAAATAATTTTGATAATTCAGACTAGTTTTAAATCTTATCTCTATGAGAAATTATCTAAATTAGTCTTTTTAAAAGGATAATATATGTTACGTATAATATAAAAATTATTTATGCATTGTTTTTTATTAAGAGAGTAAGTTTTTGAATTAAATTAATTCTTAATATATTATTAGATTTCTCGTAGCTCATTCTTGTATAAGAATCCTTTTTGTGTGTAAAGATATGTTAAAAAATATTCATAAATATTTTTTTTATAATTTAAATTTTTGAGTTAAAATTATGGTATCCTAAAATGTGCAGGAATATAACTTACCCGAGGAAAATGATTCCTTGGATAAATCAACCGAAGCAAACTTGAATGCTCTTGAAAAGATAGGAAGCAATCTGTTGAATGAACCAGCTGTCCCCAGTAACATACATCCAGGTACAAATGCTGACGCTCTGGACAGGTAGGTACCCCAAAGTTTGCATTATAAAATATATAATATTGTGAAAGAGAGAGTTGTTTATAGGATCCTGACTATGTTTGAACTTTGTCTGTAGGCTGGCTGTACGCCTTTATAAGATTAAGCAGCAACGTTTGGCTAACTCACTGGGAAGGAAAGGATCTGGAAAAATTATAAAAGAGATGGCATCGTGGTTTGCCTGATCACAGTGAAAGCTCCACCACCTCTGGTATTTGGTGGAATATGATCCCATAAATTATAGGCAATATGAATAATGAATATATATTGTACTAGAATAAATGCCATGCAAGTCCATGACTTGTGTGATGGGTTGGATTGCAAGTTCTTCGTCTTTTTGAGTTTTTGAAGTTCTGTTGTTTGTGTCGTTAAACTATCTGTGTGGTGTGCTTGCTGTAAAATAAACTTATAATTTAAATAAATAAATTTTTAAGCTATCTAACTGTTGCAAATTCGGGACTCTTTGTTAGACGACTTGGGTTTGAAATTGTGAAAATTAATTGGCAAAGCAAAGCACCCATGTGAGCCATGCCATTGGTTCAGCCACATTAGTAAAATATTCACAATTTATACAAAAAGGACGCATTGAAAAGGATAAAGTGTGTACAACTTGGAAACCAATCTTGAGCAAAAAATAAATTGGAAAAGAAACTTTATCTTATTTGTTTGTACATGTTCTAGTGGCACAAATGAATTTGTTCAGAGATTTCTAAAAAAATATTGGAAGTTTTAGCTTGAATTACATACCCTATCAAACGATTATGTTCTATGCATGTTTGAAAAGGAGGCATAATATGACCATGCTTGTCCGCTTCAAGATTGGGGCAAACTCGGACCACCTTACTACATCATTTCAACCATTCATCGAGAATCAGACAACGAATGGGGTGATTTTGATGACTTGTTTCCCATAGACATACACACACATGCATATAATATATATTGGAGAGATAGAAATAACTTCTACAAGGAGACATGGACTCACTTTTTTCTTTAAAATTTGTTTTTCTGTCAAGTTTTAAAACAACTCAACTCAAAAATATGTCTTAATTTTGTCTTACAGAATTAATTAATTGTAGCTTTTTCCTCGGCCTACATGTATATATGAACATGCATCAAAGAAAATTCAAGGAGATTTGACAAGAGAGAGAGAAATGTGTCCATGGAGCTCTATCTCAAATTATTATCTATATTTAATTTCTCAATTAAACTTCATGCGTTCCCGTTAGCAATATTAATTAAAATTATTTATGAGACGTATAATTAAATTTGTAATAGATTAAGCTCTTGGATAGAAATGCATATTAAAAATATCTCCAATCGATCTATCAAAGACTAATTCATTTTGAGGTCCTAGTTTTATAATTAATTGATGAATTAACCAATATTTATATTATAAAAGTTCAATTAGAATTAATTGTATTTATATTAATTTTACTAATTTGAAGTCCAATTTACTAGTCATAGAATTAGAAATGTGCTACCTCAACATGAGTTGTGTAAACTGCCACGTCTAGGCTGTCATTAGAATATTTGGAACAAACCCAATTTTATGAAGTCAACAAGTGAAGGTATAGTTATAAATTACTTAAAACATCAGCTCCCCTATCTTATTTCCAACCCCTTTTCCCATATACTCCACTTTCCTTCTCACTCCTTTTAGGGTTTTAGACTTACACCTTTTCTCCCATGGCAATCACCACGATAATGGTGACATAGAAACTTTGTAACCAGTCTAAGATGATTCGAAGAACCCCAATTTGATTCTTAAAACCAATTTTTTTGTATTTATTTAAGTTTTATGAAAGTTATGTAATTTATATCTCATATTTCTCTTGTTTAGATTGTGTATAGAAATTTTTATGTATGAAATTCAATATCTACAATTCCTCTAAAATAATCTCATGTTTCTCTTTCTTGGTTTCCATGTCTTCAAAAGCATTGTTCAAAGTTGCCAAACAATCAAGAAATTCAAAATCTGCAATTCTTCTAAAATAAGGAATGTCCATGGTTCACCAAGAAAGTCATCTTCCTCCTCCACACATAGGATTGTTTTGTAGTCTACTCTTAACATTGTGTATGCAAGAAAGGAAAGGGAAGGAAATGAATGTGCTTTACTTTTCCCTCATTTTGCACTGTTTGGTTGCTTTAAGATTAAAAAAAAAAAAACTCATTCTCTCAGGATACGACTTTCCATCACTTGAAGGCTACAATTTTCCTTTCAAATTCGAAGGAAAGTCAGAGAAATCGAACGAAAGTCAAAGAAAGAAAAGAAAAGAAATTTTTATTTACAAAAAAATTCAAATTATATAATTAAAATTACATCATATAACTTTGTATATTGATGGAAGTTTAATTTTTTATATTATAAAATTAAAATTAAAATTATATTATAAAATTAAATTTATAATTATAATTATAAAAGTTTTATATATATATATATATATATATAAGTTTTTAAGGGAAGGGTAAATTTATACTTACACAAAAATATATATTTCATTCCTTTTATTTTTTGTGCAAACCAAACATTATAAAAAAAAATGATTTCTTTTCCTTTCTATTACATACCAAACAAACTCAAGGGCTACTATTTTTTTTTTTTTATTCCTTTGGCTCATTTCCTTTCCTACTCTTTCATTTCTTTTCCAACGTACCAAACGGAGCTAAAGGTTTTTTTAATTACTAAGTTTAATTTGCTTATCAACTGAGTTAAACTGAGTTAGTAACAATACTTACTTTTAGGTGTTAGTGTTTCCTAATATTTTTAATCTTTGCAACTTGTCACATTGGATTGAAATCAATTCTCATGATATCATGTAAAAGTGTAGGCTATTTATTAAATTAAAACTCAAGAATAATTTTTATATCGGGCTAATTTGGTCCACAAAAGCATTATTACGACTTAAATGTGAATAAAGCAAATATTTTCAGTGTCAATAACAAAAAAAAAAAATGCATTCTAATAAGATTAACAAATAAAAAAAAATAAGAAATGCAAATAAATGGGATGTGTGTAGTTCAACCCTACGAGGTCAAATTTAGCATTAATGGCTTATTTTAGGTTGTTCCTACTCACCAGCACAACATCACAACTCCATTGCTTCAAATGCTCAAGAATCTTATTGTTAGCTTTGATGATATATCCAGTTACGGATCTCAAGCCTTCCAAGGCATTCCTATAGACTTAAACATTCCTAGAAGAGTAAATGATGTATGTGTATATATATGTATATGTTTTACTTTGGATGGTTGTTATGCCCTTGTTAAATCTACGTGACTTGCTGTTCTTTTCTTTATATTTCTTCAATCAAATTCTCAACAATTCAGTGGCAAGTTGTTGACAGTTCCGTTGTTTCTGCAGTATCAGATATGATGGTTATACGTTGTGTGGTGACATTTCTATTTCATTGAGTTCAAAAACGTTCAACAGTTATAAGGGAGTTTAGAGTATATTGAATTTGGTAGAAGATGTATCAATCTTTTTCATTATATTGGATGATTTATTTTATCTTTGAGGTTTTTTTTTTTGAGATAAACAGGTAAATTTGGCATGTGTATGCTATTTTGAAAATGTTAATATATCAGAGTGGAATAGTCGAAGTGTGACTAGGCCATTTGATAAGCATTTGTGATAATGTATAAGTTTGACCTGACTGAAAGGTATATTTTACCAACTAGTCGGTGCGCTGGTCACAACTTGGGACAGGTTGTGACATTGTGAACAATTGAAATAATAACGCGACGGAACTAACCTTATCATGGTAATGTACTCTGCTTTTGCAATCTCCACGTTTAAATATGTAGATAGAATATTAAATTGACCAAGACAATAGCATCCCTCCAAATGTTTAATGGCACCACAATTCAATTTACGGAAAATTTCAACGGCTGCTCATTTGGATTTTTTTTTTTAAAAAAAATACTTTAGATAGAAAAAGTATTTTTTATGTAATTTTTAGTATTTAAATTAATTTTTTTTGAAAAAAATAAGTAAAAGTACATGATGATATTGTTTTTCCTCAGAAATATATAAGATAATTCTAAAAAGAAAAAAGAATAAGTAGAGGTAAGTTAGTATTTCATGAAAACTTAAAAGCACCTCAAGATGAACTTCTATTTTTGTTATTTTATGTCAAAAGCATTTTTTCAAGTTTCCTTAGAAGAAGGCATTCACAATGGGTCTTTGTTGCTTTCGATTGACTTATTTTGAGCATGCCCTGAAAAAGCAAAAATCTTGACATTGTGTGGTGACGAAGCTAACCCTCATCTTCTTTTACATGAGTGGTGGGCACAACTGTGTCTTATATGGATCACGTTCAACATGGTAATGGGGATGATGGAGCTTCAGTTTTTATTGTTTTCCTTCATAATATGTGTTATTAACCAAACAAGTTAATCTATCGGGTTAAGTTCATTAAAAGGCTCATTGTCTTATAATTACGAAAATGTCATCCTAGTTACTAATATAAATAACTCTTACTATTGATAAACGAGAGACACTTTTGATCTCATTCTTTACTCTTCTACAAACAGCTATTGACTTAAGCGTCGGAGTTTTTCTCTCCGACCTCACCTCTAAATCAACCAAATCTGGACTATCCCCACACAACAATATGCAATATGAGATAAGCATCACGTATGCACGATTCATGAGCGCCTTATGTATCTCTTCTAAATATGATCGATCATTGCATAAAAGTTGATATGGAATCAAGAGTTAATATTCCTCTATGATGTTTCAAAAACTACGTTGTGGCAAAACTTGATATGCAAGCATTAGTACATTGAGAGACTAGGAATGAAGAACTTCCATCTGTAGCCCATATGATAACACTTGCGGTGAAATCTTAGAAACCACAAGGTCGCATGCCACGACATTCGTACATGCAAATTATTTGAAGAATTTCTGTCAGAAACCCTCGTTAATGTCGACCACACCATGATGCGAATTGCTAAAGCAAAATAGAGGGTACTATATGTAGAAAGAAGAAATATTTATTGCATGAATTACTTCGATCCTTCTCGTGTTTCACTGATTTTATATATAGCTATATATACCTCTAAAACCTAGCTCGACATATATATCCCTTGCATTTTAAATACATGCTATTCATATATAATTTCATTTACAATGAATCTATACTAGAAACGATCAAATAATAAATTATGGGTGGATATAATACAGAAATATTCTACTTGTTAGGAATTAATTTAATCTAAAATTCTAAAAACATTCACCGTTAAACCTTAAGAGGGAGTGGTTTGGCACCCTCACATTTTAGACTTTGGCATCCTGATACTTGATGATCAAACTTGGCCTCTAAATGTTTAAGTTAATATTAAAAAATTCGTATCTTCATTTTTTCTATGACAAAAAAGAAAAAAACTAAAAGCATAAATTGTTAAAAGAAGGCTTATAAATAGTTTTATATTATACCTAATAATACTTAATTTTTACTTTTGGTTTTGTCCACAAGTATCCCCATCTTACATCGGAAATGTGCCTAGTCTCGTTTGGAGACATAAAACAAGTACAACTACATTCTCTCACATTTGTGTTTTCTCGTATGCTTGAACCCCAGACATTATAGAGGTTCTTTCAACCATTGAGTTTAGTTTATTTACTAACCACGTAGTTGCTTTTAGGTGTTAGTGTTTTCTAATATTTTAATCTTTGCAAACTTTGTCACATTAGAGAAAGAAATAAATAATAGCAAAAAAATAGAACTGTATAAATAGTGAAAATTGAAAATGATAATTAAAAAATGTAAAAGAAGAAAATAGAAAACAATTTACAAAGAGCATTGGGGTGGTTTTAAGTTTTAGGCATGTTCTTAGTTTAAAATACAATTAGTGTTTTCAAATTAAAAAAAAAAAAAAATTACTCTTTTGTTTTTTATTTATTTTCAAAACTATTTAGCACTTTATTTTATAAAAAAAAAAAAAAAAAATTAGCTCGTAGTTTCAAGTTGCAAAAATTTAGTTAAAAGGTGATATATTTTATTGAAAAGTAAAAGTAGTCTCATCACTATTTTGTTTAAATATATAGTTTGAATTTAAAATTTAAAAATGACAGTTAATTTAAAAGATGCCGAATTTCTTTATATTTTGAAATCAGTTGTTAAGATACTATATAAAAGTGTAAGTTATCAAGTGAATGTTGAATAATAATTTTTATATCAAGCTGACTCGACTGGCAAAAGCATTATCATGACTTGAATGCTTTGTTTAGACGAAGAGATAAAATTAGAGAAAAGAAAATGAATAGAAGAGAAAAGTGAAAAAAAAAATGTTTTCTCATAATATACATTATTATTATTATATGAGACCCACTATAATCATGAGGTAATTTTGGATTATAGAAATTAACATAAAGTATAGTGATTTTTCTCTCTATTAACATTTCATATTTGAGGAGAAAACTTTAATGTAAGATCCATACCTATTTTTTCTCTCTATTTTCTTTTTCTTCATACTTTTCTCTCTTATCTATTCAGGAGAAAATTTATTTTTCCTTTAATTTTTCTCTCTAGTTTTATTTCTTCCTTAATTTTCTCCCCGTCCAAACACCGGGAAGTGTTTACAGAGCAAATGTCTTATTCGTAATGTAGTAATGATTGAGCCTGAGATAAAGTTCTATATATACCTTTCTCCCCCCAAGCAGGATTGTCAAGGTTCCAAAGATCGATCAATCTAGCTAGCTATTCCATTCTCTGACCAATGGCTCGATTCCTGGTTTTCCTTTTGTTGCTAAACCTGATGGCAGGATTCAGCACACTACCAGCAGCTGTGTATGGTGACACAGTCCCTGTTCTCAGCATTGACGGTGGTGGTATAAAGGGCATTATCCCAGCAGTCATTCTTGAATACCTAGAATCTGCCATTCAGGTCCATTGCCTTATTCTTTTACTCGTTGCTAAATGTGGAAGGCACATGCATACATCACTGCACGCATTGCATGAAAGTATAACGTGTTAATCTTTTCATTATCTTTCTTGATCAAGTTGATTTCTGTAATTGCACCAACCGTACCTAAATATATTGCTAGCAAAGCCTCATATATACCTATGCAAGTATACATATATATATGCATGGGTGCATAAAACATTAAAGGTTTAGGACATTCTTTTTCTCGTCTTGCTTACTCTAAATTGCATAATAAAAAAATCTTTTGATGATTCAAGAAACTAAGATCATGAATACTAAGCTTTATTTTGGTTGTGATTATCAGAAAGTGTCGAATGACAAGAATGCTAGGGTAGCAGACTATTATGATGTGGTAGCTGGGACAAGCGCAGGTGGCCTTATGACTGCTATGCTTACTGCCCCTAATCCAAATAACCCAAAGCGTCCACTGTTTACGGCCAAGGAAATTGTGGAGTTCTACAAGAAAGAATGCCCTCATATTTTCAATGGAAGGTATATATTATCTACTTCTTGACCACTGTTTTAATTCAATTTTCCAGTTTTGCACCAAAAAAAAAAAAAAACTGGTGGCAGGCCAAAATCTTAATTTCTAGATGTTAGGCTAATATTATTTTTTTTTATATAAGTTTTCATTAAATTTATTAATGTTAATCTAACATTCACTGTAATATTTCAAATACAAGTAAATAAGTCACTTAATAATAATAATAATTAATATTTTTAAGTAAATCTCTTTTAATAAAAGTAATTTTAAAATTTTATACTTAGTGTTTTTGACTTAAAAGATCTCAAAGGATACGACTATAATACTCTAATATTTTTATATAAATAATTTTTTCCCCTGAATTTAGAATTCACAAGATATGTGCTATTATGTATAAAACATTCATGGTATTTTATATTCTTAAGCTAATAAATGTCTCAACTCTTATTTCTCGTTCCACACTTGCAGTTCTTGGTCCCATTTTTCTCGCTGTCCGAAGTATGATGGCGTGTATCTGCAAAACATAACACGCGAGTATCTGAAAGTTTCAAGATTTAATTCTTATTCTGATAGCTCGTAAGTTTTAAGGTTTTACGTTAATATTCAGTGAAATAACTATGCATGCAACTTTGATGATTCAGACGAAGAAATCCCCTGAATTAAATGCCCTACTTTCAGACATAGCCATAAGCACTTCAGCTGCACCAACATATCTTCCATCCTATAATTTCAAGAATGGAGACGCTGAATTCAATATGATCGATGGTGCTGCGTTCGCAGATAATCCGGTAAGCCAATCCAAAACGCTACAATATTCAAGATATTATATTTTTCTTTAATTACATAAAGAAAGATCATTATGGATGGGTATTTAAAGCCATGATTTTAAAAAATACTTTAAAAGTATAGAAATAAAAATAAAAGCAAAAATTAAAAATAGCTTACCGTAGTTTGTTTTTACTTTTGTTTTTTAGAAATTAATATACCTTAATATGTTTATTAAAAAAAAGCATTTTTTTTTTCTATTTCTAAAGAAGTTTTTACTTTTTTAAAAAAATTCTAATTTACACTATCTAAAAAAATATCACAGAAGTATCTTTTTTCCTGTCAAAAGTGCTTTTGAAAAAAAAACATCAAACAGGCTCGTGTTAATTATTTTCTTTAGGTCCTTGAAATTTATTGTTATACACCTTTAAAGCCTAATAACAAGTTATGTTTCAGGCATTTGTTGCTTTAGATGAAGTTCTACAAAGTCAACAAGGGAAGAAGGATACCAAATTCCTGCTGCTATCTATAGGGACTGGAATTCAAGAAACCAAGGGGTGGAATGCCACCGAGGCAAAAAGATGGAGTGCTTTCCTCGAGTGGCCACAGCAAATAAAAACTATTATTAGATATTCGACTAAGTCCAAGGTCGAATACAACCTAGCCACTGTTTTCCATGACCTTCCAGAAAATTATCTTCGCATCCAGGTATTATTAAGAAATAACTCAATATCTCAAGTCAAAGACATAATTTTACAATATAGGTGCAAAGTTGGATACGTTGGATGAAGCTAAAGATGAAATCTTGGAAAGTCTTGAAATAGCAGGAAAGCAGCTCTTAAAAGAAGCAGCTAAAAGGATGAATACCATTACCTTTGAACCTGAGAACATAAATATTACCAATGCTGAGGCTCTCGATAGGTTGGTGGCACTATTATAAAACATATTATTCTCTATCTGATTCAATGATTAAAATGAAAGTTTATAAATTTACAAATATAGAACTCATTAATGATAAATGAACTTTGGTATAACTTCACGTTTGTTATATTAAAAGTCAGAGTGGTTTCACTTTATATATGTATGTATGGTTATCTTCTTAAAATAACTAGTATGGATTGCCCCTTTATTGTGAATAGGTTGGCTGAAACCCTGTATAAGTTGAAGCAGCAACGTTTGGGAAAGATATCATCACTGGAAATGAAGAAGTCTCAGAAAATTCTGAAGAAGAAGGCTACGTGGTTTGCCTTTATGTGAGAGCTGCACTCATCTGTAGTGGAGTGTCTAGCTGTTTGTGATTTGCCTTTTAACAAGGCATTATGAATAAACTTATAAAAATAAATAACGCCAAGAGTAAGGGCTGTGTTACTGGGTTGTAGTTCATCTTTTAATGTGTGTTGTTGTGAGGCTTTGATCCTTCTGTGATGTTGTCTGTTGTTGTAATATAAGCATATCAATAAATAAAAATTAAATCGTGTGTCTATTTATAATATGTCTTTGTTTCTTTCGCTTGATTTCTTTAGATGACGTTCTGAAAAATACGTACTTGACTTTGTGTGATAATGGAGGTTAACTTTATCTACCAACAAGATGTTATTAGCTTCCTAGAAGCAAGCTAAACCCCACGGCTACATGCAAAAGGTCCAGTGTTCAGAATATTAAATTGGTTTTTGTCAAAAGAGATTTGCTATTTACTACCCTCATTTCAAATAAGAATTAGTTTTATACCTACATGTGAAAATACTTAGTTGTCAAAAAAATAATTATCTTCTCGGCATGAGTGGTGGGCACAACTGTACTGTAAGCCCATATTTTCGAGTTTGGAAAGAAAGGGAGGAAAGGGAATTAAAGAAAAAGCACGGGGAAGGGAGGTTTATTGCACTCCTTGTTTGAGAGCCTAAATTTGAGCCGGAAACTCTAAAATATGTTATTGGAAGGGTTTGGGGAATTATAAAAACCCTCCAAAGTCTTTTCCACCTAATTTTAAAACTTTCAAATAAGGGGAAATAGATATCTAAATCTTTCCCTCTCCTCCATTTTCCTCCTATTTGAGACTTACAAACATATTCCAACATCATGCATAGACCCCATGCTTATAGGGATGATGGAGATGCAACTAAGACTGGACAATCGGGTTTTTGCCTGTCCTAGAAATTGGTCGGGACCAAAAAACCTCGTCTTGGTCCCATCCCAAAACCTCTCTTCGTCTCATCTTAGTTTGAAAATATGTTGTCTTAGTCACATTCAAGTTCCGTCTAGAATCCCATTCTAAACACTTTTGTCTTGTCTCGGTCTAAAAATGTTAATTTTTAAAAATAAAAATAAAAATGTTTAAAACTCATTCAAATTTTGATATCTTTCCAAGCTAGTATGATAAATGATATTATTTGTTAATATTATGTATTGTGTTTATAAGTTTAAAAAAAAAAAACTTTTATCTCCCCTTAGACTAACATGGAACAATGGCAAAAATTATGAGAAAATGCATTTTCTAGAGGAGAAACCATTATTAAAAAAAGTTTCAATATAGTTTGTAAGGTAAAAGTCTCATAGCCAATAAGAGTTATTGTTCAAGGTTGAGAAAATGACAAATGGTGTTTGTGCAATGGAATGGAAAATGCAAGATGTAACCCTACTTTAATTTATGCATCTCTTCTTAAAGTTATTTAAAAGAATATTATTAAAATGAATCTGTATATTATTTTATTATTTTTAATTTTTCCATTAAAGAAGTCTAGCTCTCTACATTGTATCTATTTAGTGACTTATTTAGTAAGTAATTGTATATTATATATAATAATTTTTTCATATCTCCAAGTAAAAATTTACCTCTATATTTACCCATCAATAAAAAAATTCAATAATATAGTATAAAGTTAGGAACACAAAATAAGATAAAAAAATTTGTCGCATTTGTGACCCACTATTAAACATAAAACTCAAACACACTATCAATTAGCCATAGACTTTTCCTTTTTATCAAAATATTGTATCCAGCGCAAAAGTTCTCGTCAGAATTTTATATATGATTCATGTGCTTCATACAAATTAATGGGGACCAACAATATAATGATGTGAATTGTGAAGATAAATTTTCAACAAATAATCATTTTATGTCAAACAAATATATTTTGATTGTGATATGAAGTAGGTAGAGTTTGTCCCAGTCAAATATGGCCAACCAACGTGCTGAAAGAAGAAAAGAAAACCAGCGGATCATCAAAGAAAAATTTATTAATTTGAAAGTAAATATCAACATCAAAGCTAGGCCGACTTTCATGGAATAAAATTCACACAAAAAACAAGCCAACAACATAAGGACCAAACTCCACAGCACTGCCTCTCCCCTAGCCTATGAAAGCAAAAGCGATTGCTGACGTAAACAAAGACCCCATCAAATAGGTGATGCCACCAAAACCACTAACTGCTCCATTATGTGGTGGTGATGTAGTGTTGTTAGTTGTGGTGGCCGGAGTACCGGACGAGGAAGGAGGCGATGATGTTGCCGGAGTGGTGGATGGAGTGCCACTTGGGGTGTTACTAGCAGCAGCAACCGTGACTGCCAGCTTCATGCCGCCGGAACAGTGACCCACCGAGGGGCATATGAAGTACATTTTGCCTGATGAGGTTAATGGTATCTTAGTGCTTCCACCCTGGAATGAATTGATGGGCTTGCTTGAACTGCAGCTGTTGTAGTCATCTTCACTAACTACATCCACTCCATGGCTGGAATCGTAGTTAAATACTGTTTTCCCAAAGAAAGTAGTTGAATTGGTTAGTGCTATCAATTGCTTCTTTATAAATATATTCAAGGGAAATGAAGAATGGCCTGCTTGTCAATTGCCATTATCATTGGGCTAAACGTTTAGTCAAGTAATCCAAGTCTAATTGGATCAATTTTCAAAGAAGATTAATTTCTCTCATTTACTAAGATTAAAAAGAAAAATACAAAGCTAATTAATCTTCACTATTTCACTATCTGTTGATTTTGGCTATCTTAACTACTACGGGGTGGTAGAAGAATTTCTATTTAATAAAATATATTTTTAGTTTTAATCAAACTTTATCCTTCAAAACTTTTTACTTGAAAACCGAAATAGACTAAATGAAATTTAGGCAAAAAGTTCAAAATCTTAAATTTGCCCACCGTCCCAAATATAAATTAACTTCTTACACAAAACATATAAAGACATATTGAATGTAAAAAAGTAAATAATAATAATAATAATAATTACTAGTTAGACTAACTTTTCTGCCTTACGAGTACTACCATTTTTTTTTACTTTGGTGTGTGTATATAAGTATTTTTCATAAATACGTAGTGTTTCACTATTTATCTTGTCTTGCTAAATGTTTTCACTAGTTTCTACAATTTTATAGTCAGCAAACTAAAACCAATTACGAGGGGATGGAACATTGAATTTGAAGCACAAAGACAGGAAGCTAACCCAAATTATCACCAACAGTGATTGTTTGTCCAGAGGCCCAATTGGCATAGTCGCCGGCGGCTAGGCTCCATCCGGCGCTTCCTCCAACAGTATGATCGACTCCATATACGGTGGAAGCTGCCAGTAGCACGACCAGAAAAGAAGCTGCTAATGCCATGGCCATGTTTCCTCTTAACCCTTGATTTCTCCCTTCAAATAATCAGAAACAATGTGAGAAAAGGTTGCTACTTGCTATCTAAGCCTGCTCTATTTCTTATATATAAGCTACGGACTGCTTTATGATCATAAAATAGTAAGTAGTTATTGACATAGTGGTTCTCCTCCCTGTCCTGTCCTGTCCAGTGTCTACCTACTGCAGTGAGATTTTTGTTACCTCAGTTTTGACTTCAAAGCTACAGTTTATAAGTTAGGCATGTAGGTATATATTTCCCAGATAAGGTTACGAAATAATAGAAAATATTCCGCCTATTGCTGTAAATTAAATACTAAAATAGTTTATAAATATTTCTATAAATATTTTTTGAATCTTGATTCCCTAATCCTAATGAGCTTAATGACCTAACTTGATTAAATTTTAACTACCAAAATAGTATTTCTTTCCCAGCCTTTCAACGAACCCTAGAAAAGCAATCAAATATGTGTATGTAAATCAGCAAAAGCTAGTCAAACCAGTGCAGCCAACCAAAAAGGGTTAAGCAGAAGTAAGCCTATTGTGCACCTAAACCACTCATGAATGTTCATAATATATATTTTTCTACCTTATCCCAAATCTGAAATCTTCCCGTGGCCAACTAATCAATCTACCCAAATAATGAAGTAGGAACATTAATGAGACAACCTTTCTCATCTTTAGATAGACGTATTACAATTTATTATGTCACCGCGCGTATGTTATTCATAATTAGGATTCCTTTTATTGGTTGTAAAGTAATAGGTGTTTGGTGAGTTGTTGAAGCATGCACGATTAAAATACTTTAACATATATTGCTGCTACGCGTTTTATCCATTTGATAGCTAGTTTGCTTTGCTTTACAAAGAAACATTGCTCTCCAAAATGGATAAATGAACACAAATAACCTGACTTTTTTTCAGGATTGACACGAATGATCGATGATTAAAAATTAATGCACCATTGTGAGACATCAACCTCAACATGTTAATTTCTTATATATATATATATCCTATTAAAGGCTAAATTACCTAAACGAATACCAAACCATTTTGTTAAGTTGCTATTGCGCTAACCTAACCTCGATCTAACTGTAAATCCCACAACACAAACATAGCCTTGACGTTCATATATATTAGCTCTCGGCATAGAAACACAGGCCATTTCTGATTATCAATTTCAATTGATCTGGGAGGATTAGATATAAAGACACTTAATTTTACTCTAAAGGGAGATTTGATATTACATTCATAATAGGGTTAACTATAAATATATACTCACTGTCATTTTCTATAACTCACCCAATATTAATTTCTCTAGTTTATTGTATAACTTATTTACTTGTTTTGTCAAGTTATAGTTTTGTGTAAATATATAAAATAGATAATTTAGAACCAACTTTCTTTTTTTATTTATACAAAAAAAAAAGGTTAATTAGGTCTTAGAGGCTCACTAAGACTAAAGTCACACCACAAATTATCCACTGTAAAAATTCTGACATCAAAAACAGGATTTAAACCTATATTATTGTGGGATATGGTTTAGATTCTTGCCAAATATATAAAAATCAACTTTCTTTTCATAAATTAAAAAAAAAAAAAAAAATGCGTTGGGTAGCTACTTTTTATGCCTTATTTTGAATGACTAGTCAATTATGAAGCTAGGATATCAAAATACTACTTATAGTTGAAAATAAGTCCATCCAAATGATGCCCCAACTATCCTTAAACTCTGATAAGAAACATCGTAAAATTTCTAGAGAATTAGGTGAACATGACAGCAAAACATTCCTAATCGTAGGACGTAACAAAAATAGCATTTTAAAATTGATTCTCACGTTTATTTATATGATTCATAATAGTCGTTTTTCTATATTTTGCTATCATGTGAAAGTAGTTTGGTGGGGTTGTTAAAGAGAGGGTATCATTTTTCCTCCTAAAGAAAAATATCCTTGTCAAGAATCTTAGTGATTTTTTAAATTTATAAAATTGATGTTTTAATTAACGTAAATATAAAATGAAAATTATATATGTAGTATTACAACTCGTTAACTAAAACCGTGAGCCGTTGAAAACACATATCATCTATTGGGCAGTTTGCTTTTTGAAAGTAGCATATTACTTTTGAAATGAACTTATATTCAATAATCGACGGCGTATAGTCAATTATTAGTCCACCATAGTGGGTGGGAGCTTGCTAAACAATGCTCTAAGTAGAAATCAATGATCTATATACATGAACTCAGAAAAGTAAGTTCGAAAAGTGAACCATTTTACAACTTTTTGATTAAAATAATACAGAATCTTCATCGAGACAGCCTGCACTCATGATGCTCATAATCATAATCGCTCTATTCTTAATCAAAGATTGATATCATCACAAGGTATATCCTCAATTTTTGTTTTTTGAATTAGAATTGTATGTATTACAACACAAAATTGCCATTGGGTTATTAGGGAATCCATCAAAAAATCAATTAGGCTTCAAGGACCGGGCCACCCAACCTCTGTGGTTGGACCATGGTCATTTCTTTTCTCACCATTTTTTCTTTTCCCACCTTCACCCCTTTTAGACCTCTGCTTACTTTTCTCTTTTCATCCCTCCAACACCAATTCACACTGACATACTCTCTAACAGTTGGCTGCAGGCGTTGAAGAAATATAATAGAACTAAGCAGATTAATAAATCAGATGAGAACTACGTGGATGGCTTTCGACCATCCCATTGCTGAGTGTGGACAAATTTTGGGATATCAGAAAATTAAAAACTTGTTGCATTCTGAAGGCTGCTCTGCTGAAGCCAGTTTTTCTGAGATAGTGAATCGAAATTAATTATGTGTAGCCGGAACCAGTGAATTAGGGCATGTATGAATATAGTCAGAGGTCCTATAACTACTTCTCATAACTTATGCACGTCATTTCTTTTGGATAATACCAATATATTTACACTTTTCGAGTGACGAGTCTATTAATGATCAATTCAAAGACAAACACCTATGCAACATGCATGCATCTGAATTTAGTCTATATATTTGGATACTCGAAGAATTTATTATGCAAAGGTGGTAATAATAATATTAAAAAAAAAAAGATCCAACAAAAAAAATGGAAGAAGAAAAAGAAGTACAAGCATTGATCAAGACTCAAAAGAGTTGCAGTGAGTTTATGTGGGTGTAAAATGGAGCCCACTGTAAGTTGTGCAAATGAGAAGGATGACTAACAAACAAGAACTCAAAGCGTCAAAGTTGCAGTGGGTGCATGATCATATTAAACATTTTTAAAGCCCTCAGATTCATCCATAACTTAATCACAACGAAACAAAACCACTCCTACATTAAATGGCGCCTGAGAGACATGCTCCATGTACTTGCACTCTTAAGTTCGTACAAATTCAGCCTACCATATTTTATTGGAACAATTAGTTTCCTGCATCATCCTTCTCTTATGTTCTCTCTCATATTTATGAACAAAAAGCTCTTATCTAAATCTTATGCCGTATACGTACATTGCAACTGAACAACAAATGAAAATCAACAATTATAATGATAATAAGAATACAGCCACCACAGATATTAAAGCCTATAAGTACATAGCTTTGAACACAGGAGCTAAACTATCATATCTACAAATTAAGAATTATAGAAGAGAAGCAGAAAATGGAAGAGAAAGATATTTCATTCACCACTGCCATGACTCTTGAACAATCAAGAGTCTCCATCATACCTAAACGCTATGTTCTTCCTCCATCACAACGCCCAAACCCTAATCTTCCCGTCTCAGCCATCCTTCCTATCATAGACTTGTCCTTGTTACACAGTCAATCTCTCAGAGCTCAAACAATTAAAGAGATTCAGATTGCATGCAAGGAATTTGGTTTCTTTCAGGTATGTTAACCTTTTTGATTATCCACTCATTATTCTTGCAATACTTGCACAAGGATTCAATGCATGCATGCATGCATCGTCATCCCTCGTTGACTTCTATATATTCTGATTTCGACTGCATGCATGTAAAGCTAACTTTACGTGGAATGGTCATAATTTTTTGTAGGTTATTAATCATGGAATTCATCAATCGGTAATGAATGATGCCCTTGAAACTGCATCAAAGTTCTTCAACTTGCCTCATGAAGAAAATATGCATTTATTTTCCGGTGATGTTCACAAACCTGTCCGGTACGGAACAAGCTTAAATCATACTGTGGATGAAGTCTACTGCTGGAGAGATTTTATCAAACACTACTCTCATCCAATCTCGGATTATATCCATATGTGGCCATCTAATCCAACGTGTTATAGGTTAGTAAATCATAATCCTCATCGCCCAATGCCCTGGCAAATAATTAGCTACCGATCAACAAATGAATTAGTTTGTCCTTGGCAGCATGGCTTTGTTGCTTAGCTCAAGTTTTATCAGTGACAAAATAGTTCTTTTTTAAAGTGGGTACCTAATTAATTATAAAGCTCCCTCAAATATTATATATTCTAAATTATAACCACCCTAAAAGCAATTCCACATAATAATATGCTTCAGGGAGAAGATGGGGAAGTATTCAAAGGCCATTCAAGAGCTGCAAAAGCAACTAATGGGAATAATCTTTGAAAGCTTAGGACTAAACCCTAATTTTTTACAAGAGGAAATTGAAAAGGGCCAGCAAACCCTAGCAGTTAATTGCTACCCTGCCTGCCCCGAACCCGGACAAACCCTAGGCATCCCGCCACACAGCGATTTTGCCTCTGTCACAATTCTACTCCAAACCCGCTCAGGGCTAGAGATCAAAGACCACAACAACAACTGGGTTCCAGTTCCATGTGTTGATGGAGCTCTCATTGTACAAATAGGAGATCAATTGGAAGTCCTCAGCAATGGACAATACAAGAGTGTGATTCATCGAGCAACGGTTAATGCTCAAGAGAAACGATTTTCCATTGCAAGTCTACACAGTTTTGGATTAGAGACAAAGGCGGGTCCAGTCGCTGAGCTTGTAAATGAAGAACATCCAAGAGCCTATAAAGAGCTCAGCTTCAGAGAATTTCTTGACTTCATTTCATGCAACGACGTCGCCACGGGAAGGTTTCTTGATACTTTGAAGATGAAGTCTTGATGGAAAATCATGGTGGCTTGAAGGATATATATATAGTGAAATCTCACTTGTCCTTTATTTTACTTCTTTGAAGTGAAGGGAATGTGTCTAGAGAAATGTTTGCTTTGTCTTTTTTTTCTTCCTTTGCTTGTTCTCTCTTCGTCTGCTTTGTTTTTTTCGTCTCTAAGGTGGGGCTAATTGGAACTTCATAGCTTGGTTCTCCTCCTTTTTTGATATGTTTAATCAAACAAAGCAACGAAGAAAGAGTTTGCATATTTTCTTCTTTTTTGTTATCTGTTTTTCTCTATATCCACGCTAACATCGTAATATATTTAGCGTCAGATCAATGTTGTGTGCAAAAGCTTAATCTTATTATTGAAAAAGGTATATAATGTCTTCTTCAAGATAGCCCTTCACGTTTTTCCTAGGGAAGAAAATCATGGGCATGTATCATATTCTATATATTAGGCTGATTCAATCGTGAGCTTTTTACCCTCGCAGCATTTGTTTTTGTTATCAAACCTTAATTTAACTTAAACATTGGTGTGAAATCAAACTATATATATGGTTAGAAGATATACATTATGTAATTTTCGTTTTTAGAGTTTAATTGGTTGATGAACCCATGATAAATTAGAGACATTTTGTTTTTCTGCCCATTCCCCTATTTGGCAGGGGAATTGAGATATAATTTCTACCAATCCAATCTTTCATCTATCTTTGGAATATATTCGTAATTAGGATTTGAATAACAATTTGGGTTCTTGAATGGCTAGATCAAATGTTATCCAAATTAATTTTACCAATCAAAAACAATTTCACTGATAAGAGAAATTCAGCATGATCCCAAGGGGAACTTTCCTACACTTTAATTTCCATTGAAACGGGATGATTACGAAGAAATAGCTAGAAACAAAAAGTGAGCAAACGAGAAGTGAGGTTTCACTTGGTTGGCACTTGTTAACATTCTGCTCAAGATGACACTGATATAATTTCATTAGGACCAAGTCTCAAGTTTTGGATTGTATTGCTGCCTCGTACTTAACAAAAATTAAGAAAACAAATGCATAAAACCAAATAAGGACAAAATTCTGTCTTTTTTATAAGTTTAGAATTGATAAAAATAATAATAAAATAATATCACACATGGGCAAAAGTTGAATTAATAAAATATTTTTAGACTAACTGAAATCTAGAGACGAGATTTGATACAGAACATAAGATAAAAAATTTATTTTATGAAAATACTCTTGATTTCTTTTTGTGTTATTTAAGTTATTACACATGGATAAAAAAAATTTTAAGATCTCTTAACATAAAAACTGATATAAAAGTGAACGTTCTATGTGATAATAATAATAAAAAATAATATTGTATTTTTTTTGAATTTACCCCTACAATATTCTCATTTAATATAAAACTAATTTTTATTCCAAATAAGAAGAGTAACCGGTGAACCCTCTCAACAAGCCAACTCCAAGGTTGTTTATGTATGCTGTGGTTTGAAATGCATACATTTTATTTTAGGGAAAATGGAACAAGGATAAATTGTGGTAATTAACATTTCGGTTAAAAGTCAGATAAAAAAAAAAAATTTTGGTTAAAATGGCTATTAATTATTTGTATTAGAATAAAATGGTTCTCTGTCATTGGAAAAGCACAAAAATTAATATATATATATATATAGAGAGAGAGAGAGAGAGAGAAGGAAAATGCACAATGGTTCATTTTCTAAATCTCCATTTTTCTTTCTAAACACTATGTTGTTCAAACACCCCCAAGGTTCATCCATTACCTCAAAGCAAAGACTTTCAAAAAAAAAATAGAGTACAGGAAAAATGTTTAGACAATATACATGATAGGAGGTAATCTAACTTGCGTTATTGGAGGATGCTCTTTTCTTTCTCTTGTTCTTGGGCTTCACGGCATCCTTCAAAGTCAGACCTTCATTGTTTTGCAGAGTACTGGAAGTTGCTTTAACAGTAGAAGAATCTGTTTTATCATCTTGCAGTGCTTCCTCTGACTTAGCTTCATTACTCTCTGTCACATTTCTTGAATCCTTTTGTTTAGCAGGAGATGAGAGTCCTGCTCATTTTAGGATTATAATAGTAAGATTAAGATTATGCATTTCTGTCTCATCATCAAATCTACATACATATGCTACATGCTACAAACAAAAAATTGATGATAAAAGAGACATCATTACCCCGTGAAGCTAGAGAAGCTTTCAGAACATCAGCCTTCACACCCTCTGAGTAAGGATCCCTGAGAAAGAGAAGTATCGATGGAACGTAAATACTTATCAAATTCAAGACAACCTATGAACTGCCTATGATCTATTTATTCTTAAAACAAATCACAACATAAGATGACAAGATAACTCGCATTTTCGAGTTCTTCTCTATCACTCTATTGCTTTAGAATGCAAGAGCCTTCTATTCTGTTTCGATAGCTGCCCAATTGGCTTTTGGTAGCTAATGTCACATCAGAGGTTTCCAAATAATATATCCACCCTGCTATTACAGTCTTCAGTCTCATCTTGGTTCTGCTATGTCTAATACAAATGATTTTCAACGTGTTATCTTTATTATTCTTCATTCTTTGGTAGAACTCTGCACATGTACGAGTATATATGTTCACATAAATTAAGGTTAAATTCGGTATGCATGTCATAGACACTACACTGGAAACAACTAAAGCTGAATTCAATCAAACAGGAGAGACTGGTTCTTCAACAAACAGACAGACAACATACCAACTTGAGGGACCACCAATGAAATTGTCCGAGACTCTATCACTTATGTTACTTTTTACTTGTTTTGATGATGTTGTATCACATTCCATGAAGCTTTCCTCTTTCTTCAGTTCCATTTGGTCCGCATGATGGTGATCCTTCCCACCATCTGACTGATTTTGTTTTTCCCCTAACCTGGAAGCAGCACCACCTACATCCAAGGCAACCAAAGAAGGGTGCCGCTTGATCTTCAATAGCGCTCTTTCTGTGTTGTATGATTCCACCTACATCAGTTTAAGAAGGAAAAAAATCAGAAATAGATGTTCTATTCTATGAATCTATGGGCAACATGCTAACTGAAACTTACATGCTGGGAAATCTTTTTCGTTAATCACATCAAGACTAACCTTTAACAGATATGTTAGCTGACAATTTATTTTTTCACTTATCAGTTAATATTTAACATGCCATCAATAGGCCCATATAGTCTTCAGGGTGTTTGTAATGAATTTTAGGAGGAAAACTATCACCGAAAGTTATTATTATGAGGTTTCTACAGTGTTTAAAATATCAAGAATACTGAATTCCCATGTGAATCTATTTCCCACATCATGTTGGAAATCAAATTTCCATCCATACATACAGAATTTTTGTCTTGGGAAAAGTAAAACTCACTGCACTCTTTATCTTGGTTGTAATATCACCAGCTTTCACACGAGCAAGTTGCAAACAATGCATGATCACTCTCTGAAAGATTCCCTCCCCTCCAGCCTTTTGAATAGCACAAACATCACCATTGGCATTGAGTGTAGCAGTCATTCGCCCTGTCATTACAGACTCTTCATGGTGTGTTGGATCTATCACCTAGAAAGCAACATACAAAATAAGAGACGATCTTGTGCATGGAATGAAGCTCAACAAAACTGTCCATCATTAAGAGCGGAGAAAACTACGTACCATAATATTTTCATTACTGAAAAAGCCAAAGGTCACTGCTATAGGAAGATGATGCACAATTAAAGGAATGGGCTCCCTCTCCTGAGATGCAATTCACATCCGGAAAAACAATAAATATCAAAGCACAAGGAGCAATAATATCACTAGTTTTCAGTTTCAGATCACATTCAGTAAACTATACAGTAGCATAGTGCAATTATGCAAGTAAAATTTGCAAAGAACTTAAAAATTTTGCCTTTGCACGTGAATTCCTGCTTTATTGTTTCAAACAACGAGGGAATACAACCTTCACAATACTCGCTGCACTGTGCTATCAGAATTCACTTCCACAATAACTGGGGTTCCTTACCACTAATTCCATTACAACAGTAAAAGATGCAACATGTTGAGAACTTCAAGCCACTCAACTATGTTTTTGAACCCAAAAGGTTTTTTTTTTTTTTTTTCATTAGAGCACACTTTATAAATCCAGAGAAATTAAAGAAGCTAACCTCAGGTGGATGCACAACAACTTGCTGACCATCTTCTCCCCCTAACGAGCATTCAGGCCTCCGGAATGTCAAGAGAGCAGCCAAAGCCGCGATATTGGAAGCATCAACAAGGTTTCTGTTATCAAAGCAAACATAGTATATATCCATAATTAGAATGTCTAATCAATTGAAATTAAAGCTGAGTCCAGCCAATTCAGTTGAATTGTTTATGATGGAGAGAAACCAAAGGATAAACGCCTGAAGGTGAATAAAATAAGCATAAATAAACAGCTCACCCTCCATTATCCAATATATGGATATCAATCCGGATGGCCCATGCCAACTTCCCAGAAAGAACACATAGTGATTCCATGTCAACCGCCCGGCTTTCCCTGCAGAATCACCTTAATCCTTTAATATATTCTTATCAACACAAGGCTGCACACAAAAGATTTTCTAATTTTGCATGAGATGCGCATATCCATTCGAGTTAGCATCCAAAAAACAAAGCACATAAGCATTTTGATCAAATAATCATAGTATGCACTCAATCTTGGACGAAATTAATTTTGATCCGCTGACAGACTTTGTAAATGAACCGGGGTATAGTTACTTTGGCAATGTGGCACTTTCGTATTTGGTGATAGCATATAGAGCTGCTTTTACAATTAGTGAACCTTAACAACAAAAACATGTATATAGTTTAAAATGCTGACTCCTCTCTATTTTAAATGCGAGTAGATGAAATACTATTAAAAACAAAATCACCTTAAACCACGGTCAATAATCCGTCCCAATTCAACAGCAAGTTCTCCAGGACGACCGGGCTCAAAAGAAGGATCAGCCATTGGAGAGAACTCGGTGAAAATGGAAAGGGTACCCTCGTTTTGCCTATCTCTGTAAGGTTGAACTAACTGAGCAGTGACAAAAGCCATGACATGGGTCTGCCCCAGTTGCACCTCAGATGAACCATCGTCTCTGAAATCAATGTTGCACAAAACACGAAGGCAGCATGAAACTCACATTGGAGCAAACAACTAAATAAATAAGCAGTGATGTAGTGATAATGTGAAAGAAATAGAATTGCCTGCCAAACTTGATAGTGAGCTTACGGTAGTCGAAGGGACGACGACCATCGACTCTCAGCTCCGAAAGCAGAGCAGTTTCAATGAATTTCTTCTCGTTTACCGTCATATTCCAACTATTAGCTAACCTCTGCTCCATTGATTTGATTTTCTAACCAAATGCCGCCGGGACTCCCTTGAGGGTATATAACTGGCAAAAATCTTCTCTTTTTCGAAAAAATTGATTCTTTGCGATTGCAAGAATCACTGGGGCAAAAGGAAAACAAAACAAAAGGGCAGTTCAGAATTGGCCAGCGATGCCGTAATTGGTATATATGGTAGCAAAGGGAACCAGAAACATCATGGAAAATTAAGAATAAAAGGTTCATAGTAATTTAGCAGAATACAAGGAAGTACCAAAAATATAGAAAGATAGAAGCAAGGGCAGTTGGGAAGTGCGGCGGCTTACCAGCGTCGGACAGAAGAAACTTTCCGTTGGAATGAAATTTTGAGTAAAGTGGAGGGACGGAGTTTTTGGCGCAGCATAAACCCGCTTTACACAAAACCCTCTCTTCCGTTTTCTGTTGTTCTTTTTTTTTTTTTTAATTTTTTTTAACCCCGTTGTGTGTCAAATGCCTGATAACTTGGGCCTCTGTCGATGCACTAGTGGATCGCATTATCAAGTTTCATACTTTAATCTATGGCCCAACCATACGTAAATAAACGTTTTTTTTAAAGTCTCCTATCAAAAGCAATTTTTTTTTTTTTTTCTGTAAAAGCTTTTGTTGATAGACATTCAATCCTTGAAAGAGGTTATTTCTACTTCAGTTATTTTTCAACCTTAGAAAGAATTAGTCTTTAATTATCACTTAGAGGATACGTTTATCATTAAAAAAGAAAGAAATAAATCACTTTTTACCCATTAACACTTTCGCCTACAGAAAAAAAAAATACATATATAAAAAAAAAAACACATTTAAAATCTCACCTTCACATTACCAAAAAAACATACCAAATTAAACTAAGCAGCTTTTTCCTTTTCAATTTGAGAATTTAAAACATGAAGTTTTTGTGTTTTTGTTTTGGGGCCAAAATAAAGTTTAGGATTAGTAAAAAGAGGCTAGCTATTTCAAAGTTAAGGCATATCATATGTATTTTGACTATGATTCTAGTTTAGTTTTAATAGGAATATATAATACTATTCATTTAGGTTTAACCTGTTATTGTCCCACCATTTTGTGACACTTTATGAATGTATGCATTTGATCCTTTATATCGTATTGGAGTATCGACCAAGAATGGTATGACATATGAAAACACTAACTAATTCACCAATACTCATAGCTATAGCAGAAGATGCCTTTGGTAACCAGATAGAAGATATCAGTACAGGTAGCTAAATGCCTTAATATAACAATAAATTTATAGTTGAAACATACCCTAAAGAAGAATGGGCAAGAATGACAAGGGGAAACATCCATATACATACGTTTGTTTGGAAGAGCCTACATAATACAAAATTGATCCAAGAATTACACAAACCAGCCTGTGATAAATCCTGCTGCATGACATGGTTGATAGCCAAACATACACGAACCCCTTAAAAGATTATGGTGGTTAGCAACCTGGCAAGCAGAAAGAAACACATGCAAGGTGCCAACAGGACTCATGCTACTGATTCAGCATTTTCATCTGTGTCAGTTCCTGTATCCCAAATTGCAAAGAGAAGAATAAGATTCACGTTAATGCTCTTCTACGTGAAGTAAGCAACTATGAAGCTAGATAATCAGTGTGCAGTAAAGATCGAAGCCAATAGCTGATTGGATTTTCTGACACACTCAAACAAATTGAAGAACTATTATCCAATTGATATATGAGTGATTCTAAGTCACTGCAATGACTTCACATATCTTTAACAAAGTTCCAAGACTGTTCTAAGTCTGCATGGCATTTAAATGGATGACAGGATTGGTTGATGCACAGAATTGAAAACAACTCTGATTAACTAGGCAAAAGCCAATTACTTGGAAAGAAACCAACTTTAATGTCTAGAATACACGGCATTACATTTCAGGGATAGGTGTGTATTAACATGAATAGCATGTTACAAGAACAAAAAAGGTAAATAAACTGAGTGATCTATTTGCACACTACTCAGCTGCACACCCCTATATACCTGCACTTATGGTTGTGTCTAAACTAACATGATTGCCTTCAAACTTCAATCTCACAACTCAAATAGAGGAGAGCAGTATGGTGTGCAGGTAACTAGTAACAAGTGTACAACTATCATTTCTCTGAATAAATGAGATTATTCAGAGTGAAAGTGAGGATACTTTACTACAAGCTACCAATCTATTGGTTTCAATACTTTTCTCCACAGAACAGCTAGTCAAATTCTCATAGACATGTCCTTCTGATCCAAAGCTCACTAAGATGAACAGTATAAGCAAGCACACTCTATTCCCTACACTCAGCTTATAACTTGAAATTTCTGGTTCAATTGTAATGCATAAGATAAAATAACACAATTGCATGTCAGGCAACCACAGGAAGAATGAAGAGAATGTAAAGAAGTGAAAATGGGAAATGTACCATGGCCAAATTACAGAAGTGATAAATAGTAAATGCGAAAGCAATGATCACCTTTTTCTCCTTCTCCATCTTCACCATCAACTAGTTCATCTTCATCTTCAGTGTCTCCCTCAAAATCAATCCCATATCTCTCATTCAAATACTCCACAGCAGCAGCTGTTAGCACCAGATTATCCGCATTTAAAATATCAAATAAATTAAGTGTCCTGGGCGTCAACATCTTCAAAGTACAAATGTTCCTACTGGAAAGCCGCACATTATCCGAAACCTCAGTTATCAAGAACATAGATTTCTCTTTTGGGTCAAGACCCCAACTCTTCATTGCTTCAATGAACTCCTTTGTTTTTGGCTTGTCAAACTTGTCACCAAAATCCTCCACCACGATGGTATTCACTGCTGCACTGGACAGAGCTGTGGAAATTGCCAATCTCTTCTCCTTCCGGTTAATCTTAATGCTCCAATCTCTCGGCTTTGGCCCAAATACAACGCCTCCACCAGGTCGAAGCGGAGTCCGATTGACCCACGACGGGCACGGCCGGTCTTCTTCTGTGGACAAGGCTTTCTGCCTCCACCACTGACTTCTGCTCTAGTAAGCGTTGAGGCAGTACCTTGGCGCTTGTTTTGAAGGTCAGTGATGATAGCACGGTGAACAACGGCGCGAGCAGTCTCCGCTGGCGCAGCCTTAAGGTCCAGGTAGGTTTCCCCAATTTTTTCACCGGTGAAAGAGAGTTCTGGCAGAGTGGCTAGCTGGGAAGAAATTGATAGAGGTTTTGAGGAAACATAGGGAGAATTTGGTCTAAATGTGGATAGAAATTTGTGGGTTTGGGCAGAAGATGAGTGGAAAATTGAAGAAGAGAAGGAGAGGGAAGTTGGAGTTGCAGAGGAAGCGGTAGGCGACCCGGATCTCCTGCAATCGGTATACGATCCTGCAGTCATGCAGTTGGCTGTAGGTCGTCCGATCTATCACTATCACATAATCAACAGTTAATCTTGCAGTAGTAAGTAGATCAAGCGGCCTGTACCAAGCGAAATCCAAATTTGTGGGTACAAGGCTGCACCAAGGGGTATCCTATCATCAACGTCTTCTTCAATCTTAACCGTTTAATTTCATTTACCATGTTGTCATGTCATCGAGTAAAATGGGAATTTGCAATAGTTTTATTTTATAATAGAATGAGCATTTTTTTAATATGAATATTTGTATGTTTGGTAGTTAAAAAACCTGCTCATCAATTTTTAGAGTATCTCTATCTTTAGATTAATTAAAACAATGGAATTACAACTATTTTTTTTATGTGCCCTTTTATTATTATAATTATATTATATAAGTAAACATTTATTTATCAAAAATTAAACGTGTAAGGCAAACATAACATAATAATATTTTATGATTTAGTAGGATAGATGAACAGATATTCCATCCTATCCTATAAAAATTAAAAGACGTCTAGTGTCTAATCGATGATTTTTGTTTTTTTGCTAAAAAAGAAAAATAGATGCATATTATATCTATATATCTATATTCTGTTTATATGATAAAAAGACAAATACTATCATTTATTATAAAAAATATTTATTAAAATTTTAAAACGATAAATTTAATATTATTATACTAATTATTATTTCATTTGTCACATTATTATCTGTAAACATATATTTGCGCCTTCATGGACCCACAACATGTTCTGCCCCCTGCGTAACATGAGAAAAATAGTGAAGAAATGGAAACGGCATCGTTTTCACAGACAAAATTTTAAACGACAACGAAATTACAAAAGCCACCAAACTTCCAAACGAAGAGGTCTCCTCAAGTTTCGACTCCGTTAGTACCTTGGTGCTTGCTGACATATTGAGGTGAAGTTCTGGACCCGTTTCGGTGATAACTGCACCAGCAACTCTCTGAATCCCGGCGACTTCACGATCTTGGCTTTACTGAAATGAATCCCGAGTAGTAATTTCCTATATTTGTCCTTGTGTTAATTTTCTCTACCTATATGTAGTGCTTGAATTTGGGGAAGTTCTGGGTTGTATTCAATCTCTTGGAAATTGATTTCTTTTCCGGTTTTTTGTTTTTCTATTTTCAAAAGGGTGAGTATAGTGGTAGTTAATTGGTTGAGATGTATTGTCTACTTTATTCATACATAATCGTATAACCCTAGATTGATCTGCTTCGAAATCTGACAAAGTTGATTAGATTGAAACCTAGTAGTATTTCATCAACGATCGCAGGTTATATTTATACTTTCTTGATTTTAAACTCGCAGACTTGCCTCGATAAGTGAGATAAATAAAAATAAAACTAGTGATTGAATTGAAAATTGAACTATTATTTCGATAAATTTGGTTAGAAACATCCCATAAATTAGATCCATGGGTTGAATTTGTTGTTCTATGGGAGTCACCAAATTATGATAAGTCTAAAAATTAAAGGAAACTTGGAAATATTTCTAGTATTCTACAAATCTTCAAAATTCAATTATTGTAGGCTGAGCTTAGCTTATGTTCTACTGGGATGAGTTCCCTTGTTATTTTGTAACACTTTGCTCTTACTAATCATGATCTTTTACTCCTTTACTGATCAATACAACACAAGACAAAGTAAGGTGTCAAGAAATTTTGATTGAGTAAGCTCCCTTGATTATATATATATATATATATATATATGTCAGATGACATTTCAAACTTATCATCTAAGCATTGACACTCTCTGGAGAAATGTGCTCTTGGAGACTCTGTATTTTCCTTACCCATCTAGGTCAATGGTTCAAAATTGAAAAGGTGATGTAGAGTTTCTTGAAACTTTAGGCGGGTTTCAGTTTACAACTGTAAAAAATATAAGTGAATTCTGATATTAGGTAATTTGACTTTTAGGTGACATTTTGAGACTGATTGACGGCCTATGGTAAGTGAGAAAGTTAATGTATTTCTGGTTTTCTTTTGCAGTGATTATTTGTTCAAGCTTCTGCTTATTGGGGATTCCGGTGTTGGCAAGTCATGTCTTCTTCTGAGATTTGCTGTAAGATATCTATTGCTTTTAAAGAAAAAAAAATATTGTGAGTTGTTACTGCTGCTGGTGATTATATCGTATAATGTAGTCTAGTACGTTTTCTTGGATCATGTCCTAGTCTTGCTAACCAAAGATTTTCTTTCTGAGTGGACTGGTTCAATGTGGCAAAAACAACACTTACAGTTTACAAGTTTCATTTTTCATTCTTCGTTTTGTTAGTGTTAGAATTCTGAAAGAATGAATTGGTGGATTGGCCTTGAATTTTCTTTGGAACGTATTCCTTCTCTTGATCGTAGTGTTGATATGGATGCATTTTCCCCATAGAGGCTGAGCAACAATTTGATGCCATTTTCTTGGTGTTAACTTCCTTCTTTATGCTACAGGACGATTCCTACATTGACAGCTACATTAGCACCATTGGAGTTGATTTTGTGAGTACAACTTTGCTGACTTGTTCAACTGAACTGAAAAGGAAAATGTATCTATGCTGATTGTTTCACTCTATTTCGTCTAGAAAATACGCACTGTGGAGCAGGACGGAAAGACCATTAAACTCCAGATTGTATGGATCTTATTCACTCTTATTATTTTTCTTCATCTTCTGATATTATATTTAGCAGGCTTGAGTTGTCTGGGATTGATATCTTTGTTTTCTTATTTCCATTTCTATTTTTAAGAAGACCTTCCTGAATCCTCTCAGAAAGTATTGGGTTTCTAGATTAGGTTATCATTGAAATAGTATGTCCAAGTTAAATACTGTATTGACAGATTTCTTACATGGTTTGTGATCTTTTATACATGTAGTGGGACACAGCCGGGCAAGAACGATTTAGAACTATCACCAGTAGCTACTATCGTGGAGCACATGGGATCATTGTCGGTGATTTTTTTTTTTTTTGAGAATTTTATTTTATATATATAATATTTTCCTCCCTTGTGTAGTTCAGCTTGATTGTCGCAACTAAGTGGTTCTTCTGGCAGATTGTTTATGATGTGACAGACCAGGAGAGCTTCAATAATGTGAAGCAGTGGCTGAGTGAAATTGACCGCTATGCTAGTGATAGCGTGAACAAACTTTTGGTTGGAAACAAGTCCGATCTTACGGCAAATAAAGTTGTCTCGTATGAAACAGCTAAAGTATAGCTTTGTCATACATATCTCATTTTCTGTTTTTTCCTATTAAAGAAACAATTTTCGTGTTAATATTTGCTACTGTTGAGGAACCAATTGCTTTAATCTGTCTATCCGAATGCTCATTTTTTATTTTGTTTCCGTTTTTCAGGCATTTGCAGATGAAATTGGTATACCTTTCATGGAAACAAGTGCAAAAGATGCTACAAATGTGGAACAAGCATTCATGGCCATGGCTGCTGCAATCAAAAATAGGTATTATTTTAATGTATAATGGTAGATAATAGATATAGTAGAAAATACAAAAGTTCCATAGGACTAGTTCCTAGAAGCAAGCCCAGAAGAAAAATTGACGAAGCATTAAACAAATAGATAAAAGCAAAAGAAATGAAGTTGAAAACAGATTTTCTATACATGAATTACGGTTACTGCATATAAACAGTGACAAGCTATGTTATCTAATGCTAACTTTCTCCTGAATATTTCTTTAGAATGGCAAGCCAACCAACAGGGAATGACGCAAGGCCTCCAACGGTGCAGATTAGAGGACAGCCTGTTGCACAGAAAAATGGCTGCTGCTCTTCTTGAGCCAAAGTGTTATTATTGTTCAGCTCAGCTCCACATGTTACTTCTCCATTGCATGTAAGATCTATTATGTCACAAGAATGATTTGGGAACAACTGGCCTAGATTTTAATACTTGAAATATGAAATTTCAAAGTATATTAATGATGCCACAACCTGTGGACATCTATTATATTGGAACCGCATGTTCAAAACATTTGGATAGTTAATCATTAACTTGGATTCCGTTTCCGCTGTGTTCCCTATAATAGAATTGTATGAATTTCAGTTATTATTTCAAGGAATCCCGCAAATGGTTAACAAAAGAAAATGGAGAGGTTACAATAAAAGTTCGTTCCTTCATAGAGAAAGAATGCTTCATATTCAACCACTGGATTTCTTTTGTAACTCAAATTTGTACTTTCTTTTTTAGAAAACAATAGCCCTACAATCAATTTTAAATCGTTCATTATCTCAACCAAGTGCACTCCTATAAAAGAAATTTCCCACATAAACAAACGATCAGGAAGAAACGTGAGACAGCATTGTTGGTCGATTGGAACATTGTTTTAGCGACGTTTGTTACATTTGTTTTTTTCTGTTTACTTATGATGTTTGGTAATTAAAATAATAAAGCCTCACAAGGAGGCATCCAAATTTACTAAGGTATCATCTTTGGAGAAATCATTGCCTGCTCAAATCATAATTGAAAAGTATGGATGACCAATGATGTCATGCTAGGCACCTCAACATGTGAACACACGTGAAATTTGAAGCAGAGACACCGGTTTTGCCACCCCAAATGTGCCCTTTGAAAGCAGAGAATAAAGAAAGCCAACGTCTGCGACAGATGGTTTTCCGAGAAGAGATGGTCAAGAATTCAATTCTTGAATTCAAGCCGAGAATTGAAACCCCAAAAAAAAAAAAAAAAAATTAAGGCTTGGCCACTAGAAAACACAAACTCTCCCAACTGTTGCAGAGCTGTCAAACTTTCCCATAAAATGACCAAAAAGGCAGCCAAGCCTTCAACTTCTCAATTAAGTATATATGGACCCAAAATTTCAAGCAAAACTGAGTATCCAATCTGTGAAAAACGAAAACTCAGAAACTAGTCTTATCCACCAATGATATGACCCCCCTAAAGTCAGACATAGTAAAAGCAAAGCATAACAATAATATGGGAAAAGGTTACAAGGGAATAGGGGATTGTATGAGGAAACCTAAATTTACATGCTAAGCCATGAAAATAAATAATCCTTCTGATGCAGGAAAACCAATGCATAGTTCTTTCCTGCTTTAGTTTAAAGCAGAGAACCCAAAACTGAAAAAAAGACTAGTGTCAGCAGGTTCTGAAAATCTCACTTGCCACCCAAAGTCGGGAACTGGCCAGGATCTTCAATTGATGGAGCCGGTGCATTGCTGAAGGCATTACCACTGTAAGCTCCTCTTGGGCCACGGCCACGGCCACGACCACGCCCACCTGGGTTGTAGTACTTTTCCCCTTCAGCAGGCTTCAGAAACTCATTAATACTGACAGCCTAAGAATGCCAAATCCAACACATTAAATTAAAATTATTAGAGCAGACTACAAGTTAAGCAGAAAACAATATCTTCATCTTATAATAGAACTCATTTTGAGGCCCAAAAAAAAATAACTCGAGAACCAAGTAGACCAACGTATTGCAAATAAGTTTTAATGTAAACTAGCAAATGTTGAAAACGATAGATTAAACTTGGGGTGCCAATACCACCAAACATAAAATGGCTTCAATAACTGCCCCAATATGCATAACAAACTCCAAGCATGGTAAAAGAAACTAAAGCATGTTAAAAGGAGCTTCAAATGTGGAAAGATAGGGCCTTTTCTTTGTGGTGTTTTGTGGGGGCGGGGGGAGCTCAAATTTGGTAAGGTATTTTCAAAGCTCCTTGCCAACTGAATGTACTCACAACATTCTATCTTCAAATATTATTGACACGTAGGTTCCATCAAAATTCATGCTTTGGAATGGAAATGTAGGTTAGTTAAAGATGGACATAACACAGACATGAAGCAATTAATGGTCGTTTATGTGAAGGTGATTAATAAAATAAATAATTGAGTATAAGACAATCAAAGATGCACAGCAGTCAACGATGGACAAATGCAACAAAGTCTAACCTTTCTGGCTTTCTCTTCCTTATCAAAAGCCTCCTTGCGCTTATCCTTTTCAGACCCCTGTAATGGGAAAAAAAATTCAGCGTCAAGATACCATCAGATACAACAAATTAAACATGAACAAGGAATTATAAGGAAAATGAGGGCCAAAACATCTCACCAATTTGATGAAGATGTCATTATTATCTTTCTTGCTAGACAGCTGCTGCATGGATGCAAATTCTTTAACATCCACTTTCCTCTCCTCAGTCTTAAGAGTAGCAAGGGCCTTCCTTTTCTCTTCCAGCACTTTCTCATATTCCTCCAAAGTCATTTGCTGTCATACAGCATTTAAGTGCTATTTAGCTACAAAATCTAAATAAGCTATACACTAATGACTACTGAATAGGGAATTTTTATATGAACAAGTAAAATTGTGTTAACAACTAAGAATAATACATGCACGTTAAAATTTTCCAACAGTTCAGGGATTAAGCTCAATATTGAACAAAAACTTTATCATCATGGAAATTAAATAATGTAAAGTGTTTTCTGGCAATGAATGAATAATCGCAAGACACTATTTAGCCATAAAATACTTTGTTTCCATGGACAGTCATGTTACAATATGGCCAGTCCATTGGTCATTAAGTTGTACAAAATTGAGAAGATTCAGAAGTATATCTTTGGGTACATAGGAACACTTCAATAAAGGTAAACAATCACCTTTTCCTCAGGCTCTTTTTCTTCAGCCTCATTAGCAGGGCTCTCCTTGTTTCCATCTGCTATCTCTTCCTCACCTGCAGGCTTCTCATCATCCAAAGTCTTCTCCGTCACATTCACAACTTCCTCAGTCACCCTAAGTAAAATAAAATCCAACAGAGAGTAAAATAAATTATGACAATTAATACAGAAAAAATAGAACAGTACAACCAATCCACATGTATAGGCCAGTTATCCAAAACTACGAAGGTAAGTAGTTGTAAAAGATGTGCTACTTACGGAGTAATTTCATCATCTGGCGTTCCCCAGTTCCCAAGCCCAGCCCCTTCACGCTTGAATTCATTTCTGTAAATTCAACAAGTCACATGAACAATTTTGGCACAGAAAGAGTTAGATTTATAAGGAAACAGTTAGTGATAGCAGTTACCCGCGCCCAGTCCCACTGCGGCGTTCAAATGGCCTTCGAGGATGTCCATCTTCACTGACTTCTCCATTGCTGAAACCAACACGACGACCACCACGGTAAGGACCGCGTGGTGCACCATATCCACGTCTTTCTGAGGATCTCTCAGCCTCTCCTTCTTCAAGAGCACCTTGACCGGCAGAGGCTCCAGCGAAAGAGTTATCATTGGAGGAGTCACGGTTGAAACCACTGCCACGTCCACGTCCATAACCACGCCCACCTCCTCGTCCTCCTCCACGGCCTCCGCTTGATGCATCATTCTTCGCCTCCCTCACTATCAGTAAGAAAGAAAAGCATGAAACATAATGAAGAACCATGCAAAAGATCATTTATGATGGGGGTGAAAGAACGAAAACTAACATAGGCATGCGCATGCACATGCACGCACAAATCAAGCCAAGACATATAAAATTAAATAAGTTGATGTTATGCTAGAATATACCATAAGACAATTAATCTATGAAATTGGCAAAACCACCGGATACAGTGAGATTACACAAGAAACACTTGAGTGTTATACAAATGGAAAGAGGTAAGATTATCTAAGCTATGAATCAGAATAAAAGCCAACACACTAATCCAGCTTAAAGCAACTCCAACCCCTACCCATCACCCCTGGAAGAATAAGCAACAAAGACGTGAATGGCTCGACACAAGGCACTTACCCAGGAACAAAGAATCAATGAGGCTTGCAAGCGACCTTAGTAAAGACTCTTGAAACTTTATATCTAACACTAATATACATAAAAGTAAACATCTTCCAAATAGGAATATATAAATTTCATTTTATTGGGTCAGAACACCTTCACTGAAACATTTCCCAGCAATAAACATTATATCCATTTATCAGGACTCAAAAGAAACAAAGTTGCCCCCATGTAAAGGACAACAAAAGCTTACCAGCCTGAGCTGGAGGAAGTGGCTTAGAAGGCAGCTGAGCCTGCTTGTTCTGATGCGCCTGAGCAGGAGCAGCTCCAGGTTTACCCTGGCCCTGAGCTGGAGCCTTCTTAGGAGGCGCCGCCACAACCTTCTGCTGCTCAGCTACAATCTGCTGCGACGGGTCCTCCGCATCATCACCCAACAGTTCAAATAGGTTGACGGTCGCCATTTCAGAAACAGAGCAGTACCCAAAAACCCTCAGAGATTTATAACCAGAAGAAGGCGACCACTAAACCTTATCTCAACAACAACTCCATAGATTTAAAGATAGTGAAATTCTCAGATCCACAAAAAGAAGGAACCTCACACTAAAGAAGCAGAAGCAGATAGAAAATTAAGCAAAGCAAAAACCCTAGCCGCAAGAGAGAGATCGAGAGTGAACAGAGAGAGCAACCTAATCTCGAAGGGAATTTATTTAGTGTGTGTTGGGAATTGGTGATGTCGTTCTTTGGAAGGGCTCGTTAAGTGTGAAAAATTGTATTTTACTTTTTTTCTAGGTAAGAGGGTGAGACTTATGAAATTACTAGTATACCCATTTCGATGATAGAGATCAGCTTATCAACCAGCTGGGCTGACTCGGAGGCCAAGTGGCAAATGTGGAACCATCGCTGGTCAGGCAACTAGCTTCAATTTTTTTTTTATATATATATTTTTGTAATATCATATTTTTTTGTGATAATGTCACTGTTATAAATATGCCGAATTATTTTTCATTGCTTTAACTATTCAATCAACTTTATTATTCTAACTCAATAAATTTAAAAAGTTCCTTAATAGACCTAAATATATCAAAATTTTAAATTTTATTATTTAAATATCGTTCGTATTATAAAAAAAATCGCATGTGCTTTCATTAAAACTAAATAAATGATTAAATTTTCAAATAAATTGTTTATAATTTTACCTTTGTAAATTACCAATCACTAAAATATACTAAAGCTACTAAGGACTTTCTAACTGTAAAAATGAGACTTGCCAATCTTGGTAAGATTAAAAGAATAAAAGAAGCCAGAATTTCAAGCAAAATTGATAGTATTCAATCTTTAAAAGAACTCAGCAACTTTCATCTCTTATCCGCCATAACATAACCCCAACGCGTTTGAGAGCAAAGCATAAAAATAAGAGGCAAAGGTTACAAGGACGAAGAGCCTAAATTTACACATTCTAAGGCATGAAAATAAAAAAAAAATCCTTCTGATACAGGAAATCCAATTGCCATAATAGTTCTTTTCCTGCTTAGTTCAAAGCAGAGAAACCAAAATTGAAAATAGAAAAGAAAAGGGGAAAAAGGACAGAAATGTCTGCAGGATTCTTGGAAATCTCACTTGCCACCCAAGGTTGGGAACTGCCCAGGATCTGCAATTGCTGGAGCTGATACTTTGCTGCCTGCGTTGCCACCATAACCTCCTCTTGGGCCACGCCCACGGCCCCGACCACGACCACCTGGGTTATAGTACCTTTCCCCTTCGGCAGGCTTCAGAAACTCGTTAATGCTGACAGCCTAAGAACAGGAAAAAAAAAATAAAAAAATTAGTCAATGAAAGCCACAAGCTACAAGCATAAAACCGGGGGTGGGGGAAGAAAGCTTGCATGCTAAAGATAAGATCACGCGAAGGTTGACAATTTGAAGTTCAGAAATCCTCCTGAAGGGGGGGAAAAAATCAACTGGTGAAATAGATTGCAAACTGAAGAAGTCCACAATAACGTAGTGGTGAGAGAATTTGATGAACAGATCGAGTCAGAAAAAGTGGCCGAGATTCAGAGATGCAGCAAAACAACAGAAAAGATGGGGTTAAAATCACAGATCAGCTAATATGCATAAATGGCAGACAAGGCAAAAACACTTTAAGTTATTTTAAAGCACATTGCCAATTGAAAACTGGTGAAAAGAATTTATATCCCAAATTGGTGAATTGGATTGCAAGTTTAATACTCCAAAATAAAAATTTCGAAGCCACTGAATTGGAGTCCACTAGGTTAGTCACGACAGAAATAACTTCGACAATATTGAATTAATGATCTTTCAATAGCTGTAATGGCCGGCAACATTAATAACTGAGCAAAATACAATAGCCCCCTAATAATTTTTTTTTTTGCAACAAACTCTCACCTTCCTGGATCTCTCTTCCTTCTCAAAAGCCTCCTTGCGCTTATCCTTTTCAGATCCCTGAAAAGGGGAGAGAATTAAAATGTTAAATGATATCACTAGGAACCACCAGGTACCAACGAAACAATTAGAAGGAAAATGAGGGCCAAAACATCTCACCAATTTGATGAAGATGTCATTATTATCTTTCTTGTTAGACAGCTGCTGCATGGATGCAAATTCTTTGACATCCACTTTCCTCTCCTCGGTCTTAACTGCTGCAAGGACCTTCCTTTTCTCTTCAAGCACTTTCTCATATTCCGCCAAAGTCATCTCCTGCCATGCAAAAGTTGAACAGCATTAAGTTATAAAATATCAACATGCATAATGCTGACAAGGAATACTTAGAAATGACAGATAAAATCAAGTACGTGTGAACAAATAGGTGAAAACTTGCAAGACAAAGAAGCATATCCTCAGGTACATGGAGAAAAAAAAATGAATAAAATTGGACATCCACCTTATCCTCGGGCTCTTTCTCTCCATCCTCATTAGTAGGACTCTCTTTGTTTCCATCAGCTACCTCTTCCTCACCAGCAGGCTTCTCATCAACCAAGTTCCTCTCTGTTTCATTCACAACTTCCTCTGTGACCCTAAGCAAATCCAGAAACAAAATAAGGTAGAAACAGTGAAAATGAATTCAGTAAACATAAAATAGCCCAAACAAAGCCATAAGCTGGGGGTAGTTATTAAAAACCGTGAAAGTAAGAAGTTGTAGAAGGAACTCTTACTGATCAATTTCATCATTTGGTGTCCCCCAGTTCCCACGCCCAGAACCTTCACGTTTGAGTTCATTTCTACAAACAGAACAAGTTGCATCAACAAAATTGGTAAAGGTTGAAGTTAAAAGAAGTCGACAGTTAGTGATATAATATTTACCCCCTTCCAGTCCCACTGCGGCGATCAAATGGCCTATGAGAGCGTCCCTCATCACCAACTTCTCCATTGCTGTAACCACCACGACCACCACCACCACGGTAAGGACCACGCGATCCACCATAACCACGTCTTTCTGAGGATCTACCAGTTTCTCCTTCCTCAAGTGCACCTGCAGGGGCTGCAGGAGATGCAAATGAGTTCTCATCATTATAAGAGTCACGGTTGAAACCACCACTTCCACGACCACGCCCATATCCTCGCCCACCGCCTCGTCCACCTCCACGGCCTCCACGAGAAGTTTCATACTTCGCCTCCCTCACTACAGGTAAAAGAAAAAAGCATCATAACGTAACAGGAGAAGCATCAAGCAGTGAGATCATTAGTGCAAAGAATAATTGGGTTGGCAAAGAAAAAATTCTAAATATACTTCAAAAGAAAGGAAGTTAATAAGGCCAAGGCAATCAAGATTCCAGATATCAAAACTATGAATTGATCTTGGAACTGGCAAATGGCCCCTGCCTCGTGATTTGACATAAGGAATAAGGCTCAAGGTAAAGACCATGAATTCAGAAAATACGAGCTACAATTGGGTGTTGCAGTGCCAAGGGAGGTAAAGGCCTTCACGCTCTCATTCAGAACGAAATTGAATACAACAATACAGCAAAAGTCACAAACAATCCCAAGCACAATAAATTCTTAGTATGACGAGGAAGGCTCTAGATACAAGCAGATCAATGAATGATTTAATCTGTAAATTCTATCCCTTAACAGCCTTTCAAGAAGAAGGCAAGACATTGCAAAACAAAGACCACGCCCAGGCCTATAAATGTGAAAAATGACAGTAACAATATATTAATTTCATTGCCCTTCCCCAATAAAACAAAGACCAAAAAAAAATACTAAAACCAGATGGAATGCGCAAAACAAAAGCATATATGTGTGTGTGTGTATATATATATAAGATGACATGTTTTGGCATGTGATAAGTATCGAGGCTATTGTCATTTTATTCATAATTAAAGCCCACAGATGATAGCAGAATATACTGTATAATGAAGTATATTCTGCTATGATGTAAAACCAAACACGTTATCTGGGTTTAATATATCACATGCCAAATGTTAATTGCATTAAAAACATGTAAATATATTTGCAAGTTCTGTAACTACGATCTACAAATGACAGTAAACAGGACAAAAAAGTAAGAGTATTATAGGCTTGACACTAACAGACACAAATTCACATTTTTCATAACGTTGAACATACATACATATACTTATACATATACGTTGCATCAGAACACCTTGACTCAAACATTTCCAGCAATTAAGATTACAGTTATAAGGATTAAAGGAAGACTCTTGTCAAAAGAAACTGAACCAGAAGCTCACCAGCCTGAGCGGGAGGGGCTGGCTTGGAAGGAAAAGGAGCCGACTTATTCTGCAGAGGCTGAGCAGAAGCAGCTCCCGGCTTGCCCTGGCCCTGAGCCGGTGCCTTCTTCACCGGAGCTACCACAGCCTTCTGCTGCTCGGCTTGAATCTGCTGCGACGGGTCCTCTGCATCATCACCCAATAACTCGAATAGGTTCATGGTCGCCATTTCAGAATTGCCCAATCCAAAAACCCTTCTCCGAAGATAGTATACAAGGCAAGGCGACCACTAAACCCTACACAAGTAACGATTTCATTATCATACGAAAGATAGAGACACCGATAAATCTGAGAGCGAAACTCGAAGAAGGATAGAGAGGAGCAGAAAGGGAAACCCTAGCCGCAAAGGCAGAAAACTAGGGAGTAGAGAGAGTGTGTGTGAAAGAGTGAATGAAACGAAGACCGGAATGAGGAACCTAATCTGAGATTCCAAATTTATTAGGAAGGAAAATGGGTTTTGTCGTTTGAAGCCCGTTGATTCGTAAATTTAATATCTATATTTTTTGGTCTAATCTTTCTTTATTTATTTTGTTGATTAAGAAATAATGCAAGTTTTGATTTTTTTTTTTAGTTTGAAGTCTTAAAATTACATTAATCATTATTAATTTTTTTAATTTATTATTTGATTTATTAAATTAGTCCAAATAAATTATTTAGTTCCAAATAAGAAATTATAATTTAGTTTACTTTACAACATATCAATATTTAAAATAATATCTGTTTTTAGTATTTTGTGATTCTTCAATTAATATATGATTATATTCTTATATGAATATATACATATATATATATATAGTCAAATTATAATATACTCATGTTGAAAGTGACGCATGTCTGCTTCAATATTGTAGTTGCGTTTGCAAATCGTTGGATTGACAACTTGAAATAATCGTCTAATCCTATAATTGTTTGATGTTTATTGGTATTTTGTTTTAATTACATTTCTAAACATTCCATCAAAATTATTAAATATGAGGTTAAAAGTTTAAGCCTTTATCATGCTACCCAGAGAACTATTCCATATTAAAAACTATATCTAATAATAAAACAATAGTCAATTAATTAAAAAATATTTTTTTATTTATTTAATTGATCATTATTATATTTAGTGATTATCTATTTCACTAAAACAACTATATATTTTATTTTATACAGAAAAATAAAAGATCAAGTAGTTATACAAATAATCCAATTAAAAAATAATGGAAGAATTTATGACTTGATATAGTAGTTATAATGGGTTGGACTGAAATAGAGCCCTTTACCCTAAGGAGCCCATCTGAGGCCCTTCTCTTCTTTCTTTCCTTAATTAATGGGCAATATGGATTGGGCCATAAACTTGACAAAATTGTTTGTTGGTTATTCAGCTCACTCACCAACTAGAGTGTGTTTTGTTTTTTTTGGGTAATGCACTAGAGTTGTACTTTTTAATGAAACTTGGGAAAATGTTATGCATACTACTATTAGTGTAGACTTAACGGGTGCAATCATACTAATATCAGAACTTTGCAATTATGTTTAGGCGAGACTAATATCAAATAGGTGAATTCTTCTAAATTTTTTATATTATATTGACGTCCATCTCAATATTATTAACATTGATGCTTCCGACAACTTAAAAAGTCTTCGTGTTACATCGACTGTCTCAATACTATTAATGTTAATGCTTAGTGGTATTCCTTTTATATGGAAGGTGCACACAAGTTATTTATCCGAGTAAAATTTAAGTAGAACATTAAAGGGGAAAACAAAAGTAAAATATAAAGAAGGACATAAAGTGAGTATACAAGGACAATAACACAAGCTTCAAATAACAGTACTTACGTTATCACTAGCTCATCAGGTTAATTTAGTTAGATACTGAACTGACAACTGAACATATATCTGAATGTTGTAGAGATTTAGATAAACTCTTCTATGGAATATATGAATATTGCCACCACTACTAACGGTATTACTCTATATGAATGTTGGTGCACAAAAATCCTTGTAAGGAATCCTAACCAAACTAACTTCAAACTTTCCGTTCATATAGCAAGAAAAATTGGGGTTTACAGAGAATTTTCTTTTTTTTAAAAAAAAAATTATCTAATTAATTCTTAGAAGAGATACTGATAATTCATATATATTTCTGTGTCAGTGTTTCGCTATCTGCACCCCTCTAACACTGGCAAATTCTTATGCAGATATGCTGTTCCTTTAGCAATTTAAGGCAGTCACCTTCACATATATATAGGTTACTGACTAGTTACCTCTCTATTCCGAGATAGTTTTCAGCAATTTCTATGCGTTTCAATATTTAAACATTGGGAATAAATGAATGAGCAAAGCACTAGTTCAGAAGCTGCTCTTCATTAATATAGAAGTTAGATACTGTTTACAGTTGCCACTTTGACGTTGATGATTTGTTGAAGTAAATTCGGTCATTAAGTCTGCTTTTGAGCCTGTGAAATAGAGTAACCAAGAAATTTGGGCTGCATAATATTCCAACAGAACTTCTGTAATCACCAATTCTCACGGTCCAAGAAAACCAGTCCAAAAGTGGGATAGGAAAAGATAATGCTAATAGCTAATGGTAAGCTATACTACACTGATGGATCCAATCCTAGTGTAGTCGACTACAATGTTATTGTTGATGCAGTGTGACAACAAACACCATTGAATATTACTAGAATGTCATGTCCAATTAGTTTTTAATTATTTTATCATATCAATAATTATAATACAATCGATTATATTAAATTTATGTTTTTATACTGATATGTACATAATATTCTAAAATAACTCTAAGACTAATAACAAAGTTTTAATTTCATGCAAGCTCTAAACTGTTTCTTAATTCAAAACTTAGAAATCACCTTTATTTAAATAAATTTATTATAATTATTACTCTATCTATTCTCAAAAGAAGAATTTATAACCAAAAGGCAATTAAATCCAAGAATTCTCTATCGATCAATTTTTATGCACAACATTTTACATATCAGAATTAAAAATATATTTTTCCCCATCAAATTCAAATTTTATCAATTAGATATTTCAATTCAGTCGCAGAAAATAGGAGAAAGAAGCTAGTGTTATATATTGTGATTCTCTTTAGAAAACTTGTTTCAATGGGAGCCATCCCTTTCAGCATTAATCTATGCAGAAACAGCACCCTGCCAGCTACTTGTTGTCGTCCTTATAATTAGTTTTCTAATTGAGATATCTTTATTGATGTATCACATATGTGCAACAACAAATGTCTTATGTAATAACTCTTCAAAAAGATCAAACTTTGTCTCATGTAATAACTCTTTAGAAAGATCAATCGAACTCCCTGTTAGATTTTATCACAACCAAGCTCATAAAATGGAGCTGGGCTCTACTATTAAACTATATATCTCAGCTCAAATTACAAAAAATAATGCTAGCTAGATATGATATTTTAAGAGAGACCACTCCTGGAAAAAGTAGAAAGAAATATATAGATTATAATTGAATGCATGCCATGTTCAGATGTTCTAAAAGGAAACATTAAAAACAATATCTTTCTTTCCCCCTTTTTCCTTTGTTTTGCAAATCAAAATAAATAAGAAAAAATAATATGTTATTGGTACATTAGTTAATTTTGTATATCTTATACATAATTAGTACTGATATATATGTTAATTTAACTAGATCAATTTAATTTTTGAATGACATTGAATTTATGTATTATATCATCACCACACAATGTTCAAGAAAAAATTTTCAATAAAACAATCTAATATATATGGGACATAATTTTGAAAAGGCATTTTTTGTGACCCAGATAAAGGCACGTGGAGCTTTTCTGTGTTTTAATATCAGGACAATGAAACAAGATTTTTATTAGGCTATAAATGGTTAGGAACTAGAGCTGAAAAATTATTAATATAATCATTGACAAAACTCCTAACTCTTTGTTGGCCTTTTTCACGACCAAGTCAATAATATGAAGTCGTGGAGGTAGCTATAAACCAAATTCTAGCAAGTACTGAGTTTGAAGAAATGACCTCACAATATTAATGCATGGGCTTACCCTAAAAGGCATCCCTTATCTTAACGGCAAAGCATTAAATTGAAAAAGGTGGCTTTGTTTTCACATTAGGAAAGAACAAAGAAGCTTGTCAATTCGTGAATGATTATTGAGAAAGGTTACAAGCAGAAAAACAAATAGTTTAGATATTATAATAAATAATAAATGATAAATAGATCTTAATAACAATAACTTTATTGTTTCAAACTTTAGATTTTTTTTAAGTTTACATCAAGGTTATTATTTAGCCAAAGTTAAAAATTAATCTCTATGAAGAAATCAATAAATTGAATACAGTCACTTTTAACAAAAAAAAATAAAAAAATTAAGTGTTAGATGAAATCAATATGGTAGTAGGTTGTATTAAATAGAGTATAGCTTATTAAACTTGAAATGGTGACGTGCGTGGCGCTATCACCTATCATCATATCATATTCATATCTGATTTCTAAAACTATCTTGAAGCTCACAGTACGGGGTAGATTGAGAACTGTATTAAAACTTCATAAAAGCTTTGCACGTACTGAGTTGTGCACTTCCTTTTATGCACATTAAATTAAAAGATTCATTTATAAGATGCCACTCCCAGAAAGTGTGAACGAAACAATGACTTGACCTACATGCTTCTATATATATATATATATATAAGAATCAATGATTGATTGAGCAAGGATGGCTTTGTGTCTATATAAGCTACTCCATAGCCTAGCCGAGTCTATAACTCAAGCCAGTTAGCTGCTCTGGAAATTGTTTGAGACTTGAGAAAAAGAAACAATCCAAGAACAGTGAAATTCTGCAGTCAAAAGAAAAAGAGAGAGGACTGGTTAATTGCGATGATGTAGTCAATTTGCATAATCTCTATCAGAAACACTTAATTGGAAGATATTTTGAAATATATTGATTCATATATCTAATAAATAAACAAAGACAGCAATCTCAGATAGCTTTGCAAAATAGTTAAAGCAATGTAGAAATAGTAATTGCTAGAAAATTCAGAATAAAGTAACTCGATCCCAATTCAAATTGCTTAGTTTAAGTCCAGTCTATGTTCTATTCTGAAGTCTTTCTCTTGAGCTATATATGCAGTATCCACTTTTGTGATCACTTGAAAGCCTCACAAATCTAAAACTCAAATATGTTGTAATTCACCAGCACCATCATTTTGTCTTCCATTTTCCAGTTTCATTGCTCACTTGCATTTAAGTAATGTAGGTAATAATGAAACTCATATTCGGTTTGGATTTGTTTTTTAAAAAAATACTTTTAAGATAAAGAAATAAAAATAGGTCAAAAGTGGTTTTTTGGCTTAAAGAAAGCATTTTTTATTAACATTGTCTTGTTTCTACTTTTACTTCTTTTAAAACTATCTATACATGCTTCTATCAAAAATAACTTTTTAAGGCTCTATTTGAGTAATTTTAATTTTTATATTCTTATTTTTTAAATATAATAGAGTATTTTCAAACTAAAAAAGTGAATTTGTTTTGTTAATTTTTTTACTTATTTTCAAAATTATTTAGTTTTATTTTCTAAAATAAAAAAATAAATTTAGTTTCTAGTTTCTAATTATAAAAACTTAGTTAAAAATTAGTATATTTTACTAGAAAGAAAATAAAGTCTCATCACCTTTTCACTCTAAATATATAACTTGAATTTAAAATTTAAACTTAATACTAATAACTAATTAATTCAAACAAAGCCTAAGATTTTGAAGGTGTTTTTGTTCTTTTAAAAGTTAATTTACATAGTTAATAATTACACAGAAGTGTTTTTTTTTTTTTTTTGTCTAAAAAAATCCAAATAGACTCTCAAGTTGTTACATCCTTAAGAATTTTGGTATTTAAGCTTGGGTTAGCACAGTTTTTTTTTTTTTTTCTTTTCAGAAAAATAGATACTTTCATTAAGCAGAAAACGAAGGGCAGTGCATTAGGGAAAACGACATTTTCAATGGGTGGCAGAGCATCCCTAATTAATCTAGGGTTTTGAAAGTGGGCTTGGTTTGCTGGGCCAACCCATTTGAAACCATCTAAAAGTCTATTTGTATAGGTAATTAACTACCTGCCTTTTCTAAATTTATTCGGGTCACATGATTACATTTGGCTAATCTCCTGGTAAGGAAGGTACTTGGATTTGAAACTAATTACTCTATATTTATATGTTCAAGAAGGTATCTCATACTTTTGGTTGTTAAAATAATGGAGAACAATAAATAATAAATCTTTCACTATAACAAAGTTTTAGAATTTTCATTTTATAATATTTAATTTAAATTGCATTAGAGTTTAATTTACTATACACTAAGCAAACACTGTTAGTCAAAATTCTCAAATATAAATATTTATAATCTTTTTAGGTAATTTATAGATTTTTTATTAAAAATAATCCTATTTAAGATATTATTAAACAGTAAAAATTTAAATCTATCTTCCATCTAAAAGATCTTTGGCGCCAACTGTTGAGTATGTGAATAAATAATGGCTTAGGTGTGGACAACTGTATTTCCTTTTGGATCCAAATGCGTTATTCTCTGAATGAAATTGCCATAATGTTGGATCTGTCTTTTTCCCTCTGACTTTTATGGCAGAATTAATTGCCAAAAGGTCCCTTTTCCTTACATACAAGAAATGTCAAAAAGGCTTTGATTTCAACACTGAACTAAGAGTTTTCATATAATTAATTTCTTTTCTTGACATGACCTTGTGGCTCAAGTGATGCAACGTATTCCATTTGCTTACCGAAATTCTTCACCTCTTGCGTTGACCCATATAATATTTCACCACCAAACTTCAGAAAATGATTACAGAAAATAGAAATGGATTGTTTGGCTGCTCAGAAGGTAGTAATAGCATTCACATTCATTTTCAATGGTCAAATGAAGTAGCAGCTAATTACATATTATAACAACCAAAACAAGATCCACAAATCAAGATTTGAAGAAGAAAGGGTCATAAAGAGGATTCAAATAGAAATGGGAATCATTCACCTCTTGCATTGACCCATATATTAATACTTCACCACCAAACTTCACAAAATGATTACAGAAAATAGAAATGGATTGTTTGGCTGCTCAGAAGGTAGTAATAGCATTTACATTCATTTTCAATGGTCAAATGAAGTAGCAGCTAATTACATATTATAACAACCAAAACAAGATCCACAAATCAAGATTTGAAGAAGAAAGAGTCATAAAGAGGATTCAAATAGAAATGGGAATCATTCAAACGGAAAAATTGATAATACTCAGGACATCTTAGGACATGTCAATTCAATAGAAATAAATTGAATCTTAAAGTTAAATGTCTTGAGTTTAAAATTATAGAGTTACTCTTCTTAAAATAAATTTATTGTTTATTGTTATGTTTTGGATAATAATTAGTCTTCGTACATAAAGAGTATAAGAATACTATGAATGTAAACTCTTAAAAAAAAAAAGGAAAAAAAATTGGTAATATGAAGCAAAATGAACCACCATGGCCCCATTGTTTTTGTCCCTATGGGTTGAACAATGTTCTAAATTGGTCTATGTTGGAGCCCTAAAGAGTGCTTGTGTACTTCCCGCTCATGAAAGTCTCAGTGTCCACATCAAGTAAACATGAAAGCTACTTCCAATATGAGATTAATAATGCAGAAAATGAACTTGTTTCCGTGTAAGGAAAATATTTGATAGTTTTTGCTAAGAAAACAAATGTTCTTACCCTTAAGAAAAGCAATTCACCAACAACATTCCCTAAAATTTTATAACATCACCTTGTTTATTTCAGATATTTCTTCAAACCTCACATTTTTGTCTTGGATATTTCGTCTAGATTTTCTTTTCATCTCATTAGCTTTTTCCAAGTGTCGTGCCGCGATAAGACACATGTCCAAAAGAAAAAGGGCTTATACGAAGACAGCATGGGTTGTCATTCGATGATTTTTTTAAAAAATTGGAGTACTAGATATGATATTTGTGACCATGTTCTTGTAGATAATTCCCATTTTCAGATTAGAAAACAATGAATAGATCATAGATATTTAGCAAACCATGATTAGAAATTCTCTTTGCCCTTTCGTGTAATCAAACCATCCTTCTCCAAAGGTAGTTCTTTAGATTGAAAGAGTTTAACCAATCAACATCAAATGGATCCCAAGGAATTGGAGCCATTCACCCAGTCAAAAAGATATCAGTGGACTCTCTAGCTTGTGCTATCTATGTAACTGGAAGCCATTACTGATCGTAAGCAATACGCATGTAAAATTTATACTGAAATCAAAAAAGTTTCACGAGAAAGTGTTGGTTTAACAGAAAAAGTAAGTTAAGTTTAGGTTAAAAATTTAAAATTTAAAATTTAAAAAAAATTTCTCTAACAAATATTAGTTTTGAAAATACCTTGGGGCTTGTTAACCAAAAAGGATTCCATTTGTCAACATATTGATATAATAGGTGGGGTTTGTTTTGGCCGAGCTAGTGGACTATAATTGAATTATATTAATACACATTCGTACTCATCTAGATATATATTATGAATGTAACTGACATTTTTATAGGTCGTTCCTTCCTTCTTAATAGCTTGTCTAACCCATTTTAGGATAATGTGATAATTCTAGCCGTGAAAATCAATTAATTTGTAAAGGCAAATTCTCTCATTAGACACATGGGACCAAGAGGATCGTATTCATGAAGGAAAAGGTTTTTAGTGCAAGTATGGTAAACCACCATTGCTTATCATCCAACACATTCACATTCAAATAGAAGGATTTTGTATATTGGCAATCCCTTATAATTGATTTTAATTGAATCTATCAGGATTTACCAATAGAAGGAATGCTTAGGATTAGGATAATCTCGAGTGTATGTGCATTTTAAGGAATAAAGTTCATTTGGATAATCACTGATAACAAAACAAGAGAGCGAACTAATTGATCAATTACCCATTGTATATAAAGAATCAAACATAACTAAAATTTCATCTAAATTGTAATCCAATTTCCAATCAATTTCTTAAGTATAAGATAACATATAGCTGTCATTTTGCAAGAATTTCAAACCAAAATACACATCCTATTCTAGAAGTCTAAATTAAATTTGACTATAGGTTACCTAGCTAGCTACAAAATCTATACCAAGTTGGTTTGAGGATATAATTAAGATCACGATAGCTTTTGGGACCATCACTATTACTATCATTGACTTCAACAACTTGTGACCTAGCTTTCTAAAAAGATTTGGCAATATACAATAACATTAGAAGTTCTCATCAGACTTGTGAGACGTAATTCTATGTTGATTAACAAGGAAAAATTTAAGTTCTTCTATGGAGAATCATGGGATTTTTAACAAAAGGGGAGGTACTTAACTATTTTTGTTAATCATTCCACCTTATTAGATATATACGGAAACTCTAATCCAAAGAAAACTTAGAATTTGTCAACCAAATCAAATTATATATGCACGTGGACAATGATACATGTGCAATCGATGCTAAGAATTATATATTTAATTATCATGCATTTTGTTCCAACATTCAACTCTAATAGTTTACACAAAAATCAGTTGGTTAGAACGACGAAACATTAAAAATGGTTATAGTATAATTAGTATAATTATTAATATAATATTATATGGGTCATTAAATAATGCAAAACTCTATATATAGATCATTTTATTTAAAAGTCCATGTCATATACGTTATATTAGTAATTACACTAATTATATTAATTTTGACTGTATCAAATCGATATCCCAAAACATTCTACCATGGATATTCCCAAAACAGAAAATTTTCTCTTATGCTTTTCAATTCTACGACGAAACATTCTCTTTTGCTATAAGATTACTACAGAACATTCCTGTGATGTGCACCACATGAACTATGCTGCAAACAGTCATAGGGTAATTTCTTGCGCTCGGCCACAAGTAGAAGAGATTGTCGGCGGCTTTGTCATGGGCTTGGCTTGCTTTGGCTTCAGACAATAGGCTTGTGATAGGTTTTAAAAATGCTGGAATTAAACTTGGTGATTTAACCTATATATCTCTCTTGGTAGGGCCAGAAATTGAAAAGGTTAAAAGGAAGCATATGAGATGTATGAATCTAACAGTAACAACATGCTCTTCTATCCAAACTGAGGACAAAAGGGGTCCGAGAAGGGACAGATCAAAACCAAAGCTGTATATGGGTTCGGTTTGAGTCTTAGCACGAGGGCTTTTGGCAAGCAATAAAACGTGAAGAAACCCTAATTTGAAGTGAATGAAGTGTAGTTTTATGGTTAGCTCCTATTATATGTTGAGAAAAGGGAAATTCCATGCACTTCATGTTTTCATCGCTTTCTATAGAAGTTTTTATTTTGATAAATTTTTATGTGTTTGATCTTCTTCATTGCATTGGACTTGTTATGCATGTGATGTTAGGGTAGCATGTGCTAGAGGAGCACCCTTTCATTTATAGTCTTCAATCAAGAAAGGAATCCCACTGATTAATAACTTACAAAATAAACACTTGCCTTATGATCAGTTTCATCTTTGTAAAATCAGTTTTAGAAAATACAGATGTATATTGCTAAAAACTTTTGTATTGCATGCTCTTGTTATCAGTACATTTTATTTCTTGGTTCAAATTAAACCTGTTTAACTGTTGCTAGCTAGGGATCCATTTGATAAATGAGTGAGTCGGATTGGAACCTACAAACCGTATTTTCTGATTAATACGCCATCCAACGAAGATGAGTAAGAGCTATGACAACTTGAACCTCCGGTCTCCATTGATCCCAAGCATTTGAGGTAATTCCACTGCCAAAATTATGCTTGAATTGGTAAGCAACATAGAATTCAATTATTGATGAGCCTATGTTAGAAGTTTGCGTTCATGGAAAAACATATGCTTATAAAAGAGATAATTATAATTACTCAACTTTTCGATTAAAATTAGTTTTACACATTTAATACGAGAATACTCATGTGTAAAAAGTACTCAAGTATTATGATTAATGATTCAAAACGAAGATAGGTAATTTACTATAACTTTCTTTCAAGCGATTTATGTAGATTAAGCTAAAATAATTGGAATAAATGTTTGTGCCAAAATAATTGGATTAGTTGGTATGTTAATTAATTAATTGAACGCAGCCTCTAAATGAATGGTTTGTAATTAATAACTATTTATACATTTGTGCTTACTTTGTTTTCATATAAACTTTGCTGGGATGTAGGGATTATGGAAAGATATTTTATGTATATTTTAAATTAAATGATTTGAATTTTCATATATATATATATATATATATATATATATATATATGATATGAAAATTCTATATTGTCATAATTTATAGAAGATATTTGATGGCAACATATTTCATTTATATATACGAATTAAATATCTAGGTACCAAACTCCCTTAACATTTATTATATGGTTTGTATAACCGGACATTAATAGGATAATAGTTACAACCCACTCATAGCTCATCTGAAGGCAATCTCAATTAAATTTAATAGAAATTTGCAATCTTAATTAAATTAATAGAAAGTTTAAACCAATTAAGCGTAACATCCCACAGTTGATCTTGTACCACTAAGCAAATGGAATTTCTTACGCAAAAGATTTAGGTCCCACACCAAGGACATTTTGTACTTATGCAACCACCTATATATACATATATATGATCACCTAAAATCTCATCCAAATTATCTATATAATTATATATAATGATTAAGACTTTATACCTTATGTATGTCGATACGCGTTTGACCTTAATTATTTGTATATAAAATTTTTTATTAAAACATATATCTTCATTTTAGTGATTTTCGTAATTAGCTTAATATATATGAGATAAAAGGCACTTTGACAACTTTAATATTGAGGGTGAGAGATCTCACATTGAACCTCTGTTTAAGGACAGTTCTGTATTGCCATTAACAAGTACTTTTGTGGGACATAACTACGTACCGACAAAGAGGAAAATTCTTGGCCTTAATTCAATACAATTATAGTTGTAATCAACAACAACAATAAATACCATATCGTATGAATTAATGAATTATTTAATTAAAACTTGCATACTTAAAGACTTTGATGAACATTCCACTTGCATCTCAAAAGTCTTTCTAGTAAAAGAAATATAGAAAATTCTCTTCGAATTCTTTTTTTGTAATTCGTTAATCACGTCGAATATCGTATGATCTTTTCTTATGTTGCTACCGTCGAGTCAATTCTAATCACAAATATAAAAATTTTAATTTAGGAGGTTTAATTAATTATGAAACATGAAAAGAAGATATGAAATGTTACCTGCACTACTGAGTGTGTTTGGTGCGTCTTATAATATAAGAGAATTGATTTGATTTTATGAGTGATTTGCAAAGTCTTCATTGAGTACGCATGAAATAATCTATGGATAAAATCAATTTCTAAATTAATATGTTTCCAAATAAGTTTCATTTATACCTTCGTATTAATATATTGACGTTTACAACCTATGCTTGAAATATCATTACCAAGAAAACGTTTGGTAAATCTTAATTAGATACGAGTGCATGTATAAATCATATAAAAGTTTTATTCCCTCTATTTTGGTAATTGATTACTTGAGAATTAGATTATGTGACTACAAGTTTTTGGATAATATCTATTATATCACTTTTTTGTCTCCTTAATTTGTTGTTTCATTAATTAGTCAATTAATTATTAAATAATATTGCAAGCATCATTAAGTTATAAAAACAATTTTTTAACTAAAAAATGAAATAAGATAATAGGAAGTGACACAACAAAGATAGCTCTGTAAATATAAAAGAAAGTTCTTAAATAATGTAATTCAAGTTTAAAGATGTATCAATAATTTAATTACGCACAAAACTTAATTGAGATGTTAACCCAAAAAAAATTGATAATAATTTATATCTAATACAATTTCGCACCAAAAAAGCACAAATCCTTTTTATATTATGCAGAAATTTAATTATGAAATAAGAGATAACTAACATCATACTCTTAATCAAATACTTGATCGAGGAAAACCTTATTACCATATTAAAGTCATTATAACCTAAAATCTTAAAATTATTCTATGGACAATGGATCAAACTCCACCACAATGAATTCCTACGATTAAAGTTCCTTTTTCTACCAAAAAGAAAAATTTAAAGTTGCACGAGGTCACATGTCACTTATATTTGAAGCATGAGTTTGTCATGTAAAAAATAAAAACTCGAGACTCGTTTATTTTCGATTTTTTTACACAAACTTACAAGTTGCAAACTAAGTTCTATAAAACAAACATGTTCCACTACCCGGTCTGGCCAAACAAGCCTCACATGACAGCATATGGATAGAACCCCCATGTAACCGCCAAACAGGCCGTAACTCACCTTGGGCAAGCCGCTTCAAGCCGAGCCAAGCTGAATTGAGTCATCTGGCTCCACGCGGCCTCATACGGTCGGAAAGTGGTCTCGTCGTTTTTTTCCTGGGTATTTTCGGATTTCGGCTCAGTCAAAACTCAAAAGTGTTCTTCACCGTTGGATTGATAGATAGTTGACCCCACTTTCCAATATCTTCTCTCCATCTTGCATCTTCTCCTCCCCATCCCTCTCTACTGTGGACTCTACCGCAGTTTTTCCGGTTATTAACTTTGTCCCCACCAACCATGTATACCTGGCCATTACCTAATTTGTTTTTTTAGATATAGATATAGATATAGTGCAATTAACTATATATTATAATCGTGTGTAGTACGATAATAATCATTTAAATAAATAATATGTCGTTAATAGTCAATTCAACAAATATTATTACATCATTCATACTGAACTGTAATTAAATTGACCTGAGATGATCATTTTCTTCTCCTTCAAAATCTATCTCTTCACTCTTAGTGAAATTATTATTTTATTTATTAAATAAACTAATTAATAAATAAATTCTGATAGAACACACTTAATGTTGCGTGCCAAAAAAATTGAAAATTTGGTTCCCTCTTTCCATCATTGCTCAAATCTCACACCCACCCACCCACACGCACAAGCACACACGCTCTCTCTCATTCTAATTCTCTCTCTGCGCCTACATGAAGCAACCTCCCTCATTAAAAGCAACCCACCCTTTCTCCACATATATATAAAGACCCCCGCCTAGTGTTGGTTAGCACAACAACATTGAGATTACTGGGTTGTACTGGCTAGCTCATAAGAACCTTCTACCCCTCTTGTTTTCTTCTCATTCTTTGCAATTTTATATAACTGGCCACAATGAGGCTCACCACCATGAGACCTTTACGGCCATCTCCAACAATCTCTCAAGCTTCTAGCAACAACGTTGTCCAGCCGCGGTGCATATCCACCACGATTCAACCGAGCACCAAACCAGACAGGCTATCAATGTCGGAGGAGGACACGCGACAAGCCGCGAAAAGATTCCAGAAATTGATAGACAAGAGTAATGGTTTTAACTTGTCCTCATCACTGTCTCCTTCCCGAGACGAGAAACTGGGAAAGAGATGGATGCAGTACCAAGGGCTAGGCAACTGGGAGGGCATGCTTGATCCCTTGGACGATAATCTCCGCGCCGAGATTCTCCGGTACGGGAATTTCGTTGAAGCCACTTATAAGTCCTTCGAATTCGACCCTTCCTCTCCTTCTTATGCCACGTGTCGGTTCCACAAGAACAGCCTCTTCGACCGGTGCGGTTTGCCCAACTCCGGTTACAAGGTAACGAAACACTTACGTGCCACCTCAGGCATTCAGCTACCTCGTTGGGTCGAAAGGGCACCTAGTTGGGTTGCTACGCAGTCGAGCTACATAGGTTACGTGGCAGTTTGTGAGAACAAGGAAGAGATTAAACGACTTGGTCGGCGCGATGTGGTGGTTGCGTTTAGAGGAACCACCACATGCTTGGAGTGGCTTGAAAATTTGCGTGCAAATCTCACCCACCTCCCTTGCAGTTCAAATTTTGAAATGGGCAAAAATGGAGACGTGCCCATGGTGGAAAGTGGCTTCTTGAGTCTCTACACTTCCGGAAACAGTGATTCTTCCAAGAGCCTTCAGCAGATGGTTCGTGACGAGATTGCCAGGGTTCTCCAAACTTATGGGGACGAGCCCATTAGCTTGACCATCACCGGCCACAGCCTCGGCGCCGCCTTGGCCACCCTTGCCGCGTATGACATTAACCAACACTTTAACCGTGCGCCGATGGTGACGGTGATCTCCTTCGGCGGCCCCCGAGTCGGAAACCGGAAGTTCCGGCAGCAGTTAGAAAAACAAGGGACGAAGGTTTTACGTATTGTAAACTCGGATGATTTAATAACCAAGGTTCCCGGTTTTGTGATTGATGACGTGGCGGACAATGGTAGTGTCCACGTGGCAGGATTGCCCAGCTGGATCCAAAAACGAGTGGAGGATGCACAATGGTGGACGTACGCCGAGGTGGGCAAAGAGCTCCGCCTCTGCAGCAGAGATTCTCCATACCTCACTGGCAGCAATGTTGCCACGTGTCACGCCTTGGACACTTACCTCCACCTCGTTGATGGCTTTGTCAGCTCCACGTGTCCCTTCAAGGCCACCGCCAAGAGGTTCCTCGGCCGGTAACACAAGCAGAGATTTCCCCCTCTTGCATGGTGATTTTCACTTTGATCATACATTTTTTTTGGTACATTAGAAATGAGAAATTAACCAAAACATTGGTTAATCAACTGTAATTAAATATATGTAAATTAGAACCATTCTTTTAGCAAAGAAAGCTCAATTTTGAATAACAATTATTGGAGATGGACTTCCACAGAATCTTTGACTATATAAAACTCTAACCAAAAAAATATATTATAAATTTTTTTAGTTTTATTTTCGTTAAGAAAGATGCAGATTTTATTTTCTATAAAGTTTCTTTTTTAATAGACACTTTACAATGGTTGATAGAAAGAAAGATATAATGGATCAATCCAAACATTGTGTAAATCTTAAGTGTACGCACACGTCAACGAATACAAAAGAAGAATAAAAGGTCATAATAATAGTCTGGTAGTATCTTTTTTCCCTTCACTGATAGTGACACTATCAATACATGGCTAACAAGTGCTAATGGACCACTGTTGGTTTAGATATAAGAGAAGATGAGCTCTAAGCTAAATTTTAATTTGAATTTAAATGCAAATTAATTTTATATTAAAAAAATATGGGATGAAAACAGTGGTGCTAGGATACTAATACTTGAAAAACACAACTGAAAATCTAAACTAAAATTCAGAATGAAATGTGTCTTAAAATATAATTATATTTTTCTTAAAAATAAGTAATTATTCAAAAGATATCTTTTTGTAATTATTGGTTTAAAAGTAACAAATTACCAAATTATAAGTTATGAGGAAATTTTAGAATTTATTATACCGAACGTGAATGAATAATTAAAAAAAAAAAACCGGCGCAGCTTAGTAATCTTGGATGTATCCTTAAAAAGGAAAATCTAGGGAAGGCATTGTAAATCACGTGCACGGATGTGATTTACGAAATTAGCCTCGTTTTCCCTAAGATAAAAATAATTAGTATTTTCATTTTTCTGCCAACTGAACCATGCACCGACCGGGGTTTCTGTATGAGTGTCCCCGGCACGTCGTCGTCTTGGGCTTGAGGTTTGAGCCAAACAGTCACCTAACAGAGCGCCGTCCAAAGCGAAAAAAACACACGGTCGGTATAGAGTAGAATGACTAAAATAACCCTGCCCCCTAGCTTCACTTCAGAGTTCGTAATTATGGCCCAATAGACGGCGCGTGCTTTAAGACATTATTCAAAAGATGGAGTTGAGATAAGACACATTCTGACCTTTCCATGGCATTTGGAGTTGATTTTGAAGTTTGAGTGAGGAGGGGCCAAGGCCGAAGACCATGAGGAAAGATCAGTAAACCAGAATTTTTTTTGTATTTAACTTGGTAAAATTAGAAAATAACACCCTTTTTTTTTTTGGTTTATATCTATGGATGCAACTAATCATTGTATTGGAAGTAGTAATTGATAAATATCTACAAATAAAAAAAAAAAATTAAGATTTTGAAGTTACAACTTTTAAAGCCTATAATGTTCCAGACTCAATCCACTATATCATTGAGCTAAAAATTTATTGGTAAACTTTAATTTCTAAAACAAAAAAGAATGCCTTGATTCTTACTCATCTTAAAAGAATATTTTCAAGTTCCCTTTTTTGTTGGATATAGAAATATATAATAGAAGATGCACCTCAACTATATATAAACTATAAAAATCTTTGATTAGGTTTTACGCAACACACAAAAAGTTTGAAAAATCATTATTTTTTAAAAAAATTATCAGATATTTAATATCATATTGAGTATTAATTAATTTGTATTTAGGTTCGAAATGACTATAAGAGTATTAAAATTTTTTTTATAGACGCATCATTATTTGTATTCTTTAAGATTTTCTTGAGAGTAAAGACCACATCATAATCTTATATTTTTTTTAAACAAAAATTATCTGATACATAATATTATATTAAATATTAATTAATTTTGATTTGAGTCAAAAAAATTATTAGGATAGTAATTTTTTTTTATTAAATTCTAATATAACTGTATTCTTAAAATTCAAACTTAAGACTTATAACTAATTAAGTTAGAAGAACTCATGCAAGGTGTTTTTATGTTTTGAGCATGATATTTTGTAGACGCATACATTTACACCACAAACATAAGAATCAAAACAAGAGAGAGTGATGCATGCATGAAATGAAAGGATATAAGCAGAGTAATGTTTCACGCTAAAATTTGATATTAGCATGCACAGAACCTCACTTTGTTTTATGTATCGTATAAGGCCACATCACAACCGCGGGAAGTAGAGAACGTGAATTATATGATGTTTTTCTTTTTGCTGATGTTGATCCATTTTATATGTGATTGTTAATAGTGATAAGGATACTTTCGCTAGTGTCAACGAGTTACAAATTACTAACCTTAAAGGCTGACCCACCATATCCATCCTTCTGCATGCCAATGATTCTGATAACTCAGATCCATGCTGCTCTCTTTATCATTTATGTGGCTGAAAATGTCAGCAACTCAATTTTACTTTCCATCAAACGCCGGATAAAGCATGAATTTAAATGTGCATTTAGTCTTTTGGGAAAGGATTTCTATCTTCACACAATAATGAGCATCAAACCTTTTACAATAAATTAATTCTAAAATTTTAAATTTAAAACTTTTAACTTGAATGTTTTATATTTAACCCACTTTAGACTCTTAATTTGCAGTGTATACAAAATCAAGATGGACCCAACTATGTGAGTCATGTACTCTAATCAAATTGAGATGGAAGACGGTTCTATATATATAACTTCGTAAAAATCATGTAAGTGATGGTGCTCTGAGACTCATGCATAAATTGTCAAGTTAGGACGGTGGGCTTGATTTCATGCAGAAATGTTGGTTATAGTGACAAGAGTCAAATAGTAATGGTCCCCCTAGTCGGTGGCCTCTTCTATGCATATCAAGTTTCAGTCAAAGACTAATGATAATAGCAATCCCTATAGTAATATTCTAATGGGCCAATGATGATTTTTCTCAGATTTTAGAACATATGTTAATTATTATAAGTACTTTCAAAGCTCTTCAAAAAGCACTTTTGGAGCTGAAAACTTGGAATTGGTGGACCATTTATTGGTCCACACGCGGCACAGCTATCGGGGCCCCCTACGGGGCAAGGATACTAAGGCGTGTCATTTATATAATTATATATTTAGGTGTAAAATGAGAAATTTAAGAAATAAATTATTAGTAGTGTAAAAATTGATATAATTTTTAATTTTTAAAGAGCTTAAATAATAAAAAATTACTGTAAAAATATTATATTATTAATTTTTGATAAATTTTAATACTAAATTATATTAAAACATAATTTTTCATTAAATTGAATAAATTATTTTACAAAATAAATTGAATAAATTAATCATATTACATACAAAGAGTAAAAGGTTAAAATTACTTAATTATAAAAATTTAACAAATTATTTTATACCTTAAAAAGTTAAAACAATAATTTAAAAATTAATAGATTATATTACATTACATCCTACAATTTTGCCTAAGGTGCCACATTGTCTCCTTTTGTGGCCTGAAAAGTCTTGGATAAGAATAATTCTTCAATTGTTGAGATTTATATCATGTGTTTCATTAATTATGAACACACAGAAATATACATTACTGTACGTTAAGTGGCTAAAGCCAAAAAAAAAAGGAAGGTTGTAAAGTGAAGTTGATATTGAAGAGTGAGGAGTCTAACTAGTTTGACAATCAATGCACAGCTAAAAAAGGACCACGTCCCTAGATTAGGACAGATGAACGAATTAAGAACAAATTGGTTTGATTGGTGAATTACAGTTTTATAATTTTAAAAAAAATTTGATTTTTGTCAATTAATTTTGATTTTATATTTTCTTTAATCGTGAAAATCAAACTAATTAATAAAAGTATTATGAATTTTAATTATTTTGTGATTAAATTATTTAAATATTATGTCATTCTGACGTATAAAGATAATTATATATTATTAATTTGATATGTATTTTAATTTTGTGTGAGTATATTTATTAAAAATAATCATTTTTTTAATAAAAAAATATAAATTTTGTTATATACTAGCATTTATTTTTATTAATTTTACCTCCTCCAAACTTTTGCGTATGATAAATTTCATAAATATTATTATATATTTTTTAAAATTTATTATTTATGTATTTATATTTTACTTATGTAATTTTTAATAAGGTATTATAAACACTCTCAAAAACAATTTATCTTAACCTATTAAATTGCTAATTTCTATTTTTATAATAAATCAATTAAATATATACTCTAAAAAAACTCAACACTAAAATAAAAAAATAATTAAAATCGACTGTTACCGAAGAATGCACACCATACCCAACGAGGAAGGCAAAATTAGGGCATTTTTGAGCTTGAGATTTGAGTACTATATTCGTCAATTATACTAGGCCTTCACGATCATTGATACCAAACTTGGACTTTGAAGGAAAAATGCTTAGCTTAATATACTTTTGTCCTCAAGAAAAGATATAAGGAATGAAAATGCTTATGGTAGGTAAAAAAATCTCCAATTAAATTATTACTATTTTAGAAGGAAAGTTACTATATAGAGTATGAAGTAGACCATAACCTAACCTCAGAGGAGATGTTTAGCTTCGCCATTGAAGGTAAGTTTAAAACCATGCCATGACTATATTTTTCAACTCATCTTGCTTATAATCTCTCTCTCTCTCTCACTGTTGGTAGATAAAATTGATAATAAAAGACATTACTTTAAGATTACCCAAGAGCATCTATGTCATACTAGAATCACATCAAAACAAGACTAAATAATATAATTATTCATTTTAAATTAATTCAATTATTTGCAAGTAATATTTAAAAAGTTTGTAATAAAAGTATTCTAACTAGAAAGGAACCGTACCCCCAGAGGAAACAATTATGGCTTATTTTATGTACAAATCATACAATCAAAATGAGTTAAGTATTATTTTTGTCTATCACACTTAAAATTTTAATAAATTTTATTTTTTATATTTTAAGTTTATTAATTTCATCCTTCATACTTAAAAATCTATATCAATTTCATCTATCATACATAAAATAAAACAAAGTATTATTAAAGATGGTAGGTTGGAAAAAATAATAATGTGCTAATTCAAAGAGTATCTCACCAGTGAAGTTACATTTCTATATTTTTCCAATAAAAAAAAAAATACTCATTCTGTATAAAATAAAGCATGAAATATATCATCATTTCATGTAACAAGAAGCCCTTACATTTGTTGAACAATCAAAACCTAGATTATTAGACCCCATAAAAAAACCTAGATTATAAGAAAAAAAAAAAAAATAGTTCAAATCAATTGAACTGTGTGCAAAGAATTATTGCAAATTGACATCACACAAACATTATAATAGAACTAAACTATGAATCTCAGTGTCCCCTACCGTCTCTACACATTGATATGACTCACTCTATTTACAAGTTGGGAAGTACCTATCTGTATATAAATTCAACCAGCCGGCCATATTAATTTCTTTTAAGATACATGAAAGAATAAATATGAATGTCAATACAACATGACTGTATAAATATTAGAATGTTTATGATCATCTTTTAAATTGAACTGATTTTAGATATGATATCATTTTATCAAAAAAAATTGTCAAAGTGTGCTAGATGTAGTATTTTTTTCCAAAAAAAAAAAAATGTGGCTATTTTAAATTTTTAATTTGAAATAAATTTTCTTACCATTAACTAATTTAAATTCAAAACAAACAAGAGAATAAGGATTATAAAATTCTCCTTCCTCAATTATATTTCTTAAGCTTAATCCCATTATAATGTTTTACATTTTATTGTATTCCATTCTAAATGCCACCAGAAATAATATATTCTAATAAATTATAAATCTAGCTTTATTTATTTTGTCAAAACTAATTCAATACAAAAATTTTAAGTTGTTAAGAGGCTTACCACTAATTTTATATTACACTATACTTAATACGTATTACATACAAATGCTCTGTTTAACTCAAAAACTTATGTAGTTAGAATAAGTGTTGTATTCAATAAAAATATTAAAATCTAATCTAATATATATATACACAAACCCACACATAAAAATTCACACAATAAAAAAAAAATCGCAGCACTTTAGGTAAAAAAAAATTCACAAAGCTTTTTCTCTTTAGAAAATATTAAGTTTTTTTAAAATAATTTGATGAATACGTGCTAATTTAGATTTAAATAAGGTATGTTATAAGAATAACAAAATTTTATTTATCAACTTTTAAAATAATTATATTCTTATAACTTAAACTCTATACTTATAATTAAACTATAACAACTTCTTACTAACTAATTTAGAAAACTTGGGGCAGTTAAGATAACTTTAAAAAAAAAAAAATTATAATAACCTTTTACTATCTAATCTACAAAATTCGGGCAGTGAAGACTATTTTTTTCTATTTCACAATCAAATACAGTGTGATCTACTCATCAATGTGCAACCCATCGATATTCTTTCTAAACCTATTGTACGAGAAAGGGGCTTTTGTCGGTGGTTTTGACAAACTAGTGAAAACTAGTACGGAGTAGAAAGTAACATATACAATTTCATATTTATTGGTGGTCAGTTAATCAACTCAATTTGCTGTCAGGGACCATATATTAGATGTCTTATCTTTAAGACGATATTGGCACTAAATAAAGTTATTCAGCAAGACAATCTTCCCCAGAAAGTCATATTCTTGGCACCAATTGTCCAATTTCTAGTTAAAATGCACAAGCTATTTAATAGATACGCTAATTAATTAATCTGATAATATATATATAAAGGAGACAATCATTACAACTTTAGACAAGCTTTACTATTTAACGAGAGGTTTGACTTTTACCTTTTTCATTGTCCGCGTTTGTTCCCTTTTCTACCATCATTTTCTTGACAACCAGACGGAGGGTTCACTGGATGCCTCTACAAGGTGCAGAAATTCAATTGGCGAATTAATAGAATCGAGTATATAAAGAGAGACTTTGTAGGAAATTTTGTCAAATATTAAAATGAATACAAAGCTAGCTGTGATTAGCATAAAGCAATTACATTTTGTAAAACTATCTCCTCTATAATTGTCCCTTAGACTACATAAGTCCTGTATAATATGTGGCAAACCCTAGACCATGCATAAGCTCTAATCTAATCATGGTTGAAGGTTGAAGACTTTCATGTAATATGTTATTACCTAAGACAGGGACATGCCACCGCACCAATGCACAAGAAGTCTACAGAAATAGGACAGATGACAACCTTGGGCAGAGACTAGAAGTGTCCATGTGTCAGAACATACTAAAGCTAAAAGAGGTATTTTATATGTGCAGGAATGGTACGCATATATGTTTATAGCAGCCTCACAACATCCCTTTTTCTTATACATTAATGGACTAGATTGTTTAGGGTTATTTTATAGTAGAATCATTGCAATTGTTAGTACGAAAAATTATAAGTTATTGGATAAAAAAAATTATTTAGTAATTATTTATTCAACAATTTATAATATAATATGTTATATTAAAGATTGTATTGATTATGCATCCAAACGAAAGGAATCCGGTTTCTACATTAATATCTAGAAACCAAGATAGTCATTCAGCCAAATAACAGAATGAGAATGGACTTGACGACCAAATAAGGTTGTGCCCGTTGAAGAACAACTAAGGTGAATGAGAATGGACTTGACGACCACTAAGGTTGTGCCTGTTGAAGAACAACTAAGGTAAACGTATGTAGTCAATTAAATAGTTTAGCAACTCTCCAACACACGAGTGATACGTAATGGGGTTGGTTTAAATAAATTAATGCGTTGGTGTCCTAGCTTTTTTTAGTCAAACTAGACCACCCCCACTATAATTTGAAACCTTGGACAATGTAGGTTTGTATTTAAGTCTTCTGTATATGTGGCTAACCCTAGCTAGCTCATCGTACGTTAGCGGCTTGAACAACTAAGAACGCGTTGTCGCATGTTGGAAGGAGAATCTACCAGTGACGGTTCACCTACTTCTATCTCTCTATTACAAAAGAGGAAGACAGCATAGACTGGAAGGGACATAAATTTTACACATCACTTCAAGACAGAAGCTATCTTCAACACACGGAACAAGCAATTAGACTCTGTACAAAAGATAGACAGGACTTAGTGTTTGGTTCGGGGCTGCAGATTAGGGGAATGAGCATGATTTCCTAATTGTTTTAGTTCTTTTAAGTCACATAATATATACTGCTTAGAATGACAACATGAAGTGAACATCTGTAGTGTAAGAAAATGTTGAAGTTCAAGTTTAGATTTTCTTTTCTGTGCCTCCCAAGTCATGGAAATAATATAAAACCTAATTTTGAGTTTTCTTCTAATAATTTATGTTTTTAGTTAAATTAATTTTTAATATAATTTTAAAGTTTTTCTTATTTCACATGAGAAAATGAAATTCTAGTCATCACTTTTCAATTAAATTAATATTTTATAACATAATATAAATAGGCTTTTACATTATACATACTTCAAACTATAAAGACTTTTGTATAAAATTTAATTTTAGATTAAAAAAGTTTAAAGAGGCTACTAGACTCTCTTGTTACTTCTAAGTCTTAATATTTTACTTCCTCATATTTTCGTGTGTGCAACCATCAACTATTCAGTGGCAACCGTGGGTGTGGTACTACTTGTTATCTCCCCCTATTTCTGTCTCCACTTTATATACCTCAAATTCTTAAATTCAGATTTTCTGCAGACACAAATAGCTGCAATCACTGAACGTGAGTCAGTTCAATCTTCATCCAATTCTCATCTTTTTCACTGTTATAAACACAAGATAAAACGTAGTTGAATATGAGCTGTGTGAGTGCACCGATTTGCGAGTGCAGAATTGAATTCATGAGAGTACAGTGGTTTTTGGAGAAGTAATTGAATACCATTTTATTAAATGTGCAATGCAGTTACAGTAGTGACTCGAAAAACTAAATAGTTAAGTTTAGCACCTTAATTATGATACGACAACTAAAGGATAAAGCTATTTCAAATAATGGCTTCTTGGTTGGGACCCATATCTTGATTATGATATACCTATTCTTCTGTTGATATATATGGAGGAATAACTTACGAAGAATTTTGATTTATAATGTGTTGGGACTCACCCTCTTTTAATGAAGCTAACACCTTAAAAATTTTAATGTTAATTTCATCTTAGTCTCACTTAAATAAATAAATAATGAACGTGTATATTTGAATTTAGTTTGATCAAATGAACTAACAATATATCTGAATGTAATGTTTTGGTAGTATTTTCTTTTTTTCACATATATTACTTTCTTGATATGGCCAAAGTTAAAACGTCAAAACTTAGATAGCATCAATAGAGAATAGAGAGTAGGATTTAATGTCCAATCTAACAACTATGATGTCAAAGTAAAATTATCAAAAACTCTTGTTATTAATGAAGTACATAACTTATTAAAGTTATAATCTTTAAGAATTTTAATTTGTCCATAATTTGGCTCGAGCAACGAAAATGTTATACTCGACTCATCTTTTCTTATATGCATAGACCCTTCAAACCAAGCTCAATCCAAAGATCTGGCTGACCTGAGAATGTAGCTCTGATCTATCCATCTAAGGCCTACCCCAAACACTTATTAAATCTATTAGATATAATTTATTTTAAATTATTTTCTTCTTAATAACACGAAATCATATTGTGAGACCATTTTCCTAATAAAATCAAATTAAATTGTTGAGTTATACCTTTATCTATCTAAACATCGTGAGAAAGAAGATAACTCGACCCCCCACACCAATTAAGAAAGCAGATCTTGTCCCATATATATGTGTAGCGTTATGATTCAAAGGGTTAATGGCAGCTAAACTTTTTTGTGTTTAGAATATTAATTAATGTACAATCCCAAGCTAGCTTATCCATTTAAGTTCATGATAAATCAATTTCAACTAACATCAAACTAAACAGAAACTCTCTCTTAAGTGGATCTAAAATATTCCTAAAAGAATACTATAGCAGAAGCATTCATATAATTTATTGATTTCATGAATAGAGAGATTTTCTTCATCTCATCTGAAAGCAAGAATCCATTCAAAGAACTCACCTGACGGCCGCAGCCATATCTACATCTGATTGCTTAACATCTTGCACGTTCTTACCGCTTCGATACATTCGTCAAGCGGTGCCTACAGTACAGACTTTTAGAGAGAGAGAAAAAAAATGGTGAAATTAGAGAGAGAATAAAACATATATTTCAATAAATAAGAATAGGGTTAGATCTAACAAAGCTATATAGTTGTGTATATATATATAAATTAAATTACAAGGATAACAATGTAACTTATGAGAGATGAGATTGGAGTGCAACAAGAAAGTGAATGGTTAGCAACCTTGCGATTTGGTGAGCATGCTATGCTAGCGAGCATTGAACTTGATGCCGCCTCCCATCGGTTTTTGGTGCTCTGTCTCTGCTTGCAGAGGATTCTGGAAGAAATATTTATAGCACAAAAAAAAGGAGGAAAACTAATATGAGGTTCATCCCATTTTTTAATCTGTGCAGCCGACTTTATATTCATTGGATGACACTATCTGACATCAGGATAAGATAGACATATATCACATAGGGATGGGTGCAACTTTATTGTTGAAAAAAATTTAATAAGTTAATCACCCGATATTATTCATCCTAGTCAAAAACAAATCTTAAAACAACTTATAAATAATTTATTAGTTATATGAAATTTAAATTTATAGACTTGTAAAATTTTAACAATATTTTTTTATTTTTTATTAGAGCACAAATCTATTATCACAATTAATTCGATTCGAATTAATTAAAAAATTTAAATAAAAATAAAAAAAATTTAAAAATATTTTTTATATACATATAAACTTAAACCCGAATCATAAAAATATTTTTTACATACATATAAACTCAATCCAAATTAAGTGAACTTAACTCCTTCTCACTAAAATCAACAACCTATTCATATAACTTTTTTTTCTCGAAAGGCCCCTAATATATTTATATATATTGTGACCGACATGTTGATCTAACCAATAAAATTTACTTTATATTTATATGAATTAATTTTTAAATTTAATTTATGTGTATTATATGAATGCATGAGCTGGGGATAATATGTATGCATCAAAACAAATACGTGGGTCATTTGTTGATAGCCACGTTTTGCATGCATGAACACTCTCGACGGGGTTAGAAGATAGATATATATATATAGGACCTGAGCTTTGTAATTCAGTGAAGAAACAAAACCACTTTTAGAAAGAAGGAGAAAATTTAACCAAATATCTTATAGCACATGATGATGATTATACTTATCATGTAAATGAGAGCTTTAGTATCAAAAATCTTCTCAATACTCAATATGGGAATGTTAGATCCAAAAAAAAAAAAGACTACATGAGAATGTTGGCCCAACCCAAAAATAAATAAAAAATGTAGATTGCCCAAACACGGCTTCTGAAAATAACGTCGTACGGATATGAGCCCAGAACAAAAAAGTGAAAAGTTCACCACAAAAGAATAAATAATAAAAGAAGAAAATAGAGTTGCAAAAGCAAAAGTAAGAAGAAGAGTACCACTGGAAAAGATAAAGAGGTCTTTCAGATTAAAAAAAAAAAAAGTCTTATGTTCAAACGTTATTTCTTTTTTATGACATTAATTCTTATTCAACTGAACAGTGAGATTGTATATTTAAAAGAGAAAGAAAAAAAATTGAGGTTTAATGGTTAAGACATTTGCTTGCACCTTCCATTCAAAGTTTGGATTTCAGTAGCCCTAAAAATTAGGTAGCATTTGCATAATTGACCCTTAAAAGTAATATGCTCCTTCAATGGATCCAACGCTAAAGGAAATAGCTTAAGCATAGGCATTGAAATCTGCAGTGTTTCCAGAAACATAGAGTTAATTTTCCATCATTATACGATGAAACAGATGTTTTTTATCCCTTATGAATTGAATTCAGATCTTCTTCATATCCCATAAGATGGCTGTATATTATATATTGTGGTCCAAATTGAATGATTCATTGATTCATAAATAAAAAGATAGAAAATGCATAGTAGTAAGTTATAATTAAAGTACTTACAGCGATTGAAGGTGCATGCATATCTAACAACTGTTTCTTCAAAATGTTTTCCACATTCAACTATACCTATATATACGAAAACGACATTCGTGGAATAAAGTGTGGAGTGGTTTAATCAACAAAACTTTGTTTGAACCTTAAAAGGGAAATACTTGATGTCTTTGACGTGATGTGCTATTTTGGAAGGTGAACGACGGATAGAATTCTGAGCCAGCAATTCTTGGAGCATTGAACATATAGATAAAATCGAGTGAGCAAAGGAGCAGCGCAGGATTCAGGAATTTTATGATGCCTTGTAATGTTTTGAATGGTAGTAGGTGTTGCACATTGTCTTTTTGTTTATGTTGTCCATTTTGTCTATATTATCAAACTCATTTTTATTTGGAACCAGAGTAAAAATATCTCCTAACTAATAATTAAAAAATTAATATCTCTTTTAAAGTGCAAAGATTCAACATAGCTCTTTTTAAACATATGGCTAAAAATTGAATTCCTCCTAATATATTTACAGAACTTAATTATTTGTTAATGATATTTCAAACTTTATTGGCAGATATTATTATTGCTTTTAATTAATTAAGCCAACGTGCTTCTCTGATTGGTTTCAACCTACCCGTTTGCTACTTTGCTGTCCCCCTCTTAGGATTACTCATTATTTTGTGGAGCTTATAGAAATGATGTAATCATAAATACATATATTACCAACAGTAACAGATTTAGTTGATTAGAGCATGCTCTTCACTATGTACATTTTAGTTTAAAAACTCTTTTATTATGAATGCAGTATTTAACTATTTATTTATCTACCATTTTTTAAACAAATTAAGCCAATTATGTATATTGTTTTTTAAGTATTTTTTTATTGAAAATTATCTTATTTGAAATACTATTAGATATTAAATGTGAGTGTCTCTTACAACAAAAATTCAAAACCTTAGGTCTTAGGTTATGAGGTTTTGAGGAATTAATTAAAAACTGATTTAGAAGTTAATTAAAGGTGTATGAAGAAAATACTCAAGATCCTCTTATTTGGAGACTTCTTGATATGTTTATCTTTAAAAGAAAATTTACCCTTTGTTTATACATTAAAATAATTTCTTATTACTTTAGGAAGCATAAGTATACAACTTCATTATCTCGGCAAAGCCATTGAAGCTAAGCTACTCTTTTTTTTTTCAATATTAAACGTATATAACAAAAAAGTAATCATAAACCAAAAAAAAAAATGTTAATCATACTCTATAAAGAAACAATGCAAGACTCACCTTTGAACAGGTTCTACTTAGTTAACGAAATAATTAAGTGTATTTGTTAGATATGTAATATTGAGAGTATGTACTTGTATTTTAACTTTATCAAAGAGTGTATTTACAAGTATCAAGAAAAAAAAAAAAAAAGTACTTTTTTTTTACATCATTTGAACAAATTCATTATCTTTAGACTACTTCATTCTACTAGACTTAATTTTTGTCGGTAAAAAAGGCAATATAATTAGTGACACACATTAAGAGAATTAACACTACAGTCTTCTCTAAATCTCTTTATTGCTTAAAAACTTATTTTTAGATTTGATTAAAAAAAAAGGGATAAAGATTGAGCAAGTCAATGTAAATCAAAAGTAACATTAAAATTTTAAAATGAAATAGAACTCTTGTCTATGTTTTTCATTAGAAATGTGCTATAGGTACTATATGTATTTGCAATTATTTTTCTATTTTTCTCACTTTTTATTTTTTTATTTATAATTTTTTCTTTACAAATAAACTATATATATATATACAGAGAAAGTGCATTATACATATATATTGAAGGGAACAAATTATTTTGACCCTAAAAGTTTTTATTTCAAAATACACATGAAATAGAAGTCTGTGTTGTGTTCTAATAGTGTGTGACACAGAAATTCCCAAAGTGTACAGTATATGTTGAGGTGGTACCACCACCCACCAAATAAAGCAACAGTCCACGTCAAATTCCATTGGGATGGGAATGTTCCTTTTTCGGCTCTCCTATACTCTCTTAAAGAGAACAAAAAATAATGATAAGAAAACACAAATCTACCTTTATATTTTGCCAATTTGAGCTGAGTCCAGGGAAGGGAAAGTATAAGAAATTCTTTTAATTTTTGTGTGATGTATATGCACTTAATTTTTTAAAATTTTTAAAATACACTAATTATCTCTAAATTCTAATTTTTATTTACAATTTAATAGAAAAAAGTTATATGTAGTTTCAATTTTCTTATTAACTTTTTTTTTGTGACAAATAAATAAATTAACGAATATAAATAGATAAATTAGTGAAATATAGATTTTTTTTTATTAAATTTTTTATGGAAGTTGAAGTTTAACAATAAAATACACTTATTTAGGATTTTCTTATACTTCTTCCCCTTTATTTAATAGTAAATTACACCTCAAAAATACATAACAAAAATTTTGATCGGGTCCATATTTTCTAGAAAAAAGAAAAAAGTTGGATCCAACATAGCCTGAGTACATACTTGACGTAGCAAACATCAAGGCTCAAAAAACGCTTGCAAAAACATCTAAAAAATTACTCACCAACAAAGTTATCATATCAGTAGTAGAATTTGAGTATATATCTTTGTAGGATATAATTTCAATTCTTATCAATTGTAGCAATTCAGAAGTATAATATTGTTGAGGCATGCAATATCAAACTTTAAAAAAAGTATGCAAACTGCATATTTGAATTGAATAATCATGCTTATATCATGTCTCCAAGTAGAGAAGGTTGTCTTTTCCATCACAAATCCACCCTTACATGAAAATTTTTGACGTTTTAGTGTACATGATATATTACATGACATATAGAGGATATAAAGTGTGGTACTTTCAGATTGTGGAGTCATTCAGCTAATCAATCATGGAAGAATAGTGACATCGATCTATATCCACTGCAAATCCAATCTCTTTTCATTAATTTAATCCAAAATGTCGTGGCTCATATTTATCTTTTAATAGAAAGAATATCATAAGATGAATCCTTAAACACTTATAGAGGTTCAATTTTATAAGTTTGTATTACTGTGTGTTCTTTTTAGGTAGCTCAGAATCCACCGACCACATAGTTTTGATTTGGTCATCATTGGAACTTGGCTGCCATGAATAATTATAAGCAAAATGATAAGGCACTTTTGGCGGTCCCACCAATATATGTTACATATGCCTTTTAAATTGGACTCTATATATATTTTGCATGTGTTCCCTTTAATCATATGATCTTTAATTGATAAAATAGAATCTCAACGTACAATCAGAAGATTAGGATCATAGTTATGTACGTAGCCAACTCTAGATTTGTTGCAATCAGTTTATTCTTGTTTGTCTTATCCAAATCCTAAGCACGATCCAAATCCCAGTTGTCTTGTGCAGATAAATTTCCTTTTTGATTACTTCATCACTAAAAGTTAGTTTATTAATTAATTTAATTTAATAAGATACTCTAACCATGTTATTTTATGATACGAACGTTCAATATTTTATAGTACGTACAGCTTTCATGCACGATCCTAGCTAGCAGATGGAATTGGATGATTAAGAATCTAGCATATGCTCTGGACTCCAAAAGAATGGAAAAGGACCTAAAATTAAACAATAAACTAGAAAATTTAGTTTTATTTAATATTTTTATGTTTTACTTAAACGTCAGCAGATCAGAGATGAGATAATAAAGTTAAATAGTATGTTTAAATGAAATCTAAGATTCTAAATTAATTAAGTGTTGAGATATATGATGTTATTGGATGATGGAGTAGCAGTAGTAATAAAGTGGCAGGGGTAATTAGCTCGTCTCCTGTGGGCGGAGCTTGCCCCTCCACTTACGTCAAGATCTTTTCTCAAGTTTCAACTTCGAATCTCATCACATCACATCCATCCCATCCCATTCCATTAATTATATCTTATATGCTGCACAGTTCCGCAGCCTTTTATTTTTTTCTTTCTTTCTACCCAAAACCAAATCTCTCGCACACTCTTCTCTTCTACCACCGTCCACGCCTTAACTTCCCCTCTCTTCAGTCTTCCCCCCCTTCTCTTCTCTTCTCCATATAAATCCAACTCGCCCATGCACGACACAAGACAACACATCACATTATATATGATATACAATACCATATCATGAGGCTAAGTAGTATTAGCATTAGACAAGCTTCTCCTAATTGCAGTTCGGCTTCAACACCTAACCCTCTGTCGCACCAACATTCCAGCATTTCAACTTGTTCTAACTCTCTTCAACTCAAATCCACCACCACCGGCTTAGCATTCAACAAGTCTCAGCTCTCGTGGAATCGTCTGGTACCAGCTTCTGGGCAATGCAAGCTCGGCCACAAATGGATGCAATACCAAGGAATCGACAACTGGGAAGGCCTGCTTGACCCTCTAGACCATAACCTGCGCCTTGAGATCCTAAGATATGGCCAGTTTGTCCAGGTTGCTTATCAATCCTTTGACTTTGATGTCTCCTCCCCCACCTACGCCACCTGCCGCTATCCTAAAGGTTCCATCTTTGCCCGCTCCGGCTTGGCAAACTCCGGCTACCGGATTACCAAGAATCTACGTGCCACCTGTGGGGTCGGCTTACCCAGGTGGATGCACGGAATGCCCAAGTGGATCTCCACGCAGTCTAGCTGGATTGGTTACGTGGCCGTTTGTCAGGAAAAAGAGGAGATTTTACGGCTTGGTAGGCGTGACGTGGTGATTGCTTTACGGGGAACAGCCACGTGCTTGGAGTGGTTGGAAAATCTACGCGCCGCCTTAACGAACTTACCGGCTCATATGAGGGGTGAAAGTGAAGGTACCGGGAATTCCATGGTGGAGAATGGGTTTTTGAGTCTTTACACGTCTAAAACGGCGACGTCTCCAAGTTTGCAGGAGATGGTGAGGGAAGAGGTCGGGAGAATATTACAATCCTACGGCCACGAGCCACTTAGCTTGACCATCACTGGGCATAGTCTGGGAGCCGCACTCGCCACCCTCATCGCGCACGACATAGCCACCGCTTTCAAGGGCGCAGCGCCAATGGTCACTGTGGTTTCCTTCGGTGGGCCGCGCGTGGGGAACGAGGCGTTTAGAACACAGTTGGAAAAGAGTGGGACCAAGATTTTAAGAATCGTGAACTCCGACGATGTAATTACGAAAGTGCCAGGCCTCGTTGTCAGGAACGATGAGGTGGAAGAATGTAGAGATGTCCAGATGGCAAAGGTTCTGAGGTGGCTCCATAAGCGCATGGAGGACATGCAGTGGGTCTATGCTGACGTGGGACAGGAGTTGAGGTTGAGCAGCAGGGAGTCTCCGTACCACAAGAAGGGAGATGTTGCCACGTGTCATGATCTGAAGACGTATCTAGACTTGGTAAATGGTTTCGTAAGCTCCGCGTGCCCTTACACTTGCAAAACGAAGCCATTAATCCAGCAGAAGCCTGGCTTTGATGATTCCCTCTATCTTGTTTGAATTTTTTTTTTTTTTTCTTTCAATTCTGAACATAAGCTAGGTATCTGCAGATACAATTTTGATATATTTTAAAAATCAAGTGTAAATAGTGGTAAAAAATATTAGAAATAATTTTCTCAAAATGATATCATTGAAAGCTATAAATAACTTTATCGCTCGACTTGAAATGACCTTCTAGAACTAATTGACTATTGTATCTTATTTTTCTTTATATACGAATTGACTGACAAATAAAATTTTCTTAACGAACTATCTTGAAAGCTATAAATCATTTGATATGGACTCGTTCTTAAGTGGTGCGTGCGAATCTCATTTTCCAGTCAAATTTTAAATCATTAAGCCAAACGAAGTTTATAATTTTTGACCTATAGTGAGGGATTAAAACTGCTCCAATAGTTACAGGCAATGATTCATTAAGAAGCGGTAATGTTTTTATACCTCATCATTTTACGGATGATTTGACGAGGAAAGTTTAAACGAGTACAGTGCGTGTGCGTGCGCGTGGTCCCTCTATATTCAGCTGTCCTATTCAAGGAAAACAATCTGCAACGTGCCAGTATATGCAATGTACTAAATAATTTGTGGCCTTCAAAAGTGAGTGGGTGCAATACAATACAATGTGTGTAGCACAAAACATAATCGATTTAGTCAGTGACGATTACCTTGATCGTACAATCTTCCACTATGCATTATTTTCTTCCCCACTCATTCTTGGAACTTTATTGTTTGGCCACTGGCTAGAGAGTGACCCAAGTGGAAGTGGGCGAGGGAAGGGGGGCTTAGAGATTGGCTACTTCTTGTATGAGGAAATGAAAAGGTTAGGGAGGTCAGTGTCCAACTCCACTTAACAGAAAATGGGAAGACACCCATTTGTTGGCAAATATCACAATCATCGCATTGTTACCATGGTGACGTTAACTAAGGTGTATCTCCAAGTCTCCGACCAACAATAGAAAATTATTCCTTTGGAGACTAGAAAATCGTTCAAGTAAACATAATTTTTCAACAAAATTTTTTTCAAACACAATTAAGATTTAACTCTTATCATTATACTTAGATATCTTAAATACCGTTTCAATTTAGTTGCTCAGGTTTTAATTTCAATCACCTTTTATAAATTTTGAATCCGAGCATCGTCTCTGCAATAATTGTTTGGACATTGACAAACTTCTCTTAAGTTGACAACCTCACCTCTGTCAATACTTATGACTAGTTTGGTAAACCAAATCAAAATTATGGACATGGAAATGGAATAGAAATGGAATGACAATCCATTTCATAGTTTGGGAGCTAATCAAACATGGGAATGGTCATTCTATTGAATAGAGCATGTAATGCAACCACCATTTCATATACCAAACCAGCCATTAATATTCACTTATGTGGGGGGGAAAAAGCTTACCCGCAGGGAAAGAGTCAGAAGCATAATCAACCGGTAAGACAGAAGAATAAAGGAGATATGTGAGAGAAATACCAGAGATAACTCCAATGCTTGGCAAGAATTGTTCGGTCATAAGAGTGCAGATGTCCCCAGTGAGAGCTGCTTTTATGCCATGTGATCTATAATAATAGTAGCATATCTATGTGGGAAAATTATTAAACACATAAGGTGTTATTGTTGTGACACAACAGCATACCACTTCATATGAGTAGTGTGATATATTCACTTACTAACTTGGATAGATATGCATAAAACGTACCATCAGGTTGTTATGAAGAAAATTGGATTTGCTTCACAATGATCCATCACTACCCTTGCTTAGAACTGCATAATTGTCTGTGCTGCTCAAAGGAAATTCAATGCGATACATTTTTCTTTTTCTCTGGTTATGAGGGAGCAAAATTTCTGTTAACTTGTACACTATCCACAAACCAAAAGCAAAACTGAAGATAACAAAATCATATTGAAGAAACAGGAAAAGGGGGGGAGGGGGGGGGGTGTCAGAAAGAGGAATTAAGGATTTTTAAGAATCAAGCTTATGTTCAAATCATTCATTTCTTATTCACAGAGATAGGACACAAACAAAATTAAGTTTGATAACAAGGAATGGTTTCTTTCTTCGTTCTAGGTCTTTCAGTTGCTTTTCAAGAGGGCAAGCTCATACCGCATCCTCTCAAGTCTGCTCTCTAACATGTACATTTCATCTTTAATGCGGTCAGCTCTTCTTTCCAACCAAGCCATGTCAACGGATGAGCTTCTGCTGACTCCATTTATTCATATAATCAGCTGGAGTACTGATATGAATATGTTGGGGTTTGGCCAACAGCAAACTAAAACTGCTGCAGCAGAATAAAGGGGCAACAGTAAATAAATTGACTTGCAACTGCTTAACTTATTTTGAAATACTTAGTGTAAACTCTCCCTGGGTCCTGAATGCTACCTATATTTTACATTTAATAATGAGTGAATACTAAAAATCAAGAACTAAAGCAAAAAAGAAATGGTTCCCACCTGAAAGAGAAAAATTAAGAAAGAAAATTTTGATTCTCTTCATCACCAAACGACTGGTATATATTTGTTGGTTTAAACAGATTAGGAAAAGGAATATGTACAAGATAATTTGAATAGTCACATAGAAGTCATCAAAAATCAATTCAGCAACTCAAGAGATTAGAGGTCGCAATTCATCAAAAACAAGTTTTGATTTTGGCATCAAAGACTACGTACACTAATGGAGCCATCACATCGTACCTAATAAAAGCAACGGCCACTGCAGAAGTCATCTCCCCATCCGAAAAAGGCAAATGCATATTCCACTTTCAATAATGCCAACAATGGCCTATAATTGCAAAAAAGGGTCGTAAAGTCACCAATGCATTAAACACTGTAACGATGGAACCCTCGTTGAGATAAATTTAAATGCAAAAGGTGTAGTACTAATCTGAAGTTCTAGCAGAAATTCAAAAGATTTATCCAAAACACAAAAGGGAAGAAAACCAAATATTCTGGTGTGAAAGGACGCACTTGGATGAAGAAAATCACGGCAAAAAGATAACTAGAAGCAATGAGCGATTGGCTCTGACTTTTCAAATATGTCCTGAACTTCTTAACAAAGATGTAATGGATGTAGCGTCAATAGAACATCCAAGGCGCCAGGTATAACTTGAGTGTCAGTGGGGTTTCTTAACTCTGGAGACCTTCGAGGATTCTCCCGTCTTTGCTTCTCTGTCTAAATTACTTTGCCATTTTGACTCACACTAACAGTAGCACCACTTTCTGCTTCATAAAAAGTAAATAATTTTTAAAACGTTTCATTATTTCTAGAAAATTAGAACACTTCTAAAACGGAGACAATGCATAAATGTTGCAAATGTCAATTGTTTTTCAAGGTTCTGCTTCAACAACAGGTGTGCCTGAGACAAATTTTGATAAATTCATAAATGGAAATAAAGACTCGTATGATTAGCAAAATCAGCATAGATGTATTATTATACAGAGAAAATACACACATACAAAGAGTGAGAAGAATAGACAAAGAAATTAACCATGTCAATCCATGTTGCATGAGCATCTCAACATTCATCAATTGTTGATTGTACTATTTTGCCCGCAATTATTAAAATCCACTTCCAATTAAACAAAGTTCAACTCCACTTAGCACAAGAGTACACATCCAAATAAATTACAACTCAACCAATGAGTGTCTGTCAAAGAGAGGATATTCACTGAAAAAATTTCCGAAGATTCAGCAATCACTGAGACAATCCCTGTTAGCCACAAGAATATGCTATCATCCCCTGTCAAAAGTAGTGCTGTTTTAAGCTCACATCCATTCAACATCTTTTACTAGAAGAAGGACTACATTGAAAAAATATATTTTATTTGGAACTTTTATAAAACTCTCAGCATAGGTCATATCAAAACTTCAACAGCAGCAGTGGGAAAAAATGCATTACATATGAAACATATAAAGAAACAAGGTATATTAATCAAGAATGAAAATTGATGAAGCCCAAGAATTATTGGGCCAAGAGCTGGATCAGCAAGGGCAACCCCAGCCTTAGAGAGTCTATGTTAGAAAGAGAGGCAGGACACATGTTGCTCAGCCAGGGACGAAACAGTTACGCTGCAAGAAAATCAGCATGATACCACTAACGAATTCCTTTATAAGGGAGGCATGAGGAAGGCACTGGACAGGAAGGGGAATAGTGTAGTTTTTGGCCATTGGCTTAGGCCTGACTCCCTGGGGATTGTGAGGTATCAATTCTACAGTTTCTACTCTTTTGTGATTATTTGTTTTCTCTGAGTACTTGCTGGGTGGGCTGTTTCAGTGGTTTCTCTGTCTTGCTGTGAGCTGCTTGGTTAATTGTTGGATTATTTAGGTTTCGGGGAACTTAATAAAAATACATTTTATTAAAACAGAAAAATACACACCTTTCCAAGTAGTTTTCTTAGAAAATGCCACATTTACATATACCCGTAAAATGCCGCACTCTTTTGGTTCATCTCTATCTCTCTCTACATCCCATAGTGCCTGAAAATTAGACAAAGTACTGCATAATTAATTATGAAAAGCATTCGGGGAAAGATTCTATTAAAGTAACAAGAAGAGCTACAACATCTAACTAAAGAATGTTCTAGAAAGTAAAACCTTAAAAGCGACCTGGCCATTCCAGGCTCAGAATGTTGCTATTTAGGAATCAATAATAAACCCTTCATTTAGAGCTCTTGTTCTAATGGAGCGGACTGCGGACATAAATTCTTTGGAATCATAAAAAATTGGTGTTGAGGCATCATAGAGCCTCGTCAGAAATATAATACATGACAACTTTCTACAAGTTAAATGGAACAAAATTTTAAAGTTCTCAAAGCTGACAAAGATAACAGAAATATCCTAACATGCAACACTAAAAACTCAACACTGAAACTAGACCAGTAACATATAAGCTAATGCCATTTAAACCAACGGCTAAGAGAAAAAATGACTCTTATAATCTAGTTATACAGGTAAAGAAACAAGGGATTACAAAAGAAAGGAACTATGAATAATTTCCCGGCTATTTCTCAACCAACATTTGTTCCAGTAAAGTAAACAAAATTGAACTTGTTCAACTTCAACTATGATCATGAAAACTTATTTTCATAAATAAGTGGAATCAACAAAATGTACAACATTTAATAATCTCAAAGCGAAACGGCACAGCCAGGTAAGTCTGAAGGATGTGTGAAGAAAGACACGGATAGATTGAGAATAGGTTCAATTTTTGTCGGTGTAAGTAATTTCCAAATTTCTCTACCAATTCCGCAAACAAACACGGCATTAATTCAACTACGCAAACTTAACCTGAAACCATCCGGAAGAATCACAAAAGCAGAAGTGAACAATTCAAATGAAGTAGATAGCAATATACCTGAATTTCAGCATCTCAGCGAGGGTTCGGCGAGGAGTTGGAAGAATCACAACGATCAAAAGCTTCGGCGGGGCCGGAAGCCGCAGAGGAGGACGACAACGACGATTCAGGGGCTAAGGAAAATACCTTTTTGCACATAAATGTCTCTCACAATAGCAAATTGAAATTTACTGTGCGTTTGGTTGGAGGGAATTGGAGGGAAGGGCTTTCCCTCCCAAACTCAGGGATTTGTAGTAATTTTAAGAAATTACTGTATTATCTTTTATATTAAGAGCAAGTATTTTAAAACCTAGCCTAGCCCGGCCGGGTCGACTAGAAACCCGGTACCCGCGTTAGGAACCAGTAGCAACCCAGTAGTTTTACGAGATAAAAATTCTTACAAATTAGTAAAAATAATTTATTTACTTTTAAAAAAAAAAAACAGTAGCCATTGTCTTGACCAAGAATATCCCAAATAAAAAATTAAAGGAAAAAATTATTTACACACCAAAATTTTACACTTAAATTGTATATTCAGTTTTTAAATATAATATAATAGTAAAATTATAAAGATAAAAATAAGAAAAAATAAATAAATGTATTTATAACACTTATCAATTGAAAAAAAATATATATGTCTTGGATTAATTAGTAAAACAAGTTAATTATATTATAAACACAATCGATTACACCATACAATCGACTACAAATTATTTAATTTACTTAAAATTTTATTAATTATATAATTTTAAGTAAATTATATGTCGAACAAATCGATTACGGAATCCAATTATATCACTGCTACTAGAGAAAAAAAAAAAAAAAAAAGAAGGTGCTTATAAGAGCAAAATTCATCCAAGAAAGGAATCATGAGGGGAGGCCACTTTTGAATGCCTTGTTCCACCTTTTGCTAATTCCAATAACCCAAACCCGCTTTTGGAACCTCCAATTTACCAGCTTTTCAAAAAGCAAGGAGCAACAAAGTGCAAACCCCGCATAAATTAATTAAATAAATAAAGACGGGCAAATATTAAATCCTTTCTTTTTGGGAAAATGTGGGTGGGAGAGGTTCTAGTTTGAGTGATAAAATATATTGAGCTAATCATTTCAATCACCATGTCTCATAGCCTCCATGGGATTGGAGATCCCTCTTTTCATCATTCATATTTGGCCAATCAAATCCAAACAAAACTACCCAATGATGTTTGGCATCATCATCTTGTTTCACCGTTTTCACAAATTCTCTTTTGTTTTATATATTCATTCACCATTATTAATGATTCTCTTTATTTAATATTGTTTTGACTAAGCATAGGTTCTTCCAACAATAAAAATACTAAATAGGTCATTGGATTCTTCTTAGTTTCTTAAGTTTTGTCATTTTCTTTGTGTAAAATGGAAGCTGATAAGGAGATTTAGTATTTTGTGTATCCAGAAAAAAAAAAGTTATTAAATGATGGGAAATGAAATTTTATTTGATAATTAAAAAATTATAATATGTATCTATATTTTAGTTATATGGAAACATTTTATAATTTATTTTCTTTTTCTATGGTTCCTATGGGTTCATCAAGTAATATTTAATACTGAATTCAGTAAGCTATTTCTTTTGTTTATAAAGTAATATTAATCAAATTAAAAAATGGGAACTCTAGTCCAAGTCACAAGACCCACCTTGTCTTGCCTCGGATCGGGATACCTTTTTAGCCATTTGACTACATGATCAACATTTGACTACTTGTTCTCTTTCTTTACGATCACTAAGAAATAATTTGGGACGGAGAGACATCAATTAATTGTGTTTCTTATTAATTTGTTAATTTTGAAGACGAAGACCTTAATATTAAATAATTATTACATATTTTACCTTGGTGTAAAATTATATTTATCCATCTTAAATCATAGTTTTTAATCTGGGCAACTTTTTATTTTAACTTATGGCTCCGTGGTCCCTAGACCCAAACCGTGGACGTGCATGCAATAAGTTGCTTTCTAATGTAATAGATGGATCGTGTGCATGATCCAAGTCAACGTCATTCCTCATAAGCCAGGATGCATGACAAATCACTTTCATTTCCCCGCCAAACCAAGTGCATGTGTAGCATGCTTTCACGAATGTGACGCATCAAATCGGTGCCCGAGTCAAGTGTAAGTCAACTCTTATCTCCTAGATTTACCTATAATTATATAATTATAAGACTGGAATTTTTTTTACCTAAGTTTTAAAACGGTATATATTATATGGTTAATCAATTAAAATTAGAAAATTAATCACCCCTTATCCACTTTGGCCAACAAAAATATTTATAATTGCTCTTCTATCCAACTATTAATTAATTATTTTAATTTATATAGTTGTAAGTGACTCTTATTAAGTAACAAAAAATTTTATTTATAAATTACTTGGATTTTCGTTATTAAATTATGTACATACATGAGTTACTCGTATTATTTCATTTAATTAGTAATATGTAAATTTTGTCAATTATTGACTGGCTGACTGCCGATGCCAGGCGACCATGCACGCGCATGCGTACGTTGAATGAACCCCGTACCAGCCCTTCGGCTAGACTCATAATTCGGAATAGATTGTTGAGAAAAAGTTATTTTATTCCTAAACATTTACTTATTTTCTCTTACTTTAGTTTGGTGGATTTAATTCATAAATAATTGGTTATTCTATCTATCTTTATGATAAATTATTAACAGAAACATTAATGTGAAATATTTTTTATTTACACGGACTGAATTAATATTAATTAAATATTTAATAATACATGTAAGTGAAAAAACGTTCTACATTAATATTTTTTGTTAATCATAATTAATTTATTATAATTTTAAAGTATTAAATATTAAATTAACAAAATTAAAGCATAAATAGTTAATTTGTCAAAATCAATAAATGTTAAGGACTAAGAAGATTTTATTTTAAAAAATTATTCAAAGTGCACTGGACAACTTGATAAATGATAAATCTTTTTTTAAAAAATGATTATAAGATTTTAAACTCAAATTATTTAACTTATACATCTAATAATTTGATTTAATTTTCTTATTAAATTACTAAATAACACTTACATCCATAGTAATGAAGATTAATGTATTTCATTTTATTTTAACTAAGAAATAATACTATAAATTGAAAAAGGAGTGATTACACTACTACTTTAATATATAATCATTAAGTATGATATAATGATGAAAGATTTAAATGGTATAGAGATTATTAAAGTTTGCACTTTGGTATCGTCTTGTATAAAAGGCATTATTATATATCGATTGATTCACACTTAATATAGTAAGTACAACTTAAATTTAATTTAATAACAATTATGCTAAGTAGAATGAATGAATTAATTAGTATGCAACAACAGACATGATTTAAAAGAAAAAATAATAATCCGTGGGGTCCATGTGTTGGCAGGGTGGTGGACCCCACATCGCATCTTTCGTGTAAACATCATGGTACACCCCGCCAACCATCATTCTTCCATTTACAGCCAAATCACGTTTTGAATTTCTATTGTTAAGATTCTTGCTTTGTTGGTGGCGTTTCTATTTTATTTTATTTTATTTATAAATCCAATTTGCTTTACTTATAAGACAAAAAGAATGGAGAAACTGGGAAGATTAATATAATATTAATAATGATGGCAATTTATCATTATAATTTGACTTAATACCTCCTGGTAAATGGTGCTCCATTCCATTGAACTTCCCTCTTTCGGCGTGAAATCTTCTTTGTCATTTTCTTAATCCCTTCTTAATTTTTTTTTAAAAATGATTTGATATTTATCATTATATTAAATATTAATTTAGTCATAAAAATATAAAATAGTAATATTTTTTTAAATATAGTATGAATTTCTATACTTTATTGATATTATATAATATTGACAATGATTAAGATGAGTTAAACGTTTTTTATTTTAAATTTTAAAGTTATACTTATAAAATAAAATATATGTTTATTATTTATTGTTCAAAACAAAAAAATTTTGGTGAGTGAACGATACCCTACTTAAAAGTAAAAATTTTATAATTTATTAAATTTGAGACCTTATTTTACTTATTTAATTATTGGCATTGACACAAGAATATTGTTATTAAAAAGAGAGAAGATAATGGGTAGGGGGAATCATGAATACTATTAAGAAATGTTGTTTTTCTATTTTAAGAAATGTATTTGATTAGTGTCAAGTAATGATGTCATTAATTTATTTTCCAAGCAAAACACATGTCATGAGTAACATAATTAATAGAAATTGGGTTTTGAATATAAATTTTGAGAAATTCCTTGTCTTTACGGGCAAGTAGTATACAACTAGTCAAATTATTATTTATGACTCTATGTAATTATTTATTTATATTTAAGTATCATTATAAGTAGAAAAATATTAATACTTTGAGTCTTAAATTTTATTTCTAATCACGATAAATTTAAATATTTTTTACTAAAATTTATAATATAATATAATTAAATTAAAATTTGCTGCATATGTGTATAGCCAATGAAAACCACGCGCATGACCCGATTTCCAAGACCCGATCCTGGAAAATGGTTGATCAAGTGATGACTGATGACAGAGATAATTAGAAAGAGCGTGGTGAGTTACGAGTGAGTCCCACCTTTGAAGAGAGGTGTAGCTCAAAGAAGGGGCACAGCGGGTCCCACTGGGGGCCACCACCGCTTGTAGGTCCCACTTTCTATATCCTTTTCTGTCAGCCTAGCTGCCTATTCAAAGCAACAGCGACAAATAAAAAAAAGCAAAGCAAAAGCTAACCATAACTATCGCCAACAAAACTTTAGTTACAGAAAGTGCCACAGTCACGGAGAGAGAGCCCCCTCTCTAGAGAGAGAAACAGTTATAGAGAGAGAAAATGAGAGCTCGAGCTCTGCTGGATCGCCACCACTCCATTCTAGGCTTCTGAGGCAGAGAGAAAGATAGCATAGTTTGCAGATTGTAGGCAGCAGAGGGCTCTCTGCAAAACTGGAATTTCTGAGCTTGCTCGAGCTCTGGAAGAAGAAACGTTCAGAAACTCTGTCAAATAGGAAAAAAGGGTAGAAAACTGAAAGCCCTTGGATTGTTGTGCAGCTCTTTCGTACACAATCCTTCTCGGGTCATTTCAATTGTGGGTTAGTAGAATCTGTCTCCTGTGGCCTAGTGTTTTTGTTTCTTCTTATTGTTCTCTTTGCTTCCTTTTTTGGGGCCTAGATCTCTCTTTGGTTCACCACTTTTAGCAATTTCCTATTATTTTTGCTTGTTGTTTTGAATGTTTCGGGTTTGTGAACCTTTCTGTGTAACTTGTGGCTTTGTCATCCGGGGATTATGCTGCAATGGATATAGAAGAAAATGTAGGGAGTTTTTCAGTTTGGCATTTTGTGGCCTTATGGGTTTTGCCCTTTTGGCTGTCTTCTGTTCTTGTTTCTTTTCTTCTTTGGTATGAGATTTGGGTTTTCTGGAATTGACGTATCTTTGTGAATGTTATACCATTTTTTTTTTTTATTTGTGTGTGTTTTAGTTGATTGCGAATGAAGAAAGAAATTTGGTGATTTAATCAACGATTTGGTTCTCATCTGCTGAGCTTCATGGAAGCCTTTCAAGTTGGGGTTTATTTCTCAAGGGCTTTATAGTTTGAGGGTCTCCGAGTAGTAGGTCTGTGGCTTTGATTGTTTAATTGCAATCCTTGATGACATTATACAATTTTCGTTTCCCCTCCCCCTGCCTTTCTTCGAACAGCTGTTTTTCCCTTGGAATTCACCATTTCAATTGCTAATAATCGAGTATAAACAATTTTAGCCCCCATGTTTATCAAGCTTTTTCAGGAATGAGGAATTGTTGTTGATTGTGGTGAAGGTTTCCGATGGCAGAGTCTTCATGTTACTTTTGGTTTATTTGGATGTGTCACTTCTGTGTGAATTTCATTTATGATGGTGCTTGTACAGTTGTACTTTGCGTAGCCAAGTCTAAAAAAGCCAAGTTGGATCATATGATTCTTCCATGTTATTTTTGTCTGGGCTGGTTTACGAACTTGCACCTTTTCTGATTCAAATTTATGCCCTCTTGATTGTAGTTGATTATCTATTAAAATCTAACTCAGCTAAAAGAAGTGAAGCTCCCATTAAATGAATTCTCATTCTATTTGCAGGATCCTCTTCTTTAGAAGTCTTTATGTGATGATATACGATATTGGGACATGGAGAGGATTCCAGAGCCAAAGGTACTTCCACGGACGTTGCCGGTCCTGGTTGAGGTATCAAATGCCCACACAACTGCAGTTAGAGAAGGTGGTCATATACCAAATGCACAGGAGGTTACAAGTGTGCGTGGGATGTCAGCTAGGGAAGTGAATCAGTTGACAAAAGCACGAGATGGCCCTATAACACGTCTGGCCTCCATAAAAGAGTTGGCACAGCTATCCAATGCACGCATAGTTTTAGTAAGAGAAGACATGGGATTTGACACACGAGCCACTCAAGAATCTATCTCTCCTGCACCTGCAAGAACGTGGAAAGGAAAAGCTTCTTTGCCTGAACTAGAAGAATTCATGCCTGACGTTGAGACTTTGAAAGGAAGCAATGACTCATTCGAGGAAGGTGGTCCAAGTTCATTTGCTGGTGCCAGTCATCCCCCAGAACCTGTTGATACGGATCTGATGAGAACTGTTTATGTACCAATAGGTCAAAACAAATCCGAGGCTGGATGCTTAATGAAGAGCATGTCATTGAAGGGTCCTTTCCTAGAAGATCTCTCAATACGGGTTCCCAGTAAAAAACCAAGCCCAGCTGTTATTTCCCCTGCAGAAAATCTGGTTGAAGAACCAAATGATGCGGGGCCATTATCCTCACCATTTTCAGGTCGTGCCTCTCAGAATACTGAGAACTCTATTCTTCCCCCAGATTCAGAGGAAAAAGAATGTGTTTGGGATGCTTCTTTACCTCCCAGTGGCAATGTGAGTCCACATAGCAGTATTGATAGTACTGGTGTTGTCACAGCAATGAGCATAGTTAATAGTTGTTCCAGTACATATCGGAGTGATGCAATCACAAGTGATGGCATGCTTAGTATAGAAAGGAACTTCGATAGTATAAAAGGAAGTGTGAGGGGAGATTCACTTGAAAGTACAAAAACTAGTGCTAGTCGAGCAAGTGATAGCAGTGGGCTTAGTGATGACAGCAACTGGAGTAACATTACTGGCAGTGCCAATAAACCTCACAAAGGAAATGATCCTCGGTGGAAGGCTATTCTGGCCATTCGAGCACGGGATGGAATTTTGGGCATGAGTCATTTTAGGTTACTCAAACGACTTGGTTGTGGTGATATTGGAAGTGTATATCTCTCAGAGCTGAGTGGAACTCGGTGTTATTTTGCAATGAAAGTTATGGACAAGGCATCCCTAGCAAGCAGAAAGAAGCTGACTAGGGCACAGACAGAAAGGGAGATATTGCAGCTGCTGGACCATCCATTTTTGCCAACCTTGTACACACATTTTGAGACTGATAGATTCTCCTGTTTGGTAATGGAATACTGTCCAGGTGGCGATCTACACACTTTAAGGCAACGACAACCTGGAAAACATTTCTCAGAATATGCTGCACGGTATGCTTGTTCTTTCAAAAAATTATATTTATTGCCCTAAACTATTTATTCCTAGTTTTTCTTGATTTCTTCATGAAGATTTGCTTTCGTGCTATAGTAGTTGATTTGGTGATTGCATGTTTATGTGTATACACTCAAGTATCATTTACACAATTACTTCTTTCTTTTTATGTGTTAACGTTTTTGAACTGTTCCTTAATCTTCCACCTGGAGAGTTTTTTTACTAAAATAATTACTTAACTTCACAAAAGGAAGAAAGGAAAATGGAAGTATGGATGTGTAGCAAACACCTGCGTTTATGACTTCCCCTGGGTTTAATTTTCTTAATATATGATATGAATAAGTACATACTGAAATGTTAAAAATATTGATTTTAAAATTTTAACACTTATTGGTAGGGGCACATTGATTTTCTTTAAATTCCTTTTATTTTGCATTTTATTAAGAGATGAGTATGGTTTGATTATGTTTCCCATGCTTCCTCCAGAAAACTGAGTTTGTGAATACGTTGTCCCTCTTGATCATTACCCTTATTTTGCAAGTAATGGGAGAGAAAAAGTCATACATAAGTATTTAACTAGTATACCATTGGTTTTGGTATTCCATATAAGATTGTTTTACCTTCATCATTGTAAAACTTTGATTCCTGGAGTTGAGTAGAATTATGTGTATCTGTGTGTCTTGTGTGTATTTTGATATCAAACTGACATTCCTTTATGACAATGCAATTTCCAGGCTATTTGCATCATGATTACTTCATACTTCCTGTCAAAGTTTTCCTTAATTAAGTATCCTTTTCTTCATTAACTCTTGACTTCAACTGCATTTTCAAATAATAGGGTTGGTGCCTTCTATCATCCCAAAATTCATAAAAGTGCTCGCAAATTGCAATAGTCTCTTTGTTTTAGGGGACGGGTCGGGGCAAGGGGTGTTGGTTGCAGTATCTTTTAGAATTTGCTTAATACTAAAGTTAATGGTTTGATAAATGTAATTTCAGTTTTGAAAGTTCACTTTCTATCGTCTCTTCTTGCATGTGAACTTATTGTGGGCTTGACTTATGCCATGGCCAATGCTCAATAGGGGCCTATTCCTTCAAAATGCATTAGAAGTCATTGATAATTTCTCTCCTATTGTTGCTAGGTTTTTGCTTCATTTCTTTCAACCATCTTTGTTTTAATGCAATATATTGTCAATATCGTAAAAGCAAATGTGAATAACTGAGTGGCCAAGTGCCCCCCTAGTTGGCAACTCGGCATATATTTTTCAAGTTGATGTTAAATGATTATCTGTGCCCATTTGTCTCTAGGATCGGAAAATGTTTATAGCTAGTCATGCATGTTTGGAAACTTAATAGTGAGCTTTTCCTAGAAGTTATTCTTTTAAAAGGTCAGCTTCGTCAAACACCATATATCACCATTTAGGTTTATGTAGAATTAAAGAGGGAAAATTTGTTAGTAAGTTGTCTTAACTAGAGCTTGCTCTGCAATGTTCTCTTTTTTCCTCTTCTATTGTTATATCTTATCTGTGTTGACATGCATACAGGATAGGAAACTTTGTAGACTTGTAGTGCTGCTCATACTGAGTCAAAATTTGAATTGTGCCCGTAGATGTAGTACACAAGGCCAGCACTTTAATAATTGGGTAAATTGGAAAACTGTATGAATTGATGGTGACGAATTGCATGATTGGAGTGAATCACTCTTTCCAGCTTAATTATGCGATTCCAGTAATGTTTAATAAAATGGACAGTTACTTCTCTTTGAACCTAAAATGCACAATATGTCCAACCAATCCCTTTATAATTCAGTTTGATTGACCAACATGTAGTATTTCTTTACACGGTGGAGATTTAAGATCACTATACCTTCTTTTCTTGGAGGGGTTTTTCACCATTACTTATTTCTTGATATATTATGCTGAGCTTTCATATCTAGTTGATTTTAAATGTTTTTACTGTTGTATTTACTCTCATAAATGAGAAACAAAACTGGTGCCTGATCAGTGCGCTCTCTGTGGTATACGTAAATATGTATATGATCTGCCACACAAAGGTTTAGATGATTCACCATTGTCAACTCTGTATGTAGATTTTATGCTGCGGAGGTCCTCTTGGCCCTTGAATATCTTCATATGCTTGGAGTTGTCTACCGAGACCTTAAGCCTGAAAATGTACTGGTCCGAGATGATGGTCACATAATGCTCTCAGACTTCGATCTTTCCCTTAGATGTGCCGTTTCACCAACACTGATTAGAATCTCCTATGACGGTGACCCTTCAAAACGGGCCGGCGGTGCATTCTGCGTCCAGCCTGCTTGCATTGAGCCCTCATCAGTATGCATCCAACCTGCCTGTTTCATTCCTAGGATCTTCCCTCAGAAAAACAAGAAGTCAAGGAAGCCTCGAGCTGAACCTGGGTTACCATCCAGCACACTTCCAGAGCTGGTAGCTGAGCCTACTCAAGCTCGTTCTATGTCCTTTGTTGGAACCCATGAATATCTTGCCCCTGAAATTATCAAAGGTGAAGGTCATGGAAGTGCAGTTGATTGGTGGACATTTGGAATTTTTTTGCACGAACTACTATACGGCAAAACCCCTTTCAAAGGATCAGGCAACCGTGCTACACTGTTCAATGTAGTAGGCCAGCAGCTCAGATTTTCAGAATCGCCGGCAACCAGTTATGCCAGTAGGGATCTGATCAGGGGCTTGCTGGTGAAGGAGCCACAGCACCGCCTTGGGGTGAAAAGGGGTGCAACTGAGATCAAGCAGCACCCTTTCTTTGAGGGTGTGAACTGGGCTTTGATCAGGTGTAGCACACCGCCGGAAGTGCCAAGACCAGTGGAGGCTGAGCTGCCTGGGAAGTTTGGAGCAGTTGATCCTGTTGGGGTTGGCAGCGATAGTAAAAGGATGGTAGGCACTGACATCATGAAGTCTGGGGGTAAATATCTGGACTTTGAGTTCTTTTAGTCTGGCTTACTCAATCTGAATTAATCTGCTTTGTATTGTATTACCATCATCAGTTAATTCTAGGAAAAGCTAGCCTGCATTCCCATGATGCTTCACCTATTTACCAGCCTCAGCCTCAGCTCATTATGAAAAATTCCATTTCAATTGGAAATATGATACCTCAAGTTTAGAGTAGGATGGACATCATTGTCAATATCAGAATTGATATTGATAACTCCATAATTTAGTGTTTTACTACAGAATCCAGTTACTTGTCATTAAAGCTAAAGCTAATACTTAAGATTTTCCTTGGTGGTAAGTTTTCAGATAATGCCTATCTCTTAGCATCTTTTATCTCACTTCTTGATCCATTTCTTGTCTAATTCTTTTTCTTGATCAATCAAAAGGAATATGGATAAGATGTGAGAAGATGCTTAGTTTACATTTGGAGGCATTTATCTTATGCTATTCCTTCCTTGAGAGTGCACCAAAGGTGTGCATTATTTTGGTACACATTCCAATGTTCTCTGGCATTTTATTAAATACAGGATAATATTCATAACATGTCATTTTCTTAAATAAAAACTTGTGAAATTGGTGGAATGACATGCTGTCTCATAATTTATTGTCATAGCGTGACATAGAATTGTGAAACAAAAGACGACAGTCCAAAATTGGTACTAGTTTTTTAAAGCAGCACTTGAAGATAGACATTGATTCCTCAATCCTTTCAAGTCTACCCTACCCATTCATCAAGATTATTTTTTTTTTTAAGTCCCTCGTGCTCTTGTTCTCCTCACCCTTTAATGAAATTTTTGGAAGAAATTCCTGGGGCTACCGCAGTGTGATTGATACAATAAACTTTGGTGGATTCTTTTGGCACTTCCTCCCTCAAACCCAATCGCACACCCCTCCCTTTTAACTTTGCAGTAGAGGGGTGTAGTTAGAAAAGCAAAATAATTCACCATAAAAGATAATTTTTCCAAAAGATTTCGTTGATAATATTACTTTCTTGTACCACGCAAGCCAAGAGATATAATTCAGTTTTAAAAATTAATCCAACGCTAACAAAATGTATATCATTACAAAGTTTTGCTCTCTTAAAACAAATGATAATCATGTTTTTTTGTCTTTATAAGTCTAGCATTGACTTTGGTTAAAAAAAAATCAACTATCCAATAAGTAGCAAAGCCCTCAAGTGGGTCATGGATGAAATAGAAAAATTAAGAAAGTTGAGGTTCATAGGGCTCTCTCTCTCTCTCTATCAATTGCTTTTGAGTTTGGATGGGTTTGGTCCCCTTCTATTCACCGAAATAGATAGTTTGGATGTGAAAGTAAGGGCTTATGAATAGGATTCGCATTCCCAAATTCCAATTCCAATTCCTATGGTTGCTAAAATCAAACATTTGTGAGTTATAAAATCTTCATTTAATGATCTATCGGTCTTTCTATCTATCTTTTAGTGAAATAAAATCAAATATTGAGTTTTGGATTCTAGTTAGTTGGAAAGGAATCATTCTGTCGTATAAAATTTCGCAGGTACTGATGAGTTTTATAACTATCTTAGTATATTATTTTAATTGATTTTGTGGAATATAAAGGTTATGAGCTATCACTTTCTTCATACTAATCATCATCTTCATCACTATTTCCACTTTCATCATAGCAGCCTCAATGATTGTTCCACACCATTACTCTCACATTCATCAATGTCTCAATCATTAATTAGTTCATCACCTCTGGTGCACACTTTATTGGTTTGAAATTAAATTGTTATAATTTATCTAAAAATTATTTTATATCAAATATAATTTCGAAAACAATTTAAAGTTGCACTTATTAAAAAAAATCTACCGACCAAAAAATCAACCAAGTATAATGATTTCTCTTGCCGAAGACAAAACTAGCTTAATTCTAACAAAACCTGAATTAGACTTTGCTTTGATTATACTCTACACTCTTGGTGAAACTGAAAAAGACACCTCTCATTAAAACATACTAGGAGATTGAAACGAAGCCCAAAAAAGCATGATGCCTATAATTTATTGATATATTGAAATTTGCAATCCCCCAATACAATAATCCAAGCAATTCCCTATACATAGACAAAAGAAGATGATGGAACCACAAAATTCTTCATATTTACATTTTAGAATAGAACTGAAGAAAAGTGAGAGCAATAAGAGCTTGCCGCCAAAAAAATACCCAGCCCTTATGAAGATGGAGTACCTCAAAACCCAAAGAGAATGAATAAGTTATCTACTTGATGGCATAGGAACGGGTACATACTGACTCAAGAGCCTCAGTAAACAAGATAGAAAAACTTGCCAATGCCTGGAAAACTCCAGGCAAGCCTGTCTGTAGATTGTTGAGTGTCATGGCTCTTGTCACCTGTGCAGCCTTTGAATGCTTCACCATTTCGTCCTCCACACGGCGTTGGCAGGCTGCCAGTTCCAATTTTTTCTCAGCAAGAGGATCTCTGGCATCCAAGGCTGCGCCGTTTTCCGGCGCGGTGTCAGGAAGGCTGATACCTACCATGGAATATGAGTTGTAGAACTTCCTTTCTATGTTTCGCAGAGATGAAGCCTTTTTCTCAAGTTCCCTTGCTGCAGTTTCAGTGCGCTTCTTAATCTTGAGCTCTTCAGATTGTTTGCCAGAGATTACATGAACCACATTGACAAAGCTCTTGATGGCTTCTGATGCAACTGTGTCTGGGACACGGTCAAGAGCAAGCTTCCATTCATCACAGAAGGCAAATACTTCAGAGTGTTCTCTGTGGCTGTTGCCGTTGATGTTGTCATTGCTGACGGGAATAAAGCTAAGCTTGAACCAGCCATGTAGGGACAGGATGAAGTCCCGTTGGAATTTTATAAGGCGGCAAAAACTGGAGTGCCAGGCTGAAACAGCTGATTCAAGATCACGAGTTGCCTGCCGGTGCAGCTCAGAAGTTGAGTCCCCGGTGGATGATCGGTTCACTAGGCCGCGGACTTGCTGCACAATGTTGCTCTGAATTTCATGGTACTGATGCATTGATTTCCACATGTACATGAATCTACATTTAACACATCACAAAATAAGTCCACACCCAGAATCTAAGCACCCCCATGTTAATTCAGTCCTACATTATCAGGCAACTAACAGATGCACCCTTAAGACAAATTCTCAAGGCACTTCTCATGTGCCATTGAGGGTGTTAGAACTAAAACATCTTGGTATTTGGATCAAAAAGAAAAAGAATATAATTTCTTGGTTTAACCTACAGCATCTAGCAACCAGTCAATTAGTACAGAAGCAGTCAATAAGGGACAAAGCATAGTTACTTTCGATCTACCTAACTTCATCAATAAATTAGTTTTGCCGTAATGGGGCCTAAAATTTAAAGGGCACATAACATTTTGACAGGTTCATTTGTGGACCAAGGTGACAGATTTGAAGAGTACACAGTAGTTGGACAGTTGAGTACAAAGAGCACGTGCTTAACAGAGCAGAAGAAGAAGCAAGTTGCTCAGCAGAGCAGTGAGCCATAATGCTTTCAACTACCACAGCCAAGTAGTTCTCTAATCCGCACAGCATGTTTCACATGTGAGCAATCTAAATTTCTTTCCTTTCACATAAAATAGCAATAGTAATAAAATAATAAATCCTAGACGCACTCCTGAAACATTATGTTGAAGCAAACAAATCACTAAAACAACGCAGAATTAAGAGACTTACCCATGGCAGAGTTCAACAAGCTGAGGAACAAGATCAGAGTCCCTAAGACCATTGATGGAAGTTGAGGTGGTAGACACAGCTTGAGACGTGACAACAATTAGAGACTGCAGCCTTGTTATGGCAGCCTTGGTTTTGTGCAGCTTTGTTTCATCTTCCCCTTTGTATTCCTGGCTCTGCAGAACTGACAATTTCTTTTCGTATTCAATCTTCACACCTTCTCTAGCCTAAATACAATAAGAATTTGAATCTGCATCAGCACATGTCGTTTTGATACTACAGAAACATCCCATTTTGGGGAAGTTAATCTACATAACGGAAATACAGCAGAGAATTCTTCAAATATATAGTACAGCAGAAAGTCATTTGTTCTTAATGCTCAATATTTATCAACTTTAATCGAATTTTAATCTAAAATAAGCATAAAATTTGAAGGAACATTACAGGTTTACAGTAACTTAATATTCTAGACAAATTAATTAAAAAATAATACTTTTTTTTTTTTTTTTCTGTTTTAAGAAAAGTGATAAGCAATTGTCACTTTTCCTGTATCGAAAGACTGAACATTTTCAAGTTGTACGAGGGCATTTTAGTGATTTCACACACGGTAGAAATAAAAAAATGGGAAAATTATACCGAAAGAGTCTCATTAAGATAAGGACAGCCGTCCAAATCAGGACATTATCCAGAATGATACGGTGGCAGGAAAGAAAGTTGTTTCCAACACAGCCCACAGGGGCATTTTGGACAATTTATCCGGCAACGAAAGAGAGGTCCTTTTACACTCAACAGTCAAACACTGCGGTGGACTTACGCTACCCACATGAGTGGACATCCTAGTCATTTCCTTTGACCTTTTACGTCACGAATTAAATTAATTATTAACAGAGAAATTAAACGAAAATTATTACCTTCACTTCCCCGTAGAGCTTCTTCTCCCAAGCCAATAGCCGGTCCAAGGAGGAGCACAGGCTCTTCGGACCGTCCGGTTGTTCGAGCGAACCGGTGTCAAGCCGATACTTAACCGCCAATGGCGGTTTTGAGGTCCAGCTCGAGCTCAAGTTGCTCAATATGCTACTTGAGTGATACACAGTTTCTGCAATTCAATCAAACAATGTTGGAATCGTCGAATTCGAATCAATTTGAAATCTTAATCATTAAATAATCAATTCAAATACAAACGTATTAACGAAATTGATAAGAATGGAAGAAAACTTGAGTCCCAATTGGTTTTGGATTATGCTTGAAATTCAGCAAAATTTACGACCAACAATCACTTTTCAAAATTTCCCGCACTTTCTGGATAACCAAACAGACCCATAGAAGGAAAAACTTACTCCTCAATTGGCGGAAACTTCTATCAAGCTGAGCTCTGCTGATCTCGAGCATCTCTGATACCTGATCTCCAGCTGCCGCTGCCTTGTCGAAGTTCTCTTTAATGGCTTCAACGATCTCCTTCAAGTCTTTGTGCCTCACCACCATTTTCATGTCCATCATCTCACCAGTTGGGTAGCTCGCCGACGATCCCGCATCATCGGACTTCTCCGTTTTGCTGGGTGCCCTGTACATTTTTGGCGCCGCCGTTGTCGTTGACGCTCCGGTAACAGACTCCGCCCGCACCGATGACCCGAAATTCGACCGTGTCCCGATCTCGGACCTCGAATCTGCATCATCATCGTCTTCCTCTTCCTCGGAAGAACTCGTTGTGCTGTAGTGGTCCCCCCACTCGCTGCATTGAACCTCTTCGCGCTCTGTCTCAGTGTACTCGTGATTCTGATGATTCTTCTGGGTTTGAAGCAGGTCGGGTTTTCCATGGAAGAAGTCGTATTCGGATCTTTCGGTATCTTCATCGTCGAAATCTTCGGTTTCCAGGTGATGGCTACGGTATTCTTCCGATTTCTCATGCTGGGGTTGTTGGGTTTGAGCTCGATTTCGAAAATATTCGGAGCTGGGAGGTGAAGGAGGATAGAAATTCTCCCAGTTCCAAACAGAGGAAGCTTGAGAGGGCGTGCCTGAATAGGTAGAATTTGCTTGGTACGCAGTGGGCAAGAAGCTAGAAGGGAAATTCGATCTCTGGCTTTGAGGGGAAGAAGAAGGGCTGGATTCAGACAGAATGTGGGGGAGCTTAGGCGGTGGCGGCTTGCGGCGGCGGTTACCGGAAGCGGTGCCAGAAGAAGAGAGGATATGAGGGAGTTTCGAACTGGCTATGGTGGGCGAAGGAGAGGGAGAAAATAGTGGAGGTGGAGGAGGGTGGAGAGAAGGGGACGGAGATGGAATATGCAAAGGTGGAGGATGATTAGGAGTGGTGGCTTTGGTGCTGACGGCGGGGGCGGGGGTTGCGTGGAGGAAAACAGCTGGGGTGTTGTCGGAGACGGTGAGGGGTTCACCAGTAGCGAAGGTAACGAAAGCAGAACCGGTGAGGCGAAGCGAGCGGCAATAGTCAGAGTGGGCAGCGGCGAGGTGGTGGCGGGCATAGACAGCCTCCTTCATAAGGCGGCGCCGCTCCTTGCACCGCCGCACAGTGTCCTCGTTGTCCAGCTTCGACGCCGTGCAACCCATTAATAAAACTATCTCTACCTATATTACGAATAGAAGGAATAAATGCAGCCAATAGCGGCGGTTGTAACGGTGGCGCGCCTATTAAAAGGCGGTGGCGCCTGATTTGAGTTGTGAAAGAAGAAAGAATAAAGGGGAAGAAGTGTTATATTGAGTTATTGACTATTGAGATGTGGTTGGGTTTTGGAGTAATGGAGGACCTTACTGTTCCTGTTCACTCCACAAGTGAAGTGAAAGTGCCAATCATGGCACGTTTTTTCTTTGTAGTTTCTCTCATTTTCTTCTTTTCTCTATTTTGTTTGTATCCACCGTTTTGTTTGGTAATAAGAATAGTAATTATAATTAATCAAAGTTGATTTAATTTAATAGCTTTACATATGTATATTCAATAAGATGAGCTGATAATCAAAGATCAATAGATTTTTTTTTCATAAATATAATAAAAATATAAACTTTTTAATATTAATTCACATCATATAAAAAATAATTAATTTTGTTGATAATTTAATAGCTTTCTTTATTGTTGATGTTGATCATATCAAATTGAGATTTTGATTTGATTTAAATAATGAGTGGTGCAGAAGAAGGGTAGGGTATTCTTTGTTTTTGTTAGGAGAAGGGTAGGAGTGGGATGGGGAAGGAGATTATATTAAGATTAGAGATTATGAAGTGCAAATTGTGTGGGCCAATTGGGTTGTGCTCATTGAATCTAAGGCTATAACCAAAAAGTGCACATTTTGTATCTATGCCTTTTTCCTCTCTTGTCTGCTTTATGGATCGATAATATATTGCTTCATTTAACTAATTATTTGCTTTCTATTATCTTTGCCAACTACTTTCATAAATATTAATAGCATAAAGTCTTTGTGATTTAGATTTTGCCCCCTGCCAAAGGAAATGCTATTTGATCATCTATGTATTGTCAATTCTCTTTGGATGCCAAGAACATGTTGGAATTTTTTAGTTATAAGATTCCATGACTTTGACAAAACCATATTTTAAATGATTATATACTCAACAAGTCATTCTAAAATGGCAAGTGTTTATTTAATAGTTAAGTGTTAACTCTCTTTTTAAAATAATAAAATCTTATAAAATCACATCTAATCTTTTATAATTTTACTTTGGGCTCTACTTAATTTTCAAATGAAATAATAATTTTTAAAAAAATATCATAAATAAAGACACAAATTTTTTAATATTAATTCAAGCATATAAAAAATAAAATTTTTTTTTTTTAAGTTACATTGCTGTACTTGACAAAAATTATTAGACTATAAAGACAAAGTTACAAATAATCATTCAAAATTCTTTATTCTTAGGGAAGGCAACATTGATATATATCACTATCTTGCAACCAAACAGAAATGGACATGTTGTTCCTAATTGATTAACCCAAACAATGCAACAAAAAATGCCCAGCTGTATAGTCCCAATATGATTGCTTTTGGGTTCAATAGGATATTGTGAAAATGCAATTATGATCTCACATTTCATTCCCAAATCATTCAATTTAAGTAAAATTATCATCATAGATTAACATATATATATTTTTTATCTCATAACTTTCATAAACACTATCTCACTTTATTTTTATTGGTAGAAAAATTAAAATAATATAACAAGTATTAATAAAAATATTTTAAATACATTCTTCATGAGTAAGACAGCCCTTTCCTTCTTTTATGTTATACAACAAAATCTAGTTGGCATAGTCTAGAAAAAGTGTGGAGACAGATAAAAAAGGGAATTATAAGTACATGGCCACTAAATTTTAGGGCCACGATTTTGCAAACTTTGCATTGCAGCAACCACTAGCATATATAGTAACTAATATTTTGTCCTAGAATGTAAAGAGAATATCAACAAAGGGCTGCAAGCACAATATTATCTTTTCCTAGTTTTCAACATCTAAGAGCTTCTTTTGACAAAAAAAGCATGGAAATAGAAATTTGTCAAAATTCATATTTAATCGTATCTTATATCATGTTTAAAAAATTTAGAGATGACATAGACAAATATAAACTATTAGATACATATCGATTAATCTTTAACTGCATTGCACCAAATCCAGTTTAAATAAGATATAAACGAAAATAAATATTTCCTCGAGATTCAAGACCAACGCTTCCTTTTTATCTTAAAAAAAATTCTCTAAATTGATCACTTGATCATGATCTTTGATCCATTCCAATTTCCTCCATTGGTTTCTTCCTTTAAAAATTGTGCATAACAAAGCATGGCAATAGGAAGACATTCTCTGATAAGTGGGATATTTTGATATGGTCCAAAGTGGAAGCTTTAGAAGTAAAAGCAAATGACAAAAGAAATATAGTGAGAGATGAAAGGGTCTTTCTCTTTCTCAACTTTTTTTCTAAGTGTCTTAATCGTTGCACCCAAGCTTCCACACACCACATGCACATCGTTTTCTCCATTTCTTTTAAAGCACCGTTAAAGTTAACAGAATAATAACGGAGTGAAAAGGTTTCTTTTTGATCTTGCTTTGATCTTTCCAAATCGGAATCCCACATACACAAAAATTAAAGATCATGGAATGGGAATCCACCCAGCTTTGCTCACTTGGACTTGGACAGTATCTGGTTCTTCACAAAAACAGATATATTAACATTGCTATCAAAATATTCTTTCACAAATCTTCACCTTCACATTCACATTTACCATATTTTTTTTTTTTGGTAAAAATTAAATTCGATAAATTTATCAATGTTAATGTTAATTTTAAAGTTTAGAGAGTATTTATAAAATGACTTATAAATTGTTTATTAACGACATTATTACATTAAGGGAAGGGTTTGAATTAATTTTGTTCCTTATCAATTGGACCACTTATATTAGCTATTTTCACTATACTAATTTTTTTTTTTTATAAATTATTTGTATTTAATGTCATATTAAATATTAACTAAGGAAAATATTTTCATCTTATCCTTCATTTCTTTTCCCCTTTTTCTTGATAGAATTATGTGGGCTTTGATATCAAGAAAACAACCGATTCAACAGCAATTTTTAAGCCTCTGTATCTCTGATATCGGTTGTTCTTAACGGATTAGGTATCAAAGGTTTCGAATGGCAGCGCGGTTATATATGATTCCATATCTGCCAATCAAATGATGCCACTTAGCCCTAGTAGAAAGTTATTTCTTTGGACGTTAATAATCCCTCATCCCTAATAGATTAATCTAAACCCAACATTTCATATAAAAAAAAAAAAAAAACAACCTTCACAAATCTCAATTATATATTCTTTCCATAGAAGAGGACAAAACCATCTTTTGAGTATATAACTCTTCTTTAGATGAATAATATTCTCACACTTTTTAATATTTTACACTCTTTTATATTTAAAATAAAAACAATAACCAATAAATTTCGAGATGCGTCAATTTCTTTCACATGCATGAGAGGAACCTATTTCTTATGAGAAAATCTTTCTAATAAACTTTAAAGTTTAAAGTAAAATTACCACATGCTTAGACATTCAACTTCAAAAGCAATTCATTCAATAAAAGAAAACAATTACATTGATTGGTTTTTGGATCTCTGAGGATAGTAACTCTGTTTTCTTCTCTCGTGCACAACATATGTTAGATTTTGGGTCAGCAAATAGATCTTGTTATAAACTAAACTCCCAAGAATTGCTTAAAAAGCTGCGATGATAAACTATAAAATATTATCCCTAATTTTGGGTGTTACTGAGGAAGGAGGCAGCCCTATAAAAGCTATGTGGTGGGGCAGCAATCCAAAAAAAATGATCCAATTGTTTCCTTCCAAAAAGGCAAACGGTGGGACAACCCCTTTATATACCCTTACTCTATTCAGCTCCAAGTTTCCGAATAGGACCATTAAATCCATCAATTATTTTCCTAGAGTGGGGCTAATTCACACACTTGGGCACAGAGCACAGGCATCATAGAATATCAAAGATATCATGGAACGGCTTGTCGTGTTGTTACATGCAAAATATCCATGTTGAAATCCGAGTAGTAGTAGCTCAAGAAAAAGAAACAAAGAATGATATTGACCCAAGAACATTGAGCAGACACCAACATAGGGAGGGCAACATGTGATTATCTCTTTTATTTTATTATGCTGTCTTTCTTGTTTTCTTGATAAGAATGACAAATGAGAGAAAGAAGTTCATAGAAGAGAGAAGACACAGCAGAACCCATATTTCCCTTTTCTCACCTTCACAATCTCCATAGACTGAACATCTGAACTGTCAAAAATTTCAGAATCCTAGTTTAAAACACAAGTCACATTTTTGGCTGATTCATCAAAACAACGAGGTATTCTTATCAGAATAGTACATTGGCTGGTGATACCAACCATGAATTTACACAAATCTATCATTCCCATGACTCTGCTCAGCCTTAGCATTGAAAGAGGAAACGAAAAAAACTAGAAAAGGCAAGCAAAAGTATGTGAAAGCATAGAAAAACTGTTGAAAAGCAAGAACTATGAATACTATTTTTTCAATTTTTTTCCCACATGGGGCATACTCCACACAGACCAAGAGGATGACTCATCTGTTGGTGCTGTGTGGGGACCACCACGTTTTCTTGCATAACAGCTAGCAAGGGAGAAAAAAAAGGAAAGGATCTGGTTGTGTCAAACAAAATATACAGAAATAATCATCCGTTGGCTGAATTCTGATGAAACTAACTATAACTAAACTAGTAGCTGAGAGAACCTTTCTACCTGACAACACCATCAGCTGTGAGCTGGCACGTGTCATCACTAGTGCTTCCATACTTCCAGTCACAACCACACATAGCAAGAGAAACATAACATGCTCTGGCAGTGTATCCTCGTGCTTTATGAAGAACGGAGTGCACACTATTTCTCATTAGGGAAACCGAAATCTCCAAAAAGACCCTGAATCATAAAAGGGAACCAATCAATAAATGCTCACCTACATGTCTCCCTGACACTTCCATATTGCATTAAATAAATAAGAGGAAAGGTAATATACATATCCTGTCATGTCAACATCTTTATATTTTCTGTTCTTAAACTTTAATTTTAGAAACAGAATCCAACTTATGTAGTCATCCCCCCTCCACCTAAAAATGTTGCATATTAACCCACCTAGTCATATCTGAATGCTTCATCCATTTCAAAACCAGGTATTATAGTTTCAGAGGCGCAATCAGAGGTGAGGTTGTGGGTTTTATAGGGAATATAGTCCAGGGGACAGGACATAATAAACAATGGTTAACTCTGGAATATCAATCAGGGGTCATTCCTAGCAGTAAGCATACAAATTCATAATCTCACTATTGAATCGGACTCTCTTATCGCTTCAACAAGAAGAGTTACAAGAAACTCACCCTTGGAGTACCTTGATGTATGCAGGTTGCAAATGATGAAGCTGAGAGCAGTCAAAGTCCGGCATACATATAGAGAAGAAATCAAGTAGCAGATGTTCTAGCTAAAAGAGGTCTAAACCTGAGAGAAGACCTTGCTAATTGTCATTCAGTACCATATTTATGCCTATTAAGTTCGTGCAGACAGTAAAGGAACTTTGTTCCCAATACTTTTTATTATTCCATAGCTTCATGAATTCCAGTTTTAACAAAAAAAGAAAAAAACAGAAAAATTCTTGATGCGTTAAGAGTCTTCAACGATTACCAAAAACAATTTGGTCTGTTAACAGCCAGCAAGACTTCAACGACAGTTGGAGAGGCTGAGATGAAATAAGTTTGCAATATGTCATAAGACTATCTCATCAGCTACGAGTATTGGTTAATATGGTATGCTACGCTATTCCCTTTCCATGTCGTAATAAGACATTTTTACCAACTTAGTACACACGACAAAACAAAGATCAGAAAGAACATACCAATGCATCATTGATTGCATAAGCCACACAGTAGTGCTCCTGAAAAGAGTAAATGACAAAAATTCAGAAAAGTAGTTGGTAACGTAACAACAATAATAGAGGAACTCTTCATTAATGACTGACGAGGCATGTTTCCGAGTGAAATATTATGGATCATCCAACAACCATTTGAGAGGTGGGCAAGCCTCCAACAACTGAATCGATGATTAATTTTCTTTTTGTGCAACACTGAGCAATGGCCACTACCACCATGCCCTAAAACCGTAGCCCCACTCTATTAACTATTTGGTCCATATCTCCATATTCACCATTCAAAGGCCCTACTCATGTTATAACTAACAGACCCTAGGCACTTTTGATGCCTTTCAACAACATGAAAAGAAATGGACTCACCTGCATCATATGCCACTCTTCAAATTCATCGAACAATTCCAGCCGTTCAATCCTAATCAGTAAAATATCTTCAATTAGTATATTTTGACATATTCTGCAAAAGAAATGGTTCGATAAAAAGAACAAAGATGGATGAAGAAACAGGGAATGAACTGCCTTTTATGCCAAAAGACAAAATTCAGAATCTAATAAAATTAAGAAGTTCCATCATATCACAATCATAAGTTCTTTGCAAAATAGAGTATTGAGTATGGATAAAAGTTAAGTAGAAAGGAATCCCACAAAACGGATAAAAGTTAATAGAAGCACTGTGTTTGTAGAATAGAGTTTTAAAATAAATGAAAGCCATACTAAATTGAAAACACGCAGCACATAATGTTGTTGTCTTGTAAGCGTATAATCTATATTACTTGAATATGCCCATCGCATCAAATATTGGTCAATAGATTATAGATAACTCTTAGCATCAAAAGGACAACCGACATGGAAGAATTTGTAAATTTAGTATGCTAATTGTAAAAGTTTTATTGAGCAAAATACCTCCGTTTTTCCTGAGGATCAATGAAATCACTATACACTTTCAGCATGTCCCAGGCAACAGCCCTCTGATACTCACATAAATAAATATCATAAGAGTATTAGTACATTTCTGACACAATAACTATGTTGCATAAGACCTGAGGACAAATTCATAGAAAAATTAACATCAACAGAACTTGAAAATGCAAGACCGTAGTCAAATCTCAAAAGGCAATAACAATCTTGCTGATATTTCAAATACGAGTCACATACCATCTCCAACTATGTAATTCATTGCTTCAAGAGAAAAGAAACAGAAGGCTCTTACATACCATGTACAAGGCATTCTTTCTTAAAGAAAATAAAAGATGTAATGGAAATTGCATATTATGGGTTACACTATGAAATTGTGATCATGATACTGAGAAGGAAAATGACTGTGACAACATGACATCAAGAAATCCCTCAGTGAGAACTTTTCAGTCAGCAATACTTTAAATGGGTGATTGAATGTGCCATAGTCAACTCTTAGTAATAGATATCTGTTAGTCTACAACATACTCTGGCTTTTCATGCTTAGGTAACCCTCCTTTCCTCATTTAGTAGGTTTACCACACAAAAAACTGCATCACATACCAAAGACAGCAAATATATATAATATTGTAGGGGGAAAAAAAAAGAAAGAAAGAAGATGCTTCAGTTTCAGTCCCAGAAATATAAATTCTAGGACATACCTGCCATCCTTGGTCCAGAAACAACCTTTCTTTTGCAAGCAAAGTGGGTGTATCATTAATACCCAAGAGAGCACAACCTCGACTCTGAAAGAAAAGTGGAAAGACAAATTGTTTTACCATTTAATATGCATGTAAGCATTTAGCTATTATCAATGTATGTATCTCTTTAAAAATATTTTCTGAGTAACATGAAATGCGGTTTTTCTTTATCTTCCTTTTGTCCTTCAAATAAAGTTATACTGGTTCCACATACCATTGACAAACCTGAAAGTTCTTTCTTCTAAAACCACTTTGTGTGTTTGGATTAAATTTAGGAAGCCATAACATAAGTATGATTTTCAAGGAAAAAATAAAAGCATGTGAGAGTGTGATATAGAAACTTAGGGTCATCTCAGTATAAAACAATAAGATGTATAAGCACAGACAGAACATGCATGCCCACGTGTATAATGATAATGATTAAAAAAATACGAAAGAACATATACATGTGTTTGTGTGAGTGTGTAGAAATTTCTCTTTAGAGTTCAAATATTTTCAATTCTAATATCAAAATCTTCTAATAAAATAAACATAAGAAAAGAAATTTTAGTATCATATACATCCAAATTTCTGATCATCTGTTGCCCAAAAGCATCATCTGGGTGGATCTGTTAACAAAAGTGCAAATAAAGTAAAGATGTTACTTTGTTTCCATAAAATATTGAAAATATCAGTAGAAATTAGACATTGGTACATAGACGAGAAAAAAAGCAATCAAGAAGCCTGTAACCTGCTCATATAGAAAGAATACTGCTGTGCTAAACGTTTGTGAAGCCCAGCCAACAATTGCACGACTTGAATCAGGATCCAAGTATATCAAGACACATTCTGCAATTATGAAAGTTGGCAGACTGATAATAATATTAGAATGGAGCAATTCAATCATTCCTTAGTCATTAAAGGAATCACATTTTATTAAAAATAATTAAAAATCCACTGCCACACACATACATTGATCTGACACCATAAAAATATGAAAAAAAGTAAGTAAATACAAAAATAAAAATAAAAATGAAATCCTCTTACATATGAGTCCTCTTTAGCATCTATAAGGACAGAAATCAATCACTGCCTTAATATAACAGTCTTTTTAAGAGGTTATCACATGAAACCATCAATACAAATTGTGAATGAGAATTCTTATCTTGAACATTAGTTTCTTATTCTCTTTTCAATTTAGCTGGGCATGTAATTGCATACTGTATAAGTTGATAGAAAGTATAGCCTTCCAGTTACAGAATGTGGATGTAATTTGTTATTTGGATCATCCTCTATTTTAGAAAATTCAGATTCTATGAGTTCTGATCATCTTATTCCCACCTTTCCTAGTAGGTATCAGTGCCTTCTAACATTTTGTTAGTTGAACTAAACAAAAAGAGAAGGTAATGGATAGGGACTAGGGAGAGGTGACTTTCAATACATACCTTGGATCCATATTAGCAAGAGCTATAATATCATTTAATTTTTGTATATCACGCAAATCTACAGGGAGAAGTTTGTAGTGGTCACTGAGCACTTCTCCTTTCTCTGCAAAGAATAGAAGACATACAGAGCAAGGGTTCAGAATGATTTTATTACCAAATGCTGTAAGTTAAATTGGTTCTACAACGCTTTTAGTTTTTACACTACAGGCCTGGCAACAAAATTATAGCAACTAAATTTTTCTAAGAATAAATTCAGTCTATTTAGGAAAATAATCTGTGGTTTAATGTATCTGGGAAGGGGTAGGAGCAGGTTGTGGTGTTTCCAAGGGCTATATTGCATTTGCATCTTGGCATTGTTTTCATTTCTTGTAAATCAACACCTAACTTGTGGGTTCTTACTCCTGTATTCCACTTGTTCTCTATTGAATCAATTAAGTGTTTTCAACTATCCATATTCCAAAGTAATAAACGAATAAAATGCTTTAATAATTTCTTTCATCATGCCCTTTAAGAAACTAGAATACCTCTTAACCACCATAATCTCTCTTTGCAACCCAATACCCTATTCATTATCTTAGACATTTCAAAGGGTTCAAGATCAACTTTTTTCACCAAGCATATAAACACAACTGCAGAAATGATAATGCACATATGGTCCAGCATTTTCTTTCCTTCTACAAAAGAAGAAATTTTTGTTAAAGAAAGTAAAGATAGAATATATGTCCATGCCAAGGCCATCCAAACTGCTATTCACAGTCAATGCCTCAAAACTCAAAGAGATACAGTTTTCATCCAAAACATTTTTAAACATGCATAAGCAGAAGTTTCCAAAAATGAACATATTACAAATTTTCCTTATTCTGCCAGTGTTTCTCAAAATCCTACTTTTCTTCTTGCCCCATGATCAATTCTTTCCTCTACCAGTCTACCCCAAAACCCAAGCCCACCAGGCCATAGTACATCTCAGTAATATAAAAATATAAAGCATCAAAGAATGCACCATGCTTATGTAGCATCAGATCCAGCATTTCTTACCTCTTGATATGGCTGCTGTTACTCCAACTTTGTTCCTCAACTCACTGCAAGTTTCAATAAGTGCCGCCTTCTTGCTAGTTACCTAAATCATGAAAACAACACTTCATTGATTTTCTCTACTGGTTACAGTTAAGATTCACTAACTAAAAGAAGCTTTTCTTCTTTTTTCAGTTAGGTAGATATTTGAACCAGATAGTACACACATAATGGAACGTGAAGATGTGCCAGGTGTAAATTTTGTTGTACAAAGTATGCAAAGTTAATTCAACACAAGGCACCATAAGCAAATAGATCAAAACAGATTAGCATTGCTTGAAAAAAAAAAAAAATAGCATTGGCAACAAAACCCATGATAGGAGAACCAGAGTCAAGAATTACCTCCTTAAAATCCAGTTCCACATATAAATATGGTGCTTTCCCCTCGTCCTGCCAAGAAAATTCATCAAAATAAGACAAGGAAAATCTAGAGAAGGAATGAGAACACAACTGCGAGTTGTAAATTTTTTTTTAAAAAAAAAAGGCCAAAGGCCAAGAGACAGTTTTACAACAATATCTTTATTATTACGTAAAAGGTGACCTCGATTTCAATTCCATCAATCACTTCCACAATTTTGTTACAACAAATTGTAAGTCAAAATTGTCCATTATTGAAATTGATTACTGGGTCAAGGAGTCATGTAATATAGTTCTATATATCTATTCACCCATATTAACAAATCTTTTTATCCATTCTCTCATGCTTTGTGTTAAATTCTGTATTTAGCCCATACAGTTATGAAAGGTTGCATTCCACATTAATATCTCTTTTCTCTTTTAGAGGGTTTTCCACAATGCACATTCTCAAAATTTTGACATGTGGCACTGCTAAAATGCACTCCCTTCTTTAAGATCTAAAGCTTTAAAATTTAAAATTTGAATTGAAATTTTGGTAATTCTGTGTAATTCCATGTTTTTATAAACACAGGGTAATTCTAGTATCTCTCTAAACGCTGCACAAAAAACCTAAGTTTTAAATCAACTTGTCCTTGAAACTCAAACAAGTTTGTCTTGAAAGTGCTAAGAGTATAACATGTCCTTGACTTCTCAAAATCTCAAGAGATTAAAACTGTAACATATACATGCTGGTAGGTTGGAATCACCTTTTAAAACTAAATAAAAATCTCCTTACTTTCTGGGAAAACCCAAAGGATTAATTCTTGCATAGTTTTATTTATTTCCTTGTTTCTATGCAACAACTTCAAAGCCAATATTAATTCATACCAACCCTTCAGTTCACTTAACCATTCTCCAGGACTAAAAGTGAACATATAGTTCTATCTAAAAAACTGAAGTAAACCAAGCTTGAAGTACAACTTGCATAGTACTTGTGACGACTCACAAGGAAACTCAGGCACCTGCAACTGAAAATAGGTTGTGTCAAACCCAGCTCCAAGTGATAGTATCTGCTTCTTTGTAGAGTCATCTTTGTCTGTCTTCTTCTCAACATCAAGAAACTGATAGAGAAGTTTCCGGAGAACAGCCCAACGAGCAAAGTAACCTTTATGGTCACAGACAGTAATAAGGATGTTAACAGACTGTTGAGAAGTTAAAGGATAATTAAAGTACCAAATTTCAACAATTAAATTTGTTCAAAAAACTAAATGCTACCGCGGTTAATAATTGGTGATCTCCTCACATGCCTTCTGACAAATAAGTGGATGTAGTCATCTTTCATGTATCCCTTCTTCACACAAGACCTGTACCCACTATATAATTAGTAAATATTCATCACTCATAATAGCATATATAATTTGTTTAAACTCTGATGAAAGCTTAAAAAAAGAAAGAAAAAGATCAAATATACAAAGCAATATACAAATTCAGATATACGATATTACTTTTCCTTTCTAATGCAGGTGAATTTTCAAGACGCACATTGTAAAGATATTCTACAGCGGACCAAGTCCATCATGATAGCACATCTGAGTTTATAAGCTCAATCATACTCCATATTCAAAACAGCCAATATGCATTACTGTTCACAACAACCAAACACATAAAACATGGAAATTAATACAAAACAGCTTCACATACTAAATCCCATATGTCCAATCAAGCTATTCCGAATGCAACTAAGAGTAATTCTAGATTAGATTGTAGAAGGAATAGGCACTTGTTGATTAAAAAAAGAGAAAACTTTGAGGTAGAAAAATTAGGAAAAAAAAAAAAAACAGAAATGGAGATGCCCGCACAATTTACTGGCTGAAGCGTCGTCATTGGTGGCTTGCACAGCTGCTCTATTGCTATGTGAATCGAGAACTGGGTCCGCCATCGTTCTGCTACCCTTCGCAGCTGAAGACGCAGAAAGAGACAGAATCTAGAAGAGACGGAAATTAGCGACTTTCTTCCTGAGACGGTGGCAAATGGAGACGATCTACAAGTTAAATTATTATATCGTGTATTTCTTTTATAAAAAATATATTATATATTATATATTATGCATTTCAGTTCAATTACATCTTATGCTTTATGTAAGATCATTTTCTCATTTTATTTTTTGATAACCTAGTAAAATCATTTTATTTTTTTTTTGATAACGAAATCATTTTACTAAGTTTATATCATTTTATATATTACGAATTTTAATTGAATATGGGCCAATAAAAACAATTTTGAAATTATCTTACTTTTTATTTTGTTTTTAGTAAATAAATAAATAACATATCTTTGAGTCAAATAACTTAACAAAAAACAACTTGATTATATATCTAAATAAATATGCCAACAAGTCAAGAGTTTTATATTAATGTCTTTATACAAACGAAAAATTATTAAGGAAATTATGTAAATTAATTTTATAGTATTTACCATTTTTATTTGATATATGTTATTCTAATAATAATGTAACTTTAGTATTATAAAGTTATTTTGTTTATGCATAATATTTTTCTTGGACATTACAAAGGCAACTCAGTTTATTTATCAAATACATATAATATTTATTCTATTAATATATATGTAATCATAATGTTTAAAATTAAATGAAATAAATAATACTGAAATTTATTTAACATATTTTTATTAATATAAGAGAAACTAAATTAAGATTAATCTATAAAATTAAATGATTTTTTTGGATATATATTGTGAGTAGGCTATATTTTAAACGAAGAGGCTTGATTATGATAGGCTCGGTCCGGCACTTGTATTATTTTGGAAGTTGCAAAAATACGTCGAAACCCCTGCTCGGAGGACCTCCACTTCTTCAGGCTCGTTGAACCTTTTCCAATTCAAATCCTGAACTAACCCTAAAACTCTTCACAAATTTTCCTTCACACTGCAGATTTCTCAAACCCTAGCTTTCTTAATTCTAGGCTCTATCCCATTGTTTCTCTGATTCCTCTTATTGGGCTTTTACTCTGAGATGGATATTGAACAAAAGCAAGCTGAGCTGATCGATCACTTCGTCAAACAAGCCTCTGCTGCCAAAGGTTCGGCGCTTGGTTCAGTGGTTGTTGAAGCCACTTCTCACCCTTCGCTCTTCGCTTTCTCTGAGATTCTGGCGGTTCCCCGTGTTATTGAGGTTCGTATTTCATGGGACAGCCATTGATCTTTGTTTCAGAGTTCTCTCTTACTCATGATTCTCAGTTTATTTTTTTTTGGTCAAATTGAGCTTTTATTTGCTTAGAAGTACATACACTCACCCTTTGTACCAAGAAAGAAAAAACACAATTCCATATTTTTATGTTTATTTTTTAATTCTTATGAGTAACTTTTTAAAGTGGCACTCCTTTTCTCATTGCTCTTTCGTCCATATGATTTGATAACTGGATTATTCACTCATGAAATTGTGCAGCTTGAAGGAACTGAAAATTCAGTCTACCTTGACTTGCTTCGATTGTTTGCACATGGCACTTGGAGTGACTATAAGTGTAAGCTCAGTAGATTTATGTTTCTTCTTTAACTTGTTTTGGGTGGTAATTTCTTCTTCTAAATAGTTATAAGATATGGTGTTCTTTGTGTATAATGGATATTTTAATTGCTGTTAAGTCAATTTGATAATAATAAAAATAATATATGAACTATTAAACAAGTACGCGTGGTCCACAGGTAACGCTGGTCGTCTTCCTCAATTGATACCCGATCAGATCCTCAAGCTAAAGCAACTTACAGTTCTTACACTGGCCGAGACAAACAAGGTACTAGCTTAGTTGTCAAATTCTCATAGATTTAGATAATCAGTGTCTATCTGGACCTACTGATATGCTTGACTTAATTATTCTAAGTAATTACTGATAGGTTGCATTAAGTGCTACAAAACAATGAGTCACCATGTAGCCTGATCTGGATGAGCTTCTTGTCTTTTATTTCTATTAGTGAATAGTGAAAGTTGATTTATAACTTTCAGGTATATCTATTAATTTTGTTTTGATTTGGGGGAATGATCACTCTGGCTGTGTTGTGTCTATTGCAACCTTTGTTTCTAGTGGGCCTCTTCCCCTGTCCTTCATCCCTAAATGAACAAGAATAGTATGCAGGTGCTAAGTTGAGATACTTCTGACATGCTAACTGTAGGTGTTTAAATTACTGTTTTTGGTTATGATAATTTTTAGTGCTTGTTAAAAAGGGGAAATGCTGTGTAAGGAAGTTGGACGAAGTTAAAACTCATAGATGCCTTATACATACTGAAATCGGGTGAATTTGGTTGTGGTGTCATCTTAATTTAATTGATGTAATCTATTTGTCGATGAAGAGCTGTTTCAGTGTGTGTTTGTTCTTTTAATTCTCGAATCTCAATTATTGGTTTGGATATATTGCATAGATAGATTTTTAGTGATCAATGTTTACACAATTTCATGTAATGTAATTTTCACAAATTCACAATATTACAACCTTGTCCTCTTGGCCTAGAGTCAATTTCAAAACTCTACAGGTATCTATAATGATTTTGTGATTTTTTTTTTTTTTTTTCCGTGAACTCTGTAGAGAACAATCTGGGTAAACTCTCTAAATAATCCTTATTTGGTTTTGTTATCTTTGTGTATATTTTGATGAGTAGAATCATATAGCATGGATTCTGGATTCATGATCATTGTTTATGTCTTTCTGTAGGTACTACCCTATGACCAACTGATGCAGGAGTTAGATGTGACAAATGTACGTGAACTTGAAGATTTTCTAATTAATGAGTGCATGTATGCGGTAGGTATCATCCCTTCTAGACACCATGATGTGTTCAAACTTTAATCAATGTGCATTTTATTATTACCTAATTAGTAGAATTCATCTTTCAGTGTTTGGATAAATATTACTGTAGCCTATGGGTTGTAGAAACAGCATATTGTTTATTATTTTAAGGATAATCTTTTTAGTTGCCTGGTTATTCTTTTTGTCTTTGGCTTTTATAATGATGACTTGTTTACTTGCTGATTGTAAGAAATGAAAGTTTCAGTTACAAATGTTCTCATTCTTTTAATCTGTCTTTTTTCTTTGCAATTATTGTTCTGGAGGGTTCTCATCCAATTTTGCCTTTATATCATGATTGTTGTTTTTCCAAAAGATCTATGAAACTCTAATCAAATAGGTTTATAGGGTGAAAGTAATCTATATCATAAATGGTGATTTATTTTTCTTGTTTCGTCAGGGAATAGTTAGAGGAAAGCTAGACCAGTTGCGAAGATGCTTTGAGGTTCCAGCTCATCTTTTGTGCTATAATAATTTCTTTAGATTGTTCTTTTGATTCCATTTCTGTTCTTGCATCCAATGAGTTTAGTTGATCTTTGAGGTGAATTGCAGGTTCAATTTGCAGCAGGGAGGGACTTGAGACCTGGTCAGCTGGGCAGTATGATTCAGACACTTTCTAGCTGGTAATGCATTTTTCAGTTAGTACCTGAGTAAATTTAATGTAATGACATGGCTGATTGGTAAACCAATACCTACTGTAAAAAGTACTTAGATTACCTAGTCAGACAGTAGATGTTAAAGTAATACTGGACAACTATAACTTTAGAGGTATCCTGTTGTTTCACGTTGCTTTAGATAAAAAATTTGAACTTTTGCGTGTACCTTCCAAGTTCCATTACTGTTGGTTTAAACTTCAAATTGTTAAGTATAATCTTGTTTGTATGTCTGTATAGTTTTTCTCCTTATTTTGTTTTATTTGTTGTTAGTCTTGTGTTTTTTCTTGCTTGATTGATTTTTGGGTTGTAATGTTAGGACTTTTCAAAAAAATAAAAAAAAAAACTAATGGCCAGTATTACATCTAAACTTCAATTTTTGAATGGAAATATAGGTTGACTACATCAGAAAATCTACTTGTGTCAATTCAAGAGAAGATAAAATGGGCTGATACTATGAGTGAAATGGACAAGAAACACAAGAAGGAAGTTGAAGACAAGGTGGATGAAGTGAAGAAGTCTTTATTCAAGGTCGGTTGAATTTAGTTTCTTACTTTTTTTTTTTTTTTTTGCCTTTATAAATTTTAAAAATTTGAACGTGGATTAGAGGATTTCCCATAAAATTGCTTGTAGGTAATTTTCAAATCCATTTTGTATACTTTTTCCTTTTTTATGTGGCATTATATGCCACAATAAATCTTTTATTGTTGTGCTTCTCTGCTTTTTATTCAAGCAGGGGTGTCTTTGAATAAAGGGCTTGTACTGAATGAATAATTCATTTGTTAACATCGTTTGTCATCTTTGCTGTTATTTCCTGTTTGTCTGTGTGTTCTGAGATTGATGGTCCACAGATATCCTCTTATTCATGTGAGGCATGCATATTTCTAGTGATAGAGTTTGGTCTTAATTTAATTTAGCTTATGTTATTAATCATGGATTGCAATTTTTCATGTCTATTAATAATCTGGCATATGCATAGCTCTATTGTATAATCATATGATTCTGCAAGAAAAGGTGAATCACAGAAATTCTGATAATTTAGACGATGATTCTTCACCATCTGGATTCACCAATGTGATTCTGATTGCTGACTACATGTATCAGATGGAATATGGATTAAAAGTTATTGATAATGTCGATGATTTTTTTTTTTTTTTTTTGAGAGCTTGGATGGAAATCCCTCTTTCCATCCCTCTTTTCTTTTATCATTACTAACCTCAAGAATCTGGTCGCTTTAAGTTGCATCTAAACCAAGCAGTTTGACCATTTTGTTCAACAAAAGTGAAAGCTACATTCACCTTACCATGTCTTTCCTTTGTGGCTCTAAGCAAGTGATGCTTGATACTTATTTCATCTTTTATTTTCTTACTAAATCTATCCCAACTTCAATTCCCTTTATTGACCAAGAATCTACTGCTCTGAAATCATGTTACGTTTTTGTTTTCTTGCTGTTCATTGCCACTAAGATATATGAAGTTACAGGAGTTTTTTTGGAATGAGTTTATAGGAGTTATGTAACCTTGTTTAATTTTGTTTAAGGTAATTTGAGAATTTTGTAAAACCATGAACCGATGTCTTAAACCTTTATATTTTAGAACCAAACTGAACTAACAGAACTTTTGAGAAAACCAAAATAACGTAATGATTTGGTTCTGTTTGACTGGGTTGAATTGGGTCCGCAAACACTCATAAAGCCTACCAAATTTCTTAGTTTCCTGAGTTTAAGAGACATATCTGTTGTAGTTTAAGTAAATTTGATTTTGCTAGAATGACAATTCTATTTCTTCATTCTGTTGTAAGGGGCATTTGATGCTCGCTAGGTGTGAAATACTGGGCTCCCCTCTTACCAGCGGGGCTTTTATGAGTAGGTTCTTTTCCATTAACATACCCTTGTTTCGGTAGGGAAAAGGCTCAGAACGACAATTCCATTCGAGTCCTTTTTTCCTCATAGATTGTAATCCTTATCTTCCCCTTGGGATGTGGGAATGGTGAGACCTAGCTAGTATATAACCATGGATAAGTTAATGCTTGAATAATTTGCGTATCCATACTCATACTATTGTTATAGATATTTAATCTTGCTTGTAACTAGTGAGAGTTTTACCCATTTAGAGACACCATAAATGGCCTTCCATAAGGTCAAGGATATCACATGCCAGAATAGGGAGTGAAGTCTTTTAGGACGGACATAACAGCAGTTTCTGCTTTAATAATTACACACAAACTAATTGGCCGTTCTACCTGATTCTTGTGTCATGTCAATGTATTAACAGTCTTAATGCAAATGTTGGGATATGTTGGTCGACGTCTTACTTACTTTGTGGCAGAAGTTACCCCCTGTAAGCAGGCCGACGTTGACTTCCGAAGCCACGAGGAGATCAGTTCTGAATCTGGTGGAGTGATGGACTATGAGGAAGATCGAAGCAGACCAAAGAGGTAATTTGAAACAACTGCATATCAAAGCCAAATATTTAATATGGTTTTCCTTTCAAATTTTGGGTTGAATATTGAGTGGTCTATCATCTTGGATGAATATGGTAAACATGGCACTTAAATGGAAGCTAGATTCTCAATATGCCATATACTTCAAGCTAGATTGTGGTCATGATTGGATGAATGAGGTTCATAGAACTGATGAGTTTTAATTAATTGCAGGAGAAGGCATCCATTGTCATAAAGAAAGTAGTGGATAAAAGATCTCATTGGATGGTTGGGTGTTTAGGTATCTTGCCTGACTTGTTCATGGCACTGGATCGATCAGAAATGTCAACTTTGGGAGACAGTATATATCTTTCATACTGCGGTGGGAGATAGAGTAAAAATGGAAACATCGAGCCAAAAAATCTTATTATTGCTTTAAAATTTTTATCTTGGGAATTGATAGTATTTCTTGAACCATTAATGGTATTAAGTTGGCAGGAAAAGGGTTTAGTTGGCATTGCGGCAAAAAATCATTTTTTTCTCTTGGAGCTAAATGTGACACTGTTGTTCCCCTTCAATCATGCTTCATATATGTTTCCATCTCATGATCATGCTGTAACTACTTGAATATATTTGACAGAATTTGGTAGTGAAAACTTTGCCTCTCGTGTCTTCCTATTTGCTTAAATACAAATTGGACGAAACTTGAATTCTTTTTTGTTAAAAAAGAAAAAGGAAAAGAATTCTCACCGTAGCCACAATGAGCCGAATTGAGTATTCATTAGTTGGTTTTTGACCTTCATTTCAACTCCATTGTTACATATAGAGCGTGAGTTATCCGACGCCGAGTTAACTCTAGCACAGAGGTTTCCTTCACCCGCATGAAAAGTTTCAATTTTGGAGCCACCTTAATCCTATGTTTGGATGGAGGGAAAAGGGAAAGAATAAAGAAAAGAAAATAGAGGTTAAATATATGTTTTCATTGTCTGGTTGTAAGAGAGAAAATGGGAGGGAAAAATTTGCATAAAAAGTACAAGTCGGACTTAACAAAATATTCTCCTCATGAATGGAGAAAATGCAATATATACCACAATAAGGTAATTACATCATTTCTGCCCCTGTTTACGACACCAGTTTCAATTTTCAAAACATGATTTTATATTCTATCAAATTTAAAAAAAAAAAAAAAACTACTTTGTTTGCATTATTTTCCCTTTCATTTTCACCTCATCCAACTCAAAATAGGGGGAAAAAAAAAACTGTTTTTCTCTTTATTTTCTATAGACCCTCTCTCTCTATTTTCTTCAGCCATCCAAACATAGCAAAAGTCAGAATTTATTTGAGAAGAGCTATCTCCTCCCATAAGCCGATGTTATACATGTTTGTGTATATATATATATATTAACATCTTTCATATTTTTATCTTTAACTTTGTGTTTAAAATTTTAACCATGCAAAATAATTACAATACACTAAATTTACAAATAGGTGTATATTGAGTTTTGGAAATATGTCATTCTGTCTACACATGGTTTAGTCCGTCGGCACCCCGACAACCCTTGCTTTCTATTTTATATCAAAAATGGAGAAGACAAGCCATCAGGTTGTACTTTGCATTTACCCTCAGTTTTGTTCTTAACAAATACAACCTAGTTTGTCATTTTTATTAAACCCTTTAAAATACAACCTAGTTTTGTTCTTACTCACTTTTCTATTTATATTATCTCTGAATGATTACTTCTTCTCAATGAAGGAAAATATCAGCCTTGGGTTCTTCATGAATCCATTTTCTAATGAGTTTTCCGAGAAAGAAAAAAGTATTAATTAATTTATATCTAATTAAATATATCCACTTGCAATTGGAATTCCTCCATATGTGATATAATCACCCCAAAATTCATAAATCATATTCTTGTTCCACCTAATTTCATCCAAAACATCAAAAAATAAAGTGGTTTATTAGTTTAAAAAGTGCTTTTATATTAATTATATATGTGTCTAAAACAATTAATAATTATCTTATAAATGCCAATATTGAAGTTTAATTACTACTCTCTTCAAAATTATCTAATCCTCTCTAACTAAAATTTACCTAGCATCTTATATTCAGTTTTAATTAAAAATTAGACTGAATGAACCAATTCAACCTATTATATCGAGGAATGGACATGAAACTAGTTTGGTTGGTATTATTAGATTCAGTGGAAATTTGAGTACGGGAGGGACCAAAATTAAAATGCATAACTATCTGATAATTATAAAAGAAAAATAGGTTTGGGGGGATTAAAATTTGGGGTTGACCACGGCTCTCTTGGTCTCAGCTCGGCCATTGATTGACCCAAAGAAACAAGATAACTAGAGAAAGTATGCATCCAATTCAACTAGTAAATTTATGTGACACTTGACAAGTTGAAAATTTTGAATCTTTTGTAGTTACTATTTTAATTATTGAATGAAATTGTTATTGTAGTTGCAGTTTCATTTAATGGTTAAAAAGTTATTATTGTTAAATTAACCATAATAACTGCAACAAATTCAAATTCAGTGAGCTAATACAAAAGGTAAATTAATTAAATAGCTACTACTACTAGACATTAACTACAGTGAATCTAGGTCCAACCAGTTGATACAAAATGGTTAACATGAGTTGCTCCTAAGTTACACAAAATTAACATGTGCTCAAATGTTGTCTTCCCTGAGACTGGATTTCCCATTCTCTTATGTATCTTCCACCAGGAAGTATGAAGAACCAGTGAGATTTTACCTTAATAGTGTATCAAATTTAAAATCTTTTTTTTTTTTTGCACTCCAAACAAATATAAGCCTGGTTCTCACACTTACTACGCTTAGGCTTTGAAGAATGTTGATGAATGCCATTGTCACTCACTGTTTCCCAGCCATTCCCAGCCACTGGAATTGGCTCACACTGGTTGGAGCCGATGAGGTGAGGAAAATTCAGCTTGGCTTTGGCTCCGCGAATCCTATAAGCGGCTCGGTCATAAGCCAGAGCGGCTTCCTCGGCTGTGCCATAAGTCCCAAGCCATATCCTAGCCGGTCCATTCTTCTTTCGATCTCTTATCTCCGCCGCATATTTTCCCCAAGGGCGCCGCCTCACACCCATGTAATGCCTCTGATACGGCGTCGCATTGGAGCCAGGCTCCACCATTTCTTCCTCCCTCATTCTGATCGCATTATCACGAAAATTCCAAATGAGCTGGAGTCCACCCGAATGGCCATAAACGGTGTCGTTCAGAGTCATGTCGTGTTTGGTAGCCACCTCGCCGCAGTTCTCTCTCTGGCCAGACATTGCAGCATTGTTGTCAGGAAAAGTTGTTTGGACATCGACTTCGTCGCCAAGAAGGTGTTGCCTGATTGCTTCTAGAACAGCTGAATGATCAGAGGAATCAGCAGCCAGCTGCTGGTTGAGTCCAAACATGGTGTTATACAATAAGTGCTTTTCACGTGAAGCTTTTTCGAGATAGTGTGGCTTCTAAGGGAGTTTTATGGTACTTATAGATTGGGAAACCCTAGTGTGCATGCATGCTTTTCTTTGAAGTCTCTTGGTAGAGTTCTGAGCATGGTGACAGAATCACGTGTGCATGCAGATGCATAGGGCACATGCACGTGCATGCCTGCGCAGACAAACAATATTTATATGTATAAACCCTAAGTTGAATGTACGATAATTTACATTGGTGAATGAAATCAGCTCTTGGAAGGAACAGGCTGCTTAATTTCCTTCCTATATTATCGTAATGAAACTCAAGTGAAATAATATGACACCAGACAGAATTAGTTGTCTCATTTAATATTTTATTTCTTGTTTTATTGATTTTGATTAGTTTAAAATTTATAAAATAATATTTTAATTTTATAATTATGTATTAATCAAAATGCAATAACATAAGAGATGAAAGAAGCTGTGATATAAAAGTTGCTTTTGATTGAAGTTGATGTACATTAATTAGTGAAGAATATTATAATTTTGGATGCATCACATTCAAGAGCTGCTCAGTTAGGAAAGATGCAATATTCGTAGCTGCATCTTAGCAGTCATCTTTTCTTTATTGGGAAAACATTAGCAGCCACTCACTCACTTGTTTATAATAATTCGACCCAAAATGGACCAATCTTGTTGGTTAACAAGATACATTAATCAAATATCTTACACTCAATAGCTAATTAAATATATAAACAAAATATATGTGTGGATTATTTTAGTCCAGTGCACTTGCAAAGAGTGCAAGTATTTATTTTCTCATTTCAACTAAAATTTATGTTTTTTAGTATTAATTAATTATCTTGAAGAGGGAGAAAATTTGGTATTTAATTAATCTGATTGAAATTTACCAGAGACATGAGCCAATATAGAAACACTGAAGAGCACAGAGCAAACCTACAATCAACACTGAAACAGAAGAACAAAACCAACACTGCAACTGCAACTGCAACTGTTTGGAAAACCAAACTTGAAAAAAAATGTTTTCAATAAACTGAAAATTGAGAACATATTTTTTTAGTGTTTTATAAAATGATTAATAATAATTGTCTAATTTTATTGTCAATTTTAAATAAAAAATGACTACTGGTTCAATAAAATTGGATGAACATGATTGTTATAGGTATTAAATGAACATAAATACAAGTAAAAGTGAAAATGAAATTAAAAACAGACAATTTAACAAAAATGTTTTGGAAAATGAGAATGTGAACATTTCAAAAAGAATGAAATTTGAGAGGCCAGTTAGAAGTTAGAAATTAGAAATGCAATATTCTTCTTAGCTTCATATTAGCAGTCATCTATTTCTTTATTGGCAAAACGTTAGCAGGCGCTCACTCACTCGTTTTTATATACAGTAAATTTGAAAATAAGTTCTCCAAACAACATAACTTGACCCAAATTGACCAATCTTGTGAATCAAAATATCTTACTAGCAATAATTAAATATATAAATATAATGCTTAGTCAATTTTTTTTTTCCAATGCACCTGCAAAGAATGCAAGTATTTTTTTCTCATTTTACTAAATTTATGGTTTACAGTGTTAATTAATTATGAAAGAAAACGGGTCGTTATCCTTTTAAGCAGTTTTTTTTTTTTTTTTGGCTGAGACACTGGTTGGCTTGCAAGTTTTTTTAGACCGAACCCAACTAAAGGAGGTTGGGTTGGGTTGCATAAAATTTATGCTGGTGACCGGACCCTACTCGACCGGGTTAGGTTTGGTAAAGTGAATTCTTTTGGCACACCCCATGTTTTCTAATCACACATCCGTCCCTCACACAACAAAAAGCCTTTATGGAAAGAGGATCTCCTTTCTGCATCACTGTACCATCTTCTCTTGGTATCATAATTTTTTTTTAATATTATTGTTGCTTTTATCAAGTCTTTGGATCTCTCTCTCCATATTTGTCTCACTTTACTTTTAATAATAAAAAATATTATAAAATATTTCACCAACCAAAAAAAATAAAATAATAAATAAGACGAAAAGTGAAAGAAAAGATATGGGTTCACCAAAAATATGATGGCCATAATAATACTATTATGAATTTGGATTTTCTATTGTAAGAAAATGTGACTTTTGTTTAACAGCGTAGATTAATTGTAGGGATTTGCTGACTACAATAAATCTAACTTTTCATATTATATGTGATTATGTACAATTCACTTTTCTTCTCCCGAAGAAATCATTGAAAAATAAAAGAATCAGCAGACAAATAGAAATTAATATAATCAATGTGTATCACGACCAATAATATTATACATGAAAAAGATTATCCATGTCTATCTTCTGATAACGTGATTATATATAATATAGTATTAATAAGATGAAATCAGTGGCCAACATACTTTTTTACTAAAAAATGTTACCAATTAATTTCAACTGCTGAAGTCAAAAAAGATAGTCGAATCGTCGTTTGTACAATTAAAGTGATCATAAAATAGGGATGTGTATCATAGCAAATGTTTAAGCGCATATTTTGTTTTGCCATTAAACGTGTAGATTAATAAGTAGAAAATAATTTTAGTTTAATTGAATTTAAATTTTAAGAATATAATTATTCAGTATTAGATATTAAATGATATTTATTAAAAAAAATCTTTTGATTGTTGAAAAAAAAAATTAGAATAAGACCGAAAACCTAGCAAAAAATGTTATCCCTTACCTTAAGCACGAGATGGGCTCCATTTTGTCATCATTTGTTTTGTTGATTCTGCTTCTGCAAGTAGGGATTATGGCTCTCTTCCTTTTTCTTAAGTCATAAAGCAAGACATGACCCCTCATTGCTGTGATGTAAAACTGCGACTATTGTAATTTTTGTTCCCGGCTTCTTGGAGAGTTTAGCCATTTTATACTTTTCTCAGCTTCGCACAACATATATATCAAAGCTGCAAACTTATAACGTCTCATTTAAAGAAAATCGATTATATCTGGTAAAAAACTAAATAAAAGCTGAGAGGAGAATTATCAATTTTCTATTTAGATATGTTGTAAATTGTTTTTTTCACTTGGGTAAAATGAAAATCTCTAAAAGCTTTTTGCTTTTTTCAGAGGCTTCTGTCCTATGATCCTATATCCTTTCAATAATGGTTTGGTGGTTCCATGAAGGTGCTCATATTTGCACGTTTAAATTGGAGAGTTTTGGTCACATGTTGAAATTCTTTGATAAAAAGAGTAGTCATTGTTTTGTTTTGTTTTTTCCTTTTTGGGAGATGGGAAGTAAATTATTGATCTTCTGGTTTGTCGGTGTTATAATTAATTAAATTTTGCAGCAGAAGAAAAGAATATCAATGATCACATCAAGCTTCAATATCATTGTCTTTGAGACAAAAATTGGAGGCATTATTCCATAAAAAAATCTTGAAAAAGAAGTTTGTCTTTTTAACTTTCTAAAATCTATAATTTATTTTTAATTATTTTTAGTTATAATCCTAAGTTTAAACGTAACATTTATGAATTTTAAATTCAGTTATAGAGATAATTAATTTGATCTAAACTTATTAACATCTCAACTTATCCTATCATATGAGGTACGATTAAATAGTTGTTGAAGACTCTTTTTTCTTTTTTTTTAATGAAAGATGTTGAAGAATTAAACACTTTCATTATCATATGAATCATATTTAGAAATCTTATACAGTAAAAGTTATATCTTTAAAATGATTTACTTTGTACTAACATTTTTAGAACATCATGAATTGTTTGATAGTTAGTTAACACAAATAATTAACATTTAATTTAATTTTAATTTTTTTTTTAATAAATGTCTCCTGCTTAAATTTCAAGGAAAATCGGGACACTTGATATGGTGGGACGACTAACACTAACAGCTTTTAATTTTTTTTTTACTAATATGTAACAATGAATGATTCATTGACTGCATGAAATTCTTTTACTGATAAGTGAATGAAAATTAAATCTTGGAGTTTTCCATGATAAATAAAAGTGATGGGATTCATAAAAGATTTGTGATTTGATGATGCAAAGAGTCATAAATCTTATACCAATGTGTATCTGTCCATATATATATATATATATATATATATATATATATATATATATAAATCTAATTCGTGAACGATTTTTTCAAAGTCAGTCATAAAAATAAAAATCATAGCTGAGAACTCACGTGGGAGATTTTAGTATAATAATCATCATTTGATAAAGGAAGAGTACATAAAAAACTTAAAACGTGATTCCAGGGATATAATTATTTAAGAGTTAAATTTGAATCAATTACAGTCAGAAAATCGGATAACAGCAGAACAATAGAAAATTTAGAAGACAAAGGTTACCCCTTTTTTTCATTTATTAAAGAATGCTATGGAGCTTATGTTAAAGCAGTCGTCGTCAAAGATTTTAGATGACTGAAGTATTAATCAAAATAAGATTAGATCTACGAGGGTCAATGAAAATTGATTAATTTATTTTGCCTGCAGATTTGCTTGTGTCAGCACCCAATTAATCTAATGAACTGCAGATCATGCATGTTTATCAGTTTATTATCATTCATCTTGGAGTACATATGATGCAGCTTTTGAGGAGAGCTGCATAAAAATGACGAGCAAGCATCTATAGTATCCATATATATAATTAATGGTTGAAATGAGATAAAATCTGCAGAAAGAAGAGAAGGTGATTAGGGTTCTAAGATCTATCTTAAAGCTTTTTAACTTGGCCAATGGTCATGTTAGCAATTAGGGCAAACAAGGCGCTGGAGGGGGAGACAAGTCTTTTCTACTTCAGAATTTTTTAGGGTTAACATGTAATGATCCAAGCAGTTGCGGATCATCTAAACACATGGAGTTTGTTTTATCTAACATGACCAAAATTGTTTAATCAATTTATAGTTACTTCTAATATGCCCTGTATCAAATTATGTGTTTTTTTTTTTTCCTTTTCAATTCTTTCTCTCTTTCTTTCTTGAGAGTACAATTACGTTAAGACTAACTACAGAGAGTTTTATAGTTTTGTCCAAATCAAACCGGATTAGTCGATACCCAATATAATACTAAATACTAATAGTTTGCACAAAAAAGAATCAAGGTATCCTCATAAAGTAGGCATTAGTTTAACTTCAAACATGTTTTTCAATTTAACCCAGGTTTATTGTAGAATGTCCTTAATTTGGCTTTCAGGTTCGAATTTAACACAGCAATCGTTTTTTTCACTCTTCAGAAACACTAGCTAGGCATAGATTTCAATTCGTTTTGCTCTTCAGAAGAGTATTTGCGTAGCCTATGGTTCTTCTTTTGCTAAAATGAAACTCCATGTTGTTCAAAGGAAATAAAATAGCTTAGTTCCAACCACGCGCAACCTATTAAAATAATTTCAAGAGATATGTAAATTATACGCATGCATGCATGCATATATATATATATATATATATATATATATATATATATATATATATGAAAGTGAAGCATATATTTTGTAATGAAACTTGTATTTAAATATATGTATGTAAGTATGTATATATTTGTGTTGAGTCATCAAGATTATACTCTAAAGCTCTTAGAAGTTTAAATAAATTATTTTTTCTTATTTCTTGATGTAATAATTGTATAAATTTGTTTTTAATCATATAGTTATACAATACAATAATCAATTACAGTATTATATATATTGCTTGCTAAGTACGTATTGTCTAATTATTCAGCTTGCCACGCCGGGCAGTGGGACTAATTTACAGAATCCTTGTGTCCTGAACCAAGAAATTAGGCTTTAGCTGTGAAGTTTAGCAGTATATTTTGATTTGATTGTCCCGTTATAATCTTGTCCATTTGCTGTTATATGACTTTTAACACAGGCCTTCCAAATTGCTCAAGGATAAAATGGATAGTTCAAACAATATTGAAGGAACCAAATCAAGTATGTACGAGGATCTTAGTTCAATGAATAGTAAGCTGAGTCTTAATCATTTTAAATCAAAATTGAATAGTTTAAACAATATTGAGGTTTATTTGTTCAAAAGAATATATCGTTTACAACCAATTGATTAGTTCTAGACCAGAGATCCCAATGATATCTATTTGTAAATTTAATTATAGTACTTAAGGCTGATGTGAACATAACAACAAATGAATAACAAAGTGTAGGAGAGACCAATGAACCATGATGTTAACCACCTCAACTTTGTCCACTAACGCGGTCCCTTTCTTGATCCCTTATTCATGTTATCCCAATATAATTAAGTAGGAAGAGGGTTTGAACGATCCATTCCATGCAATCGACCACTTCATTTGTTCTTCAAATTAATTATTATTCCACTTTTAAAATGTTTTTTTTTTCTTCTTTAATTTTGACCTACGTACTAAGAAAAGAACTCATATTCTTCACATTTTTTTTTCATCCATTTCTCTCTATCTTGACTTTCTAACCATTTTATTCTCTCCTATATATATCCAAAAACAGATTAAAGGAAAATATTGAAAAAGTTATGGATGGTTTAATTAAACTGAAAATGCGAGAATACTTCTTGGTCTAATAAGAATAAGTTGTTTTATTGTTTTTAATGCATTATTATTATTATTATTATTATTAAAGCGAACAAGAATGGTAAGTGACCGTGTACGTTGTAATTTGTAAAACGTGAGTCACGTAGTTATTTTACCATGTTAAACAACATCCTCGTTTACGTTCCGTCGTTTTTGACTTTTCTGATGTTTTCTTTCTTCTTCTTTTTTTAATATTTTTCCCTTTGAAAATTGTGGATTTATAGTTTATAATATTAATTAATTAATAATATTTTGATTCTCACCTTATTTTATTTTTATTGTACTTACCTTACTTTATTTTAACAATTATATTATATATGTATTCCTTAATTTTGGATCAGATATTTTTTTTAACAATTTTATCTTACATTATTTATTTAAGACGGTACCGGGAAAGTTGTAGTGGCCATGTTGTGGGGTCATGCCTCTTTCTCTGGGCATGTGCCCTTTTCCCTTTTTGATACATTTCTTAGTTTTTTATTCCATTAATTTTTATTTACTACTTTTTTTTAATAAAGATAATTTATATTATTCTCCATATATATATATACACACACACACACACACACACACACACACACACACACACACACGTGCCTGGTAAGCCAAATGTTTCCCCATCAACTTGGCAAAAAGATGACGGAAGGACGTTAAATATTTTTGTATATGGCTGAGTTGTATCACATAATACATGAAGAATTTTAATGGGAATATGAGAGGACTAATCTCTTGTAAATTTAGCATATGGTATAAGAAAAAATGTTACATGAAATTTGAGTTTAATAATATATATTAAGAAAAGTAAAGCAATACCTTATTGTTTTAATTAGATAAAACATATGTTTAATGATTAATGGTTGCCCCATCATTATCATTTTTCATCATGTATGATTGCCTAAATATTTTCTTCTTAATCCAACTACGACAGCGCACCATGCACTTGTAAAATTAAAGATCAAATATTGATTTAATATAAATAAGTACGCATAACAAAAACTGTTATCGACAGAATCTGGTACATATTGAAAGTAAGCACAAGCTGTTATCTCATAATTGATTGCTTAATTACTTACGAATGCATTATTGAATTAATTATGTCTATCCATTTTCCATAAAACAATCCCCCAACTCACCGACCATGCCCTTGTTTTTGTCGTTCATAACAGATGAAAAAATTAGTTATTATAATTATAATTAAGATAGTAAAATAATGATTTGTGAATTTAGTGGCCCCTCTCTTTTTGGGGGGTTTATAGCTTTCTTTTATGTGATTTTGCTGTAAAGCTAATCTTGTTTGTGATAAAAACAGTAACCAATATATGCTTTTTAATAAATATTAAACTCATAACTTTGATAAAAAAAAATGATTTAGGACTTGATTTATTCTCATTAAATCAACTGACTTCTCTTTTAGTTACAATTAAGAAATAATGAATTAATGTTAAGTGTTTATTTTATTTTTGTACTCAATGTGAGGCTTGTTCAAAACAAAAGTAATAATTTATAAATAATTTTTAAAAGTGATCGAAACTCTAAGATTCTAAGCTTAAACATTTGACTTAAAGTGTTTTAAAATTTAAATTTTTTAATAAATTATCATTGAGCTAATGTTTTGTTGGTATATTGATGTTAAGGGTTTTTATTCTTGCTATATAATACTCCCATTCTCTTTATTTAAAGGTTATGTGTTTTTTTTTTTCCTTTTAAAAAAGGCAATACAAATATACAGTGAATGAAAAGCAATAAGGTAGAAGTCGCTTATAAGAATTTTTTCCTCTTTCGAAAACTTAAAAAATCGAACTTCAAAGAACAAACCAATGAAAACGTGGAAACAACTATTAATTACCAAAAAAAAGGAGGGTGGAAACAACTTCCAGTTATAGTATTTATCAACAAATTGAACCTAAATTGTTCTAAAAATAATTTAAAGAGTATTAAATATTTATTACTTCACGAAACATTCTCAAGTGGTCAAAGATGGCGAAAAAGACAACCTTTTTCCTTATTAAAATATCTTATATTTGACATCATATATACTATATAAAAGGTAATAAAAAAGTGACTTTTTTTTTTTAAGATTGAGTTTTTAAATATGTTTAAGTAATCTAATTAAGGCACTCAATAACATTACTCAAAAAATATATATAATTAATTTAAGTTATTTATTTCTTATTCATTAGATACTTAACTAAATAGAGAAAGTGAGTCGACCAAAAATTCTTTGTACTAACTATAGAACTAGGAAACGCGGTCACTGTCGTGTGTAACTTTTTATTTGGTCTTGGAATGTGGCTAACGCGGCTGGCTCACTTTTGGCATTTTTTTTGAAAAAAATGTGTTTTATTATTTTTCATTGTGAAGGAATATATTATATTATATTAAAAATGAATGGGTGATATATCTCTTATAATAATTATATTTATTTTAGAGGGGATATTAGCATTTCAAACAAATATATAGAGTTTACAATGAATATATAATATTCTAATATTATGTGTCTTGTCTTGATATAAATGTTCAAATTTTGTTTGCCCTTGTTTGACTGTCATGTCCATGTCTTGCATTTGTTTAGATTTTTCCGTATATTTCGTGTACCATCATGCCCTTGTTAATGCTTTTTGATAATGGAAAACACTAAGGGAATTACCTTTGCCCCTTCCTAACTTTATTATTGACCACCCCCCTCTCCATGAATTTATCATATTGCCCTTGTGGGTTGAAACAAGTGAACCTCCTCCCTTCAAACGGTTATAAAGAGTCGTTTTTCTCCCATTTTGGCCCTATAAAGCCATTTTCATCCCATGCACACTCAAAATGTCTAAAACAGTTGTGTATAGCCATTTCAAGAAGCAAACAACTCTTCATGGCCCTTTTTTCGCTTTACACAACTGTAGACAGCCGTTTAACCCACCACCACAAACCAAGTCATTTTTCTTTCATTTTTTCTCTAAGGATGAACAAACATAAACAAATATATTTAGATAGATACCTATAAGTTAAGATTTGTCTTCAAAATCCAAGAAATCTAAGAAAATGGAAGAGAAGAGAAGAGGGTGATGTGCGGTGGTAGATGAGGGGGGCTAGGGTTTCAAAGATGGTAGGAGTTGAAGATGAGGGCATAATTGGTATTTTAAAAAAAAATTAATGAAGGGATGGTGAGTTGTAAAGTGGGGGAGGAGGAAAGTTAATACCCAAATGCTAAGTACTTCTAATTTATACACTCTTTTTTTAATCAAATTATTTTTAATATATTAAATATTAATTAATCCGTGACAATAGAGGTTTTTTTTTTTTTATCAAATTTTGATGTAGCTTAGGGTAAATAATTATAAATTATTTATAAAAATAAAATGATAAAAAAAAGAAGTGAGATGTACAGCATTACTCGTTGATAATAGGTGGCTAGTTGTGTAGTGACCAATTGTACTGCATGGTCTTAATGTTCTGTGATCATTGTGTAAAGGTGTTTAACCATTGGTTCTCAAAAGTAATACAAATATTTTACCTACACGAAACGAATGACTGTGAAATTGAAATGAAAATGGGAATAAAAATTGTATGAAATACTTTTTTTTTTTTTTGGAAACGGGGTTTACTGCCCAAACCAGAAGAAAAAAAGAAGCTAGAGAAGATAGTTTTTATTTTAAGCTACGAATGATATTTTATTATATTTTTTTTTTGAGAAAATTGTTATTTTACCTGAATTTTTAATTTTGTAGTTTGTAGAATAAAAATAGTTTTTAAGTCATTCTATTATTTGGTATACTTAGATAATCTCAAATAAAATAATAATTAGTTTAAAAGGTAATAATTTTCGTATTAAAAATAAAATAAAGATATTAGTTTAATGTCATTTTGTATGATCAAATAGAGTTTCATGGATCACATAAGAAAAAAAAAATGGAGTTTCATTTTGGTGTGAACAATCTCACATCTTAATGTTAGAATTCTTTCTTTTCCCCTTTAATTATAACTCTTAATGCAAAAATTCTTATTCTTACTTTCATGGAATCAAACTTAAAATAAAAATATATTAGATGTCATTTTTGCTACCAAACATAGGAATATTATTTACTTAAAATAGAGCACAGGAATATGTAATCAGTAAGAGAAATGTTATATTCTCTTTATAAATCTTTTTATTCATTTAAAAGATGACGCATATTAATTGTCAATATTTATTATTTAAGTTTTTTTTTTTTTTTTAAATATTCCTTTAGAGGCACACATGTAGAGATACTAAATCCTTAAACATTATGTTTTAAATCTTAAAATCTTAAACTTTAAACCTTAAAATCACTAAACTCTATCTGTAAAAATAAGGTTTATGATTTAGAGTTTTACAGTTTAGAATTTAGAATTTAAAATTTAAAAATTTAAGTGTCTCTTCATATACTTTTACGGGTAAATTTGAAAAAAAAAAAAAATTTATACACATAAAAAGATAGTAAAATAATTATTTTTGAATTTAGTGGCCCCTCTCTTTTTGGGGGGTTTATAGCTTTCTTTTATGTGATTTTGCTGTAAAGCTAATCTTGTTTGTGATAAAAACAGTAACCAATATATGCTTTTTAATAAATATTAAACTCATAACTTTGATAAAAAAAAATGATTTAGGACTTGATTTATTCTCATTAAATCAACTGACTTCTCTTTTAGTTACAATTAAGAAATAATGAATTAATGTTAAGTGTTTATTTTATTTTTGTACTCAATGTGAGGCTTGTTCAAAACAAAAGTAATAATTTATAAATAATTTTTAAAAGTGATCGAAACTCTAAGATTCTAAGCTTAAACATTTGACTTAAAAGTGTTTTAAAATTTAAATTTTTTAATAAATTATCATTGAGCTAATGTTTTGTTGGTATATTGATGTTAAGGGTTTTTATTCTTGCTATATAATACTCCCATTCTCTTTATTTAAAGGTTATGTGTTTTTTTTTTTCCTTTTAAAAAAGGCAATACAAATATACAGTGAATGAAAAGCAATAAGGTAGAAGTCGCTTATAAGAATTTTTTCCTCTTTCGAAAACTTAAAAAATCGAACTTCAAAGAACAAACCAACAAATTGAACCTAAATTGTTATAAAAATAATTTAAAGAGTATTAAATATTTATTACTTCACTAAACATTCTCAAGTGGTCAAAGGTGGCAAAAAAGATAACCTTTTTCCTTATTAAAATATCTTATATTTGACATCATATATACTAAATAAAAGGTAATAAAAAAGTGACTTTTGGGTTTTTAGTAAATATGTTTAAGTTATCTAATTAAGGCACTCAATAACATTATTCAAAATATATATATAATTAATTTAAGTTATTTATTTCTTATTCATTAGATACTTAACTAAATAGAGAAAGTGAGTCGACCAAAAATTCTTTGTACTAACTATAGAACTAGGAAACGCGGTTAATGTCGTGTGTAACTTTTTATTTGGTCTTGGAATGTGGCTAACGCGGCTGGCTCACTTTTGGCATTTTTTTTGAAAAAAATGTGTTTTATTATTTTTCATTGTGAAGGAATGGATATATTATATTATATTAAAATGAATGGGTGATATATCTTATAATAATTATATTTATTTTATTGGGGATATTAGTATTTCAAACAAATATATGGAGTTTACAATGAATATATAATATTCTAATATTATGTGTCTTGTTTTGATATAGATGTTCAAATTTTGTTTGCCCTTGTTTGACTGTCATGTCCATGTCTTGCATTTGTTTAGATTTTTCCGTATATTTCGTGTACCATCATGTCCTTGTTAGTGCTTCTTGATAATGGAAAACGCTAAGGCAATTACTTTTGCCCCTTTCCAACTTTATCATTGACCACTCCCTCTCTCTCTCTAAATTTACCATATTGTCCTTGTGGGCTGAAAGAAGTGAAACTCTCCCTCCTCCTTTCAAACGGTTCTCCTTGGCCATTTCTCCTTTCAAACTATTATAGAGAGTTATTTTTCTCCCATTTTAGCTTTATAAAGCCGTTTTCATCCTATGTACACTCAGTAGCCAAAACGACTATATATAGTTGTTTCAAAAACCAAACAACTCTTTATGGTCGTTTTCTGCTTTACATGACTGTAGACAGAGCCATTTAATCTACCACTGCAAACTAAGCCATTTTTCCTTTAAGGATGAACAAACATAAACAAATATATTTATATAGAAACCTATACATTAAGATTTGTCTTCAAAATCTAAGAAATCCAAGAAAATGGAAGAGAAGAGAAGAGGGTGATGTGTGGCGGTGGGGGAGGGGGGGATAGGGTTTCAAAGATGGTAGGAGTTGAAGATGAGGACATAATTGGTATTCTTAAAAAAAATTTAATGAAGGGGGTGGTGAATTGTAAAGTGGGGGAGGGAGAAAGTTTATACCCAAACGCTAAGTACTTCTAATTTATACACTTTTTTTAATCAAATTATTCGTAATATATTAAATATTAATTAATCCGTGACAGTAGAGTTTTTTCTTTTTATCAAATTTTGATGTAGCTTAAGGTAAATAATTATAAATTATTTATAAAAATAAAATGATAAAAAAAGTGAGATGTACAGCATTACTCGTTGATAATAGGTCGCTAGTTGTGTAGTGACCAATTGTCCTGCATGGTCTTAATGTTCTGTGATCATTGTGTAAAGGTGTTTAACCATTGGTTCTCAAAAGTAATACAAATATAAACGAATAACTACGAAATTGAAATGAAAATGGGAATAAAAATTGTATGAAATACTTTTTTTTTTTTGGGAAACGGGGTTTACTGCCCAAACCAGAAGAAAAAAAGAAGCTAGAGAAGATAGTTTTTATTTTAAGCTACAAATGATTTTTTTTTTTGAGAAAATTATTATTTTATCTGAATTTTTATTTTGTAGTTTGTAGAATAAAAATAGTTTTTAAGTCATTCTATTATTTGGTATACTTAGATAATCTCAAATAAAATAATAATTAGTTTAAAAGGCAATAATTTTCTTATTAAAAATAAAATATAGAGACTAGCTTAATATCATTTTGTATGATCAAATAGAGTTTCATGGATCACATAAAAAAAAAAAAATAGAGTTTCATTTTGGTGTGAACAATCTCACATCTTAATGTTAGAATTCTTTCTTTTCCCCTCTTAATGCAAAAATTCTTATTCTTACTTTCATGGAATCAAACTTAAAATAAAAATATATTAGATGTCATTTTTGCTACCAAACATAGAAATATTATTTACTTAAAACAGAACACAGGAATATGTAATCAGTAAGAGAAATGTTATATTCTCTTGTTATTTATGTTTATAAATCTTTTTATTATGGCAATATTAACTGTCAATATTTATTATTAAGTATTTTTTTATTTCTTTTCTAAATCTACGTTAGAGGTACATATGCAGAGACAATACACTCTTAAACACTATGCTGTAAACCTTAAAATCTTAAATCTTAAACATTAAAATTTTTAAATTTTAAACTCTAATTCTAAAAATAAAATTTATGGTTTAGAATTTTAAGGTTTTACAGTAAAATTTAAAATTTAAAGATTTAAAGTTTAAGATTTTATAATTTAAGTGCCTTTGTACACATAAAAAAATATGGATCTGGATTGTCTACAATCGATTCACCACTTTATAGTCGTGCAATCGGTTGCAGACCCTTCGATCTCTGCCGACTACACCCGTGCAGCCACAGCAGATGATGCAATTTAAAAAAGATATAGCATTTCTCAATCAATAATCAATAATACGACAAAAGTCATTAATTGAATCAAACCATGCACAACTATGCACCGTTGGATCCATCCAGCTCCAATCGCACCCGGATCAAAATTCTGCACTTTTTTTTTTATAGATAGAAGCAACCAAAACAGGAATAAAATAAAGCATGATGTGCATATTAACCCCTCCCCCTTACTTTAAAAAAGAAAAACTTACATGCACATAAAATAATTAAATAAGCACTGTGGAGTTCTATAAATACATTTCATGATCTCATGTGCCTAGTAAGCTCCCTAGAAGAAAGCTTTATTCTTCAGATCCAAAAATGGCTAATACCCCTGATTCCGATTTCTCTCTTTTCGACTCTCTTCAACACTACCTCCTTGAAGTTGATTCTGATACTTTGAAGGAAAGTCCACTCTCAAACATTTCTGATTCTCCATTATACCCTCAGGATTCCAGCATTGACGATAACCTCTCCTTTCCATCACACTTGAGCTTTTCCCCTCCAATGGCTAATAGCCACGATGACGACGTTAACATCGCAGTTACGTGCATTAATCAAGCAGAAGGGAAGGTGTTGGCCGCTGATAAGGAAGTTGCTGCGGCAGCGGGTAAGTCTCACGCGCCACCAAAATGGAAGCGTTACCGAGGCGTGAGGCGGAGACCGTGGGGGAGGTTTGCGGCGGAGATCAGAGATCCGAAGAAGAACGGCCACAGGATATGGCTTGGGACGTACGAAACGGAGGAGCATGCAGCTCTGGCTTACGACAGAGCGGCTTTCAAGATGCGTGGCAGGAAAGCCAAGCTGAATTTCCCGCACCTCATAGGGTCGGATGCGGCTCCGGAGCCGGCTAGGGTTAAGGGCTCGAAGCGCAAGACTGCGGAGACAACCTTGGACTCATCATCGCCATCCATGAATGAAGATGATGGTTCGGAAGGGGTAATAAAGTCAAAGAAAAGGAAGAATTTGGCTGGTTTACTCAACAAACTAGCCAGTAACAGAAGACAAATGGGTTTCATGGGAAATGTTGATCAATGGTTGAATAACTTGAATTATTGTATAGTTTCCATGATAGAACAATTAGATCGAGGAGCAAATCCTTTATTTGTAAACCAATTAAGAAAAATTAATTAATTTTGTTGAGCAATTTTGTTTCTTTATTAATTATTTGCTTATTAATTGGTCCATTACTAATATTATTATGGGTTAATTTTCTAACTAACAACTTCTTCAACAAGTTATTAACTTGATGAAGCTAACTGGCACAATCTAGAAGGGTTTCATAAAGGAAAAATTAAACTAATGATCCCATTTCTCTTAAACTCATGAGATTCAATTCACAAAATATACAATTAAAAATATATTATCATTGCTTATAAAGCTTCATCATAAAGCTTTATTATTTTTATTTACGTAGAATTGCATTTGTTTGATCTAATTGTTAAAGCTATCCGGTCTAAAAACAAAAATCTAAATTATTAAGGGCCAGTTTGATTTTGTTCTCGAAAACAAAAAAATAAAAAACTTGTTTGATAACTTGTTTTTGAACAATTTCTTGAGATATTTCAAAATTGCTTAGGTTCTGTACTTTTTGGATTGCAAAGAAATCTAAGCCTTTTGGCTAAGACATTGCGTGTGAAGTGCAATTATTTTATTTATTTTTTTAATTTTACGCAATTCTTCAGGAAACTTGTTCTTTTAAAATATAATGAAATACTGAATATATATAGGATGATTAATGAAAACCCTAACCAAGACCAACCATGAATGAATATTATGTGCTTTCAAATTAATGGAGAGACATAGTTACATGCTTCAACTTCAAATAAACAACTTCCCTACATCCTTTTTTTCTTTTTTTGGTAAATGGTGTTAGTTAAATTGAGAATAATTGAATTGCTTCATTTATGATGTGTAAGTTTGAATCTTATTACAAGTTAATTATATTTTTTAAACAATCTAAATGAGACTTATAATATATATATATTTTAAATGATATAATCTCTTTACACCTCAAAGTTTTTTTCATAAAAGTTTGGATTTAGATTACCCATAGTTGACTGCACCGTGTAGTCGATTGCGGGCTGTTTGATCTACCTACTATTATACAGTCAACTGCAATAGTACGTAGATGGATGCAATCGACTGTACGGTGCAGTCCACTGTAGGTAATTCATTTTCAAAAATTTTAATTTTTATATGAATTATTTCTTATTTTTAATTACATGACAGCAGAAAGAAATTTAATCCCCTAATCTTTTACATGTCATCTAAATTTTGCTCCAGTAACCTAAACCTAATAGTTCTTATACCCTACTTAATATATATATGTATATATGAACTTACTAAAATGAGTAAAGTTACCTAACATGAATGTGTTTAATTAATTTTAATCTACAATCCGCAACCAATATAGGAACTAGCATTCTTAGATTACCGAAACCGTGTTTTCTCAACAAATATGATCAAACAAATGTCTGATATTGAATTTTTATGTCAGATACGAGCATGTGGAAAATCGAGCCTCAGCTTTTGACGAGTTTTCAACACCGTGATCATATGCCTCTCCTTTCTGACTTGCATTAACCAACCCAGACTGTGTTTTGTCGGTATTCTTTTAACAAGAACTTAGGAACAAGTACACAAGCACATGTGCAGTGGAAATATATTAATAATTTTATTTTTTCTATGATATATATATATATGATCTAACACGTGAATATGGGTGGTGGCATTTTTCTAATGTATTTGCTCTTTGTGTTTTTAATTGAAGCTTCGTTGTCTAGTTCAACTGTTATGGGTTCCAACAAAATCTCAGACTTATTAAATCAGAACACTTTCAGCCCTCAAGATTTGATTCTGATTCAAACGATTAAAATATATGTTATGATGCAATATTTTTTTTTGTTTAAATCTTTTGTTGTTTAGTTAAATACCTTGCAATTAGATAGACGAGAATATTTTTTGGCTTTTCTTTCTTTATTTATTTTTTAAAATTATGGAGATGACTTGAGTACATGTATTTTAAAATTACATTAATGTTATAAAGTCCTCATATATTTTAAAATCACTGGATCACGGATTGTCCATGTATATATGCTTAAAAATCCAAGCATAAAATATTTTGACAACAATTATCAAATCTATTATGTTTTCTTTTTTCGTGGGAACAATAATTGATATATCGAATGTGTTTTAGGGCTTCTTTCACTAAGTCATGACACTTTGTTGATACAGAATGACTAGATACTAGGCCTTCTCTTGTCTAAATTGATAAATCAAACTAGAAAAGAAGGATAAAGAGATAGTGCAAGAACCTTAGTAAAAAATGTGTTACACATTTTGATTGAATATTTTATTCAACAGTACGTATATGATATCTGGGTTTATTGGAATAAAATCTTTCTCGAGTATATAAATATATTGTAGATGCAGGCAATTGGGCGAATTGGAATATATATATTATATAGACCATATATTAATATTAATTCTCACACATGACACATGTATATTTATTTGTACAGACGCATGCTTATTTTTTAAATATTTATGAAGTCAATTTGTTAAAAGATAACCGCCAAACACAATACGGGATCAATCGGTAAAAAGATGTTTTAGTTTAATTAAAAATTTTAAATTTAATTATTCAAAATGTAATTGTGTTAAAATATAATATATTTTTTTATAGTTTTTTAAATCCGAATTCAGACTAGTTATACTTAACATAATCTTAATTAGTTTTCAAAAATAAAAATATTAATTATTAAAGAATTCTCACATAACTTCTTGCAAATTACTTATATGGCAGCAATGGAATGAAAATATGACTGATATAGTACTGATCTTGAATTTACCTTACTGTGAAAATCCAATGTTGATTTTATATTAATTTCTATTGCACATATTAGATCTAGTGTTACTTATTTCCAGTGTTGTTGGAAAGTGGGTGCAAGAATTTAAGTTTGTAGATTGATATGATCCTTTGATATAAATATATTTATGTCTGTCCTCTAATTCCTAGAATGCAGAAGATCGATATATTAATTGTCTCCACTAGGCAACATGCATTTGTACCAATATCCATTGAGCTGGAACAATGAGTTGGTGCTGACTCAGTTTAAAGAAGAAAAATGTTAATTAATGTCATTCTGAAGAATGATTTTATCAAGTTAGAAAAAAAATTTAAAAAAATTAATTTAATACAAGGGTTATAAAAAATTATAAAAATTTGATAAAATAAAAAGGGACCCAAGTTCAAAATGGCCTTAAAATTTAGCCCCACACACTTTTTTTTTCCTGAAAATGTATAGAATTTTAGGGTGGTGTTTAAGAAATCTTATTTCACGCATAAGAATATGTAACATCATGGATCTAGGGCTAACTAAACACGGATTTGGATCTTTAATAATTATTATTTAACAGTAATAATTTTTCAATCGACATTAAATAAGATTGCTATTATTATAATAATTTTATTTAATGGCTGAAAGATTTTTATTATTAAATAGTAATTATACAAAATTCAAATTCAACAATAAACTAATTGAGCTCTAGAGATAGATGATTTTCCATTCTCTTCTATCCATTAGGAGAACTCTATCCTCAGTATTGCTGATTTCACCTATATATTGTGAGCCATCACATTCAGGGTTTCCAATAATCAAACTGCAAATCTACTGCAATATATGTTAATCATTCAACAACACCATCTATAATATCCGACATTCGTGAAGATCATTAATCTAATATTAGACATTACATTGGAGATTAACTAGTTTGAATTTGTGCAAAATAAAATTATAATGATGGAATTTTTTTTTTAATTAAATTTAATATATTAATATTCTCAAGGTTCAAATTTAAGACTTTTTAATAAGTTAAAATAGTTAGCTTTCACCTAATTTACGTGCTTAATTAGAATACCTTTTATCCCTTTATCCAGGTGAATTTATGAACTCATCATGTGATTATTAATTAAACTTTGTACGTGAAATGTAAAATTTAAATTGTTAAGCCACACTTTCTAAACTCATGATTGATTTAACATGCACTTGAACTAAAATTGAAGGAAGTTCACGTAATCTGCCCTTATAAAATTGACACATCTCTGAAAAAGTTCAAGTAATCTGCCCTTTAAGACTGGCCCTATCATGTGGCATAATTCACCCACTAAGTAGCATACTTTAAGTTTCAAAAGCTCCATTATTTTAGGGTATCCTGTCCTATAACCATAAACTGCCCCACCGTGCCCCCTCCAAAAAATCAATATTTTGCCCCAAAAATGAAACGCTAACTCATACAAAAATAGAACTCAATAATTCCATTGATATGAAAATATTATTATTAAAACACGTGATGGAAACTTAAAGCACGTTCTTCCTTTCTTTTCATTTTTTAATTAAAACCTAGAAGTGAAGCTAAGCTTAGGAAATTTCATAGAAATGGGTTTTTTAGGGGTAAACCTGGACAAGAAACTACTCGTTAGCTTCTCTTTTCACCTGAAGAAGACCCATATATATAGAATCGTAGACCATTTCCCCAACTCACCAGTCTTTCCAGTTTCCACTCATAAGTAGCCATTTACAACTCACAAACAGAAACCTTATATTCTTTTCCTCAACTTTCAGAGAAAATGATTCAGGAGACCATTCTTGAGCCATCCGATCTCGCTCTTCTTGAGTCAATTCAGCAGTTTCTCCTCAACGACGATTCCGATGTTCTCACCGCGTTTCCAGCTTGGGGCTGGAGCTCAAGCTCTGACCTAACCGATAACGGAAGTGAGTCGGAGTCAACCCGGAGTACCAACTCTGATGGTGTGGCACTCTACAATGCCTGCCCTAACGCCGTTGGCTCTCCATGTGTTTCATCAGAATGGACAACTACATCTTTTCAAGAGGTGTATGCGGTGGCGAGTGAATTTTACGCGCCTCCGTGTTGGACAGACTGTAATGGAAGCCCTTCGCTATCAAGCGTTTGTGACATCCAAGATATTACGTTCGACGGTTCCTGTTACAATGCCGTTGATACCACGTTAGTTTCCCAACAAACTAGGACGGATACTCCGGGGGTAGTTGCAGTGGCGCGTGAAAGCCACGCACAAGAAAGCTGGAGGCAATATAGGGGAGTGAGGCGTAGGCCATGGGGGAAGTACGCGGCTGAGATTAGGGACCCAAAGAAGAACGGCGCCAGGGTATGGCTTGGGACTTACGAGACGGCTGAGGAAGCGGCTTTGGCTTATGACCAAGCCGCTTTCAAGATGCGTGGCTCAAAAGCCAAGCTAAATTTTCCGCATCTCATCGGGTCCAATACGTCGGAACCGGTCAGAGTGACCGCAAAGCGCCGGTCGTCGGAGACTTATTCAACGTCAGAACTGGAACGGAAAAAGAGACGAGCTGGTTCTTTGGATACAGCCGAGTCGAGAGATCGATGCCAATAGGAAACATCTAATCTAGTGCTTTCAAGATCACCTTTGTTATGACGAACTGTTTATCATCAATTGTAAATCCAAATTTTGGTCAATTTTCAAATTAAGATTATGATAACAAAAAAAAAAAAAAATGTTTGGACCGAATATTTTTAATAAATTTTAAATATCAATTACAGTTAGTTTGCCTTCAAAAACCGATAAAAAAAATAAAATTGTGTTATGCTTTGGATAACCAATTTAAAATTTTGTGGGATCTTATAAACATCATTATTAGTTGTATAATCTAAACGATGTCAATACAGAGCTACTCGTGATTTAATCATGGAAATTATCAAAAGTATAACGAAGAGAAAGAATATTAATAGAAGTTGGCTTTCTGCATGTACATATATATTGAAAAGATATAAGGAAATAAATTGACATAATACACTTTTAAAAGTCTGCTTAGTAACTGGGGAAGCTTTTTTTAATATTAAGGTTCAATATTTATGAGTGAAAAAAAAATGTTAAATAATTTCCATTTATCATATTAGATATCAAAAATATAAAAGTTTGGTCAGAATAAATTGAGAGTTTGGAATCTTTAACTATATATTATTTCTTCTTCTTACCAAAAATATTTATATAAAATAATCAATTGGTTAACTTAATAAAGTTTATGAGGCAGTTAGATCGTTCTTGTTCCCTAATAAAGTATTGGTTCTTGTACAAAGATTATCCTCTCCTTCAAAGTAAGTATATTGTTTGATTCCTTTTCTGGAAGGACCTAAGTTTCAACTACATTAAAGATTCCTTCGCATATATATGACAACTAGGAAAGAACAAAATTAATTTAGAAATATTATTTAAAAAATAACATATATATACACACACACACACACAACCCTAACTTTTAAAATTTTTTAGCATCCAAACCATAGAATCAGTGGGTGCTCCACCAACAGCAACCCTCTGCAGAAGAACAAAGAGGGGTAGGGAATATTAGGTGCTCTTTGGGTCTTTAATTATTGGTGTAATGAGAAAAAAGTATATGAAATATGTAGTGTTAAGAATAATATATTTTTATTTACAAAAATAAAATAATATTAGGTGCTCTTTATTTAAAACTAATATAATATGATAATAATATTAATCAACACTCATTTGCACTGTCCCTTTTGAGCTAATAATAGAACTTAACTGGTTTAGGGATTTGGTTGCTAAGTAATTTATAAATATTCTTGTATGTCTTTTTAAGTTTGGGATTTATAAGGCCTTGATGAGTCATTGAAATCCAACCTAAATTTTAATTGACCAAATTATACTAATTATTCGACCTTAATTGGTCATATAAGAAATCCAATTACCACAATATTAGAAGCTAAAAAGATTAACGGTAGATTTCTCACAATGGGAAACTTAGGTTCGAATTTTTTAAGAAAATCACTACATTTAGTTCATAACTGTGCCTTATATCTATTCGAAACAAAAAAGAAATTAAAGAAAGACTTTTGATTTCAAGGCTATTTTAAGACAAAAACATATATGAAGAGTCAAATGCAAAGTATAATGTGATAAAAAAAAAAATTTAAGCATAATTTCTTTGGGAACTAAATGACAATTTACACAGAATAAAAAGGAAACATCCCACCAATTATTGACAGCAAACAGTGATCCGGTGTCAACATATATACTTTTATTCATATATTACACTAAATTTCTAAATATTTAATTTTAATGAGACAAAAAATAACAACTTTTTGCTCGTCGTTACGCAGTAGTCACATAATATGACTAATATTAGTTACATTGGTATCAAATTTTAAGTCGTAATTAATAGAATTAAACCTAATCTCAAAGTGTTGGCTTAGTAGGTGATATACTTAAAATAAGGTTAGTGTGTAGGTGATCCAAACGTAAAGAAACTTTCGTTTTTTATTTTTAAAAAGGACTCAAATATTAAAATATGTACACCACCGAACATTTTTTAAAATAAATGAGGGTTTGCATAAAATATAAGCATATGAAAGATACCTTGAACTTTAATAATACTAAGTTTTTGTATACAGCACATGGTTCAAAACAGTTCCACGTGAAGATTATAGGGAACTTTCATGGAAGTGTCTGTGGTCCAAGTTGCAAAACCTTATATAAGCCCTCATAGGATCCTCACAAAGTAACAGAAACCTTAAATTCAATGTTCAGTTTACTGTTCTTGTTTCTTCAATTGTCAAAATCAAACGCTTCCTAAATTTATTCAGATGACCCATTTTCAGTCCGATTTTGATGTTTTGGATTTGGAGTCAATCTCACGGTATCTTCTTGATGAAAAATCTGATGCGCTCATTGCATTTCCGGCAAGATTCGTCGGCAGCGGTGCTATGACCGAGAACGGCAGCCAAGCTTTGTCTCTTGACGGTGCCAGCTCTGCTGATATGTCTGGCGAGCTGACCACTGAGGCGCGTGGAGCTCACGCGCCACCGAGCGGGAGGAATTGTAGGGGGGTGAGGCGGCGGCCTTGGGGAATGTACGCGGCAGAGATAAGGGATCCGAGGAAGAACGGCACAAGGGTGTGGCTTGGGACTTATAAGACGGCTGAGGATGCGGCTTTGGCTTATGACCGAGCCGCTTTTGAGATCCGTGGCTCAAAAGCTAAGCTGAACTTTCCACATCTTATCGGGTCGAATAAATCAGAGCCCATTAGAGTGGGAGCAAAGCGCCGCTCTTCTCCTCAGATTAATTCGACGTCGTATAGCAATAGTTTAGAGGATACATTGCCTCAGGCGAAAAGGAGATAGAGCGAACCAACCCAGCGTGTTGGATGTTATGGCATGGGCGGTGATACTATCTGATCTGGTATTCTCAAGTCAAGACCACCGAGTATGATGAGTGGTCATCATTCTTGTATATATATTTGGTTTAGACCTATAGTTATCTCTACATGGATTTTTTTATTTTATTTTTTAATAGCTGAAAGATTTCCTAATTCGGGGCTACTTAGCTGGGAAAAAGATTTTGGAATGCATAACGGGTTGGTGGGAGAGAGAAATTACGATGATTTTGGAGAATGTGGCAATTAGGTTGGTGGGAGTAAAATTCTTGTGGCAATGAATATTAATTGCTTTGCTGGAAGATTTTCCAACTGGCCAGGGTCTTAGAAAATATTTTTGTCAGGAAAACATTCCTCAAATGCAAGTGCGTGTGTGATTTTGGGATAGAAGCCATCATGTTAGACCAGCAAAGACATAACCAGAAAATATGAAAATTTAAAAAGAGATTAGATAAATAATACATCGAATTAAGAAGTATTTTTTTGGGTGGCCACAGATGAATGTCCCTATTTCATAGTTCATAGTATGTAATTCCATTTAGGGCAAGTATTTAACTAATGAGCCTATGAATTATACATGTTTTCTCCAAAGAGATCTTCATAAAATTGAGCCTAATAGCTCTAATGAACTAGAGCCTTCTTTGATGATCCATTCTAAATTGTTACTACCAAATTGAGCATACATATACTAAATTTTTGGTGGTGAATGCATGCGAGTGATGGATTACCAATAATAAGGAGTTTGTCAGTAGAAAAGGGCATCTGATTTTTCTTTTTCTATTTTTCTCGGGAAAATATCATTGGAAGTGTTTTAGAAGGATAGAATTTAATAATATTTTTAAAAATCCAATTTCTAATAGATCCCAATTGAGCTTGTTTCTTTCTGCTACTGTGAGTGTATTTTCTGGTGCATCGATCTGTCGGCAGATACACCATTACCATTTCTCTTCAATAATATACTGTAGGCATATTTTATCTTAATAGTTTCTATTCTGAGTCCAAACAGATGAATCAAAGCCTGTTGTTCAGTTTCGTACTTGTCTCATTAGTAAATATCATATGGCAACACATTGGATTATGTGACGTCAGAGAGACAACATCTAAAACCGCGTCCGGCATCATTGTTCATCAGATTCTGCTTTCTTCCATTCAAGTCACTGCCACCTTTGTAATCATCGTGGCCGTGGCCGATTCCAAGTTCTGGCCATCAAATTAATTAGTCAACCATATATATATAATTAAGAATTATTTATATGCATGCATGCTTACTTGCAATTTCTTTATTCTTAAATTGACAATTAAAAATCACACTCACACCAGCAGAGCCAAATGGCGTTTAAAGTTAAAGAGCTTTGTTGAAAGAAAAGTAATATCATAGAGGATTGAGCCATCTGGACTAATAATAAGAATTTGGAGTAATTAATACACAAGACTTCAAACTTAAAATCTACTTTAGAGAAACAAATGGCAACCATATTGGTTGTCCACGAGAGGAAAGGCTTTTTTCTTAATCTTTTCTTAACGAATCTAGGACAAAAAATTATGAAAGAATTCTACCAAAAAAAAAAAAAATCTTAAATAATGAAAAATAAGAGATTGATTTAAACTTTCAATTTTATTTTTTTGATAAGAGATTAAAACATTCAAATTTTTAGGTAATAATATGTTTCAAACATTTATTTAGTGCACTACAAACAAGTTAGCATCGTAAAAATCGATCCTGCAACAAAGCTTATAACTATATTAAGCATAATTAAGTATTATGACCCTTATCTTGTTATTATTCTAGTCAGTCTTTATATTGTAATATTCTGTAGAAATTATTATATATGTATATCCAAAAGTCATTCTTAAGGACCTAGTTATTTATATTTTTCAATAAGGTCGAATATTTAAACTAGAATCATTTTGCTCAACCTTTCGATACAATAATTTTGTTCTTGCTAATTCTAGGCTCTACTATAATAATGAAATATATGAACTTGACATTGTGCGACATGCAATAAGGATTTAATTTAAAAGCGGCCAAATTTCAGCACATTAGTTACACTCTTAGTTACTTCTTCCGAACTATTTATATCTTTCATAACTAAACTATACCTATAACTTTTATCAAATGTATGTATAGGTAGGGTATGGAATTTTTACATGTAATACATAGAACAAAACTAATGGTTTTGAAGAGTAATACCAACAGTTTCTTTTTTCTTTTGTTCCTGTAGTTATCATCAATTGAAAACAATCTTGTTCGAGATAATGCGAGACACCAATATAAATTTTAACCTAAGGAATTAACATGTTCTTAGTCCATTGAAATGTTGCTTATATAATTGGAATAGCCCATACTACTCCATTAGTCTCATCCTATCCATTAATAAGAATTTTCTTTTTCTGGGTTAGCTGTGGTCATGGTTTTAAACTGCCAAGAAAGATGATTTCTTTTTGGTAAATATATGTAACTATAAGATATATATATATATATATATATATATATATATATATATATTTTTTTTTTTTTTTTGGGCTTGGCAGTAGACTTATGTAAGGAAAGATGACAATTTTAGAAAATAATTCCAGAAAACTATGATGTCTAAATTAAATTGGATTTATGAGTAATACAAGGACGTATGAACAGTGACAAGAGTAGTCTTGAATGTAACATTACTCTACTAGGAGTGTAGAACCGTATTTGCATGTGATAGAAAAAGATGGAACTTTATATAATATAGAATCTTATATTCTATTTGATTCCCTTCTTAAGAGATTTTGGATCCAAGATAAGAGTACTTATGGTGGCAAAGTTAACTAATATTTGAAAAGTTATATCTGTTTCTGGATTCTTGGTTCATTTAGGACATCTATTGATGCCGGCCGGCCAACTTTGTAGCCCTTGTATCTTGGTTTTATCATCCTTGTATATATTCTTAACACAGATGCCACATGTTGCTATGCATGTTTCTCAACGACTAGTTCTGGTGGCATATTCTTCTATATATTCTGATTTTCTGCCATTATTGAGAAGCATCTCTTGGAATCTTGAGCTTGTGAGAGCTCAATATCTGGTTCAATAAGGTTTCAGAGAGGCTTTTCCTAGAGGTAGAGTCATTTCTTAGTTTCTGCAGAACTTTCATGAGCTGCTGATATATAACTTTGAAGGGTCAAATAGCATCAAAATTTTAGTTAGTGTACTGTTTTAAGAGGTGTAGAATTATAATATATCTGCTGAATATTTATGGATTGTTGTTATGAAACTCTGCAGAACTTGTATTTTATTGTTAATTTGCTGGTTTCTGAAGTTTGTCAATTTACACCTAAAAGTATGCTGATTTCATATTCAGGTCAAAAGGGCATAATCTTGTTCTTCTGAAAAAGGGGACAGAAGCTAAAGAAACTTCAGAAAGGGGGAAAGAAAGAAATTATAAGAAAATGGTAGAGAAATCATTTGCACTTGATGCTATTATAAAGGAAGCTGTTGATCTGGTATGTTTTAATTTCTAGTGCTTTGCCTTCATGGAATGCCTGCAAAACAGCTTAAGGAAGCTGTTAATCTTTTCTCTCTATCTAATTTTACATTTATTTCTTCTCCTCAGTTGGGAATCAGAAACATTTTAATGTTACATATATAAAAATTCTCAGATGATTAGTATGATAGTGATTAAATCAGTTCGGAAGTCAAGAAAAAGTGAAAAACTATTCTGAAAAAGCTTATATTTTCTCTGCCTATGTTACTGATTAATCAAACACTATCGCCATCTATATAGCTTATCAAATATTTCATGGGTCTAAACCCATATGGAGATTTGGGGGAAATTGAAGAAACAAAATAGAGAGAAAAAAGAGGGGGGGGGGGGGGATTGTTTGTTTGATGAGAAAAAAGGAGCCTGGAATATATATAGGCATTTACTTAAAAAATTGGAATTTATTATTGTGCAGGAGAACATTCCCCTTGGGGAAGTTTTTGATCATCTTAAATGTACAAGAGAAGGTTTATCCTCTGACCAAGTGCAAGACCGACTGGACCTCTTTGGTTATAACAAGCTTGAAGAGAAGAAGGTTAACACAAACTTTCAGTGCTATTATTTGTTTCTCTTCTCCTTCTTAAATAACTTATTATTTTATAAGAAAGAATATATTATGGCTGAGATTTCTCATAGGTTGGTTTGTGATTCTTACAGGAAAGTAAAATTCTGAAATTTTTGGGCTTTATGTGGAATCCACTGTCATGGGTTATGGAAGCTGCTGCTCTCATTGCCATCTCTCTCACACATCACGGGGTAAATCTAAGTCATTTTTAGTCTTTTTCATTTTTCTCTTTGTTGAATTTTAGGGGGTGAAGTTAAAAGTGTGAGTTAGTGAATCAAGGTTAGAAAACCAGAGGTTTAGTAGATATCTTACTACTTTTATGCATTCCTTTTCTTACATTGCAACAAAAACTTCAGTTAATCTTTTGACCCATGGGGTTAGGTTTAATAGAAGTAACTCATTTCCCACAGTTAGGATTCAAAATTCAAATCTCTATTGGGGGAGCACCAATATTTAGTGCTCGATTACGCTTTTAGTAAGATTGTCTCTGTTTGAAAAATAGTGAGAAATTAAAAAAATAAAATAAAATAAAGGTCAAGCTTTTTAGTGGCAAGATTTTTTAGTTATTGCATAGATTCAATTGAAAAGTCATGTTTCAATGTCAACTGGTCAAACTTTTACTTTCTGAGGAAAATATTTGGTTTCATTTTATCATCTAGCTAGTGAACTCAAATATGACAATATCTTAATTCTGCAGGGAAAGAACCCGGATTATCAAGATTTTGCTGGCATAGTTATTTTGCTAATTATAAACTCTACCATCAGTTTCATAGAAGAAAACAACGCTGGAAATGCAGCTGCAGCTCTTATGGCCCGCTTGGCACCAAAAGCAAAGGTTCATAGACTTAATATAACAACTCTCCTGCTACATCATTGTTGTCTTTCATTTTTGTTTCAGAACTGTCTTCTTGTTCTCTTCAAATGCATGATTCATCTGATCTTGTTTCCTGTTTCTTTGGCTTCTGTTCCCACTTATAGGTGCTTCGAGATGGAAAATGGAAGGAAGAAGATGCTGCAGTTTTGGTTCCTGGGGACATAGTCAGCATCAAGCTTGGTGACATCATTCCTGCTGACGCACGTCTCCTTGATGGAGATCCTTTAAAGATTGATCAGGTGAAATTTCATAGAAGTCTTTGAAGATATTCATACATGACTAACTTCATGGTAACATAGTTTTTCGTAACATTTCTTTGTTACGAGTTTAGTGTTTATGTTACTTTGGCAGCTACCACAAACTTCTTGTCAAAGTCTGAGAATCCTTCATATCTTCTATGTACATATGTATAAATGGAGACTTCAAATGAATAGGAAACTTGTGAACTGGAATACGCCATCAATGACAAGAATGAAAACTCTAACATGGAAATCAAATGCCTGGTTTATTAAGTCAATTGTCACCTGCTCTAATCAAGCTGATGACAGATTTAGAAGAGATAAAGCAAATGTGACTATGCACTTGACATCATTGCTAGTAGAATGTTTCTGTTGGATATAATATAACATCATTCCAGAGTCTTTGTTTAACAACTTAAACTTTTAGGTTGAATCGATTTTTTCTCATCATATTTTTGTGTATATTTCAGTCTGCTCTAACTGGAGAATCACTTCCAGTAACCAAGAATCCTGGAGACGGCGTATATTCTGGTTCGACTTGCAAGCAAGGAGAAATTGAAGCTGTAGTTATTGCAACTGGAGTTCACACTTTCTTTGGAAAGGCAGCTCATCTTGTGGAAAATACCACTCATGTTGGACATTTCCAAAAGGTTCATTGATGAGAATGACTGCATTTTGTGTCTCACATAAAACTTTCTGCACTCAAGTAAAACTGATGTTGCCAAAATCTTGCTCAGTGACATTATGTGTTTGTTTCAGGTTCTAACATCTATTGGAAATTTCTGTATCTGTTCCATTGCTGTTGGGATGGTTATTGAGATTATTGCTATATATGGGATCCAACATAGGCCTTATAGAGTTGGTATTGATAACCTTCTTGTGCTATTGATTGGTGGAATTCCTATTGCAATGCCAACTGTTCTTTCTGTTACAATGGCAATTGGTTCACATCGGCTATCTCAGCAGGTTTGTCAAGCTAATACAACAATTTGCTCACACTGGTGTACCAACGATATGTCGTTTAGCTAACAGGCATGATGGGTGTGTATAATGCAGGGTGCCATAACAAAGAGAATGACTGCCATTGAAGAAATGGCTGGAATGGATGTGCTATGTAGTGACAAAACAGGCACATTAACTCTTAACAAGCTTACAGTGGACAAGAATTTGATTGAGGTTTTAATTTTTGTTGTTAGATCTAAAACCTTTTCTTCGGATGAGTTGGTTCTTGCTTCATGTGGGAAGTGACTTTTTTATCCTACAATCACATATATGGTAGGTTTTTGCTAAAGGTGTTGACAAGGATATGGTTGTACTTATGGCTGCAAGAGCATCAAGGCTAGAAAACCAGGATGCCATTGATTGTGCAATTGTTTCCATGTTGGGAGACCCAAAGGAGGTACTAGTTCAAATATCTATTTACTTATAATAGCTGTCTCTGAGGGCAAGATCTCCTTTTCTCTCTCCTCTCCCTCTGCTGTTCTTTCTCTTAGTTAATAACTTTCAAAGTTATTGAATCCATTTTCTAGTACAAGGTTGTCATTTATTCTGATCCTTGAAATTTTCCATTTTCACTAATTGACTTCTTTCCTTTGATTTTCAAGGCACGATTCGGAATAAAAGAGCTTCACTTCCTTCCATTTAATCCAACTGATAAAAGAACAGCACTTACATACCTTGACAGTGCTGGTAAGATGCACAGAGTCAGCAAAGGTGCACCAGAGCAGGTAGAACATGCCCCATTATGGCTTCAAAAAAAAACAAAAAAACCATGCTAACAACCCGAGAAACCATTTATTTGACTGTATCTAGCAAATCCCATGTTTGTAGATTCTCAATCTTGCACATAACAAATCAGAAATAGAAAAGAAAGTTCATACAATCATTGACAAGTTTGCAGAACGTGGACTTCGGTCTCTAGCAGTTGCACGCCAGGTTTTTTTAACTTTCCTGAATACTTCATCTTCTAGTGCATATATTTCTGTGTGAAAGTTTGATCAAAGAAGCTGCTTTCTTAACAGGAAGTGCCTGAGAGAAATAAAGACAGTCCAGGAGGCCCTTGGGAATTTGTTGGCCTTCTCCCTCTCTTCGACCCTCCTCGCCATGATAGTGCTGAAACAATCAGAAGAGCTCTGGATCTTGGGGTCAGTGTCAAAATGATCACTGGTATGTATCATACTATTACTATGGTATCACTGCTTACAATTATCTCAGCTGCAACTACAGTTCAAATTTGTGAAAAGAATGTGCGTTGTGCTAAAGGAAAATATGAAATAAGGAAGATTATTAGGATGATGAAGGAAAGACACAAAATCTAGCAATGTATCATACAATTCAAGCTCTTCTCATTAGTTTGGCTAAAACTTGTAGGTGACCAACTTGCAATTGCTAAGGAAACTGGAAGACGTCTAGGGATGGGCACCAACATGTATCCATCATCATTTCTGCTTGGTGAAAGCAAAGAAGGACTAATTGCTCTTCCTGTTGATGAGCTCATTGAGAATGCTGATGGTTTTGCTGGTGTCTTTCCTGGTAAGCGCAGCAGTTAAATTACATGTAAGCTTTAATTCTGAACTCCTTTCTAATTTCTAATGAGATAAATTGTTTTCCCCACAGAGCATAAGTATGAGATTGTGAGAAGATTACAAGATAGAAAGCACATTTGTGGAATGACTGGTGATGGAGTGAATGATGCACCTGCCTTGAAGAAAGCAGACATAGGTATTGCTGTAGCAGATTCCACAGATGCTGCCAGAAGTGCTTCTGATATAGTTCTCACTGAACCTGGGTTGAGTGTGATCATAAGTGCTGTTTTAACCAGCCGTGCAATATTCCAAAGAATGAAGAACTACACGGTAATCTCACAAATCCCAACTTTCAAACTACTAATAAAGGAAATTCTGATGTTTGCTTTTGTACTCATTTTCATTTTCTTTTTTGCAGATATATGCTGTCTCGATCACTATTCGTATTGTGGTAAGCTATGATCTCATACTACATCTTTCTGATATAGAATATCTGCAACTATTAACGAGATTATCAACCTCGTTTTCTCATTTTTGAACTGGGATTCGTATTGCAGCTAGGTTTTATGTTACTGACCTGCTTTTGGGAATTTGACTTTCCTCCTTTCATGGTTCTGATCATTGCCGTTCTCAATGATGGTAATATTGGCTTCTTTCCAGCATTTTGATCATAGATTCTATGGCCTGCAGATGAACACATTTTCTGATTTGTCCCCTCACTTGCTAATATCCATTTAGGTACCATCATGACAATATCTAAAGATAGAGTTAAGCCTTCTCCTCTTCCTGATAGTTGGAAACTTAGTGAAATTTTTGCAACTGGGATTGTCCTAGGCAGCTACCTGGCTCTAACAACAGTAATATTCTTCTGGGCAGCCTATGAAACTGACTTCTTCCCTGTAAGGCTCTTGTTTTTCTTAACACTCTCACTTTGTTTGTCTTCCAAGGAACTATATAATATGTATTATGCTGCAGAAAACATTTGGTGTGAGGAGCTTCAATAAAGACATTCTCAGCACTAACAATGAAACTGACTCCACTCGTTTGAACGGGATGCTGGGATCTGCTCTTTATCTTCAAGTCAGTACAATCAGTCAAGCCTTAATTTTTGTGACACGGTCCAGAGGGTGGTCTTACGCGGAAAGGCCTGGCCTTTTGCTTGTTTTTGCTTTTATTGTTGCTCAACTGGTATATATTTCTTTCTCTATTCTCCCTTCATTACTTTACAAAACTTGTAAAACAAGAAAGTCCTGCTATTTTATTGAAGATTTGGATCTGTTACAGTTAAAAATTTAAATATGAACATCTCACCACATCAGAAAATAAAGAGGCAAGAAAACACTCCATTAATCCCATCCAGCCTTTCTTGCGTTTTTGTCTTTATTTGCTGGGTTGATAGTTAGATTTTGATTTAGTGGTTGAGATTTGCTTGACTGCGATGACTATAGTGATTTTTAACTACAAGAAATCCAGATTCATTGAGTGCATAGGCTTGCCTGTTGATGTCTATATTCTCTGCAGATTGCAACTATTATATCTGCAACTGCCAATTGGGAAATAGCTGAAATAAGAAGCATAGGTTGGGGCTGGACAGGAGTTATTTGGTTGTACAACATTCTAGTTTATATATTCCTAGATCCTATCAAATTTGCTGTTCGTTATGCATTAAGTGGAAGGGCATGGAATCGGGTGGTGAACCAAAAGGTAAGTATCAATGGATTTTCTCTGTGACAAAAGTGGTTACTCAACTCAAAATCTGGTGCTAATACGATTATGCAGACTGCATTTACCAACAAAAATGACTTTGGAAGAGAAGCACGAGAGGCTGCATGGGCTGCTGAGCAGAGAACACTGCACGGCCTTCAATCTGTTGAGACCAAGATGATTTCAGAGAAGCACACTTTCAGGGAGATGAATACATTGGCAGAAGAGGCTAAGAGGCGAGCCGAGCTCGCGAGGCTAGTCCTTCTTCCTCTATTCTTTTCCAAATTTGATTTCTGCTGTTGTGATTTTAGTTAATATAGTTTTGGTTTTCTATGCAGGTTGAGGGAGCTTCACACTTTGAAAGGAAGAGTGGAGTCATTCGCCAAGCTAAGGGGTTTGGAAATTGATGCTCTCAATGGCCACTACACTGTGTAGAAGTCTTCAAATTATGAGCATCTCCCTTCATTCTCTGTCTCTTCTTTTATATATTCCTTCTTATCAGTTCATGAGCTACACTAATAATTAATACATTTGTTACAAAATTTCTGTTGCTGGATTATTGTATGAGCTTAATATATTTTAAAGGCACTCATTGATCATATAATATTAATGTGAAATTTTTCCAAGCTACAAACAATTATACTTTCTAAGTCTTCAACGTTGCAAGGAAAGAACTAATAAGGTTTTGTTCTCAGTAGAAACTGATGTGGTTCAAGCTAAATGTTCAATGTTAAAAATCTTAATCACTTTTTGTTGAGAATAATATATTGGTTATTATTTTGTGTAGATGTTACAAATAAAATGTAAAAACATTAATAGTTAAAATAATGTTATTTAAGAAATAATTTCATTTATTTAAATCAATCACAAGTGAAATAAAAATTATAATATTAGATATGATAACAAATTTTTTTTTTTTTTTAAATCTCCTTAATTAAATCCTAATTTATTTAAACTTTTATATTAAAAAATTTAAAATTTTATTTTGTTTATACATAATTAGAATACTTACAAAATAAATAACTTACGTAATAGCTTAAACTATCTCTAATAATATAGTTTTTGTTAAGTTATTTATATTTATTTTAATAAATTCAATAATATTATATTTATTTTTTATTATTATAATAATTTTTATTTTAATAATACAATTTTATAAAAAAATTAAATAAACTTTACACCTTAACTCATGTTATTATAAAAATTAATTATAAACTTAATAAATTAATTATAATGAAAGATTGTGTAACCTACTTAATACGTTATAAAATCTTAGAGATTACTCGACATAAATTTTTTACCCTTAAAAAGATTTTTTTTTCCAGCTTGGCATCAAACACGACCTCTTCGGATAGATCACCACGGCTACACGGGGACAGGGCAGCAGTCAAAGTGTCGTTGTAGATTTACTGGTGCAGCTAGGCAAACCGGGAAGACTCGTCGTGGGTGTTTGGAGATATTGCAGCATCTTTCTCCGTCTTACATACTCTGAATACCCAGACAGAAATTGAATCATAGTTTACCGAGATGTCTGGGACCAGTCACACAATCTAAAATCTTGGTCGGGCTGCGCTAACTAGAGCTTACGCGCTTTGATCACAATGGCTTACCCTCCATCATCGTCCATCTCTCTGATCCTGATTCTCTCACTCATCACACTAGCGCAATCTGTTCCCTTCATAGTTTTGCATGGTAATTATTCTCTTTGATCAACTTCTTTCTTGTTTTTACTTAATCAGTTTATATTTGGACGGTAATTTTTATTAAAATCTATTTGATGCTCCACATTTGGTTGTTTAAGTTGAAATTTTTTTATTGGGTTTCTAAAATTTGTGTTTTTTCTGCACAAGTAGTAATGGTAATTCATGATATTAAGATTTTTTTTTTAATAGTTTCATCTGGTTTGATTGATTTACACCTAGTAATGCTTATGAGTGAGTTAGGAAGCCTGTGCGTAGGGGTTTCAGCACATAGTTCCCTGGGCGTATATGGTGCTGACTACTAAGTCCAGTTTTGATTTTTGATTCTCCAAAGGTCATCAATTATTATAAGGTAGTCAAAAGTGTGCAACAAATTCTTTTCTCCAATTGAAGTTCTTGGCTTGACTAGACCAGAAAAAGATTTGAAAATAGTCTGCATTCATATTGACCCCCAAGCTAATCTTTGAAATTTGGATGGGGGAGATTGGATTTCTTTCTATAATAGAGGTGGACAGGGGAGGAGGAATATATATTGCAATGAAGAGATATAATGACATCTAAGAAAGAGAAAGTAAGAGACTTCTATACGAGTAAAGTGACGGAAAATCTTATTTTTAGTATGTTACCTTCTGTAGAAGTAATTTGGACTAAAGGTCCAAGATGATTGTAAAAGGATCATTCTTTCTAAACACGAATTCGCGTGTTGGCAAGAACAAGTCAGTATAGATATTCTTGTCACAGCCTCAGTTGTTAAATTCTTATTTTTTTCCTATTTGTACTTTGTGGCAGGCATTGGAGATAGATGCAAGAATCGAGGAATCCAACAGTTCACGGAGTTTCTAAGCCACTGGTCTGGTTCTCAAGGATACTGCTTGTATGTTAATTTCTTCTTTTTTATTGTGCTATACAACAAAAAGTATTTTCTATTTGGTTATAAGTCCAGATCACAAAGAAGGGTTAGATAGCCCAACTAACGCGCCATAGGTTTTCATTAGGCGATAAAAATTTGGTTTTTGCGATAGGTCTGAACTTTAAGTTGTTGACGTACAGTATGTTGCAGATTTTATCAAACCATCTTCAATTTATAACGACAACATATAAATCCTTTGTTACTCATATGTACTTCATCTATCTATCTGTAGAGAAATTGGGAAGGGATCGTGGGACTCTTGGACCATGCCCCTAATGGAACAGGTGACATTTGAATGAAGTGCTTCCATTAACCAATTGGCATTTGACAGTCCACTGACCGTTTGTAAACTCTGTTTCCTCGCAGACAGCTATTGCCTGTGAGCAGGTGGTGAACTAGATTCTAATTTTCTCTGGACGTGGTTCAAGTATAATTTGTTTCCATAGTAAGTGTTCATTTCTGTCTATAGGTGAAGAAGATGAGTGAATTAAGTGAGGGTTACAACATCATTGGACTTTCTCAGGTGAGTAAACTGAGTTTAGTTCCCCCTAATGTAGAAATAAATTTTCACTTGTAACATCATTGGTAACCTTTCTAGGGCACTTCTTTCTCTTTTATTAATTGTATAATAGTATCTTTTGGTTCACAGGGTAACCTGATTGGTAGAGGGATTATTGAATTTTGCGATGGAGGACCTCCCGTAAGAACTAATACTGTGATCTCTGATATTGCACTTGTCTTATTCTCTATTTGAGCACTTATTTCCTTCAACAAATTTTTTCTTTAAGATATTTTTATTTTGGGTTTTCTACTTGCTCTTAATACAAATATATGAAGTAGTTGCTTACACTTTTTCTAAATGTTAAAACAGGTTAAGAATTTCATTTCGGTGGGAGGTCCTCATGCTGGTACCGCTTCTATTCCATTTTGTGGAGTAAGCAATTTTTCTACTGTTATATTCTATCTTACTTCCTTCCTCCTTCCCTTTTCTCAATGCAATAATGTTATGACTGGCACTTTTTTCCCTATTTCTTATTAAGAAATTCAGGTAGGAAGGACACTTTATTGAGTAAAAGAAGAAATATAGTGGAATACTGGCTTTAATAAATTAGCGTTTCTATTTCTGCTGGACTGATATTTTATTTCAAATGGTCGGACATGAACTTTACTGAACAAAAGAAGAAATGGTCTGACATGAACTTCTTTATGCAGTCCGAGTGGATATGCATCCTTCTCGATTCTTTGATCAAATCAGAGATTTACAGTGACTATGTCCAGGTTTGTACTTTACTTTTCAAGTTTTCCTCTTGTTTTTCTGAAATTCCTCTCAATCTTTATGGATTTTACACCTCACTAGGTTTGTTTATTAAGATGATAAGATAATCATAGTAAAATGCAAAATGTGTGATATCACGTCGTTCTTAAGTATCTTCAGCTGGAAATATTTTCTTGTCAAATTTATTCTTAACCATAGATGGTCTACTTCCCACATTCTTACACAATGAGTTTGTAAATGCAGGAACACCTTGCTCCCAGTGGTTATCTCAAAATACCAACAGTGAGTATAATCTTGAATTGAGCTTTATATATATGTGTATGTATATTGGGATGACAGTTTCATCAATCTTTTTGTCAATCTTCACAGCACAATCATGCGGAGTAGGAGTAGATCCTAGTAATATAATTCTTTAAACTGAATCGAAAGTTAGAATACAGTCTATGCAGTCTGGACCTGCAATTTTTATTAGGTATTTCTTTACCAAAGCATCCGTTGAGGCAAAATACCATTTGACCTTTTTGATTGCATCTGACACATTAAAATAAATCCAGCGCGTGTATTCATGGCTCATGTTAGATGCAAAACCATTTCTACGCATTCTCCTGACAATATAAGTTTTTGGGAGAGGTTGTTTCTTGACAGGGTATCAAAGCCTACCTAACAGTCTCAATTAAATTAAATTTGCAAATTGCAGTACAAAGTACTAGGTCAATGCTTTGTCCATGTTACAAATCCAAAGAGCTTTCACATATGGGGCATGGTAGATAAAAGTCCATTCCAAGTTCTTGGGATGAAATGGTTCTTTAGACCAATTTTATATCACCTTTCAATTCGAATTAGCAAAAGCAATGTCTCCTTGCATAATATGGATTCCAAACGTTCATGATCTGGTTTGAATGAGTCAAATTCCTTATCCCTCATTGGTGGCTCTAGGGTTTCCTCATCTGGGATCCTTGGGGAAGAAGATCAAGTTGGCCCTTGTGAACAGCTTGACATATTCAAAAAGCAACTTTCCCAAAAGCTTAAGCCATTACGAGAAAGCTTAAAAAGGGTGTCTAGTATGCTCCTAAACATTAAACCTTGCTTGAAGCACGAACAAAGGACATGCTCACTTAAAAGTTCTTTACTGAAATTTTAGTTCAAATAAGAAAGTGAGGCCAGTAGAGATCAAACTTTTAAGTACTCTAACACCATAATTCGGAATTAATTCAACCCAAAAACTTGTGTTTGTTTGATGAAGGCTAAGACATGCTTTCATATCTAAAGGCTCACAAATCAGGTGAAAGTAAACATAATCTGTTTCTATTTTTTTTTTTTTTTATCAGGATATTACTGACTACATCGGAGGATGTAGGTTCCTTCCAAAGCTTAATAATGAAATCACTAATGCAAGAAATTCCACTTACAAGCAACGATTTGCTAGCTTACAGAATTTGGTACTTGTCATGGTAAGTCATATACCTATGTTATCATTCCTAATCTCTCACGTTCATTTGAAATAAAATAATTTACAGCTATGCTACCAACTTGGCTGATGCTTTTCTCTTGTCTGGATGTAAATCAGTTTGAGCACGACACCATTTTGATACCCAAAGAAACATCCTGGTTTGGTTATTATCCGGATGGGACCTTTGATCCTGTTTTACCAGTACAAGAGGTAACACAAGGATTCCATATCTGTATTCTGTAATAGACCTATTGCAAGTATTATACATGTGAGTGCTCATCAGTGGCAGCTCCAAAACTGGTGCTTTTATGCTTCTCAGAGTCTGTTTGGATTGATTTTAAAAAAATGTTTTTAAGGTGTAGAAGCTAAATAACCTCTTTCTGCATTTTTTTTTTCAGAAGCATCTCCACATGATTTTGAAAAAAATAGTAGCTTTTTTTTTTTTGGTTGCTTCTGAAAGTGCTTTTCTTTTTTTTCCTTCTAAAAGCCAATCAAAATACTCAAAAATTATACAAAAGTACTTTTTTCTTGTCAAAAATGCTTTTGACAAAAAAAGCCAACCCAAACGGGTTCAGGCTAATATACATTTTCATGCTCTTTTATGATCAACAGTGCTCGATGATATTTCTATGATTAGTTTCTTTCAAAGTAATGGATGCACTTTATCTGATGCAGACTAAGCTTTACACTGAAGACTGGATTGGTTTGAAAACTCTGGATGAAGCTGGGAAAGTTAAATTTGTAAATGTTTCAGGAAATCACCTTCAGATCTCTAACAATGACTTGAAAAAATATGTTGTGCCATACTTGAAGGGCCAAACATCAACGATAACACAGACAAGAATGAGAGAATCTTCATCTGATGGTCGGGTTTCTTCTGTCTGGAACTTGCTTTCTGAAAGTGTTGGCCTTAATGAAGATCTGCCATTGCTGCGAGTTGTCGCTTAATCAGTGTTTCCAGGCATATTTGTTTGGGAAAAGAGGTGGAGATAGAAAACAATTGTCTTCATATGAGTTTAACAGTTTGAACTCAAATGCAGAAATATGTGAAGGGAAGCAAGCAACTGTGTAGATTGTATAATTCTAAATCAACCAGATAACTTGTTTCTTTAATGATGTGGTTGTGATCATTTGAATATATGGATTATGTTAGATGAAGTGTTGGAACACTGAAGTTTCTTCAAAGGAACTGTATTAATAATACTTTACTTATTTACAAATTAATATTGCATATAATTTATAAATAATTCTTAAGAAAATTTTTTCTTATGCATTGGAAATAAAGATACTTGCTTTCCAAAATCAAGTTTGTGATATTATAATAAAAAATGAGTAGTTATTTTATTTTGTATGAATTTATTATTTATTTTATAAAATTAATATGTTAATATTATAATTAAATATAAACAAAATAAATTTGAATAATTTTTTAAAAAAATATTATTTTTATTCTTTAATACTATTTATTATTAATAAATCTATTTTTAATATTTTTAAATTAATAAAATTGTCCTATATTTATTAATTATTTAAAATATGAAAGATGATTCTATTAGTGTAAAAATGTATTATAAAAAAAATATATTTTTTAATATTACTCATCCCATAATTTATAAGTTCACGGTGGATGATCCAAAACTGGGAAAATGCCTCGGCGCATGGTAGAAACTAAGAACAGGAAAAAAGTAATTAAAAAAAAAAAAAAAAACTCTAATCATGAGTTTTATAAAAATATTAATAAACACTTGTGATCACATTAATGGAAAAATACGTAAGCTTGTTACATAGTAAAATTTAGATTATTAATATTAGTAGAAAAAATTATTATAAATAATATCACCCGTTACTTTTTCTTCTATACATTGGCTATACATGCTATAGCTAAAAGACAAAATCAGGGGTATTTTGGGTCTTTCACTTCTGAATAGGTCTTATACTGCCATTCCAAATGCAGACCCCAAAAGTTCTATGGTTGGATTGGAGATTAAAAATCGAACATCATAGAGGAGGCTCAAATTTGAGAAGGTGAATCCGATTCCACCCCGGCTTGGGAAGGATGATCTAACCCAGACGGCCGAGACTCAAAAGAGCTGCAAGACCCCTCCTTTTCCTTCTGTTCAGCCAAAGCCGTATCTGGGTTTGGTTGCATGTACATACAAGCACCAACTGGTAAGATAAGCAATGGCTCTGATACACCAATGGCATCCTCCTTCATGCATCTTCATTTTCCGTCCCAGTTCATGCTACACTCATCCAAAACCCTACTTATTTGTGCACTCTAGAGCATCAACTTTACGCTCTGTGCGTGCTGCTTTACCAAATGATAGTCATCAGTCTTCAGTCCCCATATTCCTCCCATTTCTCCAAGAAGAAGAAGAAGAAGAAGAGGAAGAGGAAGAGGAGGAGGAGAACATAAAAGAAAGAGAAGAGCAAGAACAGTCAGAGGACCGACAAGATCCAATTCGTAAATTCTTCAAATCTCGCATTTTGTCTTCTACTGAAGACCCTCAGCGTGAAGGGAAGTTGTCACTTCAGAAGAACCGTCGCACTACTTGGCATCTTGCTTCGGATTTTGAGTCTGGTAAAGAAACTGATATGTATTTGGATCCCAAACCTTTATTTGTTGAGGAAATGGAAGAAAGAAGGGATGAGAAGGAATTGCCTGAGGGAATTGTAGGAGAGGTTGTTCAAATTACAAGGAACTTACCGGAGAATCTGACATTAGGTGAGGTTTTGGGGGATTATGAAGGAAAGCTTGATGAGACAGACTGCCTGAAGGTGTTGGGACTACTTGGGCAGGAGGGCCGTCTAGTGGATTGTTTGCATTTCTTTGAGTGGATGAGATTGCAGGAACCATCACTTGTTACAGCTCGGGCATGTACTGCCTTCTTTCCAATGTTAGGAAGAGCAGGGATGGGTGACAAATTGATGATTTTATTTAGAAACTTGCCATCCACAAAGGAGTTCAATGATGTTCATGTATATAATGCTACAATTTCAGGCCTTTTATGTAGTAGGAGGTATGAAATTCTTTGAACTTCAATATAGTTTACTTGTTTTAATGATTTACTTAACTTTTACTTGCTGCATTTATGGCTTGGCTTGCCTATGAAGAGATTTCAAACATTAACAAATGGAAGAAAGGAAACAAATCAAATAGCTTCAAGTTCAGTCAGATACATACTTTCTTCTTAGAACAATTGCATGTATTTAACTTATTCATTTGTTGCTGCAGTCTATTCAGAACTTCAAGCTTTTCTCTCTATAAAAATAAGTAAATGAATAATGTGCTTCTAGCCTGTTATTTTAACAGTTGATAAAGGATGAACTTTGTCATTTTATTATGTCTTAAAATTGGAAATGATATCCTACAGAATATTATTCCTGGAATTTTTATCAACGATGATATCAAACTGGACAATTTTATGAGACAAATGTTCTCTGTAGTGGTACTTCAGGTTTGACATGGCGTGAGAGGTGTTTGTCTATACATTCTGAAAGTTACTCGGAAATGGGCTCTGCTTTTGTCCTTTTCTTTTGTAAAATATCATTGGGGTCTAGGTGTCGGAAATGATAACTTCAACTAATGCTTAATTGGAGTTTCGTGTGTAGCTTGTGGATGATTTAGAAATGGGGAAAATGACTGAGAAGGATGGCATATAGATTTTTGGGATTCTAGAGGAAGCAATTGGTTAATCAGTTTAAACGTTTGTGGCTATTCAATTTAAGAAGTGATTAATGTTTCTATGGTAATGTTTATATGCATTCTGTTTTCACTAATTCTCCTTTACAAATTCAAGGACTATTGTTATCAAGTCTCTTCATGCTAATTTAATTTTCCATTTTTGAAGATGGAATGGAACTCCTTTCCATTAATTGTCATTGGGATGGTATGTCCTTAGGCTTGTTGTTTAGTTTATAGTTAATAATCCTACTGGAAAAACTATGAATTTAGACTTCAACTGCTTTGGCATTCTTTGCTGCTTCCAAACCTTAAAAGTTCTAGAAATAGGGCATTCGATTTCTTTCTCTAAACAAATATTTTACAAGCACTTTTTCTTTTACATTGTTTAGAGCAGAATTTCTTAAAAAGACCACATATTGCATAAGTTCATTGTTCATGTTTGCCTGATTTGCTTAGGTTTGAAGATGCTTTGAAGGTGTACGAACTAATGGAAACAGATAACATTCTTCCTGATCATGTAACATGCTCTATTATGATTACAATTATGAGGAAACTTGGCCGGAGTGCCAAAGAAGCATGGCATTTTTTTGAGAAAATGAACAGGAAAGGAGTCAAATGGAGTGAAGAAGTCTTAGGTGCTTTACTAAAGTCATTTTGTGATGAGGGGCTGGTAAGTAAAGCTCTCATCATCCAATCAGAAATGGAGAAGAAAGGGATTGCTTCAAATGCAATTATTTACAACACTCTGCTGGATGCATTTTGCAAATCCAATCACATAGAAGAAGCTGAAGGCCTTTTTCTTGAGATGAAAACTAAGGGGATTAAGCCCACCACATCTACATTCAATGTTCTAATTTATGCATACAGCAGAAGAATGCAGCCGGAGATTGTTGAAAAGCTGATGGTAGAAATGCAGGATCTTGGCTTGAAGCCAAATGCTCAAACATATACATGTCTAATTAGTGCATATGGGAGACAAAAGAAGATGAGTGACATGGCTGCGGATGCATTTTTGAAGATGAAGAAATCTGGTATAAAACCCACTGCTCATTCATACACAGCTCTGATCCATGCCTATTCAGTTAGTGGCTGGCATGAGAAAGCTTTCATGGCATTTCAGACCATGAAAAGGGAAGGCATTAAACCCTCCATAGAAACCTACACTGCTTTACTGGATGCGTTTAGGCGTGCCGGTGACACCCAAACATTGATGAAAATATGGAAGCTGATGATTAGTGAGAAAATCGAAGGAACACGGGTTACATTCAACATTCTTGTTGATGGATTTGCTAAACAAGGTCATTATATGGAAGCAAGAGACGTTGTATCTGAATTTGGGAAGATTGGTTTGCACCCGACAGTAATGACATATAATATGTTGATGAATGCATACGCACGAGGAGGGCAACATTCAAAACTACCGCAGCTATTGAAAGAGATGGCAGCTCTGAATCTAACACCGGATTCTGTTACATATTCAACTATGATATACGCTTTTGTACGCGTTCGAGATTTTAAGAGGGCATTTTTTTATCACAAGAAGATGGTCAAAAGTGGACAGATGCCAGATATCAATTCCTACAAGAAGCTCAGAGCGATTCTGGATATGAAAGCTGCAATCAAAAACAAGAAAGACAGAAGTGCAATGCTTGGTTTAATCAACAGTCAGATGGGCATGTTAAAAGCTAAGAAGGGAAAGAAAGATGAGTTCTGGAAGTACAAAAAGAGACATGTTAAAAGTTCCAGTTCTGATCCCAGTGTACGGTAATGGTAACTATTGAATGCCTTAACAAGAATTTTAAGTCTTCTAATTTCTCTTCATGGATGACATCAGGAGCTTCTTGATCTTAATACAGGATATGTTATGAAGTCCATTGTACATCTATGATGCTCTCATTTGCTATTTCTTTTCCTTTTTAAGTTATATAGCAATAGAGCGGTTAGGTATATTGACATTTTTGTTGTTGTATAATTTGTAGAAAATTACGAAATGAATAATCTAGTATAGTGATTGTGATTTTGAGTAATTTGAATTCTATATCTAATCGGTTGGGTGGTCACCACACTCCGTTTCAATCTCCTCTATCAGCCAAATCTGGATCATTGAATCTATAATCTAATGGTCTAATTCACTCAATGCCACTATCATTCTTGTCACAATGGATGAGGATCAAAAGTAAACATAGCAATGACTGAAATGATATTTTAAATGTCAGATGATCCCATTTTGAACAATATTACCAGTAAAGAAAATCCAACCAAAGACTATCAAAGTTTTCCCTCTAAAAGGTCATTCCTATTTATGCATTCTGAATTCCTAACCCGTAATGATCCTTTACAAATGGGGCAACGGGCAGACTACAGCTGTACATATACAATACAATGTTCTTAATTTGCAGAGGTTGGTTTCTCAGCTCCACATTCCTTGCGGTTGCAAACATTTCGAAAGGGATAGTTAAGATTGCCACATTCATTACAAGTCCAACTGCCATCAGGAGCACCTGTATTTCCTTGAGTTGAGCCCTATAACGTAAGATGCAAGATTAAACCTTAGTATATACATTTACATTGACAAAGGAAACTCAATGATCCCATCAAAACAAGGCAGCACAGGACAGATCACAATATCATGACAACATTTGCAGCTTTAAAAACATGTTTTACCATGGTAGAAAGACACGAATTTCGAATTTCCTAAGGGGGAGATCCATATAAATTGACAATAAGTAGCTCTTAAAGGATATAGTGATCCATCTTTTGATGCAAAGAATATCACAAGTTGTTACATGGGTATTACATAAGCAAGATACATTTGTATGCTAGTTTCTTTCATCTACACTTCAAAATAAACTTTTTCAATTGTTAATTCCCATCTTATCAGCAGTTTCAGTTGGGATTTTATGCATATCAAGCATATAGAACTATAATGAATAGATAAACTACAAACAAAAGTTCCTCTTATCATGTGCCACATTCCTCCCATTTAACTGAAGTTAAAATTAAAGCATTGCAAGATATCCATATAAGAAACACTTACAGGTCTGGGAACTCCACACTGCTTCCTGTTGCAAGTGGTTCTAAAGGCAAAGTTAACATTGTCACATTTTGGACAGATCCAGTCCCCTTCATATAAACCATCTGGCCCTGTATTGACAATCAGAAGCAGGAAGGTGAAGTTAAGATGCCATGTTAATTGATTGCTCAAATGAATGTAAAACACAAACTGGATTCTGGGCATTAGATTGAGGCCAACAGAAGGGTTTATACAAAACAAGTTGAATGTAGCTGGAAAGAAGAAATTATTAAGTGTCAAATTCAAGATATTTCTACAATCACTTTTCCATCTACACTACATTCATAAAAAAATGTATTTTCTTTTTTTTTGGTGGGGGAGGGGGGAGGACCAAAAGCCAACCTGGCATCAAGATATAGGTATATAAATCGTAAAGCCAGGTTAAAATTACCAAACCAAGTTAATGCATGCTATTAACCATTGAGGTTACTTTTTCAGAGAGATCAAACAGCATGTAAATGCTCAATAAAATGACAGTTGGTAGAGGGTCAGAAAGTCTAACTTCAAGGTGAGATCACATATTGCAAGAGTTATTTTTCAACAAACCAGAAAAATCACAACCAATATCAAGAACCTCAAAGATTAAAATATATATATATATATATATATATATATATATATATATATATGGTATTTCTAGACATGAAAACATATTAAATGTTGAAAATAAATATCATAACATACAAGAATGGATGTAAAGAGGGATTGCAAAAGAAAGTACCTCCACGACGTTTACGAGAGGCAAAATTATCAGGCATCAATGGTTCAGGCCACAGCGGATTCTGAAAGGCATATCCATAATCAGTGATTCTAGGCCTCGGAGCATAACCAAAACCTGATTCAGTGAAAACTAACAGTCATACATACAACAGAGACACCAAAATACTCTATGCAATGATTTCACACTAGTCAACAAGTGTGATGGTGTCCAACACATATGAAACACAGCCACTGCTCATAATATTTAGATTATGATTATTTATTTTCTTATTTGGAGTATTGTAATATCCAAGCAATGAAAAGCAGACTGTTTAAATAACAGATGTACTTATTGAGAGTACCTCCATAATTTCCAGGGGGAAATGCTGGCATTGGGCCATATGGGATACGAGGACTAGGATAGAGGTTGTAGTCATAGTTTAGACCAGAATGTGGCATTGGCGACCCAAACCCGCCAGACACTCCATAAGGTGGAGGAAAAGCATGAACACCTCCATAATAGAAGGGGCGACTGTTGCTATAAGGACTTGTAACAGGGGCAGGCTGTAAAAATAACCAGTTATTTACTTACCAAAATAAATAATTTTATATAGCATGAAAACACTGAACAATATAAGGTCAGCACTTGTTGCATATATTTTTTTTCCTTCTCTATTTTGCTTTTGCCACTATAGAAAAAACTTCAAATGATAATCTAGAAAAGTCAGGTGCTTACTGGAGTTACAGGAGCTCTTGAAGCACCACAATTCGCCCGGTTGCAAACAACTCTAAAGGCAAAGTTTATGTTTCCACAATTAGGGCAGGTCCAGTCTCCTTCTTTACGGGTAGCTGATCACATGAGAAACAGACAGTCTCTTAAGAATAAACTGAATCCTTCAGAAATAATATATTTCTCTAGGTAAAGCACAACTGTATTCCCTATCCTAAGTTTTCAAGAAAACTTAATTTTACAGAAAATATGTGCTAAAATAAGTTAAACAAAAAAAACTGGATGATAAATTTTCACCCTGCTTCTAAATATATCTCTAACATATAAGCAAAATAGTGAGAAGAATTTTTCATGAGATACTAGCATATTGGCCACTATTCAAAAATTAAAGCATTCTGAGCATAAACCCAGACCCACAAACTGCTCCAGACACATGGGTGTGGGAGCAAATAGCACACACCATTCCTTCGAATTTCTGCCATACAGTAGATATCTAACCAAAATATGACCGCTATGCTACTACATAGGACACATAATTAAAAGAAAAATGTTGTTTCCTCCCTAATCAACAATTTTAAGAGGAAGAGATAAATACAAGCACTTGCAGAAAAAAAATCAAATAAATTATACTCACCATCGTTCCGAAACCTTTTTGACCCGGTTGAACCCCGAGTATCATCCTAAAATCAAATTTACACATCATAGAATGAAAAAATTTAAATATTCAGCAAATAGGAGCAAGAAAACATAAAAACATCACTGCATATGGAAAATTACAGAGAATTAAACGAAACCCACCATCGCAGAAGCCATAAGAAGAAGAAAGAGAATTGCTGTCACAGAGGAGAAGCGAAAGAAATTATCTTTTTTACGCAGAAGACGGAGAAAGCAGAAGGGGCAGTAAAACTTGTAAAGAGTAGCAGGAGAGAAGCCGCGTTGTCTCACTATTCGATTTCCAGAAAAGAGGGGGAGACCGACGTGTTTATATTGGGCCTGTTTGGCTACAAGGTAAAGCTCCTCCTTTCTACGGTCAGTCCAAGATTCATCGAATCATAGACTGTACATGCACTAGGTTCACATTAGTATTATTTTTAGCAAAACAAAAACTTATGAACTACTACGAGTTAGTCTGCATTGGAATTAATGATAAAGTTTATTTATATTTTATAATGCTTTGCCACCTCAAATCTAAGCTATTAAGTTAAGTGAAGATTTTATTATTATTGGGAAATCTTTTTAATAAGGAAGTCTGTTATGTGTTTAATATCTATTTTTTTCTTATTAAATTTTGATTGATAAAAAATTATAAATATTATTCTAATTATGAAACTGTGTATGTAATTAAATAATAAAAATCTAGATTTTATCTCTTTTTAATAGGTATTATTAGGAACTCTTTTATCTCTTAAGTTTATCAAAAGTACTGATGAATCACAAAAGAAAATTTAGATTACCTGGTTTAGTGTGGATTTTATCCAAGTTTTATTAGCTACTTTCTACTTGTATATTATTCCGATTTTTTTTTTTTTTTGAAAAGTGCCCATTTGTTAGGAAAAATAAGTTATCTACGAAATGTTTGATGTGAAACTCCTTAGAGTCAAGACTATCTCTTTGAGGATATCTTGACCATATTATATGTGCATGCATTTAATTAAATCTCATCAAATGCATGTAGACTTGCATGAAAGAAAACGTACAAATTAATTACTCTATTATGTCGTATAATCTCCACTTAAAAATAAAATACTTACAATTATCTGAAGAACATTTCATTAATTAATCAAAAAACTATAAATCCCAAGTACAGGAAAAAAAAAATAGAAAGCTACATACGACTGTTTCTCTCGTATAACGTGGAAACCTTCTATCTACCTTTCAAAATGTTTATATAATAATATATAATATAAAGTTAAACTAAGATCCGAGAGTTACTTGTAAAATCTTGATCAAAACATGAGAAGAGCCAGCTTGTGAGTTATGCAAAGAGAATTCATATCGCAGGGCAAAGAGAAAAAGGAAGGGTTTACTTTGCATGCAAAACAATTAATATCATTGATTTTGAAAGTTGGGAGCTGAGAAAACTCAAAGGAAGCATTTTGCTGCTTTGGCTAGATTTTGTTCTACGTTTTCACCATAAATGACAAAAGGGTTTGCTTTGATAACGTTGGCATTTTCCATCACTGGAAAGTGTTTGCCGTCGCCGGAGTTGGACACAATTCTGGAGAAAAATCCAAAAGAGAAGACCTCAAAATAAGCTTTCTTCAGTTATTTTTACTTTGCCCTCAACTGTGGATCTTTGTTCTCCAACACAATATTGCTTCATTATGAGGATACCGGAATGTGGACACTGGGTTTCATGGTATCACTCCTAGCCTTGTTGTCTTCTTGGCATGATGTTCAAGGTATAAGTATTGAAGCCAAGTGGAAACCCTGTAGAGTTTCTCAGGTTTTTTGTGGCTGCTGTAAGGAAATGGGATATCGTTACATCAAAGGCAGATGAACTTTTGAGGTAGAAGGTCCAGAATCCGCTATAAAAGGGAACGTAGGAAGATTTTGCATAGCGATGAATTTCGGTAAGTGTTGACATTTGATTACAAATTTTAATTTAGATCAAATTGGTGAAACAAAATGATATATATTATATATATACAGTTCACTCTATAGCCATTCTGCAGAATAAGAACATTCTCAGTAGTGAATGACTTCATAATTTAGGCACCAAAACATTAGAATGCACGATGATGGTGAAAATTATGTTTTTTTATATTGGTTTTTGTTAGATATAATATATAACTATTTATAAGTCTCTTTACTTAATATAGTATTATAAAATGAATCTTCTGCAATTAAAATTTATAGTAATAAAAGAGAGATAAACACAAAGAAAAATGAGATTTACATGAATTCACTTTTTCCATATAAATCTTATTTTTCTTTATATGTATCTCTTACACTAATATAAATGTAAATTTTAACCATAAAAGATTTATACTCTGACTTAATGGTCATCCCAAGTTTTTGGTTTGAATGAGTTTTTGGCAATTCCAAATCTTGGGTCTTTCAATTTGTGTCCACAGAATTGATAAATGTGTGTACTAAAACTAATATCATTCATTGATGTTGGCAGGTTCTTAGACAAGGCAGCAACATTAACACAAGATGACGCACATGAGACGAAGAGTAAATGGAGGCTTTGCACTACAACTCTTGTTGAGGAAGCTAAATGTGTCTTAAGAATGTTGCTGTGCACCATAATTTATTCAGACGTCTTCACGCAAATGACTTCTATTTTTGTGGAGCTGAACTCCTACGTTGGAAGATTTCATTAATTACCAGCCGCCAACATGTCTGTCTATTTGATATCTGCGCAACATAATTTATAGCCAAATCATCATACCTTTGGCTAGAAAACTAAGCAGTAATCCAAAGGGACTAACTGAGATTCAAAGAATGGGAAACGACCTGATTATCGGAATGTTATTGCAGCTGGTGTAAACGAGGTTGAAAAGCTCGAACATGTTGTTCCTAAGCAGAAAACCAGTAACATGAGTATTTTTTGGCAAGTACCACAATATATTCTTGTTCTGGTTGGTGCTTCAGAAGTTTTCATGTATGTAGGCCAATTGGAGTTCTTCAATGGACAGCAGCAGATAGGATTAAAGGCTTTGGGAGCTCACATTGCATGGCTTTCATGGAGCTTACCTAAGTAGCCTGATGGTCATGGGCATTGTCATGGAGATCACAGCAAGAGGAAACAACCCAGATTGGATTCCTAGTAACCTGAATGCTGCCCATTTGGATAGGTTTTCTTTCTCCTTGCGGGGCTCACTGCTCTGGACTTTGTGGTCTAAAACCGTAGCTAAATTGTGAAAAAACCCTAGCTAGTAGGATTTGTTGGACAAACTTGGTAGAAGCCTTTGAGTATGTTGAGAAGTTTGGTTGTATATGATTGAAGATGCTTTGAAGGTTTCATATTAGTGAAGGTTGATTAATAGGCTATATTGTTTCTGGTTTCTTGCATTAATGTTATAAACTAGAATTATAACAATTAGTAAAGGCAGAGGGAGGGGTACTAAGGGTTGTCATGGTTCTCTAAATTTATAATTTTTTCTTAATTTTGTATAATATTTATATATTTGGTTCTTTAATTTTTTTTTAATTACTATATATTATATGTTGTTTAATCTTGGTCACCCTTTACTTAAATAGTAGATTTGTTACTAGTACGAATTAATTCACGTTAATAGAGATGAGTAAAAGCTGAAGAAGCCTAGACAAGAGAAACATACGAGTAGTTTATGCAAATTAACATGTGTTTAAGGACTAGATATATGAAAGAATTAATTGTTGAAAACAAAGGAGTGGTTATTGGCCACTTGGACTCTTGTTTCTTGATCTCCATTAGAGTTGGATTGCTTTATGATGGATTCCTCCTCAAATCTGGGTTTCATTGAAGCTTATTTTTTGTGGTATATGTAATAAAATACCAGCTGCAGTGTCCCAAAGACAGGACCGGTAACATGACATAACTACAGCACCTACCATGAATCTTTATCAGTTTCGAAGTAGAATAATATAATCGTAACAACAATCCCATTCTACAATTCAAATAAATCTTTTGATACAGTCACAAAATTAAATTATGAGAAGTAATTTCGCCATTAAGGAAAAACTAGCAAATACCATGCAGAAAAACAGATAGCGAGAGGAAGAAGGCATGAACTCCACACTTTCTGTTTTAACCACTAAGCACTGCAATAGGATGTCAAGAGTGCTTACTAAACCATAAGTATTAACTATTATCAGGGACGAATTCAGAAATCAATTAACAGATTAAAAGAAAATAATTTGAAATGAAATACTGAGAAATACTTAAAAATTATTTTACATATAATAATTAAACAAGGAGGAACTCAAGGAGGCTAAGGCCTACCTACGCCTACCTCAACATCCGTCTCGGTGTGCTACAAACAAGGACATGAAATATATATATGCAATGTTTTGAGGGAATGAAAAAAGTTAGCTTACCATGATGGACAATGGTGAATCATACTTGAAGGTGGTAGATGATGATAACAGCAAGGAACAGTGTGAGCACAAACGTGAAGAGCCAAATAGTCTTAGTCTTCTCCTTCTTTGTTGCTGCGAATTTGATGAAAATAACAACGTATTTGGTTTCAATCACTGCTCCAATGCACGCGAGACTTAATGCCAATTGGCCCAATTCTTCTGTGAGTATTGAAAGCATGCATGTTTATGCTAAACCTGTTTTGTACACACAAGTATTTAAACTCACTAAAAAGAAAGATTGAGAAGAGTACACTGTAACTGTAAAATTATGGTATAGTTTTCTTTGCAAACATATGGAAGAAAATATAAACTACCTCTTTTTTATATGTATTTTGGTATGTCGACCTTTTATATATATATATATATATATATGAGACTACTTTTTATATTTTATTCTTATTAAGAATAAAATGTGTATTCTTTATCATGCAACACACTTAACAGAGAAAGCATTATTTTTTTTCATTGTAGCTAGGTTTGCTCGTTCTGATGGAAAATAATTTAATGGGAAAAGTATTTTAAGTAGAAAATAGCCAATCTTAAAGAATATTTTCTTAAAAAAATATTGATATGAAATTTTTTTAGGTTAAACATAAATTTGATAAGGAAGGCAGAACTGATTTCATTTTAGAATATCTTAAAAGTGTTTAATTCTACATTGTTGCATAAAACCTAAAAATTTCTTTTTTTCTTGAAAAAGTTTTTCAACAGCAACCATAAAAGAATAATTTTCATGAAAGTATTTTAGCACAAACATCAGAAAGTACAAAAATGTTTTCCAATAAAACACACAATCTGAAAACTTCCATTATATATAGAAGATATTAAAGGATGAAGAAATGCTATTTAATAACTATCACATTTAAAAATAAAAGTGTCAGAATTGCTTTTGTTAAAAAGAATTTATCATTTATTATTGTTTATAGTATTATACAAAGATTAGTTTCGTTAAGAATATGAAGATACTTAAAATATAAACTAAAAAATTTATCTCTTTTGGTAAGTTAAAAAAGAAAAGTTTATGTGAGATTGTTTGTACTTCTATAAAACTTTTTGTATGCAATTTTAAATATAAGATTTGAGAAAGTCATAAAAAGGAAGATATGTGATTAATTTGTCTGAAGTTTTATGGGTAAAATAGAAAGAGAAATCAAAGAACCACTTCGCAAAAGCATTGAAAGATACTTACCAAGCAAGGCAGTAAAGCAATGTCATCATCACATAAGGACTTCTCTGTGGATCTCTTCTTCAGAATCCTCTTTAATGTTATCCTACAAACCGGAATTTACCACAATTTTTCACTATGCAGTAAACTGCTACTTACACAATTCTTGTGTGAAAATTATATACAGGTAAACTAGATTTGAGTTTGACAGTGGAAAATGTGAGAAATGGTACTTAAAAAAAATTGATAGAGAGAATGGAAAAAAGGTATATGCATGCATGCATACACTGGCGCAAGGAAGAGAAACAGATCAGAAGCAGTTCCTGCACCATGCAAGAAGAACAGCGAGAAAGAAAAGATCAGGAAGAACCACAAATCCAAAAGTCCCAAAGAAGTTTCAAAAGCAACCAAATATGAAGAACGACACTCCTAACGTGAAATAATCTTTATTAATCTCATCAGCATTATCAACATCCATGATCTTCAAGCATCAAAGCTTTGATAGAGAGATATACTCGAGACAATCAGAATTCTTACAAAAATGCCTATTTATTTTCAAATTAAAGGGTACAAACTACAAAGAGATTTAGAACAGGAAAAGAAGGTAACTATTGTGATGAAGTTAGAGGCATTTTATTTTATTTTATTTTGGGGGTTAGGGTTAGAAGGGATATAAAAAAGAAAAAAGACTTAATATCCAATGTATTTGTCTAAAATAATTAAAAAAAAAAAGCATTTAAATTTATGCCTATTGTCATTCTTGTCGGTGGATCAATGTGTTAACAATTTTTTTTTATCTGAAATATGTTGATGTTAACAATTTTAGACGTATTTATCTTTCTCATTTTGAAAATACTTGTAATTCTTTTTGGTCAAAGGAAAATAATATTTATTAGATATCAATAGCAAATAAAAGGAAAATAATGATAAAATGAAAATGGTTAAAACAACCGAAAAAGAGTATATAATTAGTAATACTTTTCTCGAAATAGTTCAAAAGGATATTATAAAAATCCTTATAGTTGTTTGGAGAAATTTTAGAAACCAAATAATATGATATCCATTTTAGAAATTTGACTTGGCACATAACAAAACTGATCCCACTATAGTTTCGGATATTCAGGAGATCGACAAACTCCATCGACGAGCTGACTCCAAAATCTTCCACTCTCAAGCGATTCTGGAGAAAAACAATCCCTGGCCCTTCATTCATTCAGGTAGCAAAATCATACCTTGCTTGGCTTTTTTTTTTTTTTTTCCTTCATTTGTTGGCCAACATTGTTTCCCTTAATTATTTGATAGCTATTTTCATTTTTTTTTTCATTATTGATAAGTTCCTCGCAGTTCTGTCATAATCATCAGTAATTTCATAGCGTTCTGTTACTTGTTTCAGTCTCTTTTGACATTGCCGTAGATTGTTCTTCTTTCATTTACAGTTGCTGTTTTTGAACGATGGTTTGTTTAGGGCAAATAAAATTGTGAGAGCTTACAAGAAAAGTAGAATTGTTAATCCCTTGCTTCTTGTGTTTGACAGTCAAGATGGATCCCTTTAGAGGACAAGGAGGCATTCAGATGCTGCTAACTGCAGAACAAGAAGCCCAACAGATTGTTTCCACTGCTAGAAATTGTATGATGCTCTATACATATGATTTTATTTGTGTAAATACTCTTATTTTTTATATCAAGGTTATCCTCACATCTATTTGAAATAAGAATAGGTAATCAATAAATTTACGAAATTTCTTGTGTCAAAACTTTTGATTTAAAATGCTTTAAGAATCAATTTATTTTATAAGTTAATTTTTAATATTTATTTATTAGCTAACTTAAAATGAATGTTTTGCTATTAAATGAATATCATTATGCTTTTCCAGGTATAACATAAGAGAATGAAAATTCAAACCTAAAAGTTATACCTTGTGTGCTCATCTATTTGACAATTTTGATCCTTTATATGTCTCTTCTCAAATATAGAACCTATCATCAAACTATATATAAACCATTTCCTTGTTCTTTTCTTCCTATATGAAATGTATGCTTGTTTGTTTGTATGAATTCTTCAGTGAGGACACAAAGGCTGAAGCAGGCCAAAGATGAAGCTGAGAAGGAAGCTACTTTGTACCGATCTAACATGGAAAATGAGTACCAAAGGCAAATCTCAGAGGTATTAATGGATGCCTAGTTATAGTTTGTGAGAAACTGAAAAGTAATTACAGTCTTCATTTTAGTGTTAGTGTTTCCTTCTTTCTGATTGCTTGAGATTTTATAGAGCACTGGGAGCTCAGGATCTAATGAGAAGAGGCTCGAAGAAGAGACAGAAGCTAAGATTCAAACTTTAAAGGAATCAACTTCAAAGGTCTCATCAGAAGTTACTGATATGCTTATCAATTATATTACAACTGTGAAAACCTAATCGCAAAAGGTAATTACAGAAATCAACAGTCAAAATTTATGTGGTTGCTAATGTAGTTTCATATGAGTCATTGGATAAATTCTGTACAATCCACAAACAACACATATCGAGTCACGTCAATGACTGCAAACTGCACCCCTACATAAACTAGTCCATTTTATTTCAATATAGTTGGGTTCTTTTGTTTAATTTCTTCTGAACCATGCCTTCCTAATATTTCCGTAATTAGCTATGAAGCATTAACTTCGTCCTTTTCATGCATAAATGATATGCATTAGATGATTTAGGTAGACAAGGGAAAACTAGAAACTTTAGTATGTGAAAATAGAGTTTCAAATTTGCAATGCTTGAAACTTTTCATGCATAAATTAGTGCTATATGACAAACTCAACCTACAAAAATCATTGCTTAAGAATATTCATACAAAATCTTTTTGGGATGACTTATCTTTGAAGCGAGTCTTTCTTGATTACTATGTAATTTTTAACTGTTCTTGAATTTACTTATTTTTTGTCTTGTTATTTAGTGACAGGTGAACAAGGCAACAAAGGGAGTTATCTACAATAAGGGGCAAAGCTAGGCAGATTCATCATCTGCAGAGTTTTTGCTATTTCACTATGGCTCATCACTGCAACAGACTGTTATAAAATTTGATGGATACTCTTTCCTTCTTCATGTAATACATTATCTTGCTTGTGGAATATTTCATCAGGTTGAGAATGCTTTATGCCATATGGGCAGCAACAACTTAAGTGATTCAATTATCATCTGAGTATTTTCTCTTTCCCATGCTTTGCAAACAGTGAGAAAATTGATAAGAAACTTAAGAAGGGTGAGAAGAAAGAAAGTTTGAGAAGATGGTTAATCTCAATAGATATGAAGACAAATAACCCAATAATATTATTCCTTTAAAGCGTTGTTATATTTTGGAGTAAAATAAACATCAAACTATGTTTAGAATTATACTTTATCTTACTTGTTTTTACCAAACAAGATCATGAAATTGGGCAGGAGGTATGAATCCTTTTAATCCTAAACAAAAACAGGGTTGCCTAAAAGAAAGGGTTTGAAAGAGATCAAACGCCATGTATAGCCATTGAAAGGGTTGCTGAAAATATAGATAATAAAAGTATTGATTGATACTTAACTGGCAAGACTCAGCAGAAGAAATAGATTTAAAAAATAGATAGAAATTTCTTATTTTGATGGCTATTTATTGAAAGATATATATTTTTTTTAAGCACTAAATTATTGCGACCCTTTTCTGAAATAAATGGCCATTCCTACAAAAAGAATAAACCCAATTTTCAACATTTCAACTTAAAAAGTATTAAAAATAAATAAATAAAAAGAGGTATATATATTAGTAGTCTAGAACCATTAGAATTTTAAATACTAGTTTCATTTTTTTAATAGAAAAATAAACCTTTAATAAATTAAAGATATTGCTCAAAGGACATGGATTGGATCATAACAAAATGTTGAAAATTTAGGGCTCTCATGTAACAACACATATTCGTTTTGCAGAGAAAAGAAAAGATGACATTAGAAGGACCATACGTTTCAGAGAAAAAGTCGTTAAAGGAAGTGCTTCTGGCAACAGCAAGATGTTAAAAGTTGTGTCTGGACTTTGTGCTGATTCTTGCTGGGAGGAACACCACAACCCTATTCAGTTCGAACGTCGTTTTGATCATTGTGTGAAAAAATTCAAACATCGCGCAAGTAAGCTATAAAAAAATATCTCCCAACAAAGAAGCAATATAATTCAGGGACTCCCTTGAAGCAGTAAGTCGGCTTTTTATGTTCTTGACATATTTTTATTTGCATTCTTTCTCGTGTAATCTTCAACAGTTCAGTTGAAATGGTAAATATATATATATATATATATACACACACACACACACACACACACACAAGCGAGATAAACTGTTAACCAGTTATAAAATTTTATAAAAATTTGAGTATAATCTATAGTATTAGTTTTTTAATTCAATAGTGAAATCCATAAAATTCATTTTATACAAAGTATCTTTAGGAAATTATATTGCATTAATTCTCCTTGACATCATTTTTCTTTTACAAAATTGACATTACAAAAGGTAAATAAAAAAAAAAATTAATACCAACAAAATGTTAGCTTAATAAAAAATAAATTAAATCCTAAAATATTCAAAAATCAATAGTTATAAATTCAAAGTTTTGAAATCACTTTTGTTAGACAAAAATTAATTTCATAAACCAATAAATATTGGTCTTAGTAATAAAAAACTAGATTCACCTAAATTTATTGATTCAAGTTCAAATTCATATATTTTAAAAAAAAAAAAATGTCTTTAAAAATTCTCTAGCTCCAAATTAATTATAAACTAAGTGACATGATAATAAATTTATAACTCATAAATACATATAATCAAGTGACAAGAAGATCAATCTCATAGTCATAGGTGCGAAATACCCTTGTAAACTAAACTGAAAAACTAGGGTTCTTTGAAATACATCTTCCTTTACTATTAGTCTTTTTTTCTTTTGTGTATGATAGTTTCAAGTGTGGCATATCTACTAAAAAACGCTAATCATTGATGATTTTTCCATTCAGGTCAACTTGCTACTACCACATGTAAATTGCGAACTGAAATTTTAACAAAAAGAAAACGAAGTTATTTTATTACTGTAATAAAATCAAATAATAGTCTTAAAATAGCTCGAAATTTATAATTATACAGAATTATAATACAAAAATAAAACATCAAGGAGATAATTCTTAGATCTAGTGCAGAGCAGTGCAGCCTTGACAAGATTGTTACATGTCAAAATTAAGCTAAATAATTCTGATGGAGTTGATAGATGAGGTGAATAATAATCTATGAATTACAATACAGTATGCTTCATTTACACCAAGGTCTGCGGGTAGAGTTGATCCTAGATTGTTTTCTCTATCTGGTGGAACTCAAGATTGCGAAGAACAATTCTGGCAAAGATTTTGGCTTCTAGTGGTGCCGTTGCTGATGCAGCGGCACCACGGAGAACCCTTGCTGCTCCTGCATTCTGCATGAGGCTAGCATGGTGCATGGCATGTCGTCCACCAGGAATTGTAAACTGCAATTCAAAGGTTGACAAGAAAAAATTCAACTTATATCTTCAAGTACAACAACAATAAGCCGTATTCCATTAAGAGAGATCAGTTACATAAATTGCACTATTGTGAGTATATAAAAGATCAATATTCGCAATATAGGTAATCTTACCTGGAGAAGTGCAAATGCAGCACAAGCTTTGAGTATGGATGATGGGTTTCGTAGCATAGCAACAAATCTTCCAATTTCAGCACCACTAAAGAACAAACAAGACACAATAGGTCAGATATCTAAATAAAGAAACAAAAATGAAGGATACATGGAACATATATGAGCAGAAAGCAGGCTATATATATATATATATTGGTTATATAAATGAAGATATAATTATAAATTGGCAGTTTCACAATATAGCAGACCTTCCGGGCCTCGCTGGAGCAGAAATCAGATAAGCATAAATCTCTTCCATCAGACATTTTTATTTAAAAGAGAAGACAAGCAGAGAATGGCATACTTGATTAATAATTTATTATTATTTCTTGATATGATATTTAATCTACTACAGTTAGCTGCCATCGTGAATGTTGTGAACAGAGTATTAAGAATACAAGCAACAGTAAAAACAAAGAACACAAATAGAAAGATGCAAAGAACTGCTAGAATGGTATTCACAAAAGGACAATGATGTCAAAATTAATATTTGACCAAATAAATCTAAGGTCCCAAGGTGAAACAAAAAAGTGGCACTTTTGCCAGTAACTGAAAGAAAGAGAAACCTGCATCTCAAATGTCCTGCTTCTTGAATTCGAGCACCTTCAGTAACTTGGGCCAGCGCTGCAGGTGCTGATGATGCAGCAGCAGCAGCAAATGCTTGCGGATCAGAAAACATAAGGACAAAAGCTTCAATGTGTTTCAAAGCCATTCTTCTAGCTCCATCCAAGCTCACACTCTTGGAAACGCTTTCTGATGAGGTGCCTACTAAAGCAAATTCATCCATTCTGCGCAAAGCATCATCAAATTCAAATCATACAAATAAAGCGGTTCTTCTAAAACTTCTATATCATATCACAACTTAAGTTTCCTTCATTTGTTCCACATACGCATGCTATTCATGGGAAGTGGGAGAAAAAGAGCAGCTGCTTCTACAATCATATTCATCAAGTATTAATGATTGTAAATCCTAAAAGAGAAAAGGGATGACATTTGTCAAGGACACAATGTCATCTCCCAAAACTATAACAAGTGTCAAACATATTCTTGAGATTGTGGACAGCCAAGATAGAACTGTTAAAACTTGGATGGAATTAGATTCTCACTATTGGAAACCGTTTCAGCTCTTACAAATTAAGCTTCATTTTTGCACAATTTACAGCATACCGCTTTAGTCCCAAAGAACATATTAAGTTTTTGATTCTTAATTTTGAATTCCAATGTATCTGGTTGGAGCAGAAAGATCATAGGAAAGATAATTCTTTTACTAAGAGATATAATGAGATAGGATTGTTCTTATATCTTCTCTTTGGTGTTCAGACCTTGTTTTGCAGTACTGAATTTGCCCATATTTTCTGTATTTTTTTAAGTGCTTTATTCAAGAGGATTTCTTGTCCTCCCTTTACTTGTACTCTTTCTTTCCACAAATTATGACCAATGAATCTAGAAAAGCAAGCGATTAGTATCTTCCTAACTTAGTTCTAGTAACCAGATTTAAGGCGGACTACATCAATTCATTCCCTGTTCCAGTTTCTAGAATTACGGAGGACTTTATCCTTTTTATTCCCAACATATGATGAGCACATGATAAAATAAAATAAAATAAAATAAAATATTAGTATCCCAACATTCATGGCATATCATATATTGACTATTTGTATAAGCTGTACAGAAAACTAAACTATTGTTCTGTAATCAAACCTTGTTTTCTTGTCAGGAGATAGCCTAAAAAACATGAAAGTATTTCAAACTAAAATTTAGCAATTAGAACAAAAGAAAATGAGTCGAAGCATCAGGTAATAGGGATCCAATTACCTCCCATCAAACATGTAAGCCAATGCCAATGCAGCCATGAAACGTGCCATTTTTGACACTGACGAGGAACAGAGATCTACTAGTGCAGAAACTCCTCCTTCCTCCACTATACGTAGAGCATTACCAGGATTAAAAGCAAGGTTCCAGAGTGCCCCCGCAGCAGTTTCATGAACATCCTGAAAGTAGAAAGTGGGCTGGGAACTTATCAAGATACCAGAATTTTATACAAAGGAAGAAGTTAACAAGATAATGGACATACAGATGAAAATAATTTCTTTCTGTAGGACCAATCATTTTGAAGCAATTTTCAATACTCTTTGGAAGAGAAAAAAAAATTACTTAAATAGAATGGATTTTAAATTCTAAGATAACTACTATATTCTGGAGTAGCTTGAAAATTTATACATGACAACAAAGTGATCATTTGTATTTTTATTTCCATCAATCAGAATTACTGGGAAGCGTACAATATTCAGTGAGAGTTGCAAAAGATGCAATAACTTGAGTAAATTCCCTTACAGTAAACATATGAAATAGCAGACAACAGCATAGCGTGTCTCAGTATATTTTGGTTAAAAAAAGGCATTTAAAAGTCTCTAACAGGAGGGAAAGAGCTCCTTACAACATAACGTATTAACACTACCCCAAAGGAGGAAAAAAAAAAAACTGGAATGTACAATAAATAAACAAGAACTGCTAAGAACTTACAGATGTAATCATAGTATAAATAAATCCTCCAGTTAAAAGGTGAGACTGTTTACAGCATAATGATGCAATTGTCCAGAATTGGATAAATGATGATATATTCATAGACATTGACCATTTTAGGAATAAAATTACCTCAGCTTCAGACCGTGCTAGTGCTATTAGAGGTGCCACACCTCCTTCTCGCCCAATTGCAATGCTAAGAGAACAAAGACCAATGTTAATGAAAGTTGGAAAAAGTAAATAACAAAAGCCGGAAACAGCATATACCAACACAAGAATTCAGAGTTTAGGGTTAATCAAATACTGATGCAATAAGGACTAAAAGAAATTATTAGACAAAAGGAATGAAGGAGAAAGAGAAAAATATGCTGCACAGGTGCTAATGACAAGTTTAAATCTAATACAATTACAATAAGATTTACCTTATAAATAAGAAACTCAAATTTCAGTAGGAATGGGGTCTCAAATGTTAAACATATTTGGATGAATAGAATGAGACATAGAGATTTAGAACTCTAGTGCAATAGACAAAACAATACTTTGTCCCCTGGGGCAAAGTGTTTGCATGTCTGAGAGCATCATTTTCACTATGGATGAAAATGTTCAAAACATAAAAGTGACAGTACACAGTATCTTCTCTGAGATTTCTAGATTTCCATTGTGGCTTATTACAATGATAAATGTTAACTCTAGCAATTACCTGTTGGCTTCAGAAACTGACAATCCCCAGAGAGCACCCGCAGCCCTCTCTTGAAGACCAGGGGATGCACTAGAGCAAGACTGCGCAAGAGCAACCTGCATAAACCACAAGAACAAAGCTTCAAAATGCTAGAACATTTTGGCCTCAAATAAAGGTAATTCATATGGCAATTAAAACCATAAAAGATTCGTAATAAAAAAGATAAATTTATCTTGTAAACAGTCATAACTATCAAATTCTACTGGAAAATGAGAGGGAAAACTTTAGCTGTGATTGTCCAAATATAAGGGGTAAACAATGTTTTCAATAAAAAGTTAACATTTCTCACAAAACAATGATAGAATTTAAAGTGTACTACATAGTATGATTGAGATTTATGCCTCAATCATGGATCCACTTCAACATTTCTTCAAACCATTGAAAATTAGTTTAAATGAAACAATTTACTCTACATAAACTTTAAAAAAGATAAATTTAATCGAAAGGTAAATTTGATATAAATTATAATGAGATATATATCAAACTTCCCTTTTAAATTTAGTAACTCATGAAACTTTTCTGTTTTAAAAGAAAAAGACTATAAAACTTGGTGGAACCTCCAATTAAAGTAGAGTAAAGGGAACAACATCGTTCCAACCAATTAGGGTGATAGCATTTAGCAAGTTTAGAAATTTATCATATAATTTCCAATTTCTTTTCTTCTTCCTTTCTCCCTTTCTTCATTCTCTCTCATTGGTTGGGAAGGGGTACGGGGATAAGGAGAAACAAGCATTCAGTTGTAAGAAGGAAAACAGAATCCACCCCTGATCACACATTCACAAGGGAGAAAAAGTGCAGGAAAAAAAAAAAAGCACTAGTCACCAATTGACATTTGAACATGATTGTTTAATATCAATGAAAAAGATTGAACAATTTACTTAAAAGAACATTAAGAAATAAGCCTAATGAATATTGTGTCTCTGCTAGCTAATGTATACATACTTGTAACATGAAACATTGGTCCATGTTTTCATAGAAATTTATTCAACATTGAAGCACTTCATAGGTAGGGAAGTCAAGACAACTCAGAAAGGTGACCAAAATTACAGTCATCTATATCTTCTGAAACTATTTCAATCCATATTGTAATTCAAAACAACATTTTATACATTGATTTTGTCAGATACTCAACAAATGCAAGTGATTAAAAACTTGTGCAGAATACTTGAACCACAATAAGCTAAAACACTATTACAGAAGGTAGTGTGACATCAATGTAGAACAAGAAAATTCCATCTAAACAAGGCAGAAAGCATACCAAGGCCTGAACTCCACCAGCTGCTGCAATTGCTTCTCGGTTTCTATCATCAAATGACAAATTCCAGAGTGCACCAGCGGCCTCTTGCCTGATAGATAAAATAAATGTCTATATAAAATCATATTTACAGGAATAAGCATCTTTATTTTATTTTTTTTTCTCGGAATAGATTTCAAGGAGGAGATGGACTACAAAATGATAAAACCACAACCATTTTCAGCATGCGAGGGAGACTTACAACAAGGCAGAAGGCCAGATAACTATTAGGCATTCACAAAATTTAACTGAGTTCGATGAAAACATGCACAGAACTAGTGGAAGACTACCTCACACCCTCATGGGGAGAACGTGTAAGCTGAACAAGTGCCTCAAGAGCACCTGCTTCTTGTCCAACAGCTGCATTATTACTGTTGCTATCTCCATGGGCAGCCAAATTGGCCAATGCACGAGCAGCCTAATATTTAAGTAACAGAAATTATTTCACACCACTTAATTTATATTTCCATCAATGGAATGGAAAGAATTAAAGTGGAAACTTATTTCACTTAATGTAGTCATGAGCATATGATGCAATAAAAATCCACCTTTTCTGTTCACCTGAAAACCAAATGTAGATATAATTGATCCATGATATCATTTCCATGCAGATGCAAGTAAAGTGCATCATAATATGATGACACAACCAAAGTTTCTTCCAACTTCCAAGATAACAATATAGTAGTTTAAATATTAAAATAACCCGAACCCTGCCCACCAGGGACAGCCAGCTGTTGGCAAGTTTGGCAAATGCAATAGAAGAGAGGGATTAGTGATTATCTTATAAATATGAATAAAAAATATCTTGAAACAATTTCCATCAGTAATATTTATTAATTCACAGGTAGGATACACACAATATATAAGGTAACTTCAAAGTTTTCATAAATCAAGAGATAGAGACCCAATAATAGAAAGTACTAGTACCTGCTCTTGCACCCCCTCAAACTTGCAGTTACGAGCAAGCATCACTAAAGCATGTACCCCACCTGACAATGCCACCTCAGTACTACACTTGTCATCAGCAGCTAAATTTGCCAATGCACCAGCCGCACGTTCCTGAAACACAAAAGAAAGTAGAATATAATAAAGAAAAATAAATCAACCTCCTGCTGCATGCATTATACAAAACTTATTCCCATCACTGGAGATGAAAAACAGTATAAACGGTACTACAGATGAATGAAGCATAAAGTATAAGAAATATACCAAAACTCCATCTCCACTAAAGGACCACTTGAATATGAGATCTACCAAAGCTTGTATTCCTCCAGCCTCGGCAATGGCACCCTAAGGTAGAAGACTCATTCAAGTTTGACTTAAAGCTTTATTTATTAATATCAAAAAAATGAAAATCAAATCAAACCTTGTGTTCTTCTCCAACAGAGAGATTCCATAGTCCTCCAGCAGCCTCTTCAGCTACTAGCTTGTTCATGGACCTAGCCAAACCAGCAAGAATATCTATCCCCCCCTCTTCTGCAACAGCTTTGGCAACATTGGCATTGACAGACAAGTTTGCAATGGCCTGCATATTTAAAAATTTTGAAGTCAGAACACGCAGAAAATGGTTATGTCAGCATTTTGTCTTACCAGTTTTAGAGTAAAACATTCAACAGAAACAGATAATGAGAACAAATTTTATCAATGTTACATGTGCTAAAGGCATGTGATTTAAGGGTGCCTTGCCAAAATCTATACACCGAAATGTTTTAGAAGATCTATAAGTAGTAATGGCTAGAAATAATCAGATGGTCTATATATACATAAAGGTGAAGAAGAGAGTTACCTTAGCTGCCTCAGACTGAAGCCCCTCCCTCCAGGATTTAGCCAAGTCTAGCAGGAGCCGTATGCCACCATCTCGCATGACTGCTTCAGCCCTTCCACAATCTATGCTAGCATTTTCGTCATCAATTACAACAAAAGTTGCAAGTCCTGTGGCTGCCCTCTCTTGAACATCCTCTTGAGAACTCTGCATTAGACTGAGCAAGAGCGCTCCACCTTGTTCAACCCAGAAAGTATCAAGTCCCTGTTGAGAACTCTCAGCAGATCGCAAAAGTGTGTGGGATAGGATCCACTCAAGCCAGGTCATGATTTCACTTAATTCGTTATCATTCTTCTTTGAATTCCTCCAGTCTAAAAACACATTCTTTCCTTTCTTTGTATTATCAAAAAATAAAGAAGCTAGTCCTTTAAAAATGTCAGTGAAAAGGGCAATCAATAACTTATTTTTATATTTATTTGCAGCAAAGCTGGAGTCCTCTTCAAGGATAGGACAATTTAAAGCACACAAAACCTTCAAGCTCTGTGATGAGGATAACAATCTTGAAACAGCGGAAGGACCAATATCAGTTCTAGAAACGTCTAGCCCAGTCAGGTTTGGCAGCTTATGCCAAAGATGGGAAACCGCCCCCCACTTCATGCTTGATGTCCCAGCAACAGAAAGGAAACGAACTGAAAACACATTTCCCAATGCAAGCTCATCAACATTGAGACAGTCAATGAATCCAATATCAGCTAACTTTGGACAATGCTTAGCCAAGGCATTAATGGCATCAGCGTTTACATCCCTAACTCCTGAGAGCCGAAGTTTCTTTAGTCTAGGACAGCAATGAGCTATTGCTTTTATAGCATCACTACTGATTCTCTCACAGAAATCTGGCCCAAGCTGGAGACTCTCAAGGGCCTCATGCCGAGCTACAATTACAGCAAGAGTTGCATCAGTAATTTTCCTGCAATAGTCACCGCTTATTTCACGCAAATTCCTAGCTTGAAGATGTATTATCGCATCAGCAGACTCTGCCCCACGAAATCTAAGCCTCTGAAGATGCATACACTTGGAAGCAAGTGAAGATGCCATTGAAGCATCAAACCTGTGGGAACGAAGATCAAGAGAGTTCCATAAACATGGAGTGCTACCAAGGAACCTCCATGTCTTACAAGTTGATGACAAGCTTGCTCGGTCACGATAACTTAAACATGAAAACAGCTGAATTACTGTATCATCGGGTAAGCCCCTCCAATCAACAACACCTTCTCCATCCAACCCCACAACCTCATCTTGAATTTCAGGGTAGCTCGACAACACTACCTTCTCTTTCCCTTTCCTAGCGACCTTCCTCCTCACCCTACGACTCATATCTCAACAAATTCACAGTAAAAACTAACTCCTGTACCTTCAAACTCAAAAGCCCAAATCTTATAACCACTGAAGTAATTCACCAAGACAACAATCCAAATACCCAAATCCAAAAACCACAACAATCCGAAGAACAATACTCCTTAACCTTAAAAACCCTAGTCCCTCTAGAAAAGCTTCTCAATTTTACATAAGAAAGAGCTGAAAAATCAAAATATACAACAACCAAAAGTCACCCACAGAAAAAAGGCAGAAAAAATCAGGATTCACAAATGCGCTGAAGGAAATAACATGAATGCTTCTTCCCAAACCTGTGAGCTCAGGCTACCTGGTCTTTATTGGAGCTTTGCAAGCACAAATCAGATGCTTCCCATTGAATTTACATTGAAGGAACTGGAATGAAGCTACAATGAATGAGAGATTGAGAAAAACACAGCTGAAGAAGGGTCTGACAGAATTCAAAAGGGAATAAGACAGAGTAAAGAAAGCCAAACCCTCAAAAGCTTATGTTTTTGTCTCACTAATTTTTCTTGTGGTTACGCACCAGAGGGGGCAGAGAGATGATTCATCTGGTGGAGGTATAGGAGAAAATATATATAGGAGAAAAACAGCATTGAGGTACCCAGGAACGGAGAAGAACGGGGTGAAACTACAGCTCATAAGCATCAGCCCTATATATAAATTATAATTATAAATCACGTAAATAAATATATATTATACTCCAGCTCAATAACATCACATGGTTTATATGCAAATAAAAGGAACTCAAAAATTGTCGTGGTATATTATATATCTCAAAAACTTTTGTTATAAAAATATTCAAAATGTTTGAATGTGAAAATATAATTATGTGATTTTTAGAGAAATAAATATTTAGATTACTAATTTTATTTTACTAGTAGAAGATTAATTGATATTTAATGTTGTTTTGGATATCGAATAATTAAAAAAAAAATCAAATGGAAAGAAAAATAATGTTTCTAAAAATGTTAAACAAAATTATTAATAGATGCTTTAAGCAAAAACACATACTTTGTAAAAAAAGTTAAGATATTAAGTATCCTCTAATAAGGGAAGATTCAAGTAGTAATATACAAGAATGAGTATTAGTACTTAAGAATAAATTTTTTTCAACATATGACATCTATGATGGTAGCAAAATTTTTAAGCATTTGACAACTAATAGGAGGTTTTAGCTATTAGTAAAATTTCCATGTTAGATTGCTGTTGTATGGGTTAGAAATCCTATGTATAGAGAGTTCTAATTAGAAACATTTAGAGAAGATTTACAAAATAGATTCTACGGTATCTTTTTTTTTTTTTTTTTCTTACAAGATTTATTTGTGTTTGAGAATTTCTAAATAATAGCTCAATCCCCTACCCTATAAAGTTAGGAGGCAAATGCAATATTTTTTTCCTCTTACTAGATTAATTTCTTTAATAAATTTTCCTTAAATATTTAATTATTGTGTTAATATAATATTATTATGAGTAACCAATCTTAGGAAGACAAGTATTGCAATTACATAAATCCAATTTCAATGAGTTGGTTGAAGTGTTACAAGGAATCAGTCCACTATAAAAGTGTCAGCAGTTTCTCTCCCTCTTGGGTTTAGCTCTAAGTGGACCAATGAAGGTTATCACATAGACCTACAAGTTAACATGGGCTTACTTATGTATTTTTTGCAGAATAAGTTGAGACATGATGTTTTTGTATATGTTATGTTTTTAAAATACCAATATATCAAAAAGGGGAAAAAAATATCAATCTATTGCTATATACTAGGTGTAAAGTTTGGTCATCTTGGACATTATAGTTTGTGATGTGTGTCCAACTAGTAATTCACTTGAGAAAATACTAGCCATAAAGAGATTGTTAGGTGCTCCAATATGAGCCTAATATGAATTGGTTTTGTTCTCTTACCCATAAGAGGTAGATTTAATAAATTAAAACATACCTTAAATTTACTGTTTCTCTTGACCATATTATTATTATTATTATTTAAAGTTACAATTTTGTTATTTCAATAAAAAAACATATTGAGCTTTCATATGCCCTTAACAAAAAGTTTTAAATTTTAAATCTTTAAGTACACTTACTAAAAGAAATTATTATTTACAAAACCTCGTACCAAAAGATTTAGTAGGTACACGACTTTACAATGGAAGAAAAGAAGAAGAATAAGACTTTCCAAAAAGTAACTACTCTTGCTAAGAAACTTAAAAGACAAACAAGGACTAGTTACTGATTCTCCATTTATGTATCTTTAGGTTAAAATAGTTGGGTGTTAAATTGGGTGGGTTTTTGGTCTTTATACAAGTCCATTCTTGTTTAGGTGAGATAACATCCATCCACTATGGACATGGAGTGCTTTTATGGGCCATGTTTGGTGTTTGGTATAACATTACAAGGAACAGATACCTTGGACTCATTAGCCGATTAATCTCCCTTATGCTTTATGCCAAAGGTGAATTTGTTCAACTTTGACCATCATTTTATTCAAACCAGAATCAATTCAGACTGATAAACCAGTCCATGAATCATGATCATTCTTTCAACAGATGAGAATAACAAGTTCATAAGACAGAAACTAGAATACACTGCCATTTGCCATAAGTTTAAAGAGAAAAACACAAATTTATCCACAAAATCACAATTCCTTATAACAATTCCAGCATAGTATCCAATGAGGGTCAGCAACACAATCCTTTCTAGCTACAATCAGTGCCTGTTGTATCGATTGAGTAAACAAAATGCTGTGCTCACATTACTGATTCGAATTCCTCCTAACTAAAATTAGTGTCACATTCGAATTCCTGACAAAAACTGAAAAGATGGGCTTGAAAATTTTGAAGAATGAACAAGTTTGTAACTTTTCCATTGACCATATAGACTAAACCAGCTTGTAATAGCAGTTGCTACCAGAGAGCAGTATCTTGTACCCTCTCCCACAGGGACAGTTAAAATTGATGCTGAGGCACTTCTCTGCCCATTCTACATTGACAGCCTCTTCGGAGTCTTCTTCAGAATCACCCTGCAATAGCATTCAGAGTGAACCAAATCAGCAGTTTGATTAAGAGAGTTCTTAGAGTTCCCATATATATATATATATATATATATATATATATATATATATATATATATTTTTTTTTTTTTTTTTTTTTCTGGGAAGAAAGAAAATTTTCTCAGGAACCAAACAGAAAAATGAGCAGATTTAATCAAGAAAGTCCTTACCTTTTCCAGGACCTTATGATCTTCAGCACCTTCATCATAGTCTTCTTCGTCCTCCCTCATGACTTCGTCCCACCATTGCCTCATCTCTCTCAAGCGCTCCTTCATTCGTCTCACTCTCTGCAAAGTACCAAAACAAAATTAAAACAGAAAAAGAAAATGAAAAAAAAAAAAAAAAATTTCAAGAAATCACGAAAAAAACTAGAAATTGATTCAAGGAAATTTTCTTGCCGTCGAATTTGGAGTTTCTTCCAGACTTCTTTCTCCCAAGCTCAAGGAACGAGAAAGGCCCTTGGCAGGAGATGGAGTAGGGTCAGAAACGCACCGTTGGAGGCTCGGAGGCAGAGGGGGCAAAGTGGAGCCTTCCACGGACGATGGGGTAACTGGGCTAGCCACCGATGCAGTCTTCACGTGCTCTGGCGAGTGAAAGGAGTTCGTCGGAAATCCTGTGGCAGTGGATGCCGGTGGTTTGTACGGATCGGAAATGCAGCGGCGTAAAACAGGGAGAGGTTTTGCATTTGCGGGAGCAAAGCTTCCAACTTCCAGAGGGAGCGAAATGGCCGAGAATCCACGAAGGGCTGAATCTTCTTGCTCGCAAAACTTTTTCGCTTTGGGTTCCGGCGCAGCCATCGATGGGTCTTGGAAACAATAATCCGACGAGCAAGATCGTCGTTTCATATGATTGGTGCCGAAGCAACCGCATGAGGTGCACGGAGGGTGATGGGGGAGGTGGTCACAGCCGCTGGTGGTGGTAGAGGGGGAGGAATTGAAGCTTTTGAGGCGAATCAGCGAGAATAAGTCAGTGGGCTCAAGCGAATCTTTCCGTTGCTCCTCTGTGTTCGGGGAATCGAAGGACTCCTGATTCTGATCACCCATTATCAAAGATTTTCTTGGGCTTTCTCTCTCGGACTCTGTTTGCCTTTTCCTGTGAGAAAATTTCTCTGCTGAGTGTGAAATTGGATGTCGAGGAGCAGAACAGAAGAGGGCTTTGCGTTTATAAGAAGAACTGGTTAGGAGGAGGAAAAAGGGGAAAGTATCCGTAATATGAACGCACTATGAGCCACGTCAAGAGGATAAGGGCATTTTGGGTATTAGAAAACTTAGGGAGATTATGTGGCAGAACGGGAAATTGGAGGGAATACTGGGGCGTTTGAATGCAACGGCTTTTGGCGGGTGAAAAACGGCTATTCACTTGTACTGTTATTACAAACTAAGGCCCAGAGGCTCTGGTCCAGTTACCCATTGACTGGCCCAAACTTAAGACCCATAAAAAGTTATGACATTAAAAAAAAATAAAAAAGAGAGATAATTTTAAAATTGGACTTCTTTTTTTTTTAAAAAAAAAAAAAAAATTAACTAAGAGTATTCCCATCTTAAATGAGACTAGTTTCATTCTGAAAATTGAGAAATCATAGGAATTTTTTTTTTTAATTAATAGGTGTTTTATTTTTACAAACTCAATTTTTTTGATATTATAGATATTTTTTTTTATTATTAAGCCCAATTTATTTATTAATTAATTCATTGTGAATAAAATTGGACAATTTTTTAACTAAGCTAAATTTCATCCTCAAATAAAAAAAAATAATAATATGTAGTTATCATATTTGAATATAGTGTATTGATATATAATATTTGAATACATGAGTAATTTTTCCTAATAATTTAAGCACCTACTTAAAAAATGTTTATAACTATTGCACCATAATGTGTATTGTTATAGTAAATGAATGATGTAAGTGGTTAGACAAAGTGAGATATCATTAGTGACTAGATGGGAGGGGATGCCCCTTGGTGCATAGACATTCTACTTACTCTGGCAAGATCTCCAAGCAAAGCAAAGGCCCTTTCTCAAACATCAGGAGCATCATCCACACAACAATGCAAAAGTAAACACAGATGCTTTAATAATTTTTTTCAATCAGAAATTAAGGCCAGACACTTCTAGAGAGATCAAAAATGCAAAATTTAAGATAAAGACAACAAAGCACAATTATACAAGTTATATGGAACTAAAGAGGGGGAGTGTAAAAAGATGGTGTTTTAGTGGCATGGTTGGCCAGGATTATTATGACAGCTCAATAAAGACAATATTTAGAGCTCTTTTCAAGTTGAAAACAGGACTTGATCATAGGGTTTAAAAAATTTCTAGAGGTATCTTAGACAGAATTAGATTTCTCTGATATTGATCCAATAAGGACATGACCATGTTTGTACTCATCAGCATGCAAGAAGAAAATAAGAAATAAAAACAGAGAGAATATGTTTCAACAGCCATCTTCTGGCTGTTTCTCTAATCTCAATTACTATTAACATAAATGCTTCGATAAACCTACTTGTATTTTTAAGCAGTATTAAGGATAAAAACATCACAGATTTATGTCTTCTTACTGACGAAAAACATCAAAAAACTTAAACTAGCTCTTTGCAATAAATGGGAAAATATTTCAGGAAATAGCATCTAAGATTTCATAAGGTGATTAAACATTGAAACCATCATCCTGAAAGAATCCTTATTGAGCGAATATAGGCAATAAACAAGAGGGATAAGAAATGCTTCGTATCAAAGGAAACTGATCATCCAGAAGAGGGATAAGAGAGTCACAATCTACAAATGCAGAATAAGGAATGATAAATACCTGAATCACTAAATGGAACAACATGAAACTTCAAAAATAAAATAAAACAAGACAGCTAATTACTGGGATATCTTTTATCCCACTTCGTCCAAACCCTGTCTCACGAGCTTAAGATTAGTCTATAATCAATAAAATAATGCTGCAAATGGGGCCAATCTCACTTTTGAACCAATATTACAGTGCATCCATAAAGCTAGTATGAGAATCAAATAATAATTACTGAATGCAAGCATAGATAGTTAGTATGAAAGAAAGGAACAAAAGTTCCACAAAACCATTACTGATCACGACTGGTTCCTGAAGTGAAGTATTTTTGAAAGAGAAGCAACACTACTTAAAAGGGTAACTTCAGAAACAATGACTATTAATCCAAAAGGGCCCTGTCAAGAAAGTAAACAGGTAGAGAAGGAAAAAAGAAGCAAGCATCATAGCGTGGATGAACTTGCTGCGAGACTCGACTCAATTACTAGAGTATTGTAACTACAAATATAATATACTCAAAATAGCATAGATTAATTGAATTTAAAACCAAGCTTTTTCTAAAATTAACTCAATGGGTTCAAATTAAGGTTATCAGAAATAAACGACAAAAATTACCTGAGGCAAATTAGGATAAAGACCATTTATGCAAACCTCGCCAATGGCACCAAGAGCCAATACAGCAGCTTCCCTTTCTTTCCAAGCTTCATCACCACTGGTTGATAACTTGGCCTGTACATATCTTGTGGAGAAATTAGTAAATGACAGTTTGTATCTAAAGGCAAGTCTTTGAAATGGACAGAGCATGTTAATCTTCAAACTCCAGCTAGCCAACAATATATATATATATATATATATATATATATGTCTAGGGGCAAGTCTTTGAAATGCACAGAGCAGGTTAATCTTCAAACTCTGTGGCTAGCCAATGATATAATATATATATACACATGGCCACTACATAGAAACAATTGCATTCATTATCGTCTTTTTACATTTGAAGAGAACCAGAGCACCAGAAACTAATTCTTTAGGCATTAATGTATAGTTTAAATCCTTATTTTTACTCTCTTAAATGGCCAGAAAAACAGTCTTTCAAATCATCTCAACAATAGGCATCAATGTTGGAAGAATCTCATCTCCAAACACATTTGAGAGATAATCTAATGCAGCTGCACTGCGTTTCCATAAATTCCATGTGTTCATAACATCATCATCCTGCAAACATTTTGAAAATAAAAAAAGAAAATTCAATCAGGCAATCATATTCCCTAGAATCTAATCTTTCAAAAGCTATGTCAACTTTAATCAACAGAAACAAATAGATTAATTGAATAACTTGAACAAGTATTTATAAAGCAAATTTACACAAAATGACATACATCATCGTCTATATCATCTGATCCATGTAATCTTGATACATGAAATCGAGGTTTAAAATCCTGTAATGCGGCACATTTGAAATTAGTAAAATGACAGTCTCAAACCAATGAAAAGACATAAACTCAACAACAAAAAATGATTCAAACCTGATCTCGATCAGATAGAGAACCATCTTCCTGGGAAAAAAGAAAAGAAATAGGTCATTCAAACTAGAATAAAAGTCAATTGAAAGTCATTTAGAAACACTAATTAATCCAGGAGAAACCTCAGCGTTAACAAGTGACTCATCGTCATCTGCATAAACCATGTTGGACAATAATATCTACAAAGAGACAACAAATAAGCTTAGAATGACAATTCTCTTAAGGTAAAAAATTTATAAAAGAAAGTATAATTAGATTTACTGGAATTAGACGTGGCAAGATTCTCTCAAGTTTTCAGGTGGTAGTTGAGCATCACAATATACAGACCTGTAGGGATACTCATTATCAAAAAACAATGCATATAGGCCACAATATGATGTATAAGCTTTGAGCACTTAGAAGAGAAACAGTAACAAAAACTTGCAGCACTGTCTTAAAAATCCTAAAATAGACTTTACAAGAAATATGGCACCTCCAATTTTCCAGCACGTGTAATGAAATAATCAAGCTCTTAATCAAAATGAACTTGGTGCTTTCATTAAGAGGAAATTGATTATTCTTATACTTTCATAATCCCTAAATTTCAATTAGCTGAACAAATGCTGCACAAACCTGGTCATCATCGGCAACCAGAAAGATGGATAAAATTGATTCCAAAATTTATCATACTGGCGTCCTATAGTCTAACCTAAATAAATCATGGTATTACAAGAAGCAAAAGCTGCATGTCATGAGCCAAAGACAATGATAACATGACACAGCACCAAATCCACATGCAGTGTTATTGGGGAAAAGATTTCAACTGTAAAAGAAAAATTTTCCTCTCAAGAACAAACAGCAATAACAAAGTTGAACATATTTACAGTTAATTAATTCCTCATCAATAAACTCTTCAAAATCTTAAGTACAACAAAATGCAAATGTCAACAAAGTGTATCTAGACTTTTGAATACTTTACTTGATCATGAAATGAAAAACATATACAATAAATAGAATATACAGGAAACCAGACACAAGGCCAAAAGACAAAAACTTTAGAAAAAAATACTTTTTTACCCCCTTACACTATTATCAATTCTAAAAAGGACCCTCACATTTCAAACTAGACAAAATGAATCCTCACATTTCAAGCTAAAAATAGAAATGGACCTTATTGAGGTGTTTTTTGTTTGTACGGAATGTTCACTTTTGTCGGGTTTACTTTGTCCTATTTGAAACATGAAGGTCCTTTTTGAAATTGATGATAGTGTGAAAGGGCAAAAAGAGATTTTCTTTCAAAACTTTAACTTCATACCACCAGCAACTCAAACCAATAAAATAAGCTGAATATGAACAAGAAATAATTCAGTACTACTTGAAAACATTTCATCTTGGAGTTACTTAAGATGCTTGCCCTCAAACCGTAAGGCAACAAGAACTTAACAATTTCTGCACTTCTGCAGCATGGTCATTTGCAAAAACAAACAATCCTTCAAGATATTGATCCATGGACAAAAACAAAGCTTGTCAAAAAGTATCTTAGAATATTATTATCAATTCCAGAATCCAAACATCCATTTGAATCCTCAAAACTATGATAATAAGTTCTAACATTATACTTACGGAGGGCATCAACATAATGTACTGATTTACAGAACCCCAATGAAGGCTTTCTTAATGAAGCATGAGTTGATTGGAAAAACTGAAAAATAAAAACCAAAAAATTTATAAATGAAAAAATGCTGAAAGTAGTGAAAGAAATACGAGAAACCATTGATGAGTATATTTACAAAAGGAAGTGCAGGATAACAAGAATCTTCATCTTACCCGATATAATCTGGGAAGAAATATGTTAATAGGGCTTTCTGCTAACCCAGGTATGTCTGAATCAAGAAGCTGGGGGATATCCTCATACATCTGCATTGCAAAGTAACCATAGAAGTGTTAAAAAGGAGTCTCTATAAACCAACGTTCAATTAGAAGAGTATCAATTGCAAAGCCTGAATGGAATATCATCAACCAGTGAGAATACCATTCCCTGTCTACTCGTACACCGTACTTTTCTGACAGTATGCATTATATTGGCATTTAACAGATTGCAATATGTGTTATATTAGCATTTACCAGATTAAATACCCATATTTCAAGAACAAAACCATTAGAAAGTTTTGGATAACAAAAAAAAGAATGCACTTATCAAAACCATGAATTACACAGACTAAATCGAAGGGAGTTACAGAGAAGCCTTGGAAGTTGGAACATAATGGTAAAACCTTTGTTCTCTTCATGATACTATTTTATATAAGAAAGCAAATTCTAAGCATATCACAGTAATACTACAAAGCAGAAATTACCTTGGATAAAGCATCCATAGCACCTTCCATGTGATTCAGATCATTACTGTCCAAGCAGTTAACAAGGGTCTGCAACAACTCTGGCCACCCCACAACTCCTCCTAATTGTACAATAACACTAATATAGTTATCAACCCAGGATCTGGAGTTCCATCAGACTATTGACACTATGGACTAAGTGCTTGTCCACTAGCCATATTTCAGGAAATTGACTACCCAATGTGTTTCAAATTTATGCAAAATTTAAATAAATTCATAGCAAAGATTGAGAGGTTGGTTAAACTACAAGTTTACATGGACTATTTTAAATGATTGCAATAAAATTACTCACTCGTATATTTTGAGCTTATATCATGAACAAGTTGGTCAGTGTAAAATGAGAAAATTGACGAATATCAATGTACAAAAGCCATGATGCATGCAAAAAGTATAACGTAAGTTCTCAAGAATGATATTCCCACTAGTAATGATATATCCAGTCCAACTTAACTGCCCATCCCAGGTGAACTCATGGATAATATGACAGATTAAAAAAAAAAATGTGATGTTTAATTTTTTTTTTTTTTCATTTTTTGTCATTGTTTTTAATATTAACTTAAAATGTTTTAAAAAATAATAGGTGTGATGTTTGATATTTGTGTGAGAATAAATGCTCAATGAACATTTTAACAAACACTATACATTTAACATTGCTTTTGACAAGAAATCGTTTAGAATAAGTTCATCAGTCTAATTATTCTACTAAATATATTAAACTAAAATTCCCTAATCCATCAACTACACCAACCCAATCAGAATGTGTTTCAAATTACACAGCTAAATCTGCCATCCAACCAAAACCACTTAAGGCGATCGTCACTTTTGCTGAATAAATCAGGAACAAATTACCATGCTATCAAGGCTGCCATTCGTTATAATAATATCGGAGACAATTCCATAGAAGGAAAACATAAATCAAGAACACTTTTAAAATTAAATCAAACCAGTACTTAATAAAATTATTTGAAATAATCAATAAATTTACTAGATAAGCACGCTATTAAAGAAGAATTTGAACCACATGGGTGAAGAGTGACAGAGGACAACTAAGCCAACACTCGATTGTACAATTCAACACTCCACCACAAAATATATCATGATGAGATTTCTTGCAAAGAAAAAGAATGATGAATTGATGGCCTACAGCCCAAACCAAGCATAATTGTTTTCTCGTCCTTGCAAACATCCACCTTGGTGATCTTTTTTCTCTGATTCCGCAGTTGATGTTGTTTGAATTCATGACACCCCACTCTTCTTTTCACCAGTTGGAAAGTAAGGTTTGCAGAAACTCTTCCAGAAGAGCTAAATTTGTAATTTCATTCTCGTCTTTTGTGTATACAACTAACAATACAAGTAGAAGCCAAACGGCACACTTTGCTGACACATGAATTTTCATACTTTTTGTGAGACTGTTTGGCAATTAGATTCTGAATTGTTTACATTGATCACAGCCCAAAGAGCCATCTATACATGGCTGCTTCAAACTTTCCGTCTATGGAACATGCATGAAAGGCATTTTCCTTCAAATGCGTCACCCACAAGTAGCAGAATCCTGGGAATCAATCAAGAATAAAATATCAGTTACCACAACTCAAGATGCTTTAAAAAAATCCTTATTTTATATTTCTATGCATATTTTTTACTGATGAACACAAAAAGTTGGTTAATAAAAATTACAGCCCTCACAGTCTCACCACCTCCTCTTCACCCAACCCCCGAAATTAGAAAGAAAGATGAGGTCAGAATTTGCTATTAGCCTCCCATGAGCACAAGAAACTCAAGCAGCAAATAAACCACTATTCAACCATGGAATTGTAATAAATTAAATCACAAAACCTCTAGGCTACCAACTTAAAATTCCTTAAATAACATTCTAGTTTCATCAGTACAGTACAACAGGTAAATACGGGAGAAGGAAGAAATAGACTATAGCCTTCTTCCTTTCAAAATATCCAAAATCTAACATCTTGTCTGAATAATCAAGTTTCCAGTTCCAACATAACATGGCAATAGAAATAGATTTCTTCATTGGTGGGAGGAGATATCCCTAACCCTTTTAAATTATGTCAAGCATGCTCAAAGTCATGTAGAAATGACTGACTATAGAGTTCCCGATATCCAGGAGAAAGAAATTCAGAGTCTCGGCTAACTTAAATTAAGACTAATAAAACCAGGAAGATGGCTGCAAAGATTGTGATACCATAATCAAATGATGCATTTCTGATGCAGTGATGCTTCACATTTGATATCGTCATTTTTGCTTTTCGGCAGCCTGGTACAAAAACAAGTCAAGCAAGTAGGTGAGAAATAATAAAGTGTCAGGTTTCATAATATCAGGATACAGGAATGCTGAGATCATACAGAAAAGTAAAGACTAATCACTGCAACTGAAGAAAATACATGTCATATTAAAATCAAAGAAATACAGGTGCAAAAACTAAATGACACCCAGTTCACCAACAACCACCAAATTACAACATAAATTCATAATAATGGCAAGGAAAAATACAAGACATATTTAACATACATCATCTGATAATGCATATGTAAAGGTATTAGAAAAAGACATCTGACAGCCCAAAATCATTGCCTTCTGCCCCTCACCCCCTTTGCTCTTTGGTGCAAAAGGCAGGCAATCGATTGCATGATGCCATTGTAATCTATCAGATTCAGATTATGATGTAAGCAAATATACAATGAAGTAAGTGTTCTACTAATCAAATCCTTAACCCATGCTTGACTTGAGCACTATATTTCCAAAACCTAATACATCACTATTTATCAGTAGATTGATAGTTCCCACAAAATCAGGCTCAAACAAATCACAGACTCCATATCTTGGACATTACCAATCAATTAAGCAAGTCCTCATTTAGCCAAGCTAGCAAGTGTCTATTGATGACATTCTAAATGAGGATTAAGATACAAATTAGCAATCCAACCTTCTGCAAGACCGCTCCTTCAGTCCTATGGTAAAATGTGTCAAATTTTACCTACAGAATTATATTTCACTATACGACTAATAGCTAAAAACTATAAAATTCTAAATGGATATAAGAACAAGCAATGAGCATCACAAGATGAATCACTAACTAGCATCAGACAATAATCCTAACATCACATTTAATAGAAAAAATGATGGAGCTTTATATAAAGCGTTACATCTAAAACTATGATATCCTAAAATGGATGGAAATAAAAACTGATATCAAGATTCAAAGACTGACTTCCAATTTTATGATGGTCCAGTCACTCACTCTAGGACACAATTGGGGGACTACTATCAAACTTTTATTACACATGGAAAGTGGACAGATAAATGACATGCCTTTTCCAATTTCTTCAAGACAGAGTCCTCAAAAGCTTGACACCCAGCGCCAATCAGATTGCTTAGCCTATCAGGTTCTGAAGGCTTCTTGGCAATTGAAAAACCTGCTGCCATAGGTGGTTGAAGAGGTAAAACCAACAACGGATTAGAAAGATGACCACTGACGCTTCCTGTTGCAGCTACCTACAAAAGCAACACCCAATGTCAGTGACTGTTAATTAGTAAACTCCAGATACAAGTATATGAAGTAAAAATCTAAAGCATGAACTAGAAAAACTTACAGCTCCTTCTTTAGTCTTCATTACAACAAGAGCTGAACCCCTCTTCTTAGAGCCCTTGATGACCACATCTTCTACTTCACCAAACTTGGAAAACAACTCTCGCAACTTCTCTGCTGAATAATCTTCACCGACCTTCTCCCACGAAACTTTAAGAACCCTCTCTTTATCCAACCCTATGCCCCCATTGCCCATACTTTCTTTCCCAACTCCCACCGATTCTTTTCTTAAATCTGGTTTCATGGGTACTCCTTTTTTTGCATGCATAGCGCGTATTCTTGCAATCTCTTCCCTTAGCTGCCTAGCAATCCTCTCCTCTTCTTCCCGTTCTTTAACAGATGGATCAGGAGCAAAAGCAGCCCGCTCTCTTTCTTCGAGTTCAGAAACCATTCTTCGTCGCTTGCCATCACGCCCAACTTGGCGGTGTTGCTGTTGACGCTTGACCCGTAAGAGGTCATTGAACAATTTTCGAGCTTTTTCATCCTTAAGAATCTCATAGGAGGTCTTGAGCTTCTGGAAATTGGAATGGGCATTCGGATCGTCTGGTCTCTTGTCAGGGTGCAATTCTAAAGCTTTCAATTTGTAAGCCTTTGAGATCTCTTTCTCTGTAAGCTTCGCACCCTCCTCCCCAGATGGTAACCCGAGGACACAGTAGTGATCAACTTCACCATCCATTACTCCCAGTAAGAAAAAAACTTTTGCAGTCCAATAAGCTTTAATTAGATGACTGCAGAAATACGACTATGGAGTATGGCGGTAGAGATTGAGGGTTGGCCTCAATGGGGTAGAGCAGTAGAGGGGGAAGGGTGATGATGGCAGGGGAAGCTGAACCAAAAGAAAACTCTCATAAGAACAAACAATAGATCAAGAGACAGGACAAGAAATGACCTATTTTTCTAATATAAAATATAGATAGAATATGGAATACTTTTCTAATGTAGAATATAGATAGATATAATAATATAGATTGGAATGGAAGTAAAATATTTGAATTCGTAACCAAAAGAAGAGCAATAAAAAAACGACTAAAATATTTTGCACATGACTAGAGTTTTTTTTTTTTTTAATAATAGATTCGAGCATCAATTTTTGAAAAAGAAAAAAGAAAAAAAATCTGATCTGTTCTGCGTTTTGAAGGGTAATAACAATTCCGCCATGGGAAGCTGGTACAGTGGCAAAGACTTTTCTTCTGTTTCGTCCTCATCTTCTTCGGCGTGTTGTTCTCATTTTTGGTCTTCAGCACTCAGAGCCAAACGCCTCAGCTCGCCCCCAGAGAAAGCTGCCCGTGAGAATTCCAGCTATGGCCTTTCCCGGCGGCTTAGCGTGCTCGACCTCATCCTCCTCGGGATTGGTGCTTCCATTGGTGCTGGCATATTCGTTGTCACCGGCACTGTTGCTCGGGATACCGGACCCGGTTTGGGTTTCAATTTTGCAAAATTTCAGCTGAATTTGATATAATTTACCTTGTGCTAGAATACATGATACAAATGGGTGTTTCTATTTGCTCATGCAATCCTAGTTATTGTGTGTTGTAGCTATTTGGTGTACCTGATGTGACTTTATTCGCTTGATAGCTCAACTCAGCTCGATGTTTCGTTTTTCTGTGACAGATTATTCTTTGAACTTTTAAGGATGGTGATTTATATTCGTTTCAATTTTAATACTCTCAGAATATTATTCGAAAGAGACATACATTCATTTGGCAGGAATAACCTCACAATTACTATTACCCTTATCATTCATTGTTATTTTTTCCAATCACAGTATATATGGATATCTACAACAATTCGTTTCTTAGGCTTTTCAATTTCTCAAATTTAATATCGTTTTCTATTTTGGTTACTACCGATTAAGTTTAATCACAGAGCTTTGTCATTATTTGTTATGTTGAAACGTCAACCTGAGTATGTACTGATAAAGTTGCCTTGAAGTATTATTATTCCCGACATGTAATGCTCATTGTGCACTTAACATTCTGAACACTGTACTTATTCATAGTTTGTTGCTTTAATGCAGGAGTTACGATTAGTTTTATACTTGCAGGAGCATCATGTGTTATAAATGCACTTTGTTATGCTGAGCTAGCTTCTCGATTTCCCGCTGTTGTTGGAGGAGCATATCTATATGCATATACAGCTTTTAATGAACTTACTGCTTTTCTTGTTTTTGGGCAATTAATGCTTGACTATCATATAGGGGCAGCTAGCATAGCGCGAAGCCTAGCAAATTATGTAGTAACAATTATAGAGCTCTTTCCCATGTTTAACAATAACATTCCAAAATGGATTGGACACGGAGAAGATATTGGAGGAGTTCTATCAATTAACATCTTGGCTCCAGTTCTCCTAGCAATTCTGACTTTAATTCTCTGCTGGTGTGTTGGAGAATCATCAGTTTTAAATTCGTTTATGACCGTGTTAAAGGTTCCTTCCCATCTTAACACTCTGACACACGCGCATAAACATATATAAGCATTGCATTAAAGCAAGGGTTAATTTGAGATCAGAATTGATAGTTATATTTACTGTTGACTGCAGGTAGTCATTGTTATCTTCATCACTTTTGCCGGAGCTTTTGAGGTTGATGTTTCTAACTGGTCTCCCTTTGCTCCAAATGGTATAAAAAGCATATTTACTGGAGCTACTGTGGTATTCTTTGCATATGTTGGATTTGACGCAGTTGCTAATTCTGCAGAAGAATCTAAGAGGCCACAGGTATGTGATGTTGAGATAGTTTATCTTCTGATTAAGCTAGAAACGATATTTGATGTATATCTACTAGTTCACCATTTTTAACTGTTCTTTTAATCTTTTTGCCTCTTGTTATTCAGCGGGATTTGCCAATAGGCATCATTGGAAGCCTCTTAGTATGTATTGCATTGTACATTGGAGTTTGTTTAGTGGTTACTGGAATGGTTCCATACCAGTTTCTTGGGGAAGATGCTCCTTTGTCTGAAGCTTTTACTTCCAAAGGTCTAAAGTATGTTTCTGTTCTGATCAGCATTGGTGCTGTTGCTGGACTTACAACGACACTGCTAGTTGGTCTATATGTTCAGGTTGATCACTTTAGAATATGACATATGTGCCTTATTCAAGTAGCATGTGCTAATGTAAATAGCTGGATGTTTATCATATGCAGTCTCGGTTATATCTTGGGCTTGGAAGGGATGGTTTACTGCCATTGGTATTTGCTAAAGTGGACAGGAAACGCCACACTCCTATTCATTCTCAAGTTTGGGTTGGTATTGTTGCCAGTGTTTTGGCGGGGCTATTCAACGTGCATGTGCTTTCACACATTCTTTCTGTCGGTACATTGGTAAGAATCTATTTCTTGTTTCATGGTATTCTGGCTGTCACTAATCTGCCAATCTTTCTCTCCTTGCTATTGCATGTTATGTCTGATTTGGAAAGGTGGGTGGATGGATTTGTCAGTGTATGGGTGTTTCTTTATATACTGGTTAAATTCATCCAACATTACCATGCATGTCCCAATTAAATTGATTAATACTTTCCACAAGATAGTGATATGGATTGCCATATCTGGTACTTTTAGAAAACAATAGCATCTGTTGTGCATTAATTTTGGCTAGTATTTATAATTATTCTTGGTTATTGCTCCTGATATAATAGATTTACTTATTTCAGACTGGCTATTCAGTTGTCTCAGCGTGTGTAGTAGCACTTCGCTGGAAGGATAAGATGGGGAGTCAAGCATCACCTTCCAATAGGCGGGAAGGTGTGTTTTTCCTTGTTGCTGTTGCTATTTGTGGTTTTGGTGCTGGGATCTTATTCCGTTATGACGCTTCACTTATATTTCTGCTTCTAGCTATAATTGTTGCTATTGCTGCTTCTGCTGCTCTTTATTTCCACCAGGTGACCATCACTGTGTAATTTTTGTGGAATGTTGCATTTCATTGCTACCCTTTTGTCCATATATCAAAATCTTTTGGACCAAAGACAAAGCTGAATATAGTAAAGGATCTAGTGCTTTTTTATTTGAAACAATTTCCTTTCTGGGGTATAAGATGGGTTACAAAATTATAACCAAAATCTTTGGATGAGATTTATCTCTGCCTCTGATATGAAGAGCCCTGAAGGGAGGGAGGAGACAGACTTGAAAAACATTTGTTTATTAATTTTATTTTATGATTTCATCAATTACCTATATAGACCTGAGGTTCTCCTACTGAAGAAATAAGATTAGGAGAACCGTTCTGAAGTTAAAGTTTCAAATAGTGCATCATGTGGTGCCAACAATTAGGGATTTCCAGAGATATAAGTATTTGATTGGAGGTTGTGGGAGATCTGTTTAAAGTTTTGCTACTTTAGTTGCATTTTATCAATAGTAGAAGGTGGGTAGTCACCCAAGAGATTACCTAATCTCTTTTCGTGCATTGTACTACAAATGCAACGTAGGTCGAATGTATCAGCTCTCCAAAGATAATGCAGCACCAAGGCCTTCTGTTAGGTTTCGCAGCCTTAATTATAATCAAAATTTGTAAAATCTTCATTGCATTTGTATATTATTTCCCCTCGTTAACTCTGTTCTGTCACTTTCCGTTTCAGGTTTATGCAGATGCACCGGGCTTTTCTTGTCCGTGGGTTCCACTTCTGCCAGCAATTTGCATATTCTTCAATATGTTCTTATTTGCTCAGGTATGCCCTTGATCTCTCGGTTTAATTTGACATTGTGCTGAAAAACCGTAAACTCGGCAAGTAATGAGACAATCTTGTTCATTTTACAGTTACATCATGAAGCATGGGCGAGATTTGTCATTCTTAGTGCTGTTATGGTTGGTATTTACGCAATTTATGGCCAGTACCACGCTGATCCTAGTTCAGAAGAGACTATCGTTTATTCTAGGGTGTCCGGGGAAGAAGCTCAATGAATTATTCAGTGTTATTGGACACTTCTGTCTAGAGGTCGTATTGTAACAGTTCTTGCATAAGAAACTTAATTTTTTTTCCTGTAATTTATATTTAGGAAATCAACGGATGAAATCATAGAAGGCTCCTTTCTTTCAAATTCTATTTACCGATTTGATTCTATACATAAATAACTGTATATATAGCACATAGAAAGGTTCTAAATTATTGGTGTACCATATGTCTAATTACAGCCACACAGAGGAATGGAATTCAAATCGGCCAACAAGGCAAACCCCAATTTTCCAGGACATGAGACGACAGGTAACTTGACTTTCTTTAAAGTGCCTTAAAAAAGTCGTACATTGTTGGCAATTTTCAAGGGCCGAGTTTAATTGTCTGTAAGGACAAATTATGTTTTAAACAGCAAAACTCAACAAGGAACAAAGGCATTGTCGGTTTGCAAATAATCTAGAAGCATTCTTAGCTTGGTTACAATCACCATAGAAGAGCAGTCTAAGAAGCTTCACATAGCTATGTTTCCACGGTTGGCCTTTGGTCACATAATCCCTTACTTTGAGCTTGCAAAACTCATAGCCCAAAAGGGTCATAAAATCTTAACTTCAACACCAAGAAACATCCAACGCCTACCTAAAATTCCTCCAAATTTGAAACCTTGCATAGATCTAATAGAAATCCCTCTTCCACATGTGGACAAACTCCCTGAAGATGCAGAGGCCACCATGGATGACTGTACCATGCCTTAAGAAGGCCTTTGATGGTCTTGAATAGCCACTGGCTCAGTTTCTACAGCTATCCAAACCTGATTGGGTTATATATGATTTTGCACCTTACTGGTTACCACCAATCAATGCCAAGGCATCTGTTTATTCACTTTTAGTGCAATTGCATCCTTTTACATTCTCGATGCATCAGTTTTTCAGGAAAGCAACGAATCTAGGGTTTCAGAGGAACTGGTTGATTATATGAAAATCCAAAGGTTTGCACTTGCATCTAAAGACTAGCTATTGTTTTGTCTTGGTGAGAAAAAAAACACAAACGGTTTCAATCTATCCCTGTGAAGTCTTATGTAACATGTAAGCTAGCAGCCTATATGCAATCTACTCAAGATCTTTTGTTCTGAATTCCTGGTTTGCGCTATATGTGTATTGTTCAATCTAAGATTCTAAATAAGAGCAACTTTGGATGATTTCATTACACTTTGAATTTGACTGTTTATTCTTTGAACAATGTTTCTATCTTAGGCACTTGTGTTTTAGAAACTTGTATTCATTTGTCTTTCATATTTGAGTATTAGTTAAATATTGCAAGTTTCTATCTTTGATATTCGGTTGGACTGAATTAATCAAGGGTCTTTGAGAGAGGGTTCAAATTTTGAGTAATAGAAACAATGTTGATTGCAGTGGATCCTACTCCTTGCTTCTTCTTAACATGGTCAACTTTAAAAGAAAACTAATCCAAAAGTAATAGAAATAATATATATATATATATATATATTATATACACATATATCAAATAAGTATACACCGATATACATAACACTTTAATAAGAGTAATGTCCTAAATTTAATTAGTCTTATTGATGTACCATATGTATAATTACAGCCACACATAATCAAATCGACAAGGCAAACCCCACTAGTTCAGTACATGACACGACCGGTAGCTTGACTTCCTTTAAGTGCCTTAAAGAGAAATGATAGGTGACAATTGTTTATGCAATTATAAAAATAAAATTATAAAAAAAAAAGAAAAATGTAAAAAGAAAATTAAAATGTATAAATATAAATGTAAATAAAAAGATAGAAAAATAGCATGAATTCGGCTTAAAAATGTTGTACATCGCTTATGACAAATGATTTGCCAACTGTGCTTGTCCAAAATGGGCCATTACAGCAATAATGATTGTTTTGTAAGTTAAAAACTTTCAAGGGCTATTTATTTTTTGTGTGTGAGAACAAGTAATGGTTTAACTAGCAAAACTCAAGAAACAAAGGCAGTCTTGGTTAGCAAATATTCTCAAGACTTGATTGATTAAAACAGCATCTCTTGGACTCGGATGGCAAAGCCATAAAAAGGTTTGGTGAGCTGTCCTGGGAGATGCTTTAATTGTATGCAATGATTTATGTTGAGGGGTCGATGAAGGACCCTGCAAAGTAATGAATGAAAGCGTTATGTCCCCCGTATCCTGACTAGAGAGTGTTCACTATCAATGCTTTCTAGGTCACTTTTGCTTTGTTCTATATCACTTGCTCTTCTTTAAAAGTTTTTCTATCTTTTATATATAGCTCCCGACATTGTGGTTAGTAGTTGGGTTCTTATGCTCCAGATCAGGGCCCATGACCCTAGCCCAGATGGGTAGGTCACTCCACATCAATTTATTTACATACTATAGATGTAGCAGCATTCTTAGCATGGCCACAATCAACACCATGGAAGAGCAATCTAAGAAGCTTCACATAGCTGTGTTTCCATGGTTGGCTTTTGGTCACATAATCCCTTTCTTTGAGCTTGCAAAACTCATTGCCCAAAAGGGTCACAAAATCTCCTTCATTTCAACACCAAGAAACATCCAACGCCTATCAAAAATCCCTCCAAATTTGAAACCTTGCATAGATCTAACTGAAATCCATCTTCCACATGTAGACAAACTCCCTGAAGATGCAGAGGCCACCATGGATGTTCCGGAGCACACTGTACCGTACCTTAAGAAGGCCTTTGATGGTCTTGAACAGCCACTGGCACAGTTTCTACATACATCCAAGCCTGATTGGATTATATATGACTTTGCACCTTACTGGTTGCCGCCAATCAATGCCAAGCTTGGCATCTCAGGCATCCATTTCAGCATTTTTAGTGCATTTGGAGTGTCTTTCTATCTTGATACCTTGCTTTCCCAGGCAAGCAATACCTCCTCTGAAGTAGCTCTTAGACCCTTTGAGGACATGATGATGTCCGTTGATCATGTTAAAGAAAATGAATCGGGTGTTTCAGATGTATTCCGAGTCAGATCATGTCTTGATGGTGCTGATGTGATTGCTTCAAGAGGGTGCTGGGAGATTGATGGTGAGTCTCTGAAAAATATAGAAACGAAGCTCAAGAAACCAGTGATTCCTGTTGGTTTATTGCCACCTTCAATCCAATATAGTGATAGTGATGGTGGAGAAAATGAAGAGTGGGAGAAAATTGTTGTGTGGCTAAATAAACTGGAAAAAGGGTCAGTGGTGTACATAGCATTTGGAAGTGAAGCAACACTAAGTAAGGAAGATTTTACCGAGTTAGCTCATGCATTAGAATTGTCTGGTTTATCATTTCTTTGGGCTCTAAAGAAGCAAAATGTCCCTGTTAGCAGTGACTCCTTTGAACTATTGGACAGGCTTAAGAACCTATCTAATGGGCGCGGTGTTGTGAGGACTGGTTGGTTGCCTCAGCTGAGGATATTAGCCCACAAGTCTATTGGAGGATTCTTGACTCACTGTGGTTGGAGTTCAGTGATAGAAAGTCTTCAATTTGCATGCCCACTTATTATGCTGCCTTTAAAAAATGAACAAGGGTTAGTTGCTAGGCAGATGGAAGACAAAAAGGTAGGCATTGTGGTACCCAGGAATGAACAAGATGGAAAGTTCACTAGAGAATCAGTGGCGAAGGCATTGACAACTGTGATTTTGCAAAGGGAAGGAAAATTTTATAGAAAAGAAGCAGTGGAGATGAGCAAGATATTTGGAGACAAGGAACTACACCAAAAATACATAGATGAGCTTGTTGATTATATGACAGTCCAAAGGTTTGAACTTTCATCTAAGGATTAGCCATTGGTTTGAGAGAGAGAGAGGAAAGGGGGGGGGGGGGGGGGGGGGGAGGGAAGACTACTGGTTTCAATGCATATAAGTGAAGCCTTACATAACATGTAAGCTAGCAGCCTACTTCTTCTTCGCTTGCTAAGATGCAGTTCATCAAGATCTTTTGTGTTTGGAATTTCTAGTAATTTTTCGGCTATATGTTTTGATGTTCAAATTTAGATTCAAAATGTGTGTAACTTCGGGTTATTTCATTACATCTCCTCTTTTGTTGCAAAAGCAGGGTGGATCTGGGTTAAGAACAATGGGGCAGACTGAAATTCATTAAAAGATCATTTTACTGTTTAGAAACATTGTAGATATAAATCGATCCTACTCTTTACTTCTCTTTATTAAAATCATAACAAATAAACTTTGAAGACTATTAAAACACATGGACAACCATAAAGAGATTTAATATCTTAAATCATTTATGCGAATGAACAAGTCAAAGATTCATTATCTTCTTTCTTTTTCTTCTGCTCCTTTCTCTCTTTGACGTCATTCCTTCAGAAGTAACAAAACCAAAAGCTCATTGAGCTTTCAGGACTCAAAGTTCAAAAGGTAGAATTTAAGGGTCCGTTTGATTTGCTAAAAAACAAGGGACTGGACAGTATAAAATTTTTTGTCCCTTGTTTGATTTGTAAAAGACCACAGTACTGGACAAAAATTTGTCTATGGTACTGGACAAATCCTTGAATTTTTGTCCCTCACCAAACCATGGGACAAGGATTTGTCCAGAGTACTGGATAAAAATTTTAACATTGTTATCTCTCAAACCATCTTATAATTCTCTATACCTTGGCTCATCAAATCAATAGCGGTAAGTTCTAACAACGGTTATTAATCGGCAAGGTATTTACAACGGTATGTGACTGGCAAGGTACTGACAATGATCAGCGACCGACGATGTTTTTTTAAATTTTATATTTTTATAAATTACTTTAATTGTTATAAATATTAAAATTATATTATATATTTTTTAAAAAATAATAATATAAAGTATTACTATAAATTAGACAAAAATGATATAATTTTTTTTGTTCAGTACGTTAAACAACAAACAATGGACAGTACAAAAAATTGTCCTGTACCTCACCTCTTTGTGCTGTGCTATTTTTCTTGTGCTGTCCAGTACTAGTATCAAACGCACCCTAAGTGAAAATTTTTTATTAAATAAATTTTGGAAGGACAAAAATGAACTCAAAGTCACACTACTGCAGTGATGAGATGACTGGTAGGTAGGTATACTCATTTTCTTTTATGTGCCTTGAAAAAGAGTGTACGTTGGAATGGATGATCAAAGGTTTGACAACTGTATGCTTGTCAGAATGCGCCAGTCACAGCTATAATGACTTGTGTGAGGCAGTTATCAACTAACACTGGCCATGTTTATTGATGGGTGAGAGGAAGGCAAAACATCCTAATCTTTGCCTCCCTCCAAATTTAAAACCATGTATTCATTTATTTATGTTCATTCACCTTATATAGATTAAATTGTTGAATGGCTAGATAAACAAGAAAAAGGGTGGTCCCCATAGTATTTGGAAGTGAGAAAATGCTAATTAAGGTAGATTTTGCTGAGTTTGCTCATGCATTAGAATTATCTGGCATAATTTGTCATTCTTTTGGGCTCCGAGGAAGCAAAATGTCCCTGCTAGCAATGACTCTTTTGAGCTACTAGATGAATTGGTTTAAGCAACGATCAAATGGCTGTGGTGTTGTGAGAGCTGGTTGGTTGCCTCATTTGAGGATATTAACACACAAGTCTATTGTTGGATTCTGTTAAACTAGAATAATTGCATAATTTACACATTCTTAATATGCATTTAGAATCACAAATGAATTGAAAAGCTTATTAAGATGATAAGATAACTGCCTAACTTGCATTAAATTGTTTCCGGTACAACTACAAGCTTTGGAGCTTAAAGGATATTAAAGCAGAGTTGAAGTGGTGTTTTAAAAGACTTTAAAGGCTGTGAATGGATTCAATTAATGGGGCAGTTCAGAAATAAGTCTACTTAAAGAAGAAACAGGGATCCAAGAAAGAAAGAAGGAGTTTAGAATAGAATTGAAGTTACATTTGTGTGAAATCAAAAAGAATTGGGTGAAGAAATTCTGCAAGGAAGCTTAGTTCTTCAGTCATTCTATGCTCTTTTTGTAAATTTATCTTTCAATGTTTTTTTATTTTCACTTTTGAACTTTGTGTACTTTCTATACAACTATGTGATGTGAATATAGGTTTCCTTTCAATTGTGAATGTCTTTCTTCTTTTAATTCATTTTCTAAATGCTGAATTCTTGCAAGTTTATTGGCTATTTATTTGCATGTTTTTAGATACTCTAGTGAAATACGAAAAGGTGAAATTGGAGTATTGAAAAAGTAAAAATTGAACAAGAGAGCTGAGATCACGAAATTAGATTGAAATTTTCTTGAAGAAAAATTAAATTTTACAAAATTGAAAGTACCTAGATTTGGCTTTTTTACTATGAAAATAGGAGTTTTACATGTTTAAACAATAATTGTAGTATCTTGAAAGAGAATTACAAATCTTTTAGGAAAATTTGTCTTCAAAAGTAAGCATTTGTGGCTAAAAGGATTGTATACATTAATCTCATTAGTTGTTATTGTGGTGAACCTTAATTCTAAAAGTCTTTTAATTATTGAACTCTCTTTTATTTTTTACCATTTCTTTTTAATTTTAGAAAACCAACACTACTTCATTACAATTTTGGTGAACCTTTTACCCTTGCAGTTCTACTAGTAATTGATAACATTAGTTCCTATGGATATGATTATCTGTTCTATTACTTGACTACATCGTGCACTTGCAGTTGGCATTAAGTTTTTTTGCTAATCAAAGAAGGAAGGGGGCATTACGCTCAAAAGGGCTTTTCAAGAGTAAACATGTAAGGTTAGCTTTTTGGTCTCTAGAGCTAATTTGGAAAAATGACCTTGTTCATTTCCATGCGCGCATACACAAATTAGACTTCAACAAGAAGCAAAGCAAATTCTAAAAAACATGCTTAAAAGTAAAATTCGCATAAAAAGAAAGGAAATAAGTGAGTTGATGTACCCACTTTTCATAAAGCTCAAAATTTCTCACAAGATATCCATCAAATTTGTCCTAATCACCTCAATTCCCTTAAAAAGCAATATTAAACTCAAACGAGGAAAAGGCTAATTCAATTAACCATGCAATTGAAGGCAATTTTTTTTTCTCAAATTTTCACAATTTTCCATTTTTTTTTATATATAAGAAAAGAAGTGCAATCAATGTAAACATCCTAACGAACTAACTAACTAGGCACGCTAAACAAAATAAAAGACAAGCAAATCTAAACTAAAACATATGTAGATATATACAAACTAAACATCTAAAAATGCAAATGCAAAGCTATGCTAACTAACTAACTAGGCATGCTAAACAAGATAAAGAAAAGCAAATCTAAACTGAGGAACATATGCAGATATATACAAACTAGACATCTAAGAATGCAAATGCAAAGTTATGTTAACTTACTAACTAGGCATGCTAAACAAATAAAAGACGAGCAAATTTATCTAAACTAAGAAACATATGCAGATACATACAAACTAGACATCTAAAAATGCAAATGCAAAGCTAACTAGATTCTTGACTCACTGTAATTGGAATTCAGTGATAGAGAGTCTTCAATTTGTAGTCCCACTTATTATGCTGCCATTGAAAAATGAACAAGGGTTAGTTGCTAGGCTTATGTAAGAAAAAAAAAAAAAAAAGTTGATAGGAATGAGCAAAATGAAAAATTCACTAGGGAATCAGTGGCTAACTCACTTAGAGCAGTGATTTTGCATGAAGAGATGAGCAAGACATTTGGGGACAAGGAACTGTACCAATAATAAATAGATGAACTTGTTGATTATATGAAAACCCAAAGGGTTGCACTTCCGTCTAAGGATTAGCTATTGCTTGCCTTGAGGGAAAAAGAGAGAAATGGTTTCAATACATCCAAGAGTGAAGCCCTGCTAGCTGCCTACTTCTTGTGCTTCACATGCTATTAAAGATAATTTGTTCAGAATTTCTAGTCGTTTTCAGCTTTGTGTGTGCAATAATCAAGTTTAGACTCAAAATGTGATTTCATGACATTTTTAATTTTGATTGTTTGTTCTTTGACCATGTTTCTACCTTGAATCTTATAGGCTCTTTCTCTTGTTGGAACTTGTATTCATTTATCTTTAATATTTGAGTCTGATTTAAACCTTATGGAAAGTTTCTATTTTTGTTGCAAAAGCGGGAAAGATGAAGGTTTAAAACAAAGATCATTTGCAGTTAAACTCAAGAAACATTGTAGATTTTTGTCGATCCTGCTCTCCTTACGGCTCTCTTTCCCAAGTTAGATCCCGTGGCAACATTGTGTAAATTACCATCTAACTCAGGAAAAAAAAAATGAAAGAAAAATGTGTACATGTGGTTGTACAAGGCGTTAAAACTCTTTTTTTTTTTTTTTTTTCACCATGAAAATAGTATAAAATTGATTAAAATGATCTTAACATGTATAATGAAAACTGTTAAAGACACCAATGAAAAAGAGAGTTAATTACATAACCTGGAACCCTATGAAAAAATGTAGAGACAATAAATGATACTCATAAAAATTATAAAAGGGATTTAATAAAGTTTAATTGTGTTGTGCAATTTATGTAGTAAATGTCACTATTTGCGATAAGATTTGTTTTACTGTATTATAGTAATTAATTTTTTTAATTTTAATCACCGATATTTATAGGGCATGAATTTATTATCAAGTCTCTTTACTCATAACTAATTAGTTTGAGCTAACTAGAGGATTCAAATAGAAGTAGAGTTCTCCCAAAAATATTTTCTACAAATATATAAGCTTAAACGCCTAATTCTATATAAATCCTAATCAATATTGATGGAATAAGTTTAGTTATTTACAATTTGGATTATAAAATTTCATTTATTCCTTCTTTGCTGTTAGTGTTGATTAAATGTGCCATTTTTGTTTTTTAGTGTCAAAAAGGCCCAAAGAAATGTAAGTGTGCAACATGTGATGACACTCTCAGATCATTATCTCAAATTTTATATGCCAAAACATCGTTTGCTTTGCACATTATTGCAATACCCCTTATTATTTTATTGTCAAGTTTCCATTAGACAACAGCAGCATTCCCAAAATTTAATGATTATATCGTATCTCCTAGATTGGGATGATAAATGGTGAGTAACCTGTCCTAGTAGAAGCTCAAATTATACACAATGCTTGAATTAAGAATGTAAAGTTGAAACAAGCCGACGTAGATTTACAAAATATAAATTTAGTAAAATTTTTAGGGTTTAAGGTTTGTTTCCCTGTATTATAGTAATTAATATTTTTTTAATTATTAATATTTATAAGGTATAAATTTATTATTAAGTTTCTTAATTTACAATTAATTCAATTTAAGTTAACTAAAGGACTCAAACAAAAATAAGGCTCTCTCAAAAATATTTTCTATATACATATAAACTTAAATCTAAATTAAAAAACTTAAGCAGTCTTATATCCATGTAAACCCTAATCAATATTGATTGAATAAGTTTAGTTATTTACAATTTGGATTATAAAATTTCATTTATTCCTTCTTTACTGTTAGTGGTGATTGAATGTGCCATTTTTGTTTTTTAGTGTCAAAAAGGCCCAAAGAAATGCAAGTGTGCAACATGTGATGACACTCTCAGATCATTATCTCAAATTTTATATGCCAAAACATATCGTATGCTTTGCACATTATTGCAATACCCCTTATTATTTTATTGTCAAGTTTCCATTAGACAACAGTAGCATTCCCAAAATTTAATGATTATATCGTATCTCCTAGATTGGGATGATAAATGGTGAGTAACCTGTCCGAGTAGAAGCTCAAATTATACGCAATGATTGAATTAAGAATGTAAAGTTGAAACAAGCCGATGTAGATTTACAAAATATAGATTTAGCAGAATTCTTAGAATGGCCACTATCAACACCATGGAAGAGCAGTCTAAGAAACTTCACATAGCTATGTTTCCATGGTTGGCGTTTGGTCACATAATCCCTTACTTTGAGCTTGCACAACAAATTTCCCAAAAGGGTCACAAAATCTCCTTCATTTCAACACCAAGAAACATCCAACGCCTACCAAAAGTCCCACCAAATTTGAAACCTTGCATAGATCTAATCGAAATCCCTCTTCCACATGTAGACAAACTCCCTGAAAATGCAGAGGCCACCATGGATGTACCGGACCACATTATACCGTACCTTAAGAAGGCTTTTGATGGTCTTGAACAGCCACTGTCTCAGTTTCTACAGATATCCAAACATGATATGATCATATATGACTTTGCACCATACTGGTTACCGCCAATCAATGCCAAGCTTGGCATCTTAGGAATCCGTTTCTGCATTTATAGTGCATTTGGAACCTCTTTCGTGCTTGATTCCTTGGTTTTAAGCAATACCTCCTCTGAAGTAGCTCTTAGTCCCTTTGAGGACAAGATGCTTTCAGATGATCATATTGAAGAAAATGAATCGGGTGTTTCAGATGTATTCCGAATCAGATCATGTCTTTATGGTGCTGATGTGATTGCTTCAAGAAATTGCTGGGAGGTTGAAGGCGAGTCTCTGAAAAAAATTGAAAGTATACTAAAGAAACCAGTGATTCCTGTTGGTTTATTGCCACCTTCAATCCAACATAGTGATAGTGATGACGGAGAAAATGAAGAGTGGGAGAAAATTGTTGAGTGGTTAGATAAACAAGAAAAAGGGTCAGTGGTGTACATAGCATTTGGAAGTGAGGCAACTCTAAGTAAAGAAGATTTCACAGAGTTATCACTTGCATTAGAACTATCTGGTTTATCATTTTTTTGGGCTCTAAAAATGCGAAATGTCCCTCCTAGCAGTGACTCTTTTGAGCTACTGGATCGACTTAAGCAACGATCAAATGGCCGCGGTGTTGTGAGGACTAGTTGGTTGCCTCAGCATAGGATATTAGCGCACAAGTCTATTGGGGGATTCTTGACTCATTGTGGTTGGAGTTCAGCGATAGAGAGTCTTTATTTTGCAGTCCCACTTATTATGCTGCCCATGAAAAATGAACAAGGGTTAATTGCTAGGCGTATGGAAGACAAGAAGGTAGGTACTGTAATACCCAAGAATGAGCAGGACGGAAAGTTCACTAGGGAATCAGTAGTTAAGGCAATGAGATCAGTGATTTTGAAAGAGGAAGGGAAAATTTACAGAAATAAAGCAGAGGAGATGAGTAAGATATTTGGGGACAAGGAACTGCACCAAAAATACATAGATGAATTTGTTGATTATATGAAAATCCAAAAGGTTGCACTTTCATCCAAAGATTAGCTATAGCTTTGTTTTGTGGGGAAAAAAAAGACGAAAATTGCTTCAATTCATGCAAATGAAGTCTTATATGACATGTAAGCTAGTAGCCTACTTGTTGTGCTTCACATGCTAATATGCTAGTCAAGATCTTCTGTTCAGATTTATAGTAGTTTTCAGTTATGTGTGTGTAATTTCATTACATTTTGAATTTGACTGTTTGTTCTTTGAACTATGTTTCTATCTTAAATTTTATAACCTCTTTTATCGTAGAAATTTTTGGTCATTTGTCTTCTAATATTTAAGTCTTAGTTAAACTCTGTCAAGTTTCGTGGCAAAAGTATGGTGGATCTTGGTTTAGGGAAGGTTCAATTAAATCTTTGAGGGGAGCTTGAAATAGATCATTTGCTGCTAAACTCAAGAAACATTGTAAATTTCAGTGGGTCCAACTTCTTGCTTGATCTCTTTTTCTAAAAACATTGTAGTAATTTATTTTAACAAGGCTTTTGGTGGCATTGAAGAATCTTTGGCTCAGTTTAGAGAGATGGAAACCTGATTAGATTATATGCGACTTCGCACCCCAAATGGTTACCATCAATAAACTACACGCTTGCATCTCAAGGATATCTTCTGCATATTTAGTGCATATGGTGCTTCTTTCCTTCTTGGTGTTCAAGGCAAATGAGCACTCCTTTGGGGGATTCTTGACTCACTCTGGTTGATTTTATGTTAGCAATGCCCACTTGAGTAGGAGAGAGATAGACATGCCTAAGTCACTGAGATTGGTAATTTTGGCAGAGGAAGGAAAGATTGACAGAAACTGATAGAAACCCAGAATTGAAATATAGAAATATAGTAGTATTGTTGAAATGAAGCAGTAGATTTGCAAGAGTTCTTGCCACGTAGCAATGTTCTTTCAAAAAGAATAATCTCCCTTCCTAGCCTAAAGCCGAAACTTTTAAAACGCTTTTTCTCCTTACTCATTCCGTGATAACTCCTTAAATATTAAACACTCTGTTCATAACTATCCCTCGCACACAGAAAAATTAATGCTCATACATATAAACAATTGTCCACACAAAAGTAACTACCTAACACCATGCATATAGTACATACACATTATTCTATTATTAAAATGTGGTTGCAATTATCTAAGTTCTTAGCCATCTGTGAGACTAAATAAAATAAGAAAAGAGAATAATCAGGTTGTGCATACAATATTTATTTTGCATAATCAGGGTGTATTTCCTGATGATTTATGCAATCTATTTGTGCTTGATTGATAGGGAGTTAATTGCTGACATTTGGTTTTGTTACAAAAAATAATAGGAGGCATTGCAATATGTAAATCATATGATGTATTTATTAATTATGAAATATAAGATAGTGATGAGGGGGGTATCATGTGATCATGTGTTGTAATTGTGCCTTTTCATTAATAAAAATATTAGATTTCTTTATTCAATTTTTGGGTTTGTATCGTAAAGATATAAATTGAGATAATATTTTTTGTTTTTAAAAAATTTTTGATAAATTATTTTACTTAAATACAAAATTAATTAATTAATCATCATTTCAAAATTAATTTTTCTAACCTATGAAAAGTATTGGGACATAAAATACAATAGCGTGGACGGCCAAGTAGTGACAACCTTTCTAATTGCTTTGAACTGCATATCAATTGAAATTTTTTTAATTTAAAACTTCACTGTACGATTTAAATAATTATGATGAAGCTTTAGATCCCTTTCCATTATTCACCACAAAATCATAAACTATTATCAATATTATATAACACTAACGAATAACTTATTCAAAGTAATGCTATAAGAATATCTCTTTACTTACGTCTATATGACTCCAACAAATAACTAATACACATACATCCTTGAACTTGCCAATAGCATTTTTATGTAATTACAAGAAAAGTGCTATCGCTGTCATGAGATTGAGATGTAACTTAATTTCTTTTAAATGCCTTAAAGGTCAAAAGTTGGGATGGAGGATTTGTCAACTGTGTTTACCTGAGTGCGGCAATCACAGCTATAATTAATGATTGTTTCGTGTGGAGCAGTCATCAACTTTCAAATGCCATGTTTATTGTCTGTGAGAGGAAGCAATGATTTAACAACCAGCAAAACTCAAGAAACAAAGGGGATATCAGTTGCAAATAATTTAGCAGCCTTCTTAGCATGGCTACTATCAACACCAAGGAAGAGCAGTCTCAGAAGCTTCACATAGCTGTCTTTCCATGGTTGGCTTTTGGTCACATAATCCCTTTCTTTGAGCTTGCAAAACTCACAGCGCAAAAGGATCACAAAATCTCCTTCATTTCAACATCAAGAAACATCCAACGCCTACCTAAACTCCCACCAAATCTGAAACCTTGCGTAGATCTAATTGAAATCCCTCTTCCACAAGTAGACAAACTCCCTGAAGATGCAGAGGCCACCATGGATGTTCCAGAGCACATTGTACCGAACCTTAAGAGGGCTTTTGATGGTCTTGAACAGCCAGTAGCCCAGTTTCTACAGATATCCAAACCAGATTGGATTATATATGATTTTGCACATTACTGGTTACCTCCAATCAATGCCAAGTTTGGCATCTTAGGCATTTTTTTCAACATTCTTAGTGCGTTTGGATTTTCTTTCTTTTTTGATAATTTTGTTTTACAGGCAAGCAACGCCTCCTCTGAAGTACCACTTAGACCCTTTGAGGACAAGACACTTTCTGATGATCATGTTGAAAAAAATGAATCAGGGGTTTCGGATGTATTCCGACTCAAATCAAGTCTTTCTGGTGCTCATGTGTTTGCTTAAAGAAGTTGTTGGGAGATTGAAGCTGAGTCTCTAAAATATCTTGGAAGAATACTTAAGAAACCAGTGATTTCAGTTGGGTTATTGCCACCTTTTACCCAATACAGAGATGATAGAGGAAATGAAAATGAAGAGTGGGAGAAAATTGTTGAGTGGCTAGATAAACAAGAAAAAAGGTCAGTGGTGTACATAGCATTTGGAAGTGAGGCAACCCGAAGTAATGAAGATTTTACTGAGTTAGCTCATGCATTAGAAGTGCCTGGTTTGTCATTTTTCTGGGCTCTAAAGAAGCAAAATGTCCCTGCTAGCAATGAGTCCTTTGAGCTACTGGATCTGCTTAAGCAACGATCGAATGACCGCGGTATTGTGAGGATTGGTTGGTTGCCTCAGCTGAAGATATTAGCACACAAGTTTATTGGGGGATTCTTGACTCGTTGTGGTTGGAGTTCAGTCATAGAGAGTCTTCAATTTGCATGCCCACTTATTATGCTGCCCTTTAAAAATGAACAAGGGTTAGTTGCCAGGCAGATGGAAGACAAAAAGGTAGGCATTGTAGCACCCAGGAATGAGCAAGATGGAAAGTTCACTAGGGAATCAGTAGCTAAGTCATTGAAAACTGTGATTTTGCAAGAGGAAGGAAAAATTTTCAGACATAATGCAGAGGAGATGAGTAAGATGGTTGGGGACAAAGAATTGCACCAAAAATACACAGATGAACTTGTTGAGTATATGAAAATCCAAAGGGTTGCACTTGCATTGGAGGATTAGCTAATGCTTTGTCTTGACAATGACAAATGGTTTCAATCAGTGTCTACTTCTCGTGCTTCGCTTGCTGATATGCTACAAGATCTTTTGTTAAGATTTCTAGTAGTTTTCAGCTATATGTATGTAATTTCTTAACATTTTGAATTTGAATCTTTGTTCTTTGAACCATGTTTCTATCTTAAATCTTACAGGCTCTTTTCTTGTAGAAATTTGAAGTCATTTTTCTTAAATATGGAAGCCTTGGTTAAGCTTCTGTGGCTAGTTTCTGTTTATTAGGCAGACTGGAATTTAATAATGGTCACTGAGCTTACTATCTAATTCTGACTATTTACATACTGACATAGCGATGCAAGTGTCGTTGGATTTGAATCGTATAATACATTAATCGATCAATATAGTTTGCAGCACAAGAAATGCAATGATTTTAACTGCATAAGATCGTATTCATTATTCATCCCTTTGTTACTGTTTGAGTGTTATTAAATGTGTTTTGCCATTATTGTTTTTCGCTTTCAAAAGTGGGTTTGCATATATCAAAATTCACTTGAGCTAGATGAACAAGTAGTTGTTTATGGTTGAACACATTAAAACATGCTGTCTCAAAACGGCACAGTAACTAGGTATCAACAACATAGAAAGCACGAAACACGTGAACATCTTATGATAAAGCAAATCTAACCCCTAGTATGATTGATTAAGGATTTAACGTACGCATGCTTATCCCCACTTAACAACCCCGAAGCTGAAGGAGCAGCCAAAATTGCAAAAGGCTAGTTGCAACATGTAATGGCACTCCACTAAGGTCATATGGATTTTATATGTCATTGCAACACCTCCTATTATTTTATTGTCAAGTTTCCATTAGACAACAACCTACCCAAGATTTGATTCGTTGATCAGTATCTCTTTAAGAGATTCGGAAGAAGACTGGTTGGTTAGCTGTCCTTGTAGATGATTAAATTATAAGCAATGATTGTTTGATTCATTGATCGTATTCATTCTTAGCATGGCCACTATCAACACCATGGAAGAGCAATCTAAGAAGCTTCACATAGCTGTGTTTCCATGGTTGGCTTTTGGTCACATAATCCCTTTCTTTGAGCTTGCAAAACTCATTGCCCAAAAGGGTCACAAAATCTCCTTCATTTCAACACCAAGAAACATCCAACGCCTATCAAAAATCCCTCCAAATTTGAAACCTTGCATAGATCTAACTGAAATCCCTCTTCCACATGTAGACAAGCTACCTGAAGATGCAGAGGCCACCATGGATGTTCCGGAGCACACTGTACCGTACCTTAAGAAGGCCTTTGATGGTCTTGAACAGCCACTGGCACAGTTTCTACATACATCCAAGCCTGATTGGATTATATATGACTTTGCACCTTACTGGTTACCGCCAATCAATGCCAAGCTTGGCATCTTAGGCATCCATTTCAACATTTTTAGTGCATTTGGAGTGTCTTTCTATCTTGATACCTTGCTTTCCCAGGCAAGCAATACCTCCTCTGAAGTTTCAGATGTATTCCGACTTAAATCATGTCTTTATGGTGCTGATGTGTTTGCTTCAAGAAGTTGCTGGGAGATTGAAAACGAGTCTCTGAAAAAAATTGAAAGTATGCATAAGAAACCAGTGATTCCTGTTGGTTTATTGCCACCTTCAATCCAATATAGTGATAGTGATGGTGGAGAAAATGAAGAGTGGGAGAAAATTGTTGTGTGGCTAAATAAACAGGAAAAAGGGTCAGTGGTGTACATAGCATTTGGAAGTGAAGCAACACTAAGTAAGGAAGATTTTACCGAGTTAGCTCATGCATTAGAATTGTCTGGTTTATCATTTCTTTGGGCTCTAAAGAAGCAAAATGTCCCTGTTAGCAGTGACTCCTTTGAACTATTGGACAGGCTTAAGAACCTATCTAATGGGCGCGGTGTTGTGAGGACTGGTTGGTTGCCTCAGCTGAGGATATTAGCCCACAAGTCTATTGGAGGATTCTTGACTCACTGTGGTTGGAGTTCAGTGATAGAGAGTCTTCAATTTGCATGCCCACTTATTATGCTGCCTTTAAAAAATGAACAAGGGTTAGTTGCTAGGCAGATGGAAGACAAAAAGGTAGGCATTGTGGTACCCAGGAATGAACAAGATGGAAAATTCACTAGAGAATCAGTGGCTAAGTCATTGACAACTGTGATTTTGCAAAAGGAAGGAAAATTTTATAGAAAAGAAGCAGTGGAGATGAGCAAGATATTCGGAGACAAGGAACTACACCAAAAATACATAGATGAGCTTGTTGATTATATGACAGTCCAAAGGTTTGAACTTTCATCTAAGGATTAGCCATTGGTTTGAGAGAGAGAGAGAGAGAGAGAGAAGGGGGGGCGGGGGGGACGGGAGGGAAGACTACTGGTTTCAATGCATATAAGTGAAGCCTTACATAACATGTAAGCTAGCAGCCTACTTCTTCTTCGCTTGCTAAGATGCAGTTCATCAAGATCTTTTGTGTTTGGAATTTCTAGTAATTCTTCCGCTGTTTGTGTTTGATGTTCAAATTTAGATTCAAAATGAGTGTAACATTGGGTTATTTCATTACATCTCTACTTTTGTTGCAAAAGCAGGGTGGATCTGGGTTAAGAACAATGGGGCAGACTGGAATTCATTAAAAGATCATTTTACTGTTTAGAAACATTGTAGATATAAATGGATCCTACTCTTTACTTCTCTTTATTAAAATCATAACAAATAAACTTTGAAGACTATTAAAACACATGGTCAACCATAAAGAGATTTAATATCTTAAATCATTTATGTGAATGAACAAGTCACAGATTCATTATCTTCTTCCTTTTTCTTCTGCTCCTTTCTCTCTTTGATGTCATTCCTTCAGAAGTAACAAAACCAAAAGCTCATTGAGCTTTGCAGGACTCAAAGCTCAAAAGGTAGAATTTAAGTGACGACTTTTTATTAAATAAATTTTGAAAGGACAAAAATCTATGAACTCGAAGTCACACTACTGCAGTGATGAGATGACTGGTAGGTAGGTATACTCATTTTCTTTTATGTGCCTTGAAAAAGAGTGTACATTGGAATGGATGATCAATGGTTTGACAACTGTATGCTTGTCAGAATGCGCCAGTCACAGCTATAATGACTGTTTAGTGTGAGGCAGTTATCAACTTACACCGGCCATGTTTATTGATGGGTGAGAGGAAGGCAAAACATCCTATCCTCCCTCCAAATTTAAAACCATGTATTCACGTGTGATGTTACGTGTACATTTATTTATGATCATTTACCTTATATAGATTAAATTGTTGAATGGCTAGATAAACAAGAAAAAGGGTGGTCCCCATAGTATTTGGAAGTGAGAAAATGCTAATTAAGGTAGATTTTGCTGAGTTTGCTCGTGCATTAGAATTATCTGGTATAATTTGTCATTCTTTTGGGCTCCGAGGAAGCAAAATGTCCCTGCTAGCAATGACTCTTTTGAGCCACTAGATCAATTGGTTTAAGCAACGATCAAATGGCTGTGGTGTTGTGAGAGCTGGTTGGTTGCCTCATTTGAGGATATTAACACACAAGTCTATTGTTGGATTCCGTTAAACTAGAATAATTGCATAACTTACACATTCTTAATCTGCATTTAGAATCACAAATGAATTGAAAAGCTTATTAAGATGATAAGATAACTGCCTAATTTTGCATTAAATTGTTTCAGGTACAATTACAAGCTTTGGAGCTTAAAGGATATTCAAGTAGAGTTAAAGTGGTGTTTTAAAGACTATAAAGGCTGTTAATGGATTCAATTAATGGGGCAATTCAGAAATAAGTCTACTTAAAGAAGAAACAGGCATCCAAGAAAGAAAGAAGGAGTTTAGAATAGAATTGAAGTTACATTTGGGTGAAATCAAAAAGAATTGGCTGAAGAAATTCTGCAAGGGAGCTTTGTTCTGCAGTCATTCTATACTCTTTTTGTAAATTTATCTTTCAATGTTTTTTATTTTCACTTTGAACTTTGTGTACTTTCTATACACTATGTTGGTTAAGTTTTTATTTTAGGAATAGTAGTAGCCCAGTGACAACTATGTGATGTGAATATAAGTTTCCTTTCAATTATGAATGTCTTTATGCTTTTAATTCATTTTCTAAATGCTTAATTCTTGCAAGTTTATTGGCTATTTATTTGCATGCTTTTAGATACTCTAGTGAAATATGGAAAAGTGAAATTAGAGTATTGGAAATGTAAAAATTGAACAAAGATCACGAAATTAAATTAAAATTCTCTTGAAGAAAAATTAGTTCTTACAAAATTGAAAGTACTTAGATTTGGCATTTTTACCATGAAAATAGGAGTTTTACATGTTTAAACAATAATTGTAGTATCTTGAAAGAGAATTACAATTCTTTTAGGAAAATTTGTTTTCAAAAGTAAGCATTCGTAGCTAAAAGGATTGTATACATCAATCTCATTAGTTCTCATTGTGGTGAACCTTAATTCTAGAAGTCTTTAAATTATTGAAATCTCTTATATTTTTTACCATTTCTTTTTAATTTTAGAAAACCAACACTACTTCATTACAATTTTGGTGAACCTATTACCCTTGCAATTCTACTAGTAATTGATAACATTAGTCCCTATGGATATGATTATCTTTTCTATTACTTGACTACATTGTGCACTTGCAGTTGACATTAAGTTTTTTTGCTAATCAAAGAAGGAAGGGGACATTAAGCTCAAAAGGGCTTTTCAAGAGTAAACATGTAAGGTTAGCTTTTTTGGTCTTAGAGCTAATTTGGAAAAATGGCCTTGTTCATTTCCATGCTTGCATACACAAATTAGACTTCAACAAGAAGCAAAGCAAATTCTAAAAAACATGCTTAAGAGTAAAATTCGCATAAAAAGAAAGGAAATAAGTGAGTTGATGTACCCACTTTTCATAAAGCTCAAAATTTCTGACAAGGTATCCATCAAATTTGTCCTAATCACCTCAATTCCCTTAAAAAATAATATTAAACTCAAACGAGGAAAAGGCTTATCCAATTAAACCATGCAATTCAAGGCAATTTTTTTTTTCTCAAATTTTCACAATTTTCCATTGTGTTGTTTTTTTTTTATATATAAGAAAAGAAGTGCAATCAATATAAACATGCTAACTAACTAACTAGGCATGCTAAACAAGATTAAAGACAAGCAAATCTAAACTAAGAAACATATGTAGATATATACAAACTAAACATCTAAAAATGCAAATGCAAAGTTATGCTAACTAACTAACTAGGCATGCTAAACAAGATAAAGAAAAGCAAATCTAAACTAAGAAACATATGCCGATATATACAAACTAGACGTCTAAGAGTGCAAATGCAAAGTTATGTTAACTAACTAACTAGGCATGCCAAACAAATAAAAGACAAGCAAATTTATCTAAACTAAGAAACATATGCAGATACATACAAACTAGACATCTAAAAATGCAAATGCAAAGCTAACTATGCAAGATAACTAGATTCTTGACTCACTGTAATTGGAATTCAGTGATAAAGAGTCTTCAATTTGTAGTCCCACTTATTATGCTGCCATTAAAAAATGAACAAGGGTTAGTTGCTAGGCTTATGTAAGAAAAAAAAAAAAATGTAGATAGGAATGAGCAAGATGAAAAATTCACTAGGGAATCAGTGGCTAACTCACTTAGAGCAGTGATTTTGCATGAAGGGATGAGCAAGACATTTGGGGACAAGGAACTGTACCAAAAATATATAGATGAACTTGTTGATTATATGAAAATCCAAAGGGTTGCACTTCCATCTAAGGATTAGCTATTGCTTGCCTTGAGGGAAAAAGAGAGAATGGTTTCAATACATCCAAGAGTGAAGTCCTGCTAGCTGCCTACTTCTTGTTCTTCACATGCTAATATGCTATTAAATATAATTTGTTCAGAATTTCTAGTCGTTTTCAGCTTTGTGTGTGCAATGATCAAGTTTAGATTCAAAATGTGATTTCATGACATTTTGAATTTTGATTGTTTGTTCTTTGACCATGTTTCTACCTTGAATCTTATAGGCTCTTTCTCTTGTTGGAACTTGTATTCATTTATCTTTAATATTTGAGTCTGATTTAAACCTTGTGGAAAGTTTCTATTTTTGTTGCAAAAGCGGGAAAGATGAAGGTTTAAAACAAAGATCATTTGCTGTTAAACTCAATAAACATTGTAGATTTTTGTCCATTCTGCTCTCCTTACGGCTCTCTTTCCCAAGTTACATCCCGTGGCAACATTGTGTAAATTACCATCTAACTCAGAAAAAAAAAAAAATGAAAGAAAAATGTGTACATGTGCTTGTACAAGGCATTAAAACTCTTTTTTTTTTTCACCGTGAAAATAGCAGAAAATTGATTAAAATGGTCTTAACATGTATAATGAAAACTGTCAAAGACACCAAGAAAAAGAGAGTCAATTACATAACCTGGAACCCTATGAAAAAATGTAGAGACAAGAAATGATACTGTTGAAAATTATAAAAGGGATTTAATAAAGTTCAATTGTGTTATGCAATTCATGTAATAAATGTCACTATTTGCCATATGATTTGTTTTACTGTATAACAGTAATTTTTTTTTTTTTAGTTTTGATCACCGATATTTGTAGGGCATGAATCTATTATCAAGTCTCTTAACTCATAATTAATTAGTTTAAGCTAATTGGAGATCCCAAATAGAGGTAGAGTTCTCCCAAAAAAATTTTCTATGTATATATAAACTCGAACTCAGATTAACAAACTTAAGCGCCCTAAATCCATATAAATCCTAATCGATATTGATTGACTAAGTTTAGTTATTTACAATTTGGATTATAAAATTTCATTTATTCCTTCTTTACTGTTAGTGTTGATTAAATGTGCCATTTTTGCTTTTTAGTGTCAAAAAGGCCCAAAGAAATGCAAGTGTGCAACATGTGATGACATTCTCAGATCATTATCTCAAATTTTATATGCCAAAACATCCTATGCTTTGCACATTATTGCAATACCCTTTATTATTTTATTGTCAAGATTCCATATGACAACAGCAGCATTCCCAAAATTTAATGATTATATCGTATCTCCTAGATTGGGATGATAAATGGTGAGTAACCTGTCCTAGTAGAAGCTCAAATTATACGCAATGATTGAATTAAGAATGTAAAGTTGAAACAAGCCGATGTAGATTTACAAAATATAAATTTAGTAAAAATTTTAGGGTTTAAGGTTTGTTTCACTGTATTATAGTAATTAAATTTTTTTTAATTATTGATATTTATGAGGCACAAATTTATTATTAAACTTCTTAACTTACAACTAATTCAGTTTAAATTAATTAGAGGGCCCAAACGAAATTAAGGCTCTCCCAAAAATATTTTCTGCATACATATAAATTTAAATCTAAATTAACAAACTTAAGCAGTTTTATATTCATGTAAACCCTTATCAATATTGATTGAATAAGTTTAGTTATTTACAATTTGGATTATAAAATTTCATTTATTCCTTCTTTACTGTTAGTGTTGATTGAATGTGCCATTTTTGTTTTTTAGTTTCAAAAAGGCCCAAAGAAATGCAAGTGTGCAACATGTGATAACACTCTCAGATAATTATCTCAAATTTTATATGCCAAAACATCATATGCTTTGCACATTATTGCAATACCCCTTATTATTTTATTGTCAAGTTTCCATTAGACAACATCAGCATTCCCAAAATTTAATGATTATAGGTTGGTAACCTGTCCTAATAGATGCTCAAATTATACGCAATGATTGAATTTAAGAATGTAAAGTTGAAACAAGGCCGATGTAGATTTGGAAAATATAAATTTAGCAGAATTCTTAGAATGGCCACTATCAACACCATGGAAGAGCAGTCTAAGAAACTTCACATAGCTATGTTTCCATGGTTGGCGTTTGGTCACATAATACCTTACTTTGAGCTTGCAAAACAAATTTCCCAAAAGGGTCACAAAATCTCCTTCATTTCAACACCAAGAAACATCCAACGCCTACCAAAAGTCCCACCAAATTTGAAACCTTGCATAGATCTAATCGAAATCCCTCTTCCACATGTAGACAAACTCCCTGAAAATGCAGAGGCCACCATGGATGTACCGGACAACATTATACCGTACCTTAAGAAGGCTTTTGATGGTCTTGAACAGCCACTGTCTCAGTTTCTACAGATATCCAAACATGATATGATCATATATGACTTTGCACCATACTGGTTACCTCCAATCAATGCCAAGCTTGGCATCTTAGGAATCCATTTCAGCATTTATAGTGCATTTGGAACCTCTTTCGTGCTTGATTCCTTGGTTTTAAGCAATACCTCCTCTGAAGTAGCTCTTAGACCCTTTGAGGACAAGATGCTTTCAGATGATCATATTGAAGAAAATGAATCGGGTGTTTCAGATGTATTCCGAATCAGATCATGTCTTTATGGTGCTGATGTGATTGCTTCAAGAAGTTGCTGGGAGATTGAAGGCGAGTCTCTGAAAAAAATTGAAAGTATACTTAAGAAACCAGTGATTCCTGTTGGTTTATTGCCACCTTCAATCCAATATAGTGATAGTGATGACGGAGAAAATGAAAAGTGGGAGAAAATTGTTGAGTGGTTAGATAAACAAGAAAAAGGGTCAGTGGTGTACATAGCATTTGGAAGTGAGGCAACTCTAAGTAAAGAAGATTTCACAGAGTTATCACTTGCATTAGAACTATCTGGTTTATCATTTTTTTGGGCTCTAAAAATGCGAAATGTCCCTCCTAGCAGTGACTCTTTTGAGCTACTGGATCGACTTAAGCAACGATCAAATGGCCGCGGTGTTGTGAGGACTAGTTGGTTGCCTCAGCATAGGATATTAGCGCACAAGTCTATTGGGGGATTCTTGACTCATTGTGGTTGGAGTTCAGCGATAGAGTCTTCATTTTGCAGTCCCACTTATTATGCTGCCCATGAAAAATGAACAAGGGTTAATTGCTAGGCGTATGGAAGACAATAAGGTAGGTACTGTAATACCCAAGAATGAGCAGGACGGAAAGTTCACTAGGGAATCAGTAGTTAAGTCAATGAGATCAGTGATTTTGCAAGAGGAAGGGAAAATTTACAGAAATAAAGCAGAGGAGATGAGTAAGATATTTGGGGACAAGGAACTGCACCAAAAATACATAGATGAATTTGTTGATTATATGAAAATCCAAAAGGTTGCACTTTCATCCAAGGATTAGCTATAGCTTTGTCTTGGGGGAAAAAAAAGACGAAAATGGCTTCAATTCATGCAAATGAAGTCTTATATGACATGTAAGCTAGTAGCCTACTTGTTGTGCTTCACATGCTAATATGCTACTCAAGATCTTCTGTTCAGATTTCTAGTAGTTTTCAGTGGCTAACTCACTTAGAGCAGTGATTTTGCATGAAGAGATGAGCAAGACATTTGGGGACAAGGAACTGTACCAAAAATATATAGATGAACTTGTTGATTATATGAAAATCCAAAGGGTTGCACTTCCATCTAAGGATTAGCTATTGCTTGCCTTGAGGGAAAAAGAGAGAAATGGTTTCAATACATCCAAGAGTGAAGTCCTGCTAGCTGCCTACTTCTTGTGCTTCACATGCTATTAAAGATAATTTGTTCAGAATTTCTAGTCGTTTTCAGCTTTGTGTGTGCAATGATCAAGTTTAGATTCAAAATGTGATTTCATGACATTTTGAATTTTGATTGTTTGTTCTTTGACCATGTTTCTACCTTGAATCTTATAGGCTCTTTCTCTTGTTGGAACTTGTATTCATTTATCTTTAATATTTGAGTCTGATTTAAACCTTGTGGAAAGTTTCTATTTTTGTTGCAAAAGCGGGAAAGATGAAGGTTTAAAACAAAGATCATCTGTTGTTAAACTCAAGAAACATTGTAGATTTTTGTCGATCCTGCTCTCCTTACGGCTCTCTTTCCCAAGTTACATCCCGTGGCAACATTGTGTAAATTACCATCTAACTCAGAAAAAAAAAAATGAAAGAAAAATGTGTACATGTGCTTGTACAAGGCATTAAAACTCTCTTCTTCTTCTTCTTCTTTTTTTTCACCTTGAAAATAGCAGAAAATTGATTAAAATGGTCTTAACATGTATAATGAAAACTGTTAAAGACACCAATGAAATGAAAAAGAGAACCAATTACATAACCTGGAACCTATGAAAAAATGTAGAGACAAGAAATGATACTGTTGAAAATTATAAAAGAGATTTAATAAAGTTTAATTGTATTGTGCAATTCATGTAATAATGTCACTATTTGCAACAAGATTTGTTTTACTGTATTATAGTAATTAATTTTTTTTTTTTTAGTTTTGATCACTAATATTTGTAGGATATGAATAATTATTAAGTCTCTTAACTCATAACTAATTAGTTTAAATTAATTGGAGGACTCAAACAGAAGTAGAATTCTTCCAAAAATATTTTTTGTATATATATAAACTCAAACTTGGATTAACAAACTTAAGCGCCTTAAATCTATATAAATCCTAATCGATATTGATTGAATAAGTTTAGTTATTTACAATTTGGATTATAAAATTTCATTTATTTCTTCTTTACTGTTAGTGTTGATTAAATGTGCCGTTTTTGTTTTTTAGTGTCAAAAAGGCCCAAAGAAATGCAAGTGTGCAACATGTGATGACACTCTCATATCATTATCTCAAATTTTATATGCCTAAACATTGTATGCTTTGCACATTATTGCAATAGCCCTTATTATTTTATTGTCAAGTTTCCATTAGACAACAGCAGCATTCCCAAAATTTAATTGATTAAGGATTCCCAAGATGGAAAGTTGAGCTAGATGAACAAGTAGTTGTTTATGGTTGAACACATTAAAACATGCTTTCTCAAAAAGGCACAGTGACTAGGTATCAACAACATAGAAAGCACGAAACACGTGAAGATCTTATTATAAAGCAAATCTAACCCCTAGTATAATTGATTAAGGATTTAACGTACGTATGCTTATTCCCACTTAACAACCCCGAAGCTGAAGGAGCAGCCAGAATTGCAAAAGGCTAGTTGCAACATGTAATGGCACTCCACTATGTCATTCCAACACCTCCTATTATTTTATTGTCAAGTTTCCACTAGACAACAACCTACCCAAGATTTGATTCATTGATCAGTATCTTTTTAAGAGATTCGGAAGAAGACTGGTTAGTTAGCTGTCCTTGTAGATGATTAAATTATAAGCAATGATTGTTGATGTGTGACAAGATGTAAATGTTACGGCATTTTTAAAATTTTATTAACAAATCAATCCTCTCGCTCTACTTAAAATTTTGCTGCTAAAGGGCTTAATGGCCTGATTTTTTTTTTAATTTATAATTAATATTATATTTTTATCATAAAATAGTAAAATTATAAAAAAAAAAGAAGAAGAGGAAATTATAATGCCATATCAGTCCAATGGCTTGTTGGCGCTAAGCAAAGCCAAAGTGGGCAAACATTACTAGCGTAGAATTAGATTTTGCTGCCTTGTGGACAACATACGTTTTGCCATTGTGTCATTTCTTACTAATAAAGTTCGATATAGTTAGTAGGTAATTGGATTTCTTAAGTATATTAAGAAGGGTTTAATTTTTGGCAATGTACAAAAAATATTTTGTTAGATGATCTCTCTTCCTCAAATGAATTAGTCAAAATTAGTCTCTAATTGTCGGCAAAAAAATACCTTAATGTAAACCATAAAATATATATTGTGTCATTTCTTATTATAAAAATTATGTCACTTTATTTTCATATTAAATTAAAATGCTAATTAAATTTTTAAGATTTATTTTTTACCAATTAAAAACTTTAACACATAAAATTATGGATCTTGTTAATCTCAGCCCTAAGGGCTAAGGATAAGCATTAAATAATTCCTCTATTAATGAAAAGAGATTCAAATATTAAATATTCAACCATTAATTACTATATTAATTACAAGACTCGTTAAAGTTTTATATATTTTGTATTCCCTTTATACCTTCATTTATAAATTTTTAAACCCTAACCACTAAAATATAAACTATAAACTTTAAATTATAAATCTTAAATCCTACAATATAAACTCTAAATTCTACACATAAATCTTAAAATCATATAACATAAACCCTAAACTCTAAATATAAATCCTAAATTCTAAAATCTAAACTCTAAACTCTAAATATAAACCCTAAATCTTGGACACTAAACTTTAAATATTAACTCTAAAGCTTAAACTCTAAATTCTAAATTTAGAATTTGTGTTTTAGGGTTTAAAAATTCATAAAAAAAGAAAAGGGTATAATAGTCATTAATAAAACTTATAATTAACATTTGTAATTAATGAAACTTAGTTTAAAATTCAAATTCTGAACATTTAATAGGGCTTCATTAATTACTTATCCCCAGCCCAGGACTAAGATTAACAAATTCCTAAAATTATATAACACATGAGACTAAAAAATTTTTATTTAGATTAAAATGAAAGAATTTTTCAAAATGAAGAGATATATCTCTCATTGAGTCATACACAAAAAGTCACTAAAATTTATTATTTGAACCAATAAAAAAAGGTAGTTAAAACACCTTTATGAAAAGTTACTGATGAAATATTGTGTTAATTCATGAAAATCCTATACAATTAAAAAGATAATTTTTCGTTGAAACATTTCATAGCTTTTGGCAAAAAAATTGCTTTGGTTTTCGTGTTAATTCATGAAAATCCTATACAATTAAAAGATAATTTTTCGTTGAAACATTCCATAGCTTTTGGCAAAGAAATTGCTTTGGTTGATGGAACCTTTTCAATTAAAAGATTTTATCTCCTTACTGAATAGATAAGTTTTCTAAGTGAAGAGTCGTGACTAATAAAAGTTATATGTTTGTTAAAAGAATATGTCTTTTGAAATAATACAATTTATATTTTTTATTAAATAGTTATGTCTATTAGTGAAACATAATTTTATGTTTATAAATAAACAACTCCCACAAACATTGAAGCAATTTTAAATTAAATTGAATAATTCAAATATAAGTATTATTCATAATTCATTTGTCTTTATATTAATTGCACAATATTAAAAAATAAATTATTACTTTGTAAAAATCATTTTTCTCAATACCTAACCTTAACATGCAAGAATATGCTAACAATGGTGGCCCTTCGTTCAGGCGCAATAGTTACAGTCATACAAAAGAACAAAACAAGGAAAACTCCACCATTGCTTTGGGTGTGACGAGATGACTGGTAGAGTGACCTTCTTTTAAATACCTTAATAATCTTACATTGTAATGGATGATAAACGTGCACCACTCACAGATTTAACTATTGTTTTGCGTGGGGCAGAGGCAGTAATCAGCTTTCAGCGCCACCATATTTATTGCTATGCGAGAGGAAGCAATGATTTAACAATCAACAAAACTCAAAGAAACAAAGGCAATATAATTTAGCAGCATTCCTAGCATGGCCACTTTCAACACCATGGAATTGCAGTCCAAGAGGCTTCACATAGCTATGTTTCCATGGCTGGCTTTTGGTCACATAATCCCTTTCTTTGAGCTTGCAAAACTCATTGCCCAAAAGGGTCACAGAATCTCCTTCATTTCAACACCAAGAAACATCCAACGCCTACCTAAACTCCCACCAAATCTGAAACCTTGCATAGATCTAATTGAAATCCCTCTTCCACATGTAGACAAACTCCCTGAAGAGGCAGAGGCCACCATGGATGTTCCAGAGCACATTGTACCGTACCTTAAGAAGGCTTTTGATGGTCTTGAACAGCCAGTGGCCCAGTTTCTACAGATATCCAAACCAGATTGGATTATATATGATTTTGCACATTACTGGTTACCTCCAATCAATACCAAGTTTGGCATCTTAGGCATTTTTTTCAACATTATTAGTGCATTTGGATTTTCTTTCTTTTTTAATAACTTTGTCTTACAGGCAAGCAACACCTCTTCTGAAGTAGCACTTAGACCCTTTGAGGACAAGACACTTTCTGATGATCATGTTGAAAAAAATGAATCAGGGGTTTCGGATGTATTCCGACTCAAATCAAGTCTTTCTGGTGCTCATGTGTTTGCTTCAAGAAGTTGTTGGGAGATTGAAGCTGAGTCTCTAAAATATCTTGGAAAAATACTTAAGAAACCAGTGATTCCAGTTGGATTATTGCCACCTTTTGTCCAATACAGAGATGATGGAGGAAATGAAGAATGGGAGAAAATTGTTGAGTGGCTAGATAAACAAGAAAAAAGGTCAGTGGTGTACATAGCATTTGGAAGTGAGGCAACCCTAAGTAATGAAGATTTTACTGAGTTAGCTCATGCATTAGAAGTGTCTGGTTTGTCATTTGTCTGGGCTCTAAAGAAGCAAAATGTCCCTGCTAGCAATGAGTCCTTTGAGCTACTGGATCAGCTTAAGCAACGATCGAATGGCCGCGGTATTGTGAGGATTGGTTGGTTACCTCAGCTGAAGATATTAGCACACAAGTCTATTGGGGGATTCTTGACTCATTGTGGTTGGAGTTCAGTGATAGAGAGTCTTCAATTTGCATGCCCACTTATTATGCTGCCTTTAAAAAATGAACAAGGGTTAGTTGCCAGGCAGATGGAAGACAAAAAGGTAGGCATTGTGGTACCCAGGAATGAACAAGATGGAAAGTTCACTAGAGAATCGGTAGCTAAGTCATTGACAACTGTGATTTTGCAAGCGGAAGGAAAAATTTTCAGAAATGATGCAGAGGAGATGAGTAAGATGGTTGGGGACAAAGAATTGCACCAAAAATACATAGATGAACTTGTTGAGTATATGAAAATCCAAAGGGTTGCACTTGCATTAGAGGATTAGCTAATGCTTTGTCTTGACAATGACAAATGGTTTCAATCTGTGCCTATTTCTCGTGCTTCGCTTGCTGATATGCTACACAAAATCTTTTGTTAAGATTTCTAGTAGTTTTCAGCCATACGTATGTAACTTCATACCATTTTGAATTTGAATCTTTGTTCTCTAGACCATGTTTCTATCTTGAATCTTGTAGGCTCTTTTCTTGTGGAAGTTATTTTTATTTAATATGTCTTAGTTAAACCCTGTGGCTAGTTTCTGTTTTTGAGCTTTTTACCTAACTTTGACAATTTACATGCTGACATAGTGATATAAGAGCAAGTCTAGTGAGGGTTGCATAGATAAAATAGAAGAGAGATGAGATAAGTTGGAAGAGAGAGGGGATGAGGTGGAGGAGAGAGAAAAAAAGAGAGTTGTAAGTATAAGTGCTGATGTTTTATACTGTTCATGAGACCCACAACATTTTTTTTGTATTTTTTAAGAAGAAAAAGAAGGTTTTATAAGGTAAATGAAATAGTTGTGGGACTCATTTAAAATTTTTTTTAGAGTTGTATGAGTAGAGAAAAAATTATATAAGTTGTATAGAGTGATGTGTCATTGTAGGACCCATTAAAATAATATAAATAATTAAGATATGGAATTCTGATGAGTACCATGACTAAAGATGGTCTAAGAGCGATTATGTTTGAATTTATAATATATTGATGAATCTATCTAATGGTTTGCAGTACAAAAAATTCTAAATATATGTTTACATCCCACTTAACAACCCCAAGTATAATTGATTGATTTAAGGTATGTATGCTTATATCACCCTTAAAGCAGGCAAAATTCCAGAAGGCTAGTGTGCAACATGTGATGACACTCCGCTCAGGTCATTATACCATATGTTATATGTTAAGACATCATATGATTGTAATGTCATTGCAATACCTCCTATTATTTTATCGTCAAGTTTCCATTAGACAACAACTTACTCAAGATTTGATTGATTAATCAGTATCTACTAGAGATTTGGATGAAGAATGGTTAGTAAGCTATCCTTGTAGATGCTTAAATTATATGCAATGATTGTTTGACAAGATATAAATATTGTAGCATTTAGAGTTTATTAAAATCATAACAAGTTTTAAGACTTAAAAAGTACTTGTAAAAATATTTTACCAACAAATTTTTTACATTGACAAGTGAATTAGAACCTACATTTTTTAAAAATATAATTTTAATCCTTATCAACCAATCAATCTTTGTTGCAGCCTTACCTGAAATTCTGCTAAACTAAAGGGCTTAATAACCTGATTTTTTTTTGAATGTATAATTAATATTATAATTCTAGTATTTTTATCATAAAATAATAAAAATTATCAAAAGAAGGGAAATTACAAACATATCAGTCCAATGGCTTGTTGGCCTGAGCAAGGCCAAGGTGGACCAATATTACTAGTTTAAAATTAAAATTTTCTGCCTTTTGAATAACTATGTTATCACTTTATTTGAATATTGAATTAAAACTTAAATTTAGTCAACACATTACATAAGAAAATTTTTATTTTGAAGGAATGTTATAGTTATATCTCTTTCTCTATATTTATTTTTATAATTTTTTATTTATGTATTTCTTTTATTTTAATAATTTTACTCTTATATATACTTTATACACATTTATATTTACAAGTATATAAATGGCATTTTCTTTATATTTACAAGTGTAAATCTCTTCAAAATACAATCTGCTAACCAACAAAACAAGAAAAACTTTGGGGGGGGAGGGGGATTTTCAAAAGAGATATATCTCTTAAAGAGAAGTTGTGTCCTTTCAAATAAAGACATGTATATGAACACTTACACAAAATATTATTAGACTTTTTAAAATTACATAACAAAAAATTACCAAAATTGATTATTTGAATCAAAGGACATAAAAGTATTTATAACACCTTTATAAAATATTATTAGTAAAAGTTTGTGTTTCTTAAATGAAAAGTTATGTTTGTTAAAAGAATATGTGTCTTTATGAAATAATATAAACTTATTTTTTTATTGAAGAATTACGTATTTATGAAACATAACTTCATGTTTATAAATATTCAAACAATTTTAGAATTATTCAAAGTTCAAAAAGTGTTCACAAATTTATTTATTTTTATCTTGACAAAGTATTACTTTATAACAATAATGAATATTTTTTTTAATACGATATATATTAAAAAAGATATTTACTCTTATAAAAATTATTATTATCTTAACTTGAATTTTAATAATATAAACCATACTCAAAATTTTGGTTGTATCACATTAAAAATTCTTCATTTAACTTAATTTACACCTGAAGTTTGAAATTTGTGGCGGTGAAATAAGCTTAGAAGAAACTATTGTCCTTATTCACAACTTTCCTTCTTTCTTCTTCTCCACTTTAAATAGTCGTTCTACCAATAATTTTAGACCATTTCTCGGAAACCCCTTCGCACTACTGCTTTCACGAGTTGCCTTTAAATGCTTTAAAAATCTAAAATTGGAATTGATGACAAATGTTTCGTCATTTGTGTTTGTCTGAATGCGCCAGTCACAGCTATAATTAATGAGTGTTTCGTGTGGCGCAGTCATCAACTTTAAGTGTCCACTTTTATTACTGTGTGAGCAGTAACGATTTAACTAGCTTCACGCAATCCCTTTCTTTGAGCTTGCAAAACTCATTGTCCAAAAAGGTCTCCTTCATTTCAACACCAAGAAGCATCCCACGCCTAATGAAGTCCCTCCAAATTTGAAACCTTGCATAGATTTTGTCGAAATCCTAAGGGCCCTACCCTTAACATGCAAGAATAGTTACAGCCACAGAAAAGAACTAAACAAGGAAAACTCCATTGTTGCTGTCAGTAATGAGATGACACGCCTTCAAAAAATCTTACAATGTAATGGATGAGAAATGTGCACCGCTCATTGTTTTGTGTGGGGCAGAGGCAGTATAAGCAACTGTGCCACCATGTTTATTGCTGTGTTGGTTTGCAAATAATCTAGCAGCATTCTTAGCTTGGTTGGTCACCATCACCATGGAAGAGCAATCTAAGAAGCTTCACATAGCTGTGTTTCCATGGTTGGCTTTTGGTCACATAATCCCTTTCTTTGAGCTTGCAAAACTCATTGCCCAAAAGGGTCACAAAATCTCCTTCATTTCAACACCAAGAAACATCCAACGCCTATCAAAAATCCCTCCAAATTTGAAACCTTGCATAGATCTAATTGAAATCCCTCTTCCACGTGTAGACAAGCTCCCTGAAGATGCAGAGGCCACCATGGATGTTCCGGAGCACACTGTACCGTACCTTAAGAAGGCCTTTGATGGTCTTGAACAGCCACTGGCACAGTTTCTACATACATCCAAGCCTGATTGGATTATATATGACTTTGCACCTTACTGGTTACCTCCAATCAATGCCAAGTTTGGCATCTTAGGCATTTTTTTCAACATTATTAGTGCGTTTGGATTTTCTTTCTTTTTTGATAATTTTGTTTTACAGGCAAGCAACACCTCCTCTGAAGTAGCACTTAGACCCTTTGAGGACAAGATGATGTCCGATGATCATGTTAAAGAAAATGAATCGGGTGTTTCAGATTTATTCCGAATCAGATCATGTCTTGATGGTGCTGATGTTTTTGCTTCAAGAGGGTGCTGGGAGATTTATGGTGAGTCTCTGAAAAATATAGAAACGAAGCTCAAGAAACCAGTGATTCCTGTTGGATTATTGCCACCTTCAATCGAATATAGTGATAGTGATGGTGGAGAAAATGAAGAGTGGGAGAAAATTGTTGGGTGGGTAAATAAACAAGAAGAAGGGTCAGTGGTGTACAAAGCATTTGGAAGTGAAGCAACACTAAGTAAGGAAGATTTTACCGAGTTAGCTCATGCATTAGAATTGTCTGGTTATCATTTCTTTGGGCCCTAAAGAAGCAAAATGTCCCTGTTAGCAGTGACTCCTTTGAACTATTGGATAGGCTTAAGAACCTATCTAATGGGCGCGGTGTTGTGAGGACTGGTTGGTTGCCTCAGCTGAGGATATTAGCCCACAAGTCTATTGGTGGATTCTTGACTCACTGTGGTTGGAGTTCAGTGATAGAGAGTCTTCAATTTGCATGCCCACTTATTATGCTGCCTTTGAAAAATGAACAAGGGTTGATTGCTAGGCTGATGGAAGAGAAAAAGGTAGGAATTGTAGTACCCAGGAATGAGCAAAATGGGAAGTTCACTAGGGAATCAGTGGCTGAGTCGTTAAGAACTGTGATTTTGCAAGAGGACGGAAAAATTTGCAGAAACAAAGCAGAGGAGATGAGTCAGATATTTGGGGACAAGGAACTGCACCAAAAATACATAGATGAATTTGTTAATTATATTAAAATCCTTGGGGGAGAAAAGACAGAAATGGTTTCAATCCATCCATGTGAATGCTAAAAATGCTACTCAAGATCTTTTGTTCAGATTTCTTGTAATTTTCAGCTGTGTGTACATTTTGAATTTGACTATTTGTTTTCCGAACTGTTTCTATCTTAAATGGTAGATGCTCTTTTCTTGTAGAAACTTCTAGTCATTAGTCTTTAATATTTAATCCCTAGTCAAACTTTTCAGCAATTTTCATCTTTGTTGCAAAAGCAAGGTGAATCTCAGCTAAAAACAATGTGGTACTGTAGAAGATCTAAATTTGTATTTATCAATCCCTTAGTTACTGTTGAGTTTTGATAAATGTGTAATGCAAGTTTATTTTTCAGTCTCAAAAGCAGGTTCTGCACATATGAATATTCTCTTGAGCTAAACCTACAAACAGTTGCTTATGATCTAACAACATATATAATTGATACCGGAGTTAACGTACGTATGCTTATATCCCACTTGACAACCATGAAGGAGCAGCCCTAATTCCAAAAATTAAGAGGCTAGTGCGATCCCAGATGGCACTCCACTCAGATCATTATTCTATATTTTATATGTCAAGACATCCATATGATTTTCACATTGCAATACCTCCTGATATTTTATGGTCAAGTTTATATTAGACAAAGATTTAATTGATTAAATCAGTATCTCTCAGATTTTGCTGATGAAACGTTGGTAAGCTGTCCTTTTAGATGCTTAATTAAATTATATGCAATGATTGATTTACAAGATACAAATCTAGCAGCATTCTTAGCATGGCGACTATCACCACCATGGAACAGCAGTCTAAGAAGCTTCAGGTAGCTGTGTTCCCATGGCTAGCCTTTGGTCACTCAGTCCCATTCTTTGAGCTTGCCAAACTAATAGCTCAAAAGGGTCACAAAATCTTCTTCATTTCAACACCAAGAAACATCCAACGCCTACCTAAACTCCCTCCAAATTTAGAACATTCCATGAACTTAATTGAAATTCCTCTTCCACATGTAGAGGAACTCCCTGAAAATGCAGAGGCCACTATGGATGTACCAAACAACTCTGTAGCATACCTTAAGAAGGCTTTTGATGGTCTTGAACAACCACTGGTTCAGTTTTTACAGACATCCAAGCCTGATTGGATCATATATGACTTTGCACCTTACTGGTTACCGCCAATCAATGCCAAGCTGGGCATCTTAGGCATCTTTTTCTGCATTTTTAGTGCATTTGGAACCTCTCTCATTTTTGATACCTTGGTTTTACAGGCAAGCAAGACCTTCTCTGAAGTAGCTCTTAGACCCTTCGAAGAAAAGACAATGTCAAATGATCATGTTGAAGAAAATGAATCTGGGGTTTCAGATGTATTCCGAGTCAGATCATGTCTTTATGGTGCTCATGTGCTTGCTTCAAGAAGTTGCAGGGAGATTGATGGTGAGTCTCTAAAAATTCTTGAAAGCCAATGCAGAAAACCAGTGTTTCCAACTGGGTTATTGCCACCTTCACTAGAATCTAGTGAGGATAGCAAGCATGATAATTGGGACACAATAGTTGAATGGCTAGATAAACAAGAGAAAGGATCAGTTGTTTACGTAGCATTTGGAAGTGAAGTCACACTAAGTGAGGAAGATCTTACAGAGTTAGCTCTTGGATTAGAACTATCTGGTTTGCCCTTTTTGTGGATTCTGAATAAGCAAAATAGCCCTGCTAGCAGTTACTCGATTGACCTTCCAGATTGGTTTGAGCATCGATCAAATTATCGTGGATTTGTGTGGACTAGTTAGGCACCTCAACTGAGAATCTTAGCACACAAGTCCATTGGGGGATTCTTGACTCATTGTGGTTGGAGTTCAGTGATAGAGAGTATTCAATTTGCTTGCCCACTTATTATGCTACCTTTCATGAATGAACAAGGGTTAGTTGCCAGGCTTATGGAAGAAAAAAAGGTAGGAATTGTAGTGCCTAGGAAGGAGCCAGATGGAAAGTTCACAAGGGACTCAGTGGCTAAGTCACTGAAATCAGTTATTTTGGAAGCGGAAAGAATGGTTTACAGAAATGGAGCAAAGGAAATGAGTAAGATAGTTGGGAACAAAGAACTTCACCAAAAATACATAGATGACTTCGTTGAATATATGGAAATGCACAGACCTGCATCCAAGGATTAGTAGTAAATCTGTTCATTCAAAGATAAGTAACTAGCTGCTTTGCCATATAAATAATTGTTTAAGATATTGTATACATCTCTTAATAATTGTTCAGTGGAATTAGAGCTTTATCTTGTGGACTTATACTCTATTTTACCAAGATTCTTAAGCAGCTAAATAGAGCAAGCTAGAAAGCGCTTAAACCATTATACGCCTTATTTGAATCGCCAACATCACACACATGGCGCAGAGACGAGGAAATGAAATAAACATAGGTGGAACATGAAGCCACTGCATAAATGGAGAAATGGCCCAAATTTTTCCCCCAAGAGAAACAGGTGAAACTGAAATAGAACTTCACAGCATTTACGAAAGCAAAAATAAGAAACAAAGAAAAAATCCACTAAAATAAGAAAGCTGGATGAAACAGAATATAACGTGACCATTAATGAACTTCATGTTCATCTTGTTAGACACTAAGAGAAGTATGAACGTTTACATTTCATCTAATATGGTTTCCACCTGTCCTTGGCCCTCTTGATATTTCAACTGATGCCATTTTCTGAAGCCTGATTTGAGCTTTGAACTTGGCTATAAATTCACTAGCTTTTTTGTCAACCTCAGAATCCAGTCCTGAATCATTGACAATTTCAGACATAACATCGTCATCCGAGCTTAACTGAATGTTTTCAAGATCAATGTCTAAGTCTTCTTTCTGCACACTCTTAGACGGTTCATGCTTCTCTCTCTTTTGAATGCTGGAAAATGTTGTTTCAAGCTTAGGACTGGGAGTGTCAAGATTTTTTGTACTTGTGCCTTTCAACGGCTGATCAGATACCCCACTCTTCATTTTATCTTTTCTCATCAGCACTGCTCCTTCATTATCAGACACCTTTTCCATCTTTTTACCAGTTTGCTTATTAAAGACTTCACCAGTTTTCTTTGTCTCTGAGGTCATTCCACTGGCTCTTCTGGTTCTAACTGATTTTCCCTTTGATGGAGGTTTGGTTAGGGTTGGAGGCCTTTCTGGGTCTGACTGCAAAGAATCCATCCCTGACTCTATGCTTCTCAACGAATCTTCGTCCCTAATCATCCCATTCAAACCCCTTAAATCATCTTTTAGGTTTGTCTTCATATCATGCTGGAAGGAACCAATACTATACCCCCGAGAATGAAATGCTTGAACTGAAGTTTCTGCATTCACCCTAGCTGGTGGAGATGGTGAGCTTGAAGAAGAAGAAGAAGAACCATGAGAACTCTTCTTTTCCCCTAAATCATCTTTCAGGTTTCTTCTCATATCATGTTGGAGTAAGGAGCCAATACTATATCCACGCGAATGAAAAGCTTGCCGTGTAGTTTCTCCATTTATCCTAGCTGGTGGAGATGAAGTTGAAGAAGAAGAGCTATGAGAACTCTTCTTTTCCCCTAACTCTTCCTTTTGCAAGTTCCTATTTTCTGATGAGACAGACTCTAAAGAAGAGTATAAACTCACCCCAGATGATAAAGATGCAGCAGCAGGCTGCAAAGACCAAGAATTGAGTGACTCAGATTGAATATCATCAACTGATTGAGGCCTAAAATGAGAAGGACGGTTAACAGTGCCATTCTTTTCTTCATTTGCAATCCTTCCAGATCTGGGCAACCGACGAGAAGTCTTCTTTTTCCTCACATCTACCCCATGGAAATTCATTTCTGAAGGGGACCCATTGGAACTCTTCTTTTTTCCGATCACTTCATCTCTGGAGTTCATATTTTCTGGAGAATACCCATAGGAAATCTCATTTCCTCCCATATCTTCCACCTGCAACTTCGTGTTTTCTGAAGAATACTCATAGGAAGTCTCCTTTTTCCCCATGTCTTCTTTATTTGCAATCCTTCCGGGTCTTAGCAAATACTGACCAGAAGTCTTCTTTTTGCCTAAATCTCCCTCAAGGAAATTCATTTCTGAAGAACACCCATTGGAACTCGTCTTTTTCCCTATCACTTCCTCTCCGAAGTTCATATTCTCTGGAGAATACCCATAGGAAATCTCATTTTCTCCCAAATCTTCCTCCTGCAACTTCATGTTTTCTGAAGAATACCCATAGGAAGTCTCCTTTTTCCCCATGTCTTCTTTACTTGCAATCCTTCCAGGTCTTGGCAAACACTGACAAGAAGTATTCTTTTTTCCTAAATCTCCCTCATGGAAATTCATTTGTGAAGAAGACCCATAGGAACTCTTCTTCTTTCCTGTCACTTGCTCTCTCAAGTTCATATGCTCTGGAGAATACCCATAGGAAAGCTCATTTTCTCCCATATCTTTCTCCTCCAAATTCTCGTTTTCTGAAGAATACCCGTAGGAAGTCTCCTTTTTCCCAATGTCTTCTTTGCTTGCAATCCTTCCAGATCGTGGCAAAGACTGACGAGAAGTCTTTGTTTTTCCAAAATCTCCCTCGTGGAAATTCATTTCTGAAGAAGACCCATGGGACCTCTTCTTTCTTCCCATCACTTCCTCTCTGAATTCCAAATTTTCTGGAGAATACCCATAGGAAATTTCATTTTCTCCCATATCTTGCTCCTGCAAGTTCATGTTTTCAGAAGAATAACCATGGGAAGTTTCCTTTTTTCCCATGTCTTCCTCTTGGAAATTCATGTTTTCCAAAGAAGACCCATAAAATGTCTTCTCCTTTCCCACATCTTCCTGTTGGAAGTTCCTATTTTCTGACATGACAGAATCCACGGAAGAATACAAACTCATTTGGGATGAGAAAGATGCTGTAGATTGTAAAGAGTGTGAACTGAGAGATGCAAATGTAGCTTCATCTACAGAAAGAGGCCTAAAATTTGAAGGAAGAGTAACATTACCATGCCTCTCTTCACTTTCCACCCTTCTAGACCTCGAATTCCAGGGAATTGGAGAAGATAATCTAGCATGATTACTAAACTGCTGCTCCATATTAGAAGGACCTAGATCATCAAATTCCCTATTTGCAGTCTTAGATGGACCCTTAGAACCTGAACTAGAATCACTTTCATTGGCATATCTAGGACTATCCAACTCCACAGCTGTCGATCTTAGACTCCGAACCGGTAGTCCTAAAGGTTTATAGCCAACAATCTCACCACATCCATCAACAGTATAGTAAGGTTGAGCTACAACAACCACAGGCTCACTATGATAGTACTCTGAATTCCAAGCTTGAACCACATTGGCTCCATCATATTCAAACGAATCACGAAAACTACCTCCAGAAATCGGCAATTGCGGCTGGTACTGTTCATCCCTAGCAGCAGGCACAACCCCAGATTCACCTTCAAAATACTGAGAATTCCAACAATGCATCATCGTCTTCTCATAAGACCCACATGAATTTTCATACCCATCTCCAAAATTTGTTGAAACCGGAAAAAATTTAGACACGTATTCCGGGGTATTATCAACACTGGGGTGAGTTTCTATGTCTGATCCTACATTTCTTCTACTAAATAAGCCATAGGCAACAGCAATGCCGACGAAGAGAAGGTGAAAAAGTTCCCAGAACTTGGTAAATATGGTTTGGTTGATAAATTCAGGAGCTTGTGAAGGGAAAAGTGGAAGAACAATGATAAATATAGCAACGAAGATAGATTTGAAGAGGACGTTTGGGAAACACCTACCTTGCTTGATGGGCTTTCGTCGATTCGGCGAGCTAAGCTCCGAGAATGTGAAATGGGATTCGGTGAAGGGACTCGAATCCGCCATTGGTAAATCGGACAAGGTTGGTGGGTGGTTACTTGCACAGTGTGAAATAGGGAATGAAGAAAGGTAGACTTTGAAGGAAAGGAAACGTGTAGCTCGGGCGAAGAATAGCACGGGAGTAAAAGTGTAACATGGGAGTTGAGTTTCAAGTAATTTCAGCATGATCATTTTTCATGACCAATTAAAATTAATGATAAAGTATTTTTTAGTTAGTTCTTATGTATTAAAATTTCAATTTTTTTTTGATAACATGTATTAAAATTAATTTTAGTTTTTTATTTAGATTTTTTTGGTAATTTTAAATATACATTTTTGTATTAGTTTAATGTTTGATAAGATGGTGGCTAAGTAGAATAAAAGTGCTACCAATAAAAAAAATGCTAAATCTCAGTTTTTTTAGACCAAAGTCTAAACTAAAAAAAATGATGATTTTAAAATTTAAAATTTATTACTTCTTCATATTAAAAAATTGATTAATTCTTATGAATATATTAGTAACTTTTATAATCATGAAGTTAATTATTTTGTTTAATAAGAAATAGGAGAAAAGAAGTGTTAAAATTAATAATAACAACAATGAAATAGAAATTAGCAATTAGCAAAATGAAATTTTGATATAATAAAAAATAAAATAAATTAAAAATATGGGACCTATTGGAAGATCTGTGTCGTTCATCCTTTCTTCATTCTTCAATTCTGATTGTCGCTAGCTCCGGCTTCCTTGGATGAACGAGTAACAGTGGCAAGGAGAGCTGGTACTTGCTCATTGCAGATCGAATATTTCTAATTTACGATAGCTACCAGCAACCCTCTTTTCCAAACACCATGAATCTACCTTTGTGATATCAATTCGCCCAATCCTTGACTGGAGCATTTCGATTTTACCCATAAAGAAGAAGAGATTTGTTTGGGAATAAGATTTCTCGGGAAAATTCCAGTGAAGAGAGGAGTGGAGGAAAAGGGTGCAGAGAAGAAATGGCTGGAGCCGGAGGGTTTGTTGAAGCAGATAATGCTGACGCTATAATTACTAGAATTGAACAGAAATCCCGGAAGATCGAAACCTTACTTAAACAGTAAAATGTCTTCCTTTTGTTTAGCCTATGTTGTGATTTTTTTAAGAGCACGAATATTTTTCATTTATAATGAGCAAAAAAAAATGCTTAAAAAATTGTTCTTTGATGCAATTGCAGGTATAAACCAGTGGAAGCACTTAAAACTGCCCTTGAAGGCACGTATGCCATGACTGGTGATGAGCGTTGCAAGGTTTGCCTTTGATTCTGTTAGCTTCGTCTATGTTGACTGATTTATATTTGAAACTAGTTCATTTTGTTATTCACAGCTCCTTGTAGTTGAAGTACTTCAGGGTACTCCAAAAATTGGAGATTAATTTTTTGTTGAACTCAGGCATGCTAGTTATTTTGCTGCTGTTGACATTACAATTGTTATTTTAGTATTTGCACTATCCAAACTATTCAAAAGATATATAGCCTCATAATTTGATGTGTATGGTGTTGATGAATCGTCATGTAAGTCAACAAGATTTTAATATGATCTTTGGCTTTTTGCAGTCTGCACATTGGATTGCGGTGCATAGAGCTATAATGGCTATAAAGAATGTAGATGGGGTGCTTGCTTCCTTGGATCCCGAGTACTATGATGTCCTTATGAAGTAAGTGGTCAAGGATCTTATTTAATCTTTTGTACATGTCAATCTTATCAAGATTGCTTCTTTGGGAGAAAATTGGCTTGAATAATAGAAATTAGAATTTCCCCAATGGTACAAATGTTTCGGTTTCATGATACTTGTCTTGGCTTTTCTTGTCATAATCTGCATTATGCGTTTTAACTGTTAACTGGGAAGAATAACTTAGTCATTACAACATTAAAATGCCAAAATAGTGTGTCCTGCTACTGCCTTCCCATGCACTCGTATGGGCTCCACCAGACCAAAAGCAGCTGTAAATTTGACCATACAACTAGAATACATTTGAGTAAGTGGTTAGCATTTTTCTTTTAAGATTTGGAAAATTGGAAAGAAGATATGCAAAGCACTGGCTAACTCATAGTGTAGATACATATGGCATTCTGCAGGTGGTTTATGTGCTATGTGTAACTAAGTCATAATCTATGTATACAATGTTTTGTCCAGATCCATCTTCTGGCATGAAGAATATGATTGTTCTAGCACGTTTTTATATCTACACAATTCCAAGGTTTTGAACTATAGTATTTCTTATTGATCATGCAAATTGAGGAATCAAACAACTGTGAATAAATTGTTGCGCATGAGGCCTCCATGTAAGAAGCTTAAATATATAGGATCCAAGACCTTTTTTTTTTTTTTTCCCTCTATGTGAAACCATAGAGTTGTCTGCTTAGTAACAGACTTCTGTTAACCCTTATCCTTAACATTGTTCGGAGGCTTTTCAATAGCTTTAGTATCATCCCACATCAAGGCCATTCTACATTTATAATTTATTATGTATATATTTTCTGCTTAACATATTAATCATAATAAAAATCAAAAACATTTCCAAAATGGTCGGTGATTGCATAAATTCTCAAGTATAGAATAATTTCTTATATTGCTCATGCCTACGCTGCAAGCAAGTCAAATTCCCATTAATTGAGTATGGTAAATGGTACGCGAATTCTCATCGGATGTCTCTTGCCATGGCTGCTTGAATGCAAAGTGCCTCCACAAGCTTGTTTTGAAGTTTGGTGTTCCTTTTCTTTTTTAATCTGTGCCACTAGTATATTTAGGAACCTTTTTATATTTGTATTGATCTACAAATGCTCATTGGAAGCTCAAGGAATAAATGTCAGATGCCATCCATAAATATGGACTAGCATTTTCTACATTATACTTGGAAAACTTCCCAGTATTTCTTGGCATTTGCAATATAAGTTGAAAATTTGCAAAAATGTGTACAAGATGTAATTGGATACATTTTGGAGGAAAATATTTTGAAGTACAAATTGAGATTCCAATAGCTTATTTCAACTTCCGCTGTCAAATTTCTTTTAATTTTAGCTTGCCAGTCCTTTCTTGCTTTTTCTCTCTAGTATCCTCCAGACAGCAAAACACTTTAACATAACCTCTTCTGAGTCTTCTCTTGTATCTTGAGTGGTTATTTGAAGTATAACAAAACACTGGAACTCCCATAGGAAAAGGGGACGTAGTGCAGCTAAGTCCTTTTGGTGCTTTGGCAATTGCCTCTGTTTTGCTGCTTTATATCACTTTTATAACTTGGGATCAAGTTTGGATAATGATGCATGGTCCTTCATAGCAGGTTGAGATATGTTAAATAGCCAGAGGAATCTTGAGCATCACATAGTATAGTAAATTTTACTTCCCCTACAAAACTTGCTCTTGATGGTATGTGTTCTCTTTACGAGATTTGACAATCTTCTACCACCATTTTTTGCTTGTGGTATTGCTGGCACAGTATTGAAAGATTGTTATTTTTGTTACAGGTACTTGTACAGAGGCTTAGCTACCGGAGATCGGCCGACGTGTGACCAGTGTCTTCAGATTCATGAAAAATTGACAGAGAAAGCAGGATTGGGTTGCATACTACGTTCCCTGAGTGACACAGTGAATACAGTTTGATCTCTATACCTTTTGTTTTCTTTTCATTTTTCTGGGTTCATGTTTTTCTTTTCTGAGTTCTCTTAGATGTGTTTACCAGACTAAAGCAATCATCCTAAAGAAATATCAGAAAATATCTCAGTGCTGATATATATATATACACACATATATATCTGTTGTCATATCTGCTTCATTCACAAAACAGGATTAAGCGCTTCACTAAATTGAGCGGCCTTTAATGAAGCATCTTTGATACCAAGAGAGGGTGACACGTGTTCGTGATGGAAGGAACTTTTATAGGGTATTGCTACTTTAGTGGGAGAATATTTGCTTATAAATTATTATTTTCTTTAAAAAAAAAATCTCAATCCATAAACCAAGCACCTCATCCTATTTAAAGAAGATCGGTTAGATCAGATGTAACAAGAAATGAAAGGGACAACTAAAAACTAAAATTAAAATATATATAAAGAAAAAGTGATAGGACACTACTTTCACATTTTGCAATTTTGGTCAAAGAGTAATTATATATACATAATCATTTCCACGGAGAAAATTGTTCGAGACATTAATTAAGCATTACGCACTCATTTCATACACTTGAGTTGATAGTATATATATATATATAACAATTATTAAAATAATTAGTCTAATCCTAAAGAAATGGTATGCATTATCCTCAATTTGGCCACACTAATTGTAAAGAAATTTAGTTAATAAAGATTGATTAAATTGATAAAGATTATGTTAATAAATATTTTTGACTTTAGAAACATATTTTAATTTTAATGAACTCTTGAGACTTTATTTGCTTAATTTTTTTTTTCTTAACAAATTCTAAAGAAATCTACATATTGATACCATTGGTATAGGTCAAATGAAGAACAAATGAGACAGTAGACTAGACAGCATGATCTCATTGGAATATTCCTTCTTTTTTATTTTACCCTTTTTGCAACCTTTTCTCAGAGTGTTGTTCTGAGTTTTGACTGTTTTCTTTTCTTTTATATCCTTTTTGGAACTCTGCCTACGTGCTTCTTAATTTCGTCAAGACATGAACTTTCCAGCACATCCGATGTAACATGTCCGTTGAAATCAGTGGGAAACCACTCATGTTGCTTTTTACTGTCAAATTCTGCCAAATGAAATGTCATATGGTAATTGCAGAATCAGCAACAAAATAAGACAAGACAAGAAAGAATGGAGAATCATTAAGTCATTTACATTTATAGTGCTATCTGACTTATAAGCAAAGGCAGACAAAACCCTAATAATAAAGATCACATTCACATTGGAATCATCCTGCAATCTGCAGAAAATCCCTACCTTTTTGCAAGTGGTATCATTCCCACATCCTATGACCAAAATAGAACACATTCCGATTCTCTTTATCATAAATATATATTAAACTTAACAACTATTCAGCATCTGGAAAAACACACACAAACACGAAAATAAATCACTCAGTCTACTGTATTATAGTCAATTTGGTGACACGATAACAACCTAGTAGGTTGACTAATAATATGACATTACAATTCAATCTAACAATTATCAACGTGCCATAAAGTTACAGTCAACTATGAATAATTGGGGTTCCACAAACAAAGTTTATTTGAACATATTATACTTTGGCCCAGAATAAAATAAGCCTTCATTAAGAGTTTTATAACAAACCATCACTAACTTAAAACCCTATCATCCCTTTCCTACAAATTCACCCATTTTTGTTTAGTAACTAAACTGCTGTCCCTTGTTTCTTTGCTGGACTTTCACTTTCACCATATTGCCCTGACTAAAAGCGAACAATCGCGGGCAGGGCCGTCGAATGCTCGGTGTTGGATAGACATGGCTGCCCAAGGGTTGACAGGCACTGGCCTCTGGATGTTAGGGTTGTGGTTAGGCGGGGCCGGTGGGGTGGCTGAGGAGGAGGAGGTGGTGGAAGAGACGGCAACACGCTCGCATGAAGGGCACATGGTGAGAGTGGTAGGAGGGTTCATGCTCATGTAGAGCTGTGGGGATAATTTCAATGCCCTAATCTCTTGCACCTCCTTTTGCAGCCTCCTATTTTCCTCAGTCAGATTCTCGCAGCATCTCTTCAAGTATTCACAGTCCACTTCAGTTTGCTTCAATTTGGTCCTGCATTTATCAATCCATAAGTTCACAAGGAAACCAAATCATGCATTAAACTTAGAATGGATTTTCATTATACATATCATGTCTTTCGGTTCGAGACGAGCAATAGCCGACAAATATATATCATTTTCAATTGCTTATCTTTCCCCATCTAATCACTTAAACAAAGCAATGAATCTTGACTTCCAAATTAATCTGTAGACTAAGGCGTCTACGTGTTTGATGTTTAGAGATTTTGGCTATTTATTTCTTTTTTAAACTCTTGATAATCATCTGAAGCTTTTATCTTTATGTCTCATCATTGTGTCATTGATTAAATTTCTTTATAAAGGCATCAATCCCATTATCAATTTTGGAGCTATGCATGGCTAAAGTGGCTTTTATTGCTCTCTACAGTTCGAAGGATGACATTAACGAAAGACAACAAAAGCTTATTATGCATATCATTTACAACTCAACACGTGAGATTTGTGAAACCAAATAGAGTATGTTACAGATTACAGATACCTACAATGGGGAACAAGACAATATAACGCACGATATTTAATATGCAAAATGCCAATATTGCCCCTACCCATTGGAGTTTCATAATCTCAGCTTACCTTGCTCGTCTGTTCTGAAACCACACCTCCACCTGTCGAGCCCTGAGATTCAGCTGCTTTGCCAACGCTTGTTTTTGCTTCTGAAAACATAATTAAATTAATAATTTAAATCCACCCTCACGTTACACTAAAATAACCAAATTACCACCGCCGTTAAATCCCTAGTACACCCTTGTTCAGCAAGGAATTCACGGAAATACCACATACTCACCGGATTGAGGGTGCTGTGTTCCTTGAAGGTCTCCTCCAGAATCATGGCTTGGTGCCTTGAGAGCCTGAGCTTCTTCCTTGAGTTATCGCCGCCGCCCTCCTCGTCTTCGCTACCTCGGGAGCATGAATCCCTCTCGGCTTCGTGTTCGTCTCCATTTCCTTCTCTCTCGCTCCGTTTACCGCTGAAACTCGACACCGTGCTGTTCAGCAATGTAACACCGTTGTTGTCGTCACAATCCACCACCACCGTGGTCGACGGCGCTAAATTAACGTCTATTCCCCGAAGGAATGACCTCGCGTCGGAGTTGCGATCTGTCGTGGTTTCACGTGTTAAGAGTCATGGCAATTGGCAATTTCGTAATTAAAAAGATATGGCCATTCTCATACCAGTAACTCAAACCCCTTTTTCCTTTATTTATTTTTCAACTAAGAAATTAAGAAATCTACCTGCAGCCCAGCTATTGTGTAATTTTCTTAACCAATTTTTTAGCATTTAAAAGAAAAACAAAAAAGGCAAATTTACCCATTTACCCATAGAACATCGTAACAGATCCATACACTGACGAGGAAACTGGATCTAACAAGAGAAATGCCCAAAAATATTTTTGGTTTCAGAAATAACAGAAAATCTAGTCTACAAACAAATTTTCCAGCAAAATAGAGGAGTGCATGCTAATGATCAGAAACCAGAAAAATCTCTCTCATAAAATATAAGAATAAGAATCTAACCAGGTAACTGAAACAAATCATTCCATGAACTCTTCTGATTGGAAACAGATTGAGGAGGCTTCTGCATGATGAGATTATCCTTCAATGGAGAGGAACCAAAGCTCAAACTCAATCCCAATCCCAATCCCAACCCATCATCTTTCTCCCTCATCTTTAACGAAAACCAAACAAAGAACAAAACTTGTTCTCTCTTTCTAAGGGAAAAAGAAAACCCACCAAGCTTCTCTCTTAAATTTTCTGGGTTTGGTGTTTGGAGTCTGAGAAAGCAAAATGGAAAAGAAGGGAAGAAAATGGCCGGGGCTTTGAGTCAGTGGATTGTCACAGCCTTTTACTTTTTGCAGCACAGTAAAAGGATAGAGGGGACTATATATAGATACAGAGAGAGAAAAACTATGCAGACAAAGAGAAAGCAAATAGCAATAAGGTATAGAGTTAATGATGACTTGTGTCAGAGTGCCAAATTGGCTCAATCATCACATAAATGCCTATCAGCTCTGGTTTTGGAATTTGGATTCCTTCACCCAAGTCTGGTTAAAATTTTAACCATGGTTAAGTTAAAGTAACTGAGTAATGGAAGCGTACTGTAAAGAGCTTACGGTTTGTATTGAGAGTTGAAACACGGTTAAAGCTTTGTCTGGGTTTTATTATTATCTTCTTCTGTTAAAGGGAAGGAGGCTTTTTCGCTCGTTGACCGTTGACTAGACGATCATGGTGGAGCGGAAGAAGGAGTGAGACTAGTCACTAGAGTGTTCGTGTTTGTGTTTTGTGTTTTTTGCTTCACGATCCTAGGGGAGTGCATGTCTACCACGCGCCTGTGAATCATCGCCTCATGATGACGAGAGATTCATGTGTACTGAGTGTCATTCAATGTGGGGCCATAGTGGCTTTTTAGCGGCATGCTAGCGACAAATCACGAGACAGATGAGATGAGTGACCCAACCATTTTAAGTGGAGCCCAGGACTGGACGTGGCGCGTGGTGGTGACGATGTAACTCCTAGTCAGAGATCAAGTGATGTTGTGACGAGGGGGTTTACTGGGTTGGGGTAAACTGGTAATTTCAGAGAGCCCCCACTCCGGAAGATTATTTATTTTTTTTCCACTTCCCTATGAAAGGGTGTTAATGGACAGTGTATCTTAAAATAATATATAGAAGAGGAATACTTTAAAAGTCCCCGTATGAAAACTAGAGGATTGATGGTAAATTTTTTTAAAAAAAATAGTAAATTTAAGATATTTAGTTGTTATGGAGCTTAATTTGCTATACTTCTTTTGATCCTTGATTTTTATATACATGAAAATACTAATTTATTATTAGATTTATTAATTTATATTAATTTTTCTTGAATTGATTAAAAATTTAAATAAGGACAAAATTATTCTAAAAACATTTTTTACATACATATTAAATTAATATATTTAAACAAATTTAACTTTTTATCATTATTCGTTTAACACATTATCAATGTAATATTTTACAAAAAAACATTGTTCGTATAATATAAATTATGTTGAATATGATTTATGGTAAGTTACCTATTTTTTATTTTTATTTTTTATGAAAACCAAATCAATAATTTATATCTAAGTTGAGTGGAAAAATAAAATTAATAAAAAAAAATTATTAAATTTTAACACAATTAAATTCTTAAACTTTAAGCTTTAATTTTGTTTTAGTAGTTGAAGCATCTAACAGTAATGAATTAGGGTTTGTGTGGTAAAAAAAAAGTTGATAAAATACCTGAAAACTAAAGACTTAATTGAAAACAACAATGGTGAATTTTCAAGTAAAAAAGAACTACACTGCATAAATAGAATCAAATATGGCGAATTATAATTAATTCAGTATGAATAAAACTATAAAAAAGAATGTATTAATCGTTTGAGGATTAAAGTAAAATAAAACCGTGGGTATTGTTTTATCCTGTTTATTTATAAACCAAGTTTATTCTCGAAACAGTCAATATAGAAAGATTTATTTATAGGCGGGCAAAAAATTAATTTACATTCTAAAAATGATGGTAGGCTGGCTCTTAATGCATTAGTCAAAGATTCTAAGTTAAAAATTGAATTGAATCATTTAAGAGTTACTAATAAAGTTTTTAAATTAATAGAAGACAATTTAAAAATTACTAAATGTATAAATTAGTTGATAAAAATATTCTAACTTAATTAAAAAAATTATATTCAAGTCTTAAGAATATAATTTTATTAAAATTTAATAAAAAAACTTTGTTATTATTATAATCCTATACAATTTGAATCGAGTTAGTCATGTACTTAATGTAATATTAAAAAATATTTTAAAAGAATTAATCTCTAATTATTGAGAGAGTTTATTGTAAAAAAATTGAAGTTTCAAATTATAAAACCATGTCAATTGAATGAAATTTAATAATTATTGCACACCATTTTTAAACAAAGATTAGTGTCCTTAGTCTCATGTATATTGGATGTAACGATGCTCTTAAGTGTTGCTATCAGTAACGATCGGACGGCAATGATTGGGACTTTCCATAGACTTTACAGAGTGTTCTCTCTTCTCCTGCGTCCTCTCCCAGTCACCCACCAATCTTTCATAGAACTTTACAAAGTCTTGCTAAATCATCATCAATGGTTGAGATTTTTTTATTTTTTTTTCCAGTTTTTCCATATCGTTTTCATTATCTGTAGCCTAGCAACTGGCCATCCTTCGCCTTCAATATTCCAACTCTAAGCCAGATTCTTAATGCTTAGAATAATAATTTTTTGATGACGCCGATGATGGAATGATTATTGGTTATACATTCTAAAAATAGTCGATATATATTAAAATATGAAAATATAAATGATTTGCACCAAAAGAAAAAAAAAAATACAATACACATTTGCTCGGTATTATTTAGGGGTTGAATTAATGCTCGGGGAGAATTCAGGAGTGGACGGTCACGTGGGGAACATGCATGAGTTCACGTGCATCGGCAGATCATGCATAGCCACGTGGTCCCATGATTACACTAGTGCGTGTCACTTTTGTCTCTCCCTAACTAGACACGCAATTCTCTACAATCATTGGATACCTTCATTCTCTCATTTTCTGGGATTTCAAGCGTGCAAGTGCCTTGCTCCATATACGCACCTTTCGCGCGCGTGCCATCTTCCTCTCTCTCCTACGTTCTGCATGATCATCTCGAAGTCTTTGAACTTCAACTGCGTGGTGCCAGCGAGAACACGGAAAGTGCAGTGCGCTATCCGTTCCGCCATTATTTTTTTGTTTGACTTAGGCGTTTCTTTTTATTACTATTATTAATTATTAGTTATTATTTCTCTTCATATAATAATTATTAATTCAGACACACAACTAGCGTGGGACTCATGAAGACTTCTTTTTTTTTAAAAAAAAAAAGAAAAACTAAAGTAGAAAGCATAATGATTTGAAAATAACAGAGTTGGTCGGTTTATGATTAAGATTTTAGATCCTTCCCAGGTGTGTTTAGCTGTTCCACGTGTTAATCTGAAAAAACAAAATTGATAGCAAGGATACAATAATTGATGATTAAGGTTTTTAATAATTTTTTTTTTTTTTTTGATAACCAGGTTTTTAATAATTATTGATTCTTGATGAAATCCTTAAAAATATAAGTAGGGGGACAATTTATCTTAGAAACACGTGTGCGAGATTGCATCCGAGTAAGGAATATAGGGCCGGTGTCGCACGTGCGTGATGCAACCATGAGGTGCCAACTAGAATCGTGTTGGTCGGTCCCACCTGGTACGCAAAGAGATCTATGATGGCTAAAACAAATGTACGGGCACATGTGATGGAATCCCAGGTGCACGGTCTCAGTTTGTAGGGAATCCGGACCTACTTCTGCATATGAATCTATGAGGGCAACATGCTTAAAGGGTAAGGCACCAATAATAGTCGCTATTTTTAATCGTCCAACTTGGATATACTTTTCTCGCCTCCAGGCCAGTCAGCTTCCTGTTTAGGATGTTGCAGTTCTCTTTACACACCCTAGATTTTGTTCCCTAACACCCATCTTAATTATTTTTAGATTTTGAAAAATCTGGAATCGTAAAAGAAAATTTCAGTTTTAGATTTTGCAATCTAAAACCTTTAAAAAGTTTTCTATTCTCACAAAATTTGAAATCTATTCATTAAATTGCAATTTTGAGGCTTTTTTGTTTAATGAATATTTTTATGTTTTAATTTTTTAAGTGAATTTTTATTTTCTAAAATATGTTTGTGTGTATTTATTTTTAAACTTGATTTTCACTTCTTCTTTTTTTTTTTATAGTTATTTAGTATCTAGCAATGAATTTATTAAATTATCATTCATTTTTGTAAAAAAATAAAAGAAATTTTAAAATTAATAAGTTTACCACTTGATAATCTTAAAAAAAAACTTTTTTTTTTACTTTTAGTTTTAGCCTTGAGAAAATGTTTTCAGTTATTGAACCAAATATGTTTTTAGGCATTATTTTTCATTTTCATTTCTAAAGAAAATGAAAGCAAAAAACAACTAGGCCGTTGGAGTTTGCAAGTTCTTACAGAAAAAAACCATTTTGCAAAATCTAAATTATCAGAAAAAGGAAATCAATTCCGGAATTTGGTTACTGCTCAAAATCCGGAAGTCACTCGCCAAAATCATTTTACATTCGTGTTTGTAAATTGGGGTGTGTTGAAAGTAATCACCAAATCTTGTTTATAAAGTGGACTAAAAAGCCCGAATTCTCTGTTTCTATAATCAACATTACATATTTTGGGTTGTTATCTCCTTGTCCGGGTTGACAAAAACTCAACAATAATCGAAGAGAAAATGACGAGAAAAATATAGTAATGGCAAAACGATGCGTTTAGCTAGACGGTGTCTTCCTTCCCTCCATAGACCATCGTCTTCTTCAGAAGGTCTGAGCAAATTGCATCTTCGCCGCCTCTCTACTGTTTCCTAATCCACACTCTTTGTCTTGTTTCCTTGATCATTATAAATCAGGTTTGCTTCCATAATCTTCTGTGTTTGTGTTCATTCTTCGAGTTGAGCCGCTGATATGGTACTGTTTTCTTCACTCCACTGATGCGCTCTCTTTCATCCTGTTACTTCTTTCCCAGCTACTTTTGCAACTGTCCAAGCTGAACCTTGAAAGAAACTTCCTTTCCATCTTGTTTTGTTCGGCGCTGCAACGGTGTCAGGTAAAGCTCCATACGAGCTTCAACCCTTTATATGACAGGGAAATTTTAATTATTGTATATCTGCATAATCATGTTAGAGTTTATAATTACAGTGTTACTATTCTGTGTGAAAATAATCTATGATAGACTGGTGATTCTATATGTTACACTTGTTGAAGATACACGGGAGCTATAACATATTTGGTAGAATCAGCAGATTGAAGATCAATTAAGACTTGTTTAAGAATTGTTAGTCATGTTTGATACTTTATGTTCAGGTATGAAAATGGGGTCATCTGCTAAGAGGTCTAGAAAATCACAAGATAGTGACAGCGATTTGGATGATTACGATGATATGGACAACGAAATGGCAAGCATTGTTGCAAAGTTGTAATTTTTCAGATACCCTTTTCTGTTTTCTTCTTTATTGAGGATTAATTATTTTGTGGTGTAGGTGGAAAGAGATGAAGAGGATTATGATGATGATGATGGTGAGGAGGAGGAGGAGGAGGAGGAGGAAGATCAAGAAGAGGGAACAGATGAGGAAGGTGGAACTGAAAAGCAAGGTGGATGGAAAACTAATAACCTTAAAGATGCTGAGATGGAAGAGCTGGAGAAAGAATATATGGATCTTCGTCACCAGGAACAGTAAGATTTCATTTAACAATTAATACGCATTTGTGGATGAAAATGAATTTATATTGCTTGATTCAAGTTGCAGATTGATGTTACTATCTTAACATGTGTGTATGCATTTGCTCCAAGGCAGTCTTACCCAATCTTCGCCCATTTTCATTTTCATATATGAGCATAAAACTTAAAGAAAAAAGAGAAACTGCTTTGTGAACTTTGACTAGAGACACTATTTCAATATAAGTTTAGCTTGGTTGGTGCTGAATCTTCATAGATGCAATGCCAGAAAACCACAATATATTGAATTTTCTACATTCATCTGCATGGCATCTTGTGCTAGCTTGGGTACCAAGCAATATATTAGTTTGAGAATATGATTAGTTAAGCAACTTGATGATGCATGAGTCACATATTAACTATTAATGCTCTATGTACAGCAATTGGGTTGTGGTGGACCTGTTTCGTAATACTCTTTTATCTATAGGAATGTGTGGAATCTGATATATTGGCAATTTTTTTCCTCTCCTTCAGAGATACTCTAAAGAATTTGATGCGTCACAAGGATGAAGATACTCTGAAAGGTCAAGCTGTGAAAAACCAGAAGGTGCAGAATTATTTGACCAGTACCCTGAGTTTGCTTTTTTGGGGTGTGTGTGTTTTTTTTTTTTTTTTTTTTGGTTGGGGGGGGGGTGGTGGTATTGCATTAGATGATTTGTTTCCATTTAATTTGCTCATTTTATTTCATTTCTTTAAAAATTAAAATTTTTTTGGGATTTGCATAGACGTTAATTGTAATTGTCAGCTATGCTATGGATTTTGATACAGTGAACATTTCTTTTGAGTTTGTACTTACATTACTGAACTTTCTTTCTCTTGTAGGCTCTCTGGTACAAGATTCTTGAGCTTAGATTTTTACTCCAGAAACCATTCTCAAATTCAAATAGGTTTCCCCAGGTCATTTCCTAATTCACTTATAAGATTTGGTGTGCCTTTCTGTTGATCATATTTGAATGTGGCTAAACATGATGAATTTTCTTCAGGAGCCAGTTAGGTCTTCATTATGTGATTCAAATGAGAGTGTTAGTGTTGCATATTCAGATTTGATTACTTCCTCGAAGGAGACTTTGGATTCTATATTGGAACTGCAAGAGGTATGATTGTTGCTTACTTGTGTGGAAATTTATATGGAGAGAATCAATTTGTCATATTTTTTTTTTTTTATATCTAATTTTTGTATTTAGTCATGTCTTAACAAGCTATGAATATGTCCATTCTCCACTAATTTTGTTTACTGTATATTCCTCTCCTTATGCCAGGCTTTACTTGCAAAGAATCCGTCTATTGCCCAAACAACAGATGGTAATTGATTTCTCTCTTTCTTCATGATTTAATCTTTATTTCCCTGATCTATTGGGCCTTATTTACTTTGATGCTCTGCTATGTGTATTTGTGACAGATCCAGAAATTTTAGGTTGTGGGGGCAGCATATATATATATATATATGTAATCTTAAAAATATAACATACAGTAAAAATCATGAATGTATCTTATAATCATTCTCTACCTATTTTCGTATTTTGGTAATATTAATTGATTTTTTCATTTTCAATACTATAAAAAAATTCTCTCTTATTATATAAGTAACTAAGTAATTATTCAATCATCAATCATTCACCCCCATACGATTTTGCATTGGATTCTTGATTATATTCATAGTAGAGAAATATCTTTCAACTATTGTAGTAGTGATTGGTGATATTAAAGTTAACTTTAAAAGCAAACACTGATAGATATTAGGATATACAACATTTTTTCGTAGTCTTTGCAAACTTTATTGAAAGATCATTGATTCTCATTAATTCTAAAAATGTACTATGAGAGTATACGTTAAAAATAATTTTTAAGATAGTTATCTAATGTCAAAAATTCCAGAAGAGAAATTTTCTGAAGGATATAATCTATGGAAGCTTATGTTTTCTAAATATACAAATTTTATATATATTATATAAAAATTTTAGACCCAATTCAAGAAAGTGCGCCAATAAGGTGTTATTTTTAAAATCTTTGGGGGCATTTATGCATATTTATTTTTGGTATATAAATATTCTATATTATATATAATAATATGTTTTATAAAAAAAATTAGTGTGGGCAACTGGCCCCATATGCAACAACGTGGATCCGTCCCTGATGTGTATCTTCTCTCTCACTAAGTTAATTACCATTTTAACTGCCTTGTTATGAGTGGTTTCTCAGCGGATCATTGATGTTATGTTGGAAAACTTAGTATCGTGACATGGTTTTCAACTAAAGTTACCTGCATATCTATCTGCTTGGGCAGTGTCTGACAGTATTATGACTTTGTTTTTTTCTTATTAAATTCAGAAAGATCATCAAAACATTTAGAAGCTTCTAAGCATTTGGATGACAATGTTGATGAAGAGTGGTCAAAAATTTCTCAGATGCATAAGAGGTATTTTCACCTTCTTCTTTTTCTATGTTCACTCTAATTCTGCTAGACATAATTTTCGAAAGGTGCTGCAGCATTGAGGCCTACAGCTTTTGTTGTGTTAGCTGCATCTTTGCTGTAGTAAAGCTCAATTTTCCTAGTTATGCATTCTTTTTGAAAAATTGATTTACATTTTCCATATCAAACATGTTATACTCCTATAATTGTGCATTGGGATAAAAATCTCAAGCGTCAAATTTGACAAGACTGATGCTATGAGTGATTGTATCTTGTAGAATGGCAGCTTTCAGAGACAAGTCAATCAACAAATGGCAGAGGATGACACAAGTGACAACAGGTGCTGCTGCAATTAAAGGCAAATTACATGCTTTTAATCAGGTCAGGCTCAGTAACTGACTGAAGATTCTAATGTGGGATAGTGGGTATTCTCAATCCTAATTTGTTGTCCCATCACAGGATATAAGTGAACAAGTTGCTACTTACATGAGGGATCCTAGCAGAATGATCAAGCAGATGCAGCTGAGAAGATCAGATATTAATATATTTGGATCTGTAAGTCAACATCTTAATCTTGGTTGATATAAAGATGATTTTCTTTTTGTCTGATAGTGTCTTTTAATACATGTACATTTAAATCAAAAGTATGCTAAGAAACCTGCTGATCTTTTTTAACTCTCTGCATGTCCACTTACTGATGTATTATTATCTTCAGGCACCTGAGGTCAACGCCACTGCTAAAGAAGAGGTAAGCCTACCATTTTGCTACTAATATCTTCGAGACCTGAGGTGTTATAATGTTCATTAGAACTTGAATGACTCTCTTTCTGAATTTTCACAGTATGTGATGGTACCAAATTATTGCTTGAACATGTGTCAAATAGCCAGAAAAGAGAATTGTTTGACATATTCAAATGGCATTCACCTCTCTCATTTTAGTTGCTTTAATTTTCAAGATGACATAGTTTCAATTTATTTTGTACAGGATGGTGATCCTGAACTTCTGGACGACTCTGAATTTTATCAGCAATTATTGAAAGAATTTTTTGAGACAGTAGATCCTCATTCATCTGGTAAATATATTTTATTTATAAACACATCTCTAACAAGTTATCATTTCGACCCAGATCACATTTTTCTTGAACTTTAGGAAAATTCTAAACCAAAAAAGATGTGGAGTTGGCAAATATATAGTTTCACATTCTATAAAACCATTCAGCTGAGATTATTCAAGGATGGCTACTATATTTTTAACTTCATTTTATACTCAAGATTCTTGAAAATTGTAGATTTAACTACTTGCCATAAAACAAAAGTGGAGATCCACATTCTCATTCTGTTTGTTTCCATTGATTCAGAGACGGCATTTTATGCTTTGAAAAGGTTGAAACCAAAGAAAAGAAAAATTGTTGATCGTCGTGCCTCGAAAAGCCGCAAGATAAGGTATCTGGATAACTCTGCTTCCTTTAATTTTCCTGTTTCTGCTTCTACTTCTGACATGTATGTTTGGATATATCTCGTTTGAGCTCATAATAATCTGCTCGTGATCTTCCACACTGATGTTGAAGGTATAATGTTCATGAAAAGATAGTAAATTTCATGGCTCCCGAACCCATGAAAGACCCTCCTATGGCTTCCAAACTCTTTGAGAACCTGTTTGGACTGAAGACGCAAAGATCAGCTGCTGCCACATAATGGTTCATAACCATCATTTGCCATGATATCATATAGGTCACACACATTTGTCCTAATATTTTGTTTTGTTTTGGCCATGGGACTAATTTTGATTATAGAGGGATTTATTTTTATGTTTACAGGTAGCATTTTCCGAAATGCATGTATATTTATACAATAGGTTATTAAACTATTTGAGTTATGCCATGACCCTCGTGTTACATTCAAGGATATTAATCCTTGTTCCAATAGTGTTAATGATGAGTTCTTTTCACCTCTTGGAATAATACGGAGAACGAGATTTCTGAATGGCATACAGATGTCTTGGGCGATATATACAAGTTTAGTTTAATTTAGAATATGTTGAGTATATAATATTTTTGAATTTTTTTAATAATAATCCTTGATTCAAACTGAACTAGTGGGTAGTTAATAGTCTTAAAAAAGTTTATTTAAGTGTTATAACAAATTTTTAATAAAATTTGGGGCTAGCAATAATCCTAAAATGAAATGATCTACTTGATTTTAATTTCTTATATTTGAAATTAATCAGAAATTTTACAAAATTGATATTTAAAATTGTAGAAAGTAATATGTGAAAGAGGAAAACTTGGTTAATCAAAATAAATTTACCGGTCATAACTTACTATATTTTAGCTAATATTTTAATTTTGATTTTAAGAAGAAATTTGCTTAATTATTTGACAATCAAATCTGAATTAGTCTTTATTATTATGAGAGTAATTTGAGGTACTATGTCCTTTTACTTAGTAAAAAAAAGGGTAAAAAATAATTACAGTTTTAAAAAGGGTTAAGGGTGTTAGTTAGAATCAAGGAATGGACGAACTATGGAAAGGATGAGCTACAAGAATAAGAGTTGTGGGAAGAGGATGAGAGGCTTGCTCCAACATGAATCCCCAGCTGACAAATGTTAACTTTAACCTTGAGTGCCATTCTCCCCGTTTAGAAAGAGGAGGTTTATAGCTTACCTTCTTCTTGTCTCGTTTATTAGAAACCAAGGCAACAAAATCATTAATTTGAAAATCACTGCTGCAAAAACCTCTGAAACTTTTCACATTTTTCACAAATGTTTCCCACTTAAACCATATATAAAGCTCTATTCATTACATCAATCACAAACTTCTATCGAACAATCTAAACAAATATTCTACCTACATAGGCACCAAGGTGGATGAAGCTTGAGACGAGACATGCTGATTTTCCTAGTCCATCATCATTGGAAACTGAATATACAGAAAATCTGTTAATTTCAGCTTAAAGCACAGCAGAGAAGCTTAAGATTTGAGCCAAGCAATGGTCGTTTGTGCAGTTAATGTATTGATCTCATATAGTCCTTTTCGGTTCAGCCACAAAAAAATTACAAAATCTAAACATGCATTTGCATTGATGTGCATATGCTACTATTGACAGAAGGGACATTATACTATTCATGACACTGTTTAATAGGTGTAAGTATCACCTTAGACTACTTTTACAAGCATAACTTCAGCCAAGAGTCAAATACGTACAAGTTGAATTAAAAGAATATTTACCCTGATTGTTGGCTGCCACCTTGTTGTATTAACTGAGAATATATATACTCATCAACCCTCTGTTTTGCCAATGCCACCTGTTTAAAAGTTTGCTTTAACAAAAAAGTTGGAATAGAATTGACTGTGAAACTAGGGAGCTACTAGGTGGCTACTCTTCATGCACATTACTTGCCTAACTATTTAATAGTACTACTTAAGAAAGAAAGCACTGTGCAATAAAAAAGATAACGCTCAAAAGGTGTCTCTTTTAATAGGTGGGTAGCTCAATAAAGATAGCTTAGAATTTCCCGTGAAACCAAAATTGATAACCAAGAGGAGAGAGGGAATATTCACAGGTTTTGCCAAGAGGCACCTTACCCATCATTTGTTTGAATAATACAATCCAAATAATACATAGGCTTGAATTTCACAAAGTAGAAGCTACTTAATTAAAACAAATATTAAATTTTTGAAAAACACTCTTTCATTTTTTACAGATAGCACTCTACGGTAAAGTTGCTAAGTAAAACTAGCAAATTTCTCTACTTCAGAACCTCAGGACATGTTTTCACACAATGCATGCAAGAGACTCCATCCAGTAGATAAGCAAAAGGAAACAAGTAAGATCACCTGTTGAGCACTACCACCAAACTGAATTTGTCTATGCTTCTGTTCACCTTTTCCACCATAAACCTGAAACATATTTCCATTTGGAATAGATAAATCAGATGACAATAATTTGTTGCAAAAGGAAAAGGGAAAAACATAAGAAAGGTAAAAACAGAAAATAATTTAATATAATAAGAATCATCCATTATATATAATATATACTAACAACAAATTATTGAACATGCAAGTGAATGTCAACAGTAATCAAAATTTATCAAATCTGAGTTGGTTCATTTATCTACTAGAGAGAAAAACAAATACTAGCAATTTCTGTCTTCATTTTTCATTTTCGTCTCATCTTCAGTATTCAATACAGGTTCACCATATCTCGTGTTCTATCAGTACTTTAAAATCTTAACATGCCTCCCAATGCCATCAAGTTCAACTTTTTCTGATAGATTTATGGTCATGTACTCAGGTTGCATTGAGTAGAGAATAAACTTGAAGTTAAGAACTGAAAAAGATTTTCTATATAAGGCATTAGTTCTTCACAAATTTGGCTTGTGGCTGAGCTGCTAGTCGAGGGAAATAATTAAGGGATCTAACCTTGATCATTGCTCCAGACTCATTTCGGATCCTTGAAATGTTTGAGCCGCATCTCCCAATTAATCCACCAACCAATGTCTCCGAAATCAGCATCTCAAAGGTAACATAATCAGCTGCAAGATTGGTTGTCCTAAAGATGATTTGGTTGTAAGGCAATATATCAAAACTTCATACAACTGCTAAATAGCAGCTAAAAGTTGTTTTGATATAGAAAACATTGAATAACCTGAAGTTGGGTCGAGATAAGGTTGAGGCGGCCGAAATGCAGCATAATTGTAAGTTGGGCTGATTGAAATCACTTGTCTAGGGGGATTTTCCCTATATAATATTTGAGTGGAAAAAAAGGTTACAAACTAATACCCAAAAGCACATTAAAGCCAGGTTTAAAATGTACATCAAGGTTCACTACCAGACCTTAGTTGACAACCTATCTCTTCAAGAGCCTTCATTACTGCAGGAGCATCTCCTGATAGCTGAAATTAACAAGGATGTAAATCAAATTCAGAAGCAACGGTAGATTTGTTCATCCAACTCTAATTCCAAGGAAAAAAAAACTTGCCCTTAGATGTTAGCAAGTGGAATTTGATTTAGAAACAAAACTAGTAAAATGTAAGTATGGAAACAACAACAAGCCTTATTCCACTATGTGAGGTTGGCTAAATGGATTGCAAGCTATTGGACTCTATCAAAAACTAGATTTTCATTAGAAAAAAAAAAAAAACCATGCATGGAAACACAACTAGAAAATTGCTTCTACAAACCAATCTACAGAGAAAAAGTCAATCCTTTATAATGGGGTATCCTCACAATGAACACCTAATTTATCACAGGAAATATGATTCATAGCGTTGAGGTTTACTAATAACTCCATAAGCTGGTGTTATTTTTGTCTTGAAATCCTTAAATTATCCAGCTTGCTGCTGCATAGAGTATAGAGCATAAATCCTATGCAAATTTTGTTGAATAACACGATTTAGAGGAATGAATTTCAGAATTTCTTTCCAAGTAATTTAATAGCTTAGGGAGGGGGAGGAATATTTCTTCAGATAAGTAGCAAAAAGAGAAAAATATATAATAACTAATTCAATAAGAGATGAAAAAAGAAAAGAAAATTTAAAAGGCTGCAGCCTGGTTTAGACACATAGTTGCTACTACTGCATAAGATAAAGAGTGTCTATAATTCATCACTTTGATGCAAGCACTGTTTTCATCAAAACTACTCGACATAGTCATTTTGATTCTATCTTTCATCACATAACCAAAAGAACAGAAAAGATTCTTCAAGAGTTCAAATCTCAGACGCTCATGACAAGTACTGGCAAAGTCAAACAATGCCAGGTTGCCTACCAGAACAAAAAGAGTAGCTAGGCAGGGAAGTAAAATAAATCCTTGTTCATTAAGAAATTCATTCATACACGCAGAGCCACTTCAAAATATATTCATTACTCCAGCCCAACGTACTTCATTTAACTCATTAAACTTTAGCAGGAAAAAAAAGAGTCAGGCATAGAAAATAAGTCCCTTCGTGCTTTTGTTGAATTAGAGAAAGGTGAAACAAAGGCCACATGATAGTCTCAGAATCAACCAAATCTTTTTATAACATTAGTTGACAAGCATTATTTGAAAAAGTCACCTGAACTACTCGATCAGATTCATGAGCAGAAGCACACAAAGGCAACTGATTTGGTGCAAGAACAGTAATTGTGGCACCAGAGGAACTCCTTAACTTTACAATGTTTTGACCAGACATCCCAATCAAACCACCTGCCTGTGACCCAGCAATCAAAAGCCTTATTGTATTAGCAGCCATGTGTCCTGCAGTAACTTTTGATGCATCGACATTGCTATCATCTTCCTGCCATACAATCCGTACTTTTGATCAATTTAACACCATAGCAAAAGAGAATGGGAAAAGGGTTGAGGGGGGTAGGAAGCCATTAAGTAATGAAGTCCACAGGCATAAATATCTCAAAATAGTGGTCGATAAGGAACATAAAGTCACCAAATGCATAGTAATAATACAGGACAATGGGTTTCAACCTCAAATTTACGAAGTTGTGATGCCTAAACAGTAAAAACATTTTACAATTTAAACAAGCACAAAATGCTTTATAGCTACATAATTTAAAATTTAAAAAAAAAAAAAGAAATTTGAGAACATAAAACGCACTACACACAAGAAAATTACTTTGCTATGATGCATGCAGGAGATATTATCAAAGGGCACAAAAAAATGACATTCACAGCCACTACTTGAAATAAAATTCATCACATTCTTCAAACATCGGTGTTTAGTGGTGGATGACACAAAAATTATATTCAAGAAAGACTCAACAATGTTCAATTATAACCAATTACCTTTAAAATTAAATTGGCTATCTGTTGTAGTGCATTCTCAGCATCCGTGGTCTTGTCATCATTGTCTCTTGAACTTATAATAATCACTCGCTCTTCATGCCGCTGCACAGACAAGACAATGAGATTGGACTAAGTAAGCACCAGCCAGTCTACAAAACAAAGTATAGACACCTTTTCTAGTTATAGGCTACAAAAACAATTTAGGCACTCTGCCAACATAATTTTAGACAGTTCATTTGTTTGTCAGCAAAAACTGCAAGTATTGTTTTTGAATCAGCAAATTAGGATATTGTTACATCACAATGGAACTAAAGAAGACTGTAACAAAATAAATATCCAAAATTTGGTATTTTTCTGCAACTAAACCTTTAGCTACCTTGTAATCCCCAAAAGTTAATTTTTTTATCCCCTTATTTTCCTTTCCCTCGCTTTTTTCAACTACGAAACATGCCAAAAAAAAAAAAAAAACCTTACTATGACTTACAGCGATAGCGTCAGCTATTTTGATTGTGGCTTTAGTCTCTTCTCGAATCTTCTGTATACGACATCCCACCTTGCCGATGACCTTCCCGATCTGCCTTGAAGGTACCACGATTCTGAATATAACGTCCTGACCCTTTGCCCGCTTCGCCGTCGACTGTTCAGCCCCAACGGTTCCCGGAGCTTCGTCCTCTCGGCGGCGCTTGCCTATATTGGATTGCCCGGTTTCTTGCAAGGGAAAGGAAAGCTGGAGCGGCATGGGAATCTGCATCTGAAAGGGCAGCTGCATCTGTATAGGCATGGGCACTTGCATACCCATTGGCACTAATGGATTCTTTGGAACCATATAATTTATGGGAATCTGGTCCTGTTGCAACATTGTTGCCTTGCTTTGAGTGTGATCGGAGAAGGAGAGGTTCGGAGAACAAAGAGAAAGCAAATTGCAGGGAAGGGCTACATGTATGATGTCAAGACGACAAGGGTTTTATCAGCACGAAATGACGAACATACCCTTTGTAATGGATATAATGAAAATACAAGTGCTTGCTGCATTGCTACTTTACGTGGGGGGAGTAAAAATTAGAAACAGTTTAACAGAGGGCCATAGAAGCATTCCTTGACCTGAAATTGTCTTCATTTCCACCATGAGAAGTTAAAACCCTAAACCCTTCTAATCATGTTCCCCAAATCCAATTTGTTTTCCCTATTCCTCTATTGTTAGCTCAAGGAATTTTAATCAATTTCTTAATTGATTCAGACGAAAAAAATACTTTTTAGATTTGTTAAATATATTAAAAAAATTCTATTACAAAATATATATTTTATAATTTTTTATTAAATTTTAAATGTTTTAGTTACTATAATTAAATCAATGAGTATTTTAGTTATTTTAATTTTTTTAATAAAAAAAAAGTGTTACAAAGTCAACTATTATTTTAAATAAATAATTTTTTTATCTCTTACATTAGGAAAAAAAACTACAGTAGTGCAGATTTGCAAATTTGGCATACCTTCACATGCTTCATTATGCAACAGTAGCATAATTTACTCCTTTTCATTTTACAAAGTTAACTTGGCATGGGCAAAGCAAAATTGCAGAGTTGCAGTTTGCAATTTGATTCACGTGTTGCAGAAGCAAGCCAGGTTCATTAAATAAGACAACATTATACTGTGTCAGAAACCAAGCATAAACAATAAAACCAGTTGGCCCACATATGTACTGCCAATAGTACTGTGTCAGAAACCAAGCATAAATAATAAAACGTGTTGCAGAAGCAAGCCAAGTTCATTAAATGAGCCAACAATACACTGTGTCAGAAACTAAGCATAAATAGTAAAGCCAGTTGACACACATCAGTAATATGGTGGACAATGAAAGATAGCCCAACATGCATCATTCAAGAAGGCCAACCAAGAGAAATATCACATGGACAAAGGAGTTGCACAAGTAACATAGTACACCTAGGGAAGAGATATTCTCAACTTCAAAAAATTAATATGATGATATTTTCAACAGCTATATTTGGAATAATGATGCCTCTAACAGTCATATTTTGAAACCTATATAAGAGAAGAGGAACCTCAAAGCAAAATACAAGAAAGAGAAATTATAAGAAAAGTTCATTTGCATATTCTCTCAAGAGCTCTCAAGTTTTCATCTTCTCTTCTTTATTTTTTGTACACCAACACCCTCAACTTGAGTATCATTTTGTGTACTGAGCATACTAGTATATCAACTAAATCAAGCAGCACATATCAAACTCGATTTCTTCTACTTCAAAATTCTTCTTTTTTTGTAAGGGTTTTTGGTTAGTCTGAAAAACCAAGTAGAAATTACTGGCATTTTGTAAACCAGTATATACATAGTCTTTTAGAGACATAATCTATTGTAAGGGTTTTTGGTTAGTCTGGAAAACCAAGCAGAGGTTGCTGGCATCCTGTAAACCAGTAAAGATAGTGGAGATAATTCTCTCAAAGGATTTTGAGAGTAGTGGACGTATGTCTTGTTACGACCTAACCACTATAAATAGCTGAACAATTTCTCTTTCTTACACTCTTTATATTAAACTTATATTTACTGCTAATACATTACTTTTGCTTAATATTTAACTCTAATTTGAAATTTTTATAATCAAGCTTATACTATTTAAAACCAAGCTTATTAATCTTTGCTTGATTATGAGAACTAACAGTTTAATTCGCGAAAAATTTTATTTATCCTATTCACCCCTCTCTAGGATATATTTACTTGCACTTTCATCTATCGCCTTCTATCTATTGCCACGAAGCTCCCCCAATCCAAGCACGGGAAAATAGCATTATGGGAAGCACAAAAGGCCCGTATATCTCGTCCTTGCCCTCTACCTATACCAAGCAATTGGCTGAAAAGTGCAAGTAATAAATCTTAGAGGGAGGTGAATAGGATAATAAAAATTTTCGCAATAAAATTTATATTTTCAGAATCAAGCATAAAAAGATAAGCTTGATTATATGCAACGAAAGCTTGATTTAAAAAAATATCAGAGTTTAAGAAAGTTATGAAGCAGTTTATCACAGCATACGGAATTTAGATACTGAAAGATAAATATGCTGAAATCAAAGAGAGTAAGGAGGAGAAATTGTATAGTGATTTATAGTGGTTCGGTCTATCAAAGACCTACGTCCACTCCTTTCAAATCCTCTTGAGAGAGTTAGCTTCACTATCAAGGCTGGTTTACTGGCTTCCAGCTGCCTTCTACAAATGTGCAGTGATCAAGCACAACCGAACAGGAATCAAGCACAACGGCTAAAGCTTGGTTTTACCAGGAGCACCAAGAACCCTTTACAACAGACTATGTCTATAAAGACTATATCTATGCTGGTTTATAGGATGCCAGCAACCTATTGCTTGGTTTTCATGGCTAACCAAAAACCTTCACAATAAAGTTTGAAGTTGTAGAAATCTAGCTTAGAATTTGCTGCTTGATTCAGCGGATATGCCAGTATGCTTTGATGCACTTAAACAATATTCCAAGTGAAAATGAAGTGCACGAAAATGAGGAGAGGAAGATGAAATCGTGAGAGCTCTTGAAGAATAAGCAAATAAACTTTTTAGTCTCTCTTCATCTTCACATCCTTTGAGTCTTTTTCCTCCTTTTATAATGGTTTCAAAATGTGACTGTTGAGACTCATTAATTACAACTTCATGTCTTGTCACTCTTCATGCTTTGGAGATCTTGAAATACAGCTAAGCAGAATGCAACATAGCTGATATGCTTGATATCTGTTGTAGCACAAGAATGACAAGGCTAAATTATCTGAGAAAGGCCCAACGTCTCTTTCCCTTTTTCCTAATATTCTGTCACCCAATGTTGCAGGGAAGGATTGCAATATTTGTTGGCTTGTGTGAGATACCCAAGAAATCAATGATACACTCTTTTTGTTGTCACAAAAGGCCAAAAATATTTTTCTCTTCTGCACCCCTATGCTGCCCATTTTATGCTAACTTTTTGCCTCAGCTTTGGCACCTTTTAATTGCCACCTTTTTGAACAATGCCCAAGGGACAAGCTCATGCCTTCTTCCAAGGTGAGATAGGCGTGCATGAAGAACCAAAAGTGCTGCACTCTTGCTGTCATTTTGTCATCTTATGGAGCTCTTAAGTTGACTTTGAAGGGTTGAAAAAGTTGCTGCACCATGTCAGATTTTTGGGACACTCCACACATGCATCATGGTTCGCATGCATACTAAGCATGAAAAAGGAAATGTTGCAAGCCCCAAAAAATTGTTTTCCAAATTATTTACCATAACAAATATAATCAATTGTTAGAGAAAAAATAAATTTGTCAAAATGAAAATTATAGAAAATTTAAGACAAACAAAAATTATTTTCATAATCAAAATCAACAAAAATAATGGAGGAAAGCCCTTGAGTTAACATTGGCAAGAACTCTGTTCGTTCCCTCGACAATCTCTTCTCTAAGGTGAAAACTCTACCACCCCATCAACGAGTTTGAATTTATTTTTGGAGGCATAGCCATAGACCAATGATGTTGCTGGGCTGTTGCCTGCGAAAAAAGTTACTTTTTTCAGAAGATGGGTCTCTTCTTGCTGCAGCTTCTGCACTTTCAGAATTCGGGTTCCATGGATTATGTTGGGTAAGTTGTATAGGGAGAGGAGTTCCATTTTTTGGAGAAGCACGGTAGAGTTGAAGTCTAAGCTTTGTGAATTTAACGACTATGGGTTTGATAATATTCAAGTGGTTGGTATATTTTGGCTTTCCTTCATGTATTGAGTGAGAGTGAGGAGTGTCAAGTGGGTTCTGAAATTGATGCTTTGTTTACTGATCTGAATACAGTATTTTTAGATTTTGGTTTGGCAGGATCTGTTGAGGTAAATGTGTATATTTGGCATGAGATATGTAGGAAACTTGGAGTGTTTTACTGAATATGTGTAGGTAAATGGTGGGATGGGAAGTTAGGAGAGCTCTTCGGAAGAGAAAAAAAACATGTTTACTGAACATAGTGAAGAGGAGTGAATTCGAAATGCAGAGCACTTCTGTCGATTTTCTCCCAAGAAGTAAGTGGCTCTATTGCTTCTACAGGGATTGGAATTGTTGAAACAATTTGGAGACTCCAGTTAATGAAGCACTTTGACTTGAGTTCTGAAGATTTGAAGGACGTTAATGAAAATTATGCCCATGTGCTGGGAATGAACAAAATGGCTAATCTGCTTGATGTAATGAGGGCTTTGAATTGGCCCGAGTGGTTCTTCAATAAGTTCAAGGATGGAAATCAAAAACCCTGAAGCTTTACAGCATAAAGTGAATTTCCTTAGTCAGGAAATGGGAGCCTCTTTAGAGTATCCGAGTATTTCTCCAGCTTATTTGAATTTTGACTTAGAGAACCGCATCAAGACTAGGTACAGATTTCATATTGGATTACAGAAGGTGGTCTGTTTACGCAATACTATTCCATTGCAAGCTTGATTGCAACTAGGGAAAAGTGTTTCATGGCCATCCAGCTGCTCCAAAACATTGGTTTGAGCAAATTGATCAAGATGTTTGATGAATTACAGAACTTTACTCTCATATTTGGGAATTGAAGACAAAAACCTAGGATATTTCTTGAATACTTGTGAACTGAGATCCGTCTGCTTTAGACAGAGCAATCTAGAATGACCTACAAATATATTGCCTTGTATTACTTCATTTCCTGTGACGAGACCTCATTTTAGGAGGGGAAGAAAATCCCAAATTCTGTCAACCCTTACTTCTGTTTCTTCAAAGTGATTAGATAATTTAGATCAGAATTCAGAGGTAAGAAAGGTGCATAGGTACTAAGCAGCAAGCACTTCCTAGTAATGTTTGATTAAGGAGTAGAGAAGAAAAATACAAACTTAGTGGTTTTGTATTATAAAATTGAGGTGTAATTATGAACCACAAAATCTAAATTGCCACAGACCCATTTACGTATGATTCTCTGCATGTTGTCCGTTTGTCGTGTTTTAAAATTCACTTCTGGCATCTGGTAAAAGTATTTATTTTTCTAGGAGGGTTTCAATAGTTATCAAATTCTCACCTTTTTAGGACCTTTTTTATGATCTTCTCATCCTCATTAAAACGAATTAGCATTTCAACTGTTCAGATTAATAAATGAATGACTCAAATTTTAGTATTTAGCCTTAATTTTTTAAGTAATTAACTTAGTAGAAAAATTGAATAATAATAATAAAAAAAGCAATACCTTGCTAAGAAGAAAAATGTTCAAAATCTCCCAATCAAAACTATCATATCATCACCATAAAAAAACAAAAAATCATATCCTATCAAAAAACAAATGTTGTCGTCATCGTCATCATAATACTATTATTAATATTTGTTTGTTATAAATTTGGCATTTCTCAAATTTTATTTCTTCCTAATCATGAAAAAGTAGAAAATTAGCTGAACAAGATAATAAACATAAGTAACAAGTCAAATATATTATACAACATAGGAAAATAACATATCAAAATGGTTTTATGTGCATCATATGTCGAATTATCTAAGATTCTATGTATCCTATGTGGCTCTGCTTCCGGAATCTGAAGTATCAAACTTGTTCCTCAAGTACCAGCACACCGTGTTCTACTAACAGCCGTCTCTCACCCGCTCCTTCTTTTACTACTCTATTTCTTCTATTCAGTCCTCTGTGATTCCTTCGTTTTCGTCCCAATTTCAGCTCTCGATTCAAGTAAAAATATCTTCTTTCTTTCTCACCAACCCTTTCTGGATTCATCGCTTGTATTCTGATTTCTTGGGTTCCCCTTGATTTTTCCCGCGTATGATCGAACCCAATTTCAGAGAAACCTCTACCTTTGAGTCCAATTGATCAATGGTGTTTCATACAGTATCCGATAACGAAACACTGCAACCACCATCCATGGCTTCGACGGTCTCTTCTAAGTCTCAGCCTCGTCACAACTTCCCGCTCTCCAACTTGAAATGGCAGATGAACAATTCCAACACTCAGCGCTTCCGAACTCATCTTTCTCCCTCTACCAGCGCTGAGAATCGATCAGCTTCCCCTCTCAGAAGCGATCACCATCTCTCTTCTAGCAATCATGGCGACTTGGGTCAGAGCCGGGGGCCTCGACCCGCTTCCCCTTCTGCGGACAGGAACGAGCACCGCCACGTAAAATGCTCTCTTTCGACTCTAAACTCTTCTGTCTCGGGCAATTCTAAGCACGGTGATCGCAATCATCGGATGAATGATGGTATGAAGTGTGGGATCTCTAAAGAGAATCTGATAGAGAAGGAGGAGAAATCAACTGATACGGCTCCGATTGAAGGTTCGGAGAAGAAACTTGCTGGTACCACCCGTTCAGTCGAGGAAAAAGAGTTGAAATTTAGCGGCTCCGACGGGAAACCGAGGATCTTTATTCGAATTCCGGCAAGGACCAAGGCTGCTGTTGAACCTGTGGATGAAAACCAATGTGCTGTTGATGATGATGAGCCCATGGCTAAGCCCTGGAATCTGAGGCCGAGACGTGCAGCGACAAAGCCTGCGAATGCCAGTGGATGCCCACCGGAGAATAAGCCACGGCCCCAGAGTCAACCTAAATTGGCTGCGGCTCGGGCTGCGCCTGCGGAGAAAGTTTCACAGAAGAAGCAGAGGTTTTCGATATCTCTTTCTAAGGAAGAGATTGAAGAGGATTTCCTGGCCATGACTGGGTCCAGGCCACCGAAAAAGCCAAAGAGAAGAGCTAGGATTGTGCAGAAACAGCTGGATGTACTGTTTCATATCTTTAAAACTACTTCTCATATTTGAACTTTTTTTTTTTTTTTTTCTGGATTTGATTGAACTGTTTTCTTATATCTTCTTGTTGATTGCTTGATGAATTATATTTGGTTTATGTGGAAGTTAATGTGGGTGTTGTTATGCTTTTGCAGGAGACTTTTCCAGGCTTGTGGTTAACTGATGTGACGGCTAATCTGTATCGGGTTGCTGCTCATCGAAAGGTGGTGTTTCAGTCTCAGTTTTAATATCTTTTCGTTTCATGTCTGTTTGGTTGCACAATTGATGAACAAATGCATAAAATCTTTACATATCATATCAAATTGTTGTTGGGTGTTTGAGTAAGTAATGCCATCATTACTGGTTTCAAGCAAACCAAACCATTCCTCTGCCACCTACGATAAAGAAGAAAATAATAGACAGCATACGGCTTTCTTACTTGCTGTCTTGTCTTAGCAACAAATAAGTGTGTCCAAAATTAGGTTTTTAGCTTTTATATATGATACTGAACCCTTTATTCTTCTTGCAGGGTTAGATTTTTGCAGTTACTAGTTCCGGGATCTAGCATGTTTGTTGGAATTCTGAGAACTTCTGACTATGGAGCACTCTTTTTTGACATCAATAGAAGGTTGTATATGCCATAGACCGACAGGCCATGTGAAGATGAGAAGATAACAAATGTATCTGTTCACTGAGGCACCCAATAAATAGTGGTAGAGTACATTAGTCAAGTGATTATAAGTAGTTGCAGATGTACAGATGAATTGTTTCTTGAGTTGGTTTTGCACAGAATTGTGGAAAATTGGCAATATTAGTAATATTTATATTTCCTTGTCCTACTAGCCATACTTTTTGTTGCAGGTTCTTATTAATTGCGAGCAAATAAGTACTTTTTTTTATCTGTCATGTGAGCATGGGAGACTTCAAGTGTGTGACCCAGAATGCGAAGCAAAGATAGTGATGCATTTCTTCTTCGGTTAATTCACCTTTCTACATTTGGATTTCCAGTTGCAGATTTATTTGTTTGCTATGGATCAACTCGATCACTTTGCTATGCTGTTAGGTGGTAAAATGTGAGAAATGATGGAAGGTATATAACACTTGAAAGTAGAATTGTTTTTAAGGGGGAAGAGATTAATTTTCACTTATTATGCTTTTTTTTTTTTTTTTTTCGTTGGGGGGGGGGGGGGGGGGAGGGAGGAGGGGGGGGGAGAGAGGGGAGAGAGGGGTGGAGGGGGAATGTTGCCTATACATTTCAATGTATAAGTTGTAGGTTTTAGTTTGTTGCTACGCCCAGGAAAATGTGAAACACGTGGACTTATGGTTTGGGGAGGGTTGTCACTCGTCACATATGCTTGGAAAGTAATTACAGAAACTTTCAGCGTATAGCCCTTTAATATCCGTGGTTGTTAGCTGTCATTTCTGTCGTTACTGTGTTTATGTTTTACTAAAGCTAACTGTATGAAGTTCCTCCATAGATTCCTTTCCTTATAGAAACGTACCTTTGTTGGATAATCTGAACCGGTTTCTTGATTGTAGATAAGGAGAGTAGACGAGTAGTTGCCAACAGAAGAGTATAACTATTCTCAGCTTATAGATGTTGCAAAAAAAGAATGCTCCTGCTTCATGTGTTGAATGTTCATCCGTTGAACTCATTGGCAATTGTTTTGTGGTGCGATTCCTATGTGCTTTTTGCTTCTTTCCTGTCAAGAACTGACCTGGTATATCTAGTTTGTGTTCTCTTTCCTCAGGTTGAAAACATGTTAACAGACAACCATAATCTTCATATTGCAGCAACTAGAAACAGATAAGCGTGACACTGCAGTCCTGCGCTGCACCTGGTAACGTTTAAATCGATTCATCAAATTGCTAAACATATTAGCAATTAAGTATTATGTCCCAACCGAGGGTCCAGATTAACAATTACCACTTTCGATACTTACAATTTAGAAGTGTGATTCTGTACTATTTATCCCCTCCCGTGTTATTGTTATCCATTTAAGTGTATCATATTCCATTTACATTGTTCTTCTTGTTATTATTGCAAGTAAATGCCTTTATACTCGGAAGAATTGTTGTTTGTTCATTTTTTACTACTTTTTACGATTCTTTATGACCATCTAGGAAACTCACCATAAGAGCAATGATGCTTCTTCTGTATTTCATTCTGTACAGCGGCTATTGTCAAAATGCAATGTTGCAGACTTCCATTTTTGACTAGTATAATTGCTTGGTCAAAACCTGTAAGACTGTTTGACAGAGGTTATGTTGATATCTATTTTACATTCACATGATTGTTTCTTGCATGTAACGTGTAAAAGGGAGAAGACAATTACTTTCAAAGAGTGAGGCAAACTCAAGTTTAGTCTCACTGCTTCTCCTTGGTTCTGCACTGAAAATGCGATGCATTCACAAGGTGGATCTCTGAAGCGTGTCTCTTGCAATTGCTAGAAGTGAAAGTCTAGAAGCATGGGGTTTGAGGTCCGAGGGAATGGAACTCGTATTCGTTTGTCTTTTAATTTTTTGAGTTAGACAAATTGTTCTTCTTCATCATACTTAAACATGACCGTGAGCGTTTTCCTGCAATTTGGATGGAAAATTGTAGAACGCATTGTGTAGGAGTAGTAACTGGCAAATCCCTTTAAACAAAGGTGACTCCAAAGATTTTGAACCCATAACTTTAGGCCAGGAATTCCTTGAAGCTTAAGGCATCTTTACTGTTATTTATTGGTGAATGCTATACATGGGTGTATTCTGTGATTTTATTCTTCTACTGATAAATGAATTCTTCATTTCCATCCCTCAGTTGCATTCGCACCATTCTTGCAGTTGGCAAGATTTTGGATATGAATTGGCAATGTTTGCTAGAAGGGATTTTTTGAGTAACCAATGCTTTTTGAGGCTGGTTTTTAGTTTCTGCTCCTTCGTAGCTTTAAAGTGGCTACTTCTAGTAGTAAAAGCTGATCGATGAACCTATCTGTCCACTTTTACTTACATGCACTGCCATTTCTATGTAACGAGAGAAATTCTCAAGTCTATCTTTAAACGTGGATTAAAATAAATTTCCTCTTATTTAAAGTTAGATTAATAATAATTTCATAATTTCACATATCTAGTTTCTAGTTAGAATCTTCTAATTATATTGTTACGTGATTTAAATTTCAATCAATATTAATTTATTGGAACATTATGGAACTTAATAATTTGAGTAAAACCACGTCTCTTGATTGTAGTCGTCAACTTAGTTATTTGTTTGTGATTAGATAAACCCCGAAATTGGAAGCTCTCATATTTGAACCCTGGATTTAAGGAACTTTACTTGAGGAATTGAGCCATTGTTTGGGGTCAGCTTTAGGTATTCAGATTGATCCGAAATACCTCCACACTTTAAGACGTTATTCATGGGAACACCAATCAGATTCTTATGGAAAAAAAAATAAAAAATGAATTTCTATGCATCAATTGTATGGGGAAGAGACATGAGGCAATGCTAGAATCCATTGGAAAACACTTCAGAAAATGCATGGCTCCACAGCATCATCTTCTGGGAACGAACAAGAAAAACAGCACCTCATTGACATCAGGGAAGAAACACAGCATCACGTGATTGTAATTTCATTTAAGAACCTCTCTCTCTTTGGCCCAAGCGTTTCATCTTCAGAGTGCCTGGGAACCTTCGGAAAATTAACGAAGACATTTACACTCCTCAGCTAGTCTCCATAGGTCCCATTCATCAGGAAGATGACACGTTACTGGAAATGGGAAATCTCAAACACTTCAACTACGAGAAGTTAAAAAAGCGTTTGAAGGAGAAGAATAACTACGAACAAGCCGAGAAGACGTTGATGGAGTTCAACAGATTTATCCAAGAAAACATCCAAGAGATTTGCCATTGCTACGCTGGAATGTTGAAACAAACCCTGGAAGAGCTAGTGGATATCATGCTGATTGATGCTGTCTTTGTCATGGAGCTTTCTATCAGAAAATTAAACACAACCAAATATAACAATGATTACATTCTCAGCAAACCCTATCTAAGCAAAGCTGTGGCCCTGGATTTCCTGCTACTAGAAAATCAAGTCCCTTTTAGCATTCTTGAGGAGCTATACAAGTATGTTCCAGCGTTACCCACAAGCCAAAAGAGCAGCTTTCTTGAGCTAGCATGCTGGTATTTTGCTTATTTTGATCCCCAGAAGGGTTCCTCAGAAAAGTTGAAACGGAAACATATAGTGCAAGTAATCCATTTCACTGATTTGGTGAGGAATTTTTACCTTCCAATTCATCTGAACTTTCGAAGCTGGATTAACGTTTGAGCGAATACCAGATAGGTGCTTGCTTGATATTTCTTTCAAGAAAAAGTTCATGATTTCATGTTTAAGTTACTCTAAAGCTCGATTAGGACTTCACCCTTTTGTCGTAGACAGCGCGATGGAACGAGTTCTTAGGAACATCATTGTGTTAGAACAGTGGCAGTATCCTTTGCAGCCATACTTGTGCAACTATTTCTTGTTCTTGGATCAGTTGATTAACACTGATGCAGATGCTGACTTGCTGGTCCAGAATAAAAGTGCAAGCGATATGTCCTAGAAGGGGTGAATAGGACTTATAAAAATTTTTGCGGAATAATTGTTTGTTTCCAGAATCAAGTACAACAAAATAAGTTTGGTTTTAAACGGCATAAGCTTGATTATAAAAACTTCACAGTTTTTAAGCGTGACAATTCAGAGTTAAGCATAAAGTGGAAGTAATGTACTTAGTAGTAATTATAAGCTGAACAAAAAGAGTATAGGGAAGAGAAATTGTTCAGCTATTTATAGTGGTTCGGTCATAACAAGACTTACATTCACTCCTCTCAAAATCTTTTGAGAGAGTTATCTCTACTATGTTCTCTGGTTTACAAGATGCCAGCACCTTTTACAGCATAATCGCCTATGCTTGGTCTTGCAGGCTAACCAAAAACCCTTGCTTGGTTTTTCAGGCTAACCAAGAACCCTTACAATAAAATATGATGATGAAGAATTCGAGCTTAAAATGTGCTGCTTAATTTAGCTAATATACCAATAAACTTAGTAGACATAATGATATTCAAATTGAGAGCATTTGTGAACAAAAGTTGAAGAGGAGATGATAGAAACCAGAAAGCAAATGAAGAAACCCTTGTATTCTCTCTTTCTATTTCTTTTCTCTTAGTTTGCTTTGAAGCTCCCCCTTTCTTATATAGCCTCAGAAATATGACTGTTGGAGCTTATTTAAAGCAGCTGCAAGCTACACCTCTCAAGATGCACTTTGTTTCATGAAAGTGGCCTTTATCCAATGGTTAGAAATGGTTGCTATTACTTTGTTCCTTGTTGCGCGTTGGTCTTTGTGAGTGATAACCATAAGCTTTTATGCTTTTGAGGATCTCATGGGCTGATTGCACAAAATCCCAAATCCAGCTTCTGACCATATGCTCAAAAAACAAGTTTTGTTTTGAGTCTGTTGAAATGACAAGCCCATTCTGCACTCTTTTAATATACCAGAAATAGCTTGTCTTGGTTATTAACCAATGGCCCAAAGATGAAGCTCATACATGTGACTATTTTCCTGCACACAAAGGACAGTTCTTTGCACAATGCAGCTCTGCAATGCTGCCAGATTTATGACATACTGCAATGTTGACTTTCCAAGCATGCTTTATGCTGCAAAGGGTCAGAAACTTAAGGACCAAGTTTATCAAGATATGTGCCAACGGAAAAGAGGGAAGACAAAGGAAAAATTGTTTCTTTTTCAATGGGAGGCCAGAAAAATAATTTGCAGCATTAAAACTACTTTTTCAAAAACATTTTCATCATCAAAATCAATAATTAGAAATAGTCTTTGAGAAGAAACTCATCAAGAATCATTTGGGGGGCAATCATGAAGTGACAACCTTAATTAACAAACTTGGACAGGAATTTGTAGTGACTAAGTATTGTTATGCAGAGATAGTTAGGGAACTCAATGCTCACTACGACAACGTTTGGAACCGTAATATTGCAACGTCGAAGCATGTTTATTTTCGTAATCGTTGGTGTGCTAGTTCAACTTTAGTTGGAAATCTGGTACTTACAGGCTCTCTACAATTTCTTGAGAAATGTCGACATAGACATACATAGAAACTCTTTTGTAGAAACGGGTTGGAGTGCCTTGCTTTGAATTGTCATGTTTTGTATGTGAAATCTGCCATTTTGATCTTCTTCTTGTGTTCTATATTATTAATAGTAAGTTTTCAGCTGTATATTTTGTTGTCAAAGAATTCTAGATATACAACTATGATGTCCTTTTTATATATCGCATTGTCCATTTTAAAATGTCCATTTTAAAATTATATATTTAGTATGGACACCAAAACTCTTTATTTAGTGTTCTATACAACCCTTCACATAAATTTTAATTGGGACTTGAACTACGAGGAAAACATATATATGGGGCTACTTAATAATAATTTGTGTGAAAATTTATTTAAATTATAAGAGAAATGAGAATACTAAAATTTAAATCTTAATTATTTAGACTAAGAGAGTCAAATATTATCTTAAGAACTAATTCTGATAAAAAAATTTCATAAAAAAGGTTAGTAGAAAAAAAGAGAGTAAATACTTATTTTGGTCCCTCACAATTTAAACTCTTATCAATTTGGTCCCTCACACTTTAAATTTATCAATTTGGTCCCTTACATTTGAAACCCTAATCAATTTTGTTCGTCACATTTTAAATTTATCAATTTAGTCCTTCACATTTTAAATTTTTTGTCAATTTCGTTATTTAAATTTATCAATATTTTTGAAGTGTGAGGGATTAAATTGATAAGTTTTATAAGTTTAAGGAACTAAATTGATTAGGATTTTAAGTGTGAGGGACCAAATTGATAAACTTAAAATTGTGAGAGACTAAATTAATAAGAGTTTTAAGTGTGAAGGACTAAAATAGGTATTTACTCAAAAAAAAATTGTGCATATAGGTAAAGTTGGAAAAACGATTTGATTAAATATCTAGTACATATTTACAAAGAAATTCTAGAGTATCCTCCTAAATACAAAATTTTCTTCAATAATTCATCAAAAGAAAAGATTATCAAAATCATGTGTTTGTGTCTTCTTTAGACATTTCTCATTGATGAAAATGAGTCTATAGGTTATGCTATAGATTCCTTTTCGGCTTCAAAACATTCGAATCTTGGTGATTCTTGCATTACATTCAACCTTAGAGCCATGCCTTGTACTACCTGGAATCGTTCACGTTCTCTCACACCTAAATCGTGAGGAAATGAGTCATATACAAGAGGTTAGGAATTTAAACTTCTTGTCGTCATGCAAACCAAAAGAAATAGAAAGAGATGACTAAACTTAAAGTTGATAACTGTTGCCACCTCCTTATTGATTATTGACTTGACTAGAACCCTAACGACATTTGGAGGTCCATCAATGGATTGGCTAAAAACCTGTCGAAAAATTTATTTGGTAAAAACCTGTCGAAGTGTGCACAAAAAGAATACAAAACTATTCCAAGATTTGAGTTATTAATGATGACCATCCAATATATGCGTCTGATTTTACACTAAAAAATTGTAAAATATCTCTTAGATTATATGATTATATATTCCATTAATATATTAAATTATTTTATTTATATTTCAAAAGGTGATAATTCAAACGCTATGTTTGGTTAATTATATTTTTCTATTCTTTTCTTGCTTTCTCATCAGTCATCAACAAAATTTCCAATCAAGACAAGCCAAATGACATAAGGAAGAGGTTGTTTTAATGCATTCCTTTCTCTTCCAACCACTTTGCTCAAACGCTTTAATTACAAACTTGAAATTAGAGGGAGTGAAAATAAAAGGAAGTGAAAAAAAAGTAGTAAAAGATAGAGTAGAATTTGAGAGGTAAACTATCAAAGGATTTTTTTTTTAAAAAAAAAAAATACAAGAAACAAATTTAAGCTTGCATGAAATGGCCATTTTATTGTAACTTGTGAGAAAGAGAGGAGTTATAGCTAAATTTGAGTGTTGCTTTCTATTCATATTATCATCTTTTCTACGGTAAGTTGTGCAAAGTGAACATCAATGATCAATCACTTTCACATTAAAGTAATCTCCATCACATGCATACTTATTAAGGATAATGACTAATTCCTAATGTGAGCCAAAGTCTAATTAAAATTTAATTAAGTCTTGAATACTCAACGAGATCAGAATATATTTTAAGATTTTATGTTTATAAAAAATATTTACAAATTTATTATAATTCATATTTTTATAAAGTATGATTCTAATCTTTATCAACTTGAACAACTTTCATTAGCTAGTACTCATATACCTTGTTATTCTCCATAAAATTCGAATATTGGATACATAATGTAATAATAGTTATAGGGTTCATTGTATATACAACTCTTTAATAGTATAACCCCTGGTTGAATGGGACGTAGATTATCCAACCTCACAGTCTTCACGCCCAGGATTATGTTGTGACTCTCATCTTTTCCTTTCTACACTCTCTGAGGAAATGCATTTATTCTCTGATGAGAACCGTAAGGTTTTATATTAATTATCTATTCAATGCCTTGTCAACGTTTAGTTATTTCATTGGTCACCTTCTCATGGACAGATAGGTTTTTGTATCTGTAAAAATATTTAAGATTTTAAAGAAAATGACCCAGGCTGTCCCGAGTCATTGCATGGTAAAAAGCAAAAGAAGTACAACAAAAATTAAAAGGAAAGTTAAATATCATTCCTATCCATTACACTTAAATAACTACTTCTATTCACCTTTTATAATTTTTTCTTTTTGAACAGAAGTATATGAGCAACTAGCATTTCCTTTCTTTATACAATCAATGAGTTCCACAATCTCATTTATGGTACTTTAAATATAATCAACAAACTTAAAATTATCTGAGGTGACATTTTACTAGAATAAATAGGAGAAATTGCACTATACTATTGTGTGGTGACAGTTCTCCTCGGTATGTCCAAAAACTTAATTACATATGCTTCTTGCTCCTACTCTTTCCTTATGCATGTATACCTACTTATTCTTTTTATTTGTTGATATATATATATATATATATATATATATATATATATATATATATATATATATATATATATATATATATATATATATACTGGTATTAAGTAGCTACATAATTGGACTGCCATATATCAGTACCGTGATGCCGTATGATGTCCCTATCGATCATGACCAAAGGACAAAAATACAGACAAATTATAGCAATATGGGTGAAGGGTGTTTCTACAATGAAAGTCATAAACTGGATCGAATTCATAAATAAACAAAACATCTGGGAGAAAATGGAGTTTTAGTAATTGCCCTCATTTTTATCTTGTACGACAACGGGGGAAATGACATTGACTTTTAAGTCTTCAGTCATGGTGTTGCACAACAACCACCAACCTAACCCTATCTTGTACGACAATGGGGGAAGTGACATTAACTTTTAAGTCATCAGTCAATATGGTGTTGCACAACAACCACCAATCTAACCTTAGTAGAGTGGAGGGATTGGCAAATGGAGAGAGGAGAGTGTTCTGGATCAGTGTTTTCTTCTCTTCTCAGCTAGTTCAACCGTGGAGGAAGATTTTCAGGTTCAGTCTCCTCATTTTCTTTCACTGGTTATTACACTTGCATGATGGATTATATGCCCTCGGATTTGTGTGTGTTCTGTTCTTTCTTGATAGGTAATGTCAACGCTTTGTCTCTGTGGCATGCATTGGCGTCTAACTATAGTAGTTGATATGATATGGTGCTCTCATATCTCTTTTAAAAAATTTTTAGAAAACAGAAGTATATCCACTGTGTAGTAGTTTATTTCAAAGATTAATTCAACAACCTAATTTTTTATTATTTATTTTTTAAATTGAGCTTGTGGAAATTGTGTTTAGATGGAATGAAGAGAAAAAAGGAAACGAGAATAGAAAGAATTCTTTTGCTTAAGGGAAAGCTGCTCTCTCTCCAGATATGAGTAGAGAGCTATCTCCCATGAGAGAGGGTGATTTCAACGCTCCACATAGTGAACCAAACAAAGTTACTAATAGACTTTCTTCACCTCTCATATTCCAGTCTATATCCTACTAAACATGCTCTAAAGAAACAGACAACTTAGAGCATCTTCCAGCCTACAGCTCTTTCCATACATACATACATATATATATATATATATATATACAGCTCTTTCCATACATACATATATATATATATATATATATATATATATATATATATATATATATATATATATATATATATATGAGCACATATCACTTTATTTCTTTTTATTTTATGCAATTTAAGCAACAATTAACTCTAACAAAGGAATACTTTTGAAAGGTTACCTAGCTTAATACAAGCCCCAAAAATAGGCTCTAGTATTCTTATATTCTAGGATTAAAAATTATTTTTTCTCTAAAAATTTGAATAAATATTAAAAAGTTTACGTTCTTATCTTATTTTTGACAAAAAAATAAAATTCTTAGCTTACAACATACTCTGCATTTTAATATTTATTTATGCTTTGGGGTGGGGTCCATAATTAATTTTTGTTTGGAGGAGTGAAATTATTTCGCCCATGTAACATTTACTTTGACAATGCAATTGAGATACACATTATTGTGTTTGGCTTTTTTACTAGGTTAAGTCTCTACTGAACACATCTTAACTTTGTTTCTTTATTTGATAATCAACACATCATTCAATACATGTTTCTTGATTGAATCTGATTTTTATCTATTATCCAATAGAAAAATAACAAAAAAAGCCCAACAAAAAAGCTAAATCCCATTTTATTATGTTTATTTGCTTACTCAACAATGCAACCAGCATGCAATAATTGCATAAGAATGATGTCACGTGCGTTTTCATTTATTATATTTTTTAACATCTTTAACATTAAGGGTGTAATTAACTTTTTCCATTGCTTAAATGATGGAGGAACCACCTGCTAGTTTTGTGTGGAAAACAAGTTCTTTTCAAAAAAGTATACTGTCCCATATTATACATAGGTGATAGGCCAAAATATCCTCTTGCGTTAAATATTGTTTGTTTTTATATATATGGGAGGGATCACTTATTCCAATATTAAAACTTCTATACTTACCCCCCATAATCACTCTTTTTAGTCAAGCGGGTTCTAATCGCGGTAAATATCCTTATGTGCACTCTCTTTTGCTGGGGAATAGCCAAGCGGACATTGCATCTCAATGGAGTCTGAATCATCTGATACTAGTGATAAAATTGCTGGACCTGAATCTCTATACCATCGCATAATCAACATCCCAGAAAACATTGTTCCTGCCCTGCATCATGAATGTTGTATCTACAAGGTTCCTGTCAATCTTCGACAGGTGAAGGAGAAAGCCTATACTCCCACATTGATCTCAATAGGCCCTCTTCACCATGGCAAAGAAGAATTTGCACGAATGGAGAAACAAAAACAAAGGTACTTCAGTTTCTTCTGGGAACGTCTATCCAACAAACAGGCTTTACTGAAGTACGAAGGCTACCTTAGACAAAATGAACACAAAGTCCGAAGTTGTTATTCGGAGAAATATGATGATAATAAGAAAACAGGATTCCTTGACATGATTCTGTTAGATGCTGTCTTCATAATGGAGCTCTTCCTGAGGAAGTCAGACAAGTCTGAGCAAGTGAATGATTACATTTTCACTCAACCAAGGATCCGCAAGATCATCCAGCGGGACTTGTTGCTGCTTGAGAACCAGCTTCCAATTTTCGTGTTGCAGGAATTATACGAAACTGTTGTTCCTCAAGAAAAGAAAAGGCATGACAAGTTTCATCACCTTGCTCACAAGTACTTCGAATCTTTTGATCCTTTGAAATCTCCAAATGAATCTGCTCCCACGAGCGGTGATACAAAGCAGAAGGGTACAGGCTCCTTTTGCGAGCTTCTCACTAAATACAATGATCCTCAGAAGAATAATGAAAATTGGAAGAACTGGGAGGGCTCAATACATTTCACTGATTTGATTAGGAACTTGCACCTTCCTAAGAAACCGGGGGATCTTGGCCCCTCTCCTAGTGTCCTAAGGAACGCAGTGAAGTTGAACGAGGCTGGGATAAGCTTTGAGAAACTCACAGACCGTCGCTTGCTTGATATAAATTTACAGAAGAAGCGACCCTTTAGCTATTTTTTACGCTTAAGTTGCTTGCCGTACTTTAACTGTTTCAAAGCACGTTTGCAGATCCCACTGTTAAAGGTGAACCACACTACAGAATGTGTTCTCCGGAATCTAATTGCATTCGAGCAATGTCACTACCCAGATTCTCCGTACATTTGCAACTATGTGTCTCTCATTGATTCTCTGATTCACACCACAGACGATGTGGAGTTGCTGGTTGAGACACAGGTTATTGTACATGAACTGGGTAGCCACAAGGAATTGGCAACTCTGGTCAATGGTCTTTGCAAACATGTTGTGACAGATTCAACGTGTTATTCCCAGATTATAGTTGATCTCAATCAACATTACCAGAACTTATGGAATCGAACCATGGCTGCATTGAGATTGGTGTACTTCCGGGATCCTTAGAGGAGCAGTTCCACGGTGGTGGGAATTGCTGTACTAGTATTCACTATAGTCAATTTCTGCCGTATAATCCGTTTAGGCATATAAATCTGCTAATTAGTGTTATGTTAGTTCCTGGTAATCTAATACCAAATCTGACTTTGTTGTAAGAGCTTGAGCAAAATTGATGGTCTATCCATGTCTACGGACATGAATTAAATCCTTTGTTTTAAACGGATAAAATAGAGAGAATAGCTTCAAGAGCTATAATTAGGATTTAAATTTAACGGTGATGAATGTTAAATTAGTTGATTATGCAGGAACCTTCCTTGAAAACCAGCTTCCAGTATTCGTGTTGCAAGGAACTATACGACACCGTTGTACCCAAAGAAAAAAAAGTGTACGGAAATTTTCTTCACCTTGCACACAAGTACTTCCAACCTTTTGATTCTGATCAGAAGCATAATGAAATTAGTTTTTAGGCTCTTCACTTGTGACAGATTCCACGTGTTATTTCCACATTATAACTGATCTGGATCAACATTACCAGAAGATCTGATCGGGATCTTTGCAGGAGCAGTTCCACGGTGGTGGGGATTGCTGTTCTGGCATTCACCATATTCAACTTCTGCCGTATTGTCCGTGTAATCTTTTAGTTGCTCGATTAATATTAGCAAACTGAGTTTACTTGCTAGTGTAATTCTTTCTGATCTTATTATTATGAGACCAACAACTGAATGATTGATGCGTCATTTATAAAGTTGGAGGTGTTTCAGCGGTTCTTATCTTCCATTTTGAAGTCTATCATGAATGTGTTTTAAGTGGATGATTGATATCTACATGACTAAATTCCTCATTGATGGAAAATTATATCTTTGCACACTGACTATATACTACGTTTATACTAAATATATCTTAAGCTGACTATAAAAAGACATTACTAAAAGAGACATACTTCGTGCATTATACTTATATATATATATATATATATATATATATATATATATATATGTATGTATATCTTTTTTTTCTAAGATGTCATGAAGAACCCAATGTTAATCGAATTTAGTCTAATTTTAAAATGGCTGGCCCAATTTTGACAAAGCAAAATGTTCCCCTGGTTGTTTGCCTTCCTATATGTTCTCCTTTAAACATCTAATTCGCTCTTCTGACGAGTCTTCTCCTGTATTCCTCAATCAACTTTTCCCTCCATGTCATTTCCCTTTCATCATATTTCCCTAGCTTTCGAATTTCACATGGATCATGCCAGAATTTCCCAGGCCACACTTTTTCTTTTCCGAGTTCTCTTTTTCTCTTTAGATGACTTAAAGTTAACTAAATTAAAGATTCCTTTGTGCCAATTTGAAGGAATTAAAATCTTCTAATGCAGACATCATTTAAAATATTCTAATTTGATTAATTTGAGTGAGTTCGATTTCTACTTTTGCATATTAAAGTAGAAAAAATACTTTTCTTTTAAAATATATAGTTCTTGACACATGCATGTATAAGAATCTAGTGATGATTGTTTGTATATATTTCAGTGTACGCGTACTGTAATTAGTTGTAAAAATATAAAATTATAAATAAAAAATAAGAGATAAAATATAAGAGAAATGTAAAAAATAAAAAAATAAAAAACGAGTATATAAATAATATAACTTAATCGATATAAAATGTCTAAAGGTTAGAAAAACTAAATTTTTAGTATTGAGTGATGTTATGTGTTCATTTAAAAATATACACTATATACACACTATATATATATATATATATATTTTTTTTTTTTTTTTTATATTTCTATTATTTTTTTTATCTTTTGACTTTTTTTTTATATATATATAATTTTACTTCTACGTTGTAGCATAAAAGTGTAGAAAAGGAATATATATTTCTAAGTGTATAGAGCAATTTCCTTTTAGTCTAAATAGTTTTTTTCACCTGATTACTCGTAACACTTGCCTCTCTGTCTCTTCTTTTTACTGTAGTCTCACTGATTAAATCAAAGATTCTCATTTGACAGTTTGATACTTACCTTACTCCGGTCACATTCCTTTTGTTAATTGTCTCATTTCAAGGTACTTCATCATGATACACGCACATACATGTAAGCACATGTATATATATAGTTAATTGAGAGATGCACGAAAACAAGGGAGCAGACACAGGGAGATAGAAAGGAGGAGGAGAGGGCGGTTCAGAAGCAAAGAAGCAGAAAAAGATTTTCAGGTTCAAACCTTTTTCCACAGCACTTATTCTCCGTTTTCTATATTCATTTTATATATTCAAGTCTAATGATGCGAGAGTTGATAGTTAAGGATTGAGATGAAAATAAGTTAAATTACCTTATTAAGTTATATTATATTAGTTCAATTTATTAATAGTTTAATAATTTAGACTTATACGTGAACTAACAATTTTGGCCTCATTCTTAGAAAAGTTAATATTAAACTTGTATATGTTTGATTCATTAGTTTGTAAATTGACTTACTATATAAATATTAATTATGTGATATATGTATTATATCATTAGGTATAGATTATATAATATCCATATATCATTAATTAATTGATCATATTAGTTATAATTGATAATTTGCAGAGTCGTATCTCGTTAGATTTTTCACTAACAAAATGAGATCACAGCAGAACTAGTAACTAATTAATCAGTAACCAAACTCCAATATATATAGAATTAGTAATTAGAATTACTTACACAGCTTTGAAATGATTATCCAAATTGCACCTTATCTATGTTTCTGATTACTAAACTGATAGGGAAAAAGAGTCTGCAATGGCACCATTACCTGCTTCAGCTGAACAAAGAGTTGACATGCCTCGTGAAGAGTTTGAGCCTGCAATGTGGCGGTCCGAGTGTTGCATCTACGAGGTTCCGGAGATTCTCCGAAAGGGAAAACCAGAAGCCTATACTCCACAACTCGTCTCCATCGGCCCTCTTCACCACAATGATGAAAAACTGAAGCCAATGGAGAAACAGAAAAAACAATATTATCATTATTTCCAGGCTCGTCTACAAGACAGCCACCAGAAGGAAGCATTAACAAATTTCGAAACCTTCATTGAAAAAAAAGAAGTTGACATACGCGGATGTTATTCAAAGAAATGTGATTTATCCAAACAAGAGTTCGTGGAGATGATGCTGCTGGATTCTGTTTTCATCATGGAGCTCTTTCTCAGGGAATCAAAACAAGAAGAAGATCTTTTATTCCGCAAGCTCTGGATAAAAAATCTTATAAAGCTAGACCTGTCACTGCTAGAAAACCAGATTCCAATGTTTGTTCTTGTAAAATTATATAATAAAGTTTTCCCTGATGGATCAAACGATGGCTTTCTTAAGCTTGCCTGCGACTACTTTACAGATCTCTTTAAAACGTTTCAGGGAGGTCATAGAACTGAAGACAGCAATCTCGACACATTCCACAGATCGAAACATTTTACTGATATGATCAGATATTCCACGTTTCCGAGTCATGAGGTATTAAAGAAATGGCAACAATCGGAAACACCCAATAGCGTTGAACTGAAGATTGGTGTAACAGCGCTGGATGCGGCTGGGATCACCTTTGAGAAGATTGAAAAGCAACCTTTACTTGCAATTGAATTCAAGAAGAGCTATTTCAAATCTCGTTTGCGAATCCCACAACTGATAGTGGATGATGGAACAGAAATCCTGCTTTGGAACCTCCTTGCCTTAGAGCAGTGTCACTATCCCTGGAAAGCTTACATTTGCAGTTATCTTGATCTTTTGGACAGTCTTATTGACAGCAAAGGAGACGTGGATTTTCTGATTGAAAACGCACAAGTTATTGTCAATAACGTGGGAAGAAACAAGCAAGTGGCAATTATGATAAATAGTCTTTGCAAAGAGGTCCGTGTAGGTTGGTCTTGTTATTCAGATATTATACAGAAGCTCAATGAACATTATAACAAAGGATGGAACCGAAATATGGCTAAGTTGAAGTCGGTGTACTTCTGTGATCTTTGGAGAGGCAGTTCTACAGTGGTGGGAGTTGCTGTCTTCTTGTTCTCTGTCTTTAATACTGCCCATACTTTCTTTAAAGGTTTTGCTGAGAAATCTATCTGATTCTTTGTTGTTGATGCAAGTTTGGTTGGGCAGCTTTGATTGAACCACAATAATTTCTGGAAGAGTGCATTTGTGGTTGAGTTAGCTAGAGAGACAGATATCAATAAATTAGTTTTGATTACCAGCGTGTGTATTGCCACCTATAATAAGCATAATGGAATTTGAGTTCATCATTTGTTATGTTATGGCTTCGGGGCATGTTATGTCTTCAATATTTTGGGTTGCACTTAGGGATGGATCCAGAAGCACATTAAGGGGATCGGGAAAAACACTCAATAGCCACTTGTTTGAACATTTCATACTCTTGATGTGTTTAGCCTTAAGAAGAAAATTGTTATCTTTTTTATATATTGGAATAATCTCATTACTTTATAAATTATAGTTATACAACTTTATTCGCTTGGCAAACTTAAACTATATTGGAAGTAACTATTTTTTTAGTATAAAAGGAATTAACCTAGGAGAAAAAAAAACATATGTTAATTATAGACTCACTTTAGTTTAGGTTTTATTATAATTAGTTAATGAGATAAGTGTATTTGTTAGGCATGTAATAATGAGAGTATATATTTGTATTACATGCATCTTTATCAAAGAAAGTATTTGATATTGACAAGTACTAATAAACTCCATGTACATCACTTAAACAAATTTATTTTCATTTTTACTCCAATACCTTTATAATAAAGACCTAAAAATAGCATAACCACTAAAAAAATATACTAAACTTTAATCTCAACTCTCCGTGACATTGCCAACAACCATATAGTTATCATAAACACAGAAAAGCTTTCTAACGACATAAAACAATAGCGAAAATTCTACCCAACATAATAAACAAAAAATTTCATCATACTCATTTAAAGTCATTTGCCACTCAATATCTAATTCTTTTGTTAATGTAAAAACATTGTTAATAAGTAATTTCCAATCTTTGAATCTTAAAACATGCCCTGATGTTGATGTATCTCTGAGACTCAACTCGTTTAAAACATTTCTTTACAACTTATCGAGTCCTGTGACACTACTTTTAAACTACAATGCTCTGTGGCTTTTTGTTTTCTTAGCAATGCGTGAAAGAATGTTCTTTTCTTGTCTCAACAACTCTTATGCACGTTTGCTTATACTGTTACTAACTAATATACCGATTTCAAACTTCTCATCTCTATCATGTTGTAACAAGCCACAGAGCATTTTAATCACAATGCTCGATGCTATTAACAATTTGCCGAGGCCTTAGATGAGTTGGAGATTAGTTTTGGAAAAAATGTTTTTTGAGATGTGCAAGTATAAATAAAAGCTAAAATTAAGCAATTTTATTGATTTTTGAAGGTTTTTAATGAATAGTGACACTTTTATTTTATAAAAAAAAACATCTTCCATCATCTACGTGCTTATGAAAATTACAGGTAATTCAACCTTCTACTTTTTTCTTTCTAAAATTATACATCACCGTTTGTTTTTCAGTAATTCAGAAAAAAGAAAAGGCCAAACTTTTAGCATAGCTTGTTCTTTTCATCTGAATACTCATTACACCTGCCCGCCTTTGTCCCTTTATTTTACTTAAGTCTCACTAAATTAAAGATTCTCATTTGAAAGTTTTATACTTATCGTGCTCCCGTTACATTCCTTTAGTTAACTCTATAATAACATCATCATCACACTCACACACATATTTATATGTGTATATATGCTAAGTTAAGAGAAGCACACACAAATAAGGGAGGCAGGGACTGGGAAACAGAAAGGAGATTTTCAGGTTCATGCTTATTCCGCAACATATATTCTCTGTTTTCTATTTTATTTGATATAGTTAAATCTGAAAATATGATGGTTGATAATTGTGGATGACATTATCTCTTGTATCAAATGAAATATAAGTTGTTAGCTTATTTTGTTGAGTTATATTTAATTTTTAACCAAAATTTTACTTCTTTCTCATACGAGATTCCCTAATTGAAATCAAGCCAAGGATTTCCCTTCCCCATTCATATAACATCAGGTAGTTATTAATTAGGTATCATATATTTAAGTTATAGTTGATGCTTCAAGAATAAATCTTCATTTATCTTCTTTTATAAATTCTATAGAACATAAATTTCATTATTGAATTCAAAAATCTTATAATGATAAATTGTACTGAAAATATTTTATATAATTTTGGAATTGATCAATACTTTTATCATATGATCTTATTTTTGAATTGATTAATACTCCTGTATATCTATCATTAGATTTTCATTAACAAAATGAGAAAATAGCAGCATGATTATCCAAATTACACCTTATCAATGTGTCTGATTACTGAAATGATAGGGAAAAAGAGTCTGCCATGGCATCAGCTGCTGCTTCAGCTGAACACAAAATTGACATTCGTATTGAAGAGTTGCAGCTGTGGTGGCCTGAGTGTTGCATCTACGATGTTCCGGAGATTCTCCGAAAGGAGAAACCAGAAGCCTATACTCCACAACTCATCTCCATTGGCCCTCTTCACCACAATGAAGAAAAAATGAAGCCAATGGAGAAACAGAAAAAACTATACCATCATTATTTCCAGACTCGTCTACAAGACAGCCACCAGAAGGAGGCATTAAAAAAGTTCAAAACCTTCCTTGAAAGTGAAGAAAATCACATACGCAGATGTTATTCAAACAAATGTGAAGATTTTTCCAAACAAGAGTTCGTGCAAATGATACTATTGGATTCTGTCTTCATCATGGAGCTCTTTCTCAGGAATTTCACCTGGAAACAAATCCAAAGCAAAGAAGATCATTCAAATCAAACTGAACAGGAAAAAGATCTTCTGGACCAGTTTGAAAAAGATCTTTTATTCTCCAAGCTTTGGATATCCGGAGTTATACTGCGAGACCTGTTATTGCTTGAAAACCAGCTTCCAATATTTGTCCTCATAGAATTATACAACAATGTTGTCCCTGACCTTGTTAAACAAGGTGAGAGCTTTCACAAGCTTGCCTGCTACTACTTTGCTATTCTTGTTCCTTCATTAAACAGAGATCTTCATGAATATGAAATATACGAAAGATCGGAACATTTCTCTGATTTGATCAGATATTCCTGGTTTCCTAGTGATCCGGAACATTTGAAACCAGACAAACCTGACATTGCTCAACTAAAGACTGCAAGAAAGCTGGCTGAGGCTGGAATCACCTTTGAGAAGATTCAAAATGGACCTTTACTTGCAGTAGACTTCCAGAAGAAAAAATTTCTTAACAAGCTTCCTTGTTTAAGTACAATACCACGGATAAACGTTTTCAAATCTCGTTTGAGAATCCCACAACTGATAGTGGATGAAGGAACAGAAATCCTGCTTAGGAACCTCATTGCTTTGGAGCAGTGTCACTATCCCAAGAAAGCTTACATTTGCAACTATGTTGCTTTTATGGACTGTCTTATTGACACTAAAGAAGATGTGGATTTTTTTATTGAAAAACAAATTATTGTGAAGAATCTGGGAAGCAGCAAGGAAGTGGCGACTCTGCTAAATAGTCTCTGCAAAGAGGTCCATTTAAGTTTGTCTTGTTATGCAGGAATTATTAGAGACCTAAACAGACACTATAATAATGGATGGAACCATAGTATGGCTACGTTGAAGTCAGTGTACTTCTGTGACCTTTGGAGGAGCAGTGCAACAGTGGTGGGAATTGCCGTCTTCTTCTTCTCTGTCTTCAATACCGTCCGTACTTTCCTTAAAGGTTTCTAGAGATTTGTTTAATTGTTTTCTTTGTAACTGAATTGAGTTTGGATGGTCAGCTTTTATTTTCTTTGATTGATTTCTGAAAGAGTGCAATTGTGATTGAGTAAGAGAGAGATAAATAAATTAGTTTATCTAGAGTTTGTATTGTGACCTATAATTAATACGCATATGGGAATTTGAGTTAATTTGGTTTGTTATGTTATGGCACAATATTTTGGCTTAAACTCGATTGACATTGCCAGCAACCAAATAATCATCACAAAAAATATGTGGATTATGCTCTCTCTCTATATATATGGCATTTTATGTAGCAATGAAAAAAAAAAAAGATAATATTTTTTATTTCACACTATATTTCATTGTTTATTATAAAAATTTAATTGGTCAATTAATTTAAATATTAAATCAAGTAATCAAACATAATTTGTTTTGTAACCTATTTCACGACATATGCAATTAATGTATAATCTTTTTTTAAAAAAAGAAAAAATAAATTTTATGTTAAATTTAAACCGTTAATTAGCAGAGGATTTCTGATATAAGTAAATGCTGGTATAATTACTTTTACCTGCTTTTGATGTAACCAAAATTTTTTAATTTTTTTTTCAGCAAATATTTCTTGGTTGTAAACAATTGCAATTAAAATTACATACATTCTAGTTAGTATTCTTCTCTTCACAATAGTTATACCTTAAAAAAAAAATATAAAAATTAATTAATTATTTGAATAACCAAATAAATGCAATCAGTAGAGTTAGTGAGATAAGTTGAGTTGTTAGTTTATTTTGTTGAGTTGTATTTTTGGTGATTATTTGATTTTTTGTGTTTTCGATGGATTAATTTTTAGCTATTGACTGCTCCAAAAATATTCTTTAATGCAAACCAAAAAGAAAAAAGGTATAAGTAGAATTAACAAAAAATAATTTATTTAATCTCTTGAAGGAATTTTTTTATGAAGTGATTGACTTTTACTTTTGGGTTTTTTCAATGCATCCAAATGGTCAACATGCTTATATGAAAATAACAGGCATTTTAGCTTCTTTAGTTTCTACTTTTTTTTGTGTACAGAAAAGAGAAAAAACAAAGACTAATTCCTACGTAGCCATGCAGAAGCATTATCAGATAACAATTCTAAAGAAATCCATCTCCGGGCAAAACTTTTAGTATAGCGTGTTCTTTTCATCTGAGTATTCATAACACCTGCTGCCTCTCTTTGTACTTTATGTTTTCTTAAGTCTCACTAAATTAAAAATTCTCATTTGACAGTTTGTTACTTACGTACTCAGGTTACATTCCTTTAGTTACTATGTCATTTCAATTTCTACATATATATATATATATATATATATATATATATATATATATATATATATATATATATATACATATGCTTGTTAAGTTAAGAGATGCACAAAAACATGGGAGGCAGCGGCAGAGAAATGGAGAGGAGGAGGAGAGGGCGCTTCAAAAGCAAAGCAGTGGAAAGAGATTTTCAGGTTCATTTTTTCTCCACAACACATATTCTCTATTATTTTCTAGATTTATTCTATATAGTTGTTATTTTATAAATTAAAATAATCACCTAAAACTTAAGTTTTGATAAATTACGAGAATTTATGAGACTATATATAGATAAGCCTTTTTCTTTTTTTAACAGGACTATATATCTTTTGATTGGGACTATATATGAAGATATATAAAACCATACCAAACATATGAAGATGTAATTTTTATAGTTTATTATCTCAAATGGACTTAAAAACAATTAACTTGCACATATATTGTTTACAAATGGACTGTTTTTATGTCGCATAACATACTACATTTTTACTAAACATATTGAAAAAATCTCAAATATATTAATTGTATCACAAATTTTAATATCACCGGCTACGATGTTTCTTAAAGGGTAAAATAATGGAGTGGCTAAAAGGGCAGATAGTCTCTAGCCAATTGAATTGAGCTTAGATTTTCAAGTCGGAGCAAGGCATATATTTTATTGCCAAGCTTGTAGGCAGCCTAGTTTATATTTAAATTTATATTTATTTGCAATAATTGTTTAAGCCGTTTACAGTGCTTATTTTTTTTTCTTTAGCCCATAGCTATAATCATTAATGTTCATTACTTCTTTATATGTTTTGTTTTATTTTTGTTTATATGATAGGATATACATGTTTTGTTTTTAATGGTACTTATATTCACGTTTGATGGTAGTAACGTGAATTAAATATATAAAAAAAGGTATAGTATGCGAATAATTAATAACGGGGCCATGCAAGTGAAGAAAGGAAATTCATAAAGTGATTTAACGTAGGACAAACTAATGAGAATTACAAACTGGGGATGGAATATGTTTAGTTATAGTAGAGTTTTTTTATTTTTTATTTTTGTAATTATTGTAGTATTAAGTTATTATTATTGTTATTTAAGTTAGTTACGTGGATATTAATTTATTACTTTTTTTTTTTTCTTTTTTAGGTTAAAATATTTTTAGATGACAATAATATGAAAAACTTATGTGGATATTCTTTTTTCTGTCTGCATATTACTTATCGAAAGAAATGAAAAACAAATAAGTTCACTTATACTTTATGAAAGTTATTGCATATGTTTATTTGCTATATTTTAATTTGCGTAGATATAAAGTAGCCCATCGTTAAAATAATCTCACATATAACAATAATTATTATATATAAAATATGTGATTAATATGTAACTATACAGATAACTATTAAAAAATAGAATCTACAAGTTGAAACCAAGTTGTAAGAAAAGAGAGGTTAAACTCTAAATTAAAATGGGTTAAGCCATTACGTTGATTACTCTGTAGGAGTTATTTTAATTTAATTAAAAATTTAAGATTTAAATTTTGAGAATATTTTTTATTTTTATAGTCTTAATTAACTTAAATTAAATTAGTTAATATTTACTGTGAGTTTATATCAACCCTCTTCACTTTTCTATTTTGAGTGCACGCCACTAATATACACCTATTTTTACATCCTATAAATTGTTAAGATAAAATGATAAAAGAAATGTAAAAGCACGAAAGATATATAAAAATGAAAAGAAAAACTATTTTCACCCCCTTACACTATTGTCAACATAAAAAAAAAAGATTCTTATGTTTTAAATTATAAAAAATAAATTTTTATATTTCAAATTAAGAACAAAAGTAGACTTACAGTATAAACAAAAAATATTTTAATAAAGTCTACATTTGTTCTTAGCTTTATATGTAAGAATTAATTGTCTAATTAAAATGTAAAAAACTTTTTTAAAATTGAGAATAGTATGAGAAACAAAGAAGAGTTTTCTCTAAAATGAATATGCACTTTGGAACGTACGTCTACAATTACTCTTTTGAGTTCTCTTTCTGTCTTTATCATTGTTTTTATTTTTGTTTGGTACTCTTTCTCCAATTTTTGGGGGGAGGGGGTATGCGACAGTTCTCTCTTTTCTCTTTAGATGACTAAAGTTTAACTAAAGTAAAGATTGCTCCAATTAAAAAATAAAAAAAGATCTAAAGTAAAGTAAAGATTCTTACGTGACAACTTGAAAAGGATTAAGATAGATTCTCTAAAACACACATGTTTAAACATTGCTTGTTTAGTTTGATTTGAGTAAGTTCGATTGCTATATCATGGAGAATATTTTACATATTGAATAGAAATACTACCCTTTCTTCATATATATATATATATATATATAGGAATATAATGCTAACTTTCATGATTCCATTTGCCATTTTATTAAAAGCAATTCGAATCTACCAAAAAGAAAAAAAGAAAAAAAAGTAACTTGAAGCATTATATGTGTGTGTGTATATATTATTACAAGACGGCAAAAAAGGTTCAAACGCTTGATTTGTTAAACAACACTTAATTTTAATTTCTATAGTAACTATATAATAATCCAAATAGTTTCTATTAACATTACCAACTTCTTTGCCTTAAGAAAACTTGTAGCTTTTTTACGTGTGTTTGTTTTCTCCAGAAGCCAAGTACAGCCTATTTTCTTTTATGTTCTCTTTAAGTCTCGGTAAATTAAATGTTCTAATTAAAAAAAAAAAAAACTCAGAAAATTAAATATTATTCTAATTACACAATTTGATACTTTGCGTGCCCCTGTTACATTGCTTTAGTTCACTTTATTATTTTAAATACTGCAACATCACACATATATATGCTAGTTAAGAGATCGATGTACACACAAACAAGGGAGGCAGAGACAGAGAAATAGAAAGGAGGAGGGATAGAGTGGCTCAGAAGCAAACCAGTGCTGGTAAAAAGATTTTCAGGTTCATGCTTTCTAAATTTATTTTTTAGTTATTTTAATTATGTTACAGTTGATAATCGGGGATGACATTTGTTATTGTATTAATATTAATAGTTTGTAATTCATAGTTGAAAATCGTACAATCTCTTATTAGAATTTCATGGAATCACATATTTTATACCACACCTTGTTTTCAGTAGGTAAAATGACAGAAGTAAACCAGCAGGGCAAAATAAAAAATTCTGGTTCATGCTTATTTACACGCATGTTCTTAGTCTTCTAATTTTTATTTTTTTTTAAGATATAAAATTGAGTTTAATGATGTATACTTGATAATTGTGGATAACATTGGATATGTTATTAATTAGTTTATGATTTCACTAATGATGAGAGAGCCACTTTTCTCAATTAAAATATAATCCATCCTTGACACGTCTGAATGCTAAACTAAACTGATGAATTAATGATAGGAAAAAAGAGTCTGCAATGGCTTCAGCTGAACACAGAATTGACATTCCCATTGAAGAGTTGGAGCTATGGTGGCCCGAGTGTTGTATCTACGACGTTCCCGAGATTCTCCGAAAGGTGAAACCAGAAGCCTACACTCCACAACTCATCTCCATTGGCCCTCTTCACCACAACGACGAAAAACTGCAGCCAATGGAGAAACAGAAAAAACTATACTATCATTATTTCCAGATTCGTCTACTCGACAGCCACCGGAATGAGGCATTAACAAAGTTCAAAAGATTCATTGAAAGTAGAGAAAATGACATCCTCAGATGTTATTCAAAGAAATGTGACTTTTCCAAACAAGAGTTCGTGGAAATGATACTACTGGATTCTGTCTTCATCATGGAGCTCTTTCTCCGGAAACATATCCAACCCAGAGAAGATCGTTTGAACCAACCCAAACAGGAAAAAGATCTTTTATTCTCGAAGCTTGGATCTCGGGAGGTATACTGCAAGACCTCTTATGGCTTGAAAACCAGCTTCCAATGTTTGTCCTCGTAGAATTATACAATACAGTTGTCCTTGATCCTGATAAACCATCTTGTCAGAGCTTTCACATGCTTGCCTGCCACTACTTTGAAGATCGGATTTATTTATTGCAGAAAGTTCATGCATCAGAAGATAAACTCCATATATACAAAAAATCGCAAAATTTTGTTGATTTGATGAGATATTGCTGGCTTCCTAATGATCCGAAATCTTATTTCCAACAAGGCGAAAGCTGCAGTAAAGATGTAAAGACTGCAAGAAAGCTGGATGAGGCAGGAATCACCTTTGAGAAGAGTAAACATCAACATTTACTTGGAGTAAAATTCGAGAAGAAGAATTTCCTTTATAAGTTTCCATGTTTGAGTACAATACCAAGGACAAATATTTTTAAATCTCGTTTGCTAATCCCACAACTGATGGTGGATGATGGAACAGAAATCCTGCTTAGGAACCTAATTGCCTTAGAGCAGTGTCACTATCCCACTAGTGAAGCTTACATTTGCCATTTTCTTTATCTTATGGACTGTCTTATTGACACCAAAAAAGATGTGGAATTTCTTATTGAAAGGGAAGTTATTGTCAAGAATGTGGGAAGCAGCAAGGAAGTGGCGACTATGTTAAATGGTATGTGCAAAAACGTCCATATAGGTTCATCTTGTTATACAGAAATTATGAAAAGGCTCAATAAACACTATGACCTAGGATGGAACCATACCATGGCTAAGTTGAAATCGGTGTACTTCTCTGACCTTTGGAGAGGCAGCGCAACAGTGGTGGGAATTGCTATCATCTTATTTTCTCTCATTGATATTGTACAAACTTTGATGAAAATTAAGAAGTGAGTTAGCTTTGATTTTCTTTGAGCTGGATTGATTTCTGGAAGAGTATTGTTGTTGTTGTGGTTGAGTAACAGAGATTAATAAATTAGTTTTACCGGCTTGTGTATTTTTACCTATAATAAGCATGTTGGAATTTGAGTTCATTTGTTTTGTTATGTTATGGCTTCAATATTTTGGCTTGAAGACTGTGACATCACCAACAACCAAAGTCGTCACGAACACAGAAAAGGCCATCATTGTCTGCGTCTGCATCCATCATCTTCCTAATCTTGAATATATGGACTATGCTCTATGGCTTTTTCTACAGCAATGGGCTTACGAGAGAAAACTGGAATAACATCTTAACCTTGTCCTATTTTTTTTTTTGTACTATATAAGCTTTTGTTTATTAATTTAATTATAAAATCAAGTAATATCCATAGAAATTTAGGTTTTATGACTTTTAGTAATGCACTTATAACCGTCATTGTCTTTTTAATTTGTGGTCACTTATTTTACGACCTTACACAATTAATGTATACTCTTTTTTTTTTTTTTTTTTTTTAAGAAAAAAAACTATTTTATGTTAAAAGGCAAACCATAAATTAGCTTAAAGTTTCTAAAAATTGATTTATTCAACTTTTCTATAAGTAGTTTTACACCTAAATTAATTAAACTATGAATTCAAAAAAGTTTTTTTTAAAAAAATAAAAATAAAAATTGGACTATCCACAATGTCAAAAGAAGTAGCATGCTTGGATGTACAGGAGTAGCTTGTCATATAACAAATTCCAATAAAACAAAATGATTTTGATCCAATAACAATAGAATGATTTGTCCATTAAAATCATGTTTTGGTAGATTGACAAAAAAAAAAAAAAAATTGTAGAGCTTAAAGTTTTACTGCGAGTGGTTATGTTTTAGTTCATTCTAAAGTTCTTGGGCCGTTTTCTGGTTTTACACACTATTGTTTTACATCAGTAGTCCAGTTCTTTAGAGCCGTTACCCAGAGGAAGCCTCGTATACTAATTCCTCTGTATCTAAGAGGAGGTGATTTTCATAGTATCATAAGGTTTTGAAGACAGTAGTGTCCAGTGAGAGAACAACTAAATGTTAACAAAGAGAAATCTCTCCTAGCAGTGTTCATTCGAAATGGTGATTTTATATCTGGAGTGTCCATAATTGGTGTTTCACCATCCAGTTCAAAATTTCTAGTAGTTCAAATTCTTGATAACGAAGGTCTTTCTCACCTTAAAATTTGGACTTTATATCAACTGGAGAAGGTGTATCATATCCCACAATCAGTGCATGGTTCTTTGCGTCCAAACAGAGAGCTAGCTTACGGTTTAAATCTCTTGACATTGAACAATTACTTACAAAGTGTCTTCAAATATTCAGAGGCTGCGTTCAAATATTCAAATATACTAAGTTTATTCTGCTTCTTACGTTTTGCTCTTGTTGAAGATCATACAAATTGCAAATTCAGTGTCAATATAGTTCAGCTCCCTTTACTGTTGCTACGTATTGGTCTAGCTGCTACAAACAATTTCTTTTACATCCAGGTGTGTCTTATATGCTACATTCAAGCTGCACTACATGCCCATTGTAGTCCAGCTCGAGGGAGTGTTCGAGTTATAAATTGGTAATGTGTTGCTGAATATATATATGGCCTGCCTGTTATAAAGTGCCGTTGTTGATTTGTAAGTTTGGTAAAGGTTTTAGTGTACAGAATTTATTGTGATTTTGCTTAATTTTTTTAGTTTATTTATCAATTAAGTCACACTTATTTTGATGTAGTCTATATACTACTCTCTTGTTATTCGAATAACATAGTGACAATCATACAAAATATTTTTCTTAAAATACTTGAAGAATATTTTTGTTCTATCATTACATATCATCTAATGAGAAAATCGAATAAACATAGAAGAAAATAGTGTTTCACCTATATTTCATGGGGGTGATGCATGTTTTCTATACTCTGATTTATTTTGAGTGGACTTAAGTGTAAATTACTCCATCATCCAAACTATCTCATATAATTATATAATATAAATTATGTGGTTAACATGTAACCATATACATATATATCCAATGCATTTTAGAATTTTATCAGTTTACATTTCCAAAATAAATTTTCTAGAACACACACACACACATATATATATATATATATACATACATATATATTAATAAAAAAAGATATACAAAAAGAAATCCTCTCTAATTTTTGATGGGGCTCAACCTAATTTTAAAATGGTTTGGCTATTTTTTACCCCCCACAAAAAATAGTAATAATAAAATAAAAAACTCCCCTTCCCTGCCCTAATCCCTTCTCATGTATTCCTAACGACCCTAATCCACTTTTCCAGTCCCTGCACGTACTTCTGCTTTCAGCATGTTTCTTCAGCTTTTTCTTTTCTGAGTTCTCTTTTCGCTTTAGATGACTCAAGTTTAACTAAATATAAGATTCCTTCTGATAAAAAAACAAAAACAAAAAAAATCAAAGATTCCTATGTGAAAATTTGAAGCAACTAAAATATTCTAATCCACGCGTGTTTACGAATTACTCGTTTAATTTGATTTGAGTTCGTTGAATTTCTATATCATGGAAAATATTTTACATATTAGGTAGAAATAATCCTTTTCAATATAAATAGTCACATTTATATAGGAACCTATGCTGATTTTTTATATTTGCATGTATTCTTATCAATTATTATTAGAGCACACTGTATTAGCTTTGTGTGTGTGTGTATATATATATATATATAATATGCACATGACTCCTTAAATTTTAATTATTAAAAATTTAACAAAAATAAAGTCTTCAGTAAATCATTTTGTTGTTTTCACTCCCTCTTTTCACTGTCTTGTGGTAAAATGGCTAATTAAGATACAATGAGATGCATATGATATTTTCTGTTAAATATTTAATAGAAGCTTGAGCATGAGAGGTGATATACATATTTTAAAAATTTAAAAATAAGTGTATATTTTAAAATTTTAAAAATAAAGTACACATCATACAAAATTTAAAGAAGTTTCTTGTACTTTTCTTGTTTTTAAAAACCAATTTTACCAATAATATTTAGTATAATTAGTAAATAGTTGGGTGTGTTAAGTTTGTTGACATAAGTTTCGTTTCATAGTAGTATGCATGAAATAAAGCTTTATCAAGAGAAGTCATATGAAGAATCCAATCCGAACGAGTATAACCTGTTCTTTTCATTTGCTTACTCATAACACCTGCCTCTCTTTGTCTTTATGTTTACTTAAGTCACACTAAAAGAATCTCATTTGACAGTTTGATACTTTCACGTGCTCCGGTTTCATTTCTTTAGTTTAACGTGTCAATTCAAGTAACATCATGACACACACATACATGTATCTATGTGTGTGTGTATATATATATGCCAGTTAAGAGATGCACACACGAACAAGGGAGGCAGAGACAGAGAAACAGAAAGAAGAAGCAAATAAGTGGTAAAAGATTTTCAGGTTCATTCTTTTTCCACAACACATATTCTCCGTTTTCTATATTTATTTTATATATATAGTTAAGTCTCATGATATGAGGGTTTGATAGTTCTGGATGACATTATGTTATGGATGAAGTCTATTGACACAAAAGGGTTCAAGGCATAGGCATAGCTCCAAGTGAAATAAAAATTGTTAATTTATTCTGCCGAGTTGTATTTTTTGTTATTGTTGAAGTTGTGGTATTCATTCTTATATATTGGCAGTTTGTACTCAGAGATTTACTTGATCTCGAATAAAGGATTTCTCTTCCCTATTCATATCACAATAGGTAATCATTATTTACTTTATCATGTTAATTATAGTTGATAATTTTCCCAATTACCTCCCATCAGTTATATTCACTGATAAAATGGAAAACTCTTATTTGCACCATTGTTTGTGTATATCTAAATGTATACTTAGTATTTATTAGTTATAAAAATGTATGAAATTATAAATAAATAAATATTTATTTATATATATACACACACAAATAGCATTACTCAACAAAATGAGAGCACAACTATCCCAATTAACATAGTTGATATAAACTCCAATATAGAGTCCTCTTAGAAATAATCAGTAGTTTGTGAATGATTATCGAAATTACACCTTATCTATATGTGTCTGTCTAATTACTAAACTTACAGGGGAAAGCAGGCTGCAATGGCATCAGCTAAAGACAGAGTAATTGAGATTCCTCATCATGAAGAGTTGGAGCCTGCACTGTGGTGGCCCGAATGTTGCATCTACAAGGTTCCCGAGAAACTCTGGAAGGGGAATCCAGAAGCTTATACTCCACAACTCATCTCCATTGGTCCTCTTCACCACAATAGAAGAAAACTGAAGCCAATGGAAAAACAGAAAGAACTATACAATCGTTATTTCCAGACTCGTCTATGTAACACGCATCAGGAGGCATTCACAAAATACAAGAACTTCATTGAAAGTAAAGAAAATGAGATACGGAGATGTTACTCAAAGAAATGTCAACATTTTTCCAAACAAAAGTTCGTGGAGATGATACTACTGGATTCTGTCTTCATCATGGAGCTCTTTCTCAGGAACCAAATAATCCTAGATGAAAAAGATCATTTGAACCAAACCGAACAGGAAAAAGATCTTTTGAATCAAATCAAAAATGATCTTTTATTCTCCAAGCTTTGGATACAAGGAGATATAATTGGAGACCTGTTACTGCTCGAAAACCAGCTTCCAATGTTTGTCCTCGTAGAATTATACAACAATGCTGTCCCTGATTTTGATAAGAAGATGCATGTGAGCTTTCACAAGCTTGCCTGCAACTACTTTGAAACTCGCAATCAATCATTTCATAGAGATCACATATCCGAAAAGAGACTCCAGATGTACGAAAAATCTAAACATTTTGTTGATTTGATCAGATATCGTTGCCTTCCTTACAATCAGGATTATTTCAAACAAGGCGAAACCAACCCCGGTGATCTAAAGACTGCAAGGAAGCTGAATGAGGCTGGGATTACCTTTGAGAAGATTCATCATGGACCTTTACTTGCAGTAGAATTCCAGAAGAAAAAATTTCTTAATATGTGTCCTTGTTTGAGTACAATACCAAGGATGAATATTTTTAAATCTCGTTTGAGAATCCCACAACTGATAGTGGATGATGGAACAGAGAACCTGCTTAGGAACCTCGTTGCCTTAGAGCAGTGTCACTATCCCGATGAAGCTTACGTTTGCAATTATGTTGTTTTAATGGACTATCTTATTGATACCAAAGAAGATGTGGATTTTCTTGTTGAAATGCAAGTTATTGTCAAGAAAGTGGGAAGCAACAAGGAAGTGGCAAATATGTTCAATAGTCTCTGCAAAGAGGTCCACATAAGTTCGTCTGGTTATGAAGAAATTATAGAGAAGCTCAACGGACACTATGCAATGCCATGGAACCATAATATGGCTAAGTTGAAATCGGTGTACTTCTGTGACCTTTGGAGAGGCAGTGCAACAGTGGTGGGAATTGCTGTCTTCCTATTCTCTCTCATTGATATTGTACAAAGTTTGATGGGTCAGAAGTAATCTAAATATAGTGTGATTTCATTTTGTAATTGTAAATTGTGTCTTTTAGAATTGATACAAAATTCAATGTACGCCTCGTGATGCTCAAAGAAAAAGTCCATTCTTTTAGTAAAGATACACCAAGTACATAGATAATATGCTAGAAGAAATTCTATCAGATTTACATCCAATGAAACACATCCCACCAATGAGAGATAAACATCTATGACACAATGAAAGGTGAATTATTTGACTGGAGGGCGAGTCTAATCCAACCCAAAGAAGATAATAAGAGAATTTAGTGCAAAAGCAGACCCAATCCATAACTCACTGAATATATTTTTATAAGAGTCTTCTAGCCATTCTTTGATAATGGAAAAGATATTTTCAAGTGATATTTCTAGAGATACGTAGGAAATATGAGAGCCACCATTAATCACCCAACGAAAATAACATTATAATCAACTATAAATGCCCTTTCCCATTGTAGTTGAAGCAATCCTTAAGTTGTATATTATTTGAGTTATTCATTTAGAGAGTTTCTCTCTTTTGTTGGCATAATATATGAAATCTAAGTATGAGTGAAATTCTTCATTGATAAAATTAAGAACTTGTGGAGAATATATAAGTAAAAAAGATATATACAATTATCAGCTTGGGTTATAAAGTGATGTTAGGCTTATGAAGTATGTTTCTCTTCACGGTCTTGTGCTCACATCTAATTGATTATGTGTTCCGTCTTTTAAGCTTGGGAAGGTTCTGAGAACCTATATGCTACTGGTAGTTGTCGTGTTGTTATGATAATGATAATGTTTGAATAAAGTACAGAATAAATACAATTATTTTAAGTAGTTTAGCGTATTATTTTCCAGCATATAACGTGAGGATCACATATAAGAAAACAAGTGAGGACAAACTTGAGCTACCCTCATAATGCGAAACTTTTATGTATGACAGATCAGCAATTTGAAAGTCTAACTGTTGCAATCCATCATATAAGAAAGGATTGAGAGAAGAGTAGAGCACAGGACTGCATTCTTCAACCAACACAGGCAATTATTTGTAGGTAAAAATATTTCTCTTCATTTCTAGAGTTTGTTTCTATTATCTCATGAGCATCATGCTTGATTGTTGCAAAGATTCAAGGTGATGCTTATGTCCAATCTGCAATTAGATAGTTACTCATATACAACCATTGTACGAATTGCAGGGATTCAATGGCATCTAGATCTTCTAATGGACCAAACAGTTATACTGCTTTATCTGAAGATCAAGATGCTGTGATGGTTCAACAAATAATTGACATTCCAGAAGTGATGGAGCCTGATCTCTCACCCGAATGTTGCATCAACAAGGTTCCCGAGAAGCTTCGTGAGGTGAATCCAGAAGCGTATAGTCCTGAATTGATCTCAATAGGACCTCTTCACCATGACAATCCGAAACTCAAGCCAATGGAGAAAGAGAAGTATCGATATTTCCATTTCTTCTTGAAACGTGTATCAAGAAAACATGCTCTTGACGACTTTAAATCCTTCCTTGGAGACAATGAAGTGAAACTACGTAGTTTTTACTCAGAAAAATTCCTGGGCTTGAGCAAAGATCAGTTCGTGAACATTATGCTGTTGGATTCCATCTTCATCATGGAACTGTTACTTAGGGAAGCAAAAAGTTACCAACACCAAGAGGATGATAACTTGTTCAGAAAAGCATGGATGAAGAGAGCTATCCAGCATGACCTGTTGCTGCTTGAAAATCAGCTTCCATTTTTTGTCTTGCAGGAACTCTACAACAAAGCTTTTTCGCAGAATGATTCAGGTTTTCTTCATCTTGCCTACAAATACTTCGCGGACTTTGATCCGGAGAAATCTTCAAATGAAATGATTGTGCCAAAGCATTGGAAGCAATCAAAACATTTCACGGATTTGATCAGGCATTTTCACATCCCAGAGGGTTTCCATCATGAATCAGTTCCTCTTCAAGTGTTAAAATGTGCAACTAAGTTATACAATTCTGGAGTAGTTTTCAAGGCAATTCCTAACAGATGCACACTTGACATCAAGGTTCAGAAGAATCTTTTCTATGTTGATTTCAAGCTCCCACAGCTCGTAGTATGCAGCGTTACAGAATGTGTTGTCCGCAACATCATGGCGTTGGAGCAGTGTTACTATCCCAACAACACTTTCTTTTGCAACTATATTTCTGTGATTGATAATTTGATAAACACTTCAGAAGATGTGGATTTGCTGATCGATAAAGAAGTTATTGTTCATCATCTGGGGACCAATGAGGAGGTGGCAACTGTGATTAATGGTCTCTGCAAACATGTTGTGACAGGTACAAGCTGTTACAGCACGCATATCAGAGATCTGAATGCACATTATCTCAACCCTCGGAGCCATACCGTGGCAAGGTTGTGGACTGTCTACTTCAAGGATTACTGGAGAGGAAGTTCAACTATTGTGGGAGTTGCTGTCCTGTTCTTCACTTTCTTCAACTTTTTCCGTATGATTTTTGAATAAATTGGGTCTAAGATCGTGTTGTTAATCCTCTTTATCAGCAATATTATGCTTGGTGTTCATTTTGTTAATTGTGTTGTGTTCTCCGTGTATTTGCATTGTAATAAATCTGTTCAATAATATGAGACTAAGGCAAAGTATTTTTATATGTTAATATTAATAGTTTAATCATGTTGAGGGATTATGAAAATTTCTTGGCAGCGTTGTACAACACATATATATATATGCTACCTTACACGGCAATATGGCCAAGTTGGAATTGTTTATATTTATCCAATATAGACTATATTTTTTTGTTATAGTTAGGATGAGAGAATATATGTGTAAGGATAATACGTAGCTTTAAGAGTATACGAATACAAATGAAGAGGCTCACAAAGCCTTTGCAATGAGAACTATAACTACTGAATCAACTTCATTTCTCAAATAGGTAAATTAATATACTAAAAATTCATGTTAGCATGGATTTTTAACACTATCATCTACTTTTCTAAGATATATACTAAATAGAATCTATTGCTCCAATTAAAGTCACGTGGTTTAACATAAAGAATAGAGTGCTTGACAAATAACACGAGTACCTATATGAACCATATCTAAGTCTTTACCTAACCAATTGAATAATGTTAATATTTCTTATAACATCCTAGCTATTATATTTAACAAGTGGGCAACTTGGCACTGTAGAGTGGCCTAATTCATTTATACGGTCACAAAAGGATCGATGCACATGATTCTGTTCTCAGTGTCCAAGAAAACCAGCTCAATTCTACCTTTTGCTATGTCCACTTGAAATTTTTAAAAAAAAAGGAATCGAAAAGGTCCCTCTGTTACTCTTCAGTATCTGAAGTCAGTGAGCATTTGGCATAAAATAAAATTACACTATCATGTTGCTGAAGATTTTTCTATTCTACTGACCTCGTCATGTATATAAGACCATATACAAGACAAAAGAAAGGTTTCTATGGATGATAATTATATTATGCAATGCCTTTAGGATAATTATATGATGACTTGATCTTCTGGGTAAACAAATGAGGATGAAAAGAGACTAAGAAAAAAGAAAGCATACAATTGCTATTATTATTAATTATTATTTATCGTAATGTTATCACATGCATAGTCAACACATATGTGAAACAGCCAAAAGCCATTGCCTATTCAATTTATAATATAATGGTAATGGTTATATATATATATATATATATATATATATATATATATATATATATATATATATAAAGTATCGCTACATGCACACTATACAATTAGAGCTCAAATTTGAAGCAAATTTATGATCTGTCTCGAGAGAAGATGAAAATGGACATCCATGATCAGGACACGTGTAAAACAAATAGAAGTCATTTTAATCAATTAAATAATTATATTTATTTTTTTATCAGAATAATCTTAGCTATACATTAATTATGATTTTTTTTTCATGCATGTAGTTGTCGAAAATTTAGTTTGATAGAAAAATATCCTGCTAAATTTAGATTTAATTAACTATATATTATCCCTGTAAATGCTGTCCTAGACAAGACCCAACTTTTTTTTCCCCGTAATTACAGAGAATGTTCTGAGAATATTATGCGTGTAACTGGTTGTCAACTCTTTCCTCCCCTACTCCCCTTCTCTCTCCCTCGTTGTTGGATGGCAAGCTAGCAAGAAGTGGGAGATTTCCTTTATAAAATATTAAAGTTAAATATTATTTTAATTTATCACACACTTAAATTTTAATTAATTTAGTCTTTTATTCTTCAAAATAATTTTAAATTTCATCTCTTTAATATTTTTTAATATTTTAAATAATTGTTCAACTCATAAATAATTATTAATATTAATAAGTTTGATTACGAAATTCATAAGTTTTTCAGTATGATAAAAATTTTAAAATTTGAGACTGAATTGATAAATTAAGTTTAAAAGATAAAATTTATTAAAATTTAAGTATAAGAAATTAAAATAATATTTTTTCTCTAAAAATAAAAATAGACACGACATCATTATGGTTTCCTCACATTTCCAGTACGTTGTCATCGGTGATTTAAGAAGTCGGCGTCATGCTCATTAGAAACTAATTAACGAAATGTTTATAAGTATAAGGCTCTTGCACCTCTATTTTCCTGGGTAGATCGCGTGTGAACATGCAGCTTGTTTGTCTCCGTTAGATGAAACCTAAGCCTAATAGAATAGCATATAATTCTTTCTCATTGAATTTCTTATTGTCTTCGGTGCATCCAAGACTCCCGACGGGAAGCTGATTTATTTAATGAAATGCATGTGCATTGACTTTGATTTTTATGATTAAGCTGACTCCATTTACTTTATAACGTACGTGGATAGATTAACAGATTTCTTTCGTTGATTCATTAATTCCCTAAGAAAAATCGTAATTAGAATGTGATCAGCTAGTCTACATCGTACTACTATATATATGAGATCTGTCTCTTGCTAGTTCTGCACTCATTTCATTAGGAAATTGTAGTGATTAATCGTTCGTAAGAAGGGATTGAGAGAAGAAGAGTTAGAGCACGACTGCATTTCTTCAACCAACACAGGCAACAATGATTTGTGGGTAAAAGTATTTTATCTTTCCAGAAATTAATTGTTTCTTTTCTATCTCAAAAGTATCATGCTTAACTGATTACACTTCTTGTATATTAAAAAAGTGGGCTATATTATGAACCTGCAATGCTGCAAAGAATCAAACTAATAATATTGGAGTAGTTTTAGGCGCACACTTATAACACACTCATTTTTTTATTTATTTTTTTATATTTCTTTCACCTTTTTTTTTGTATTTTTTTTTGTTTTTTGGTTTATTATTAAAGCTCAAAAGATATATAAGTAGTATGTACAAACAATTGTGTACCAAACATTTTCTTAGTGATAATCAAGTTTTGTTAAATATTTCAAACAACGTTGCAAGAAGGAAATAGCCCGCGGCTGGTCAACGGCCACTAGGGTTTCTTGCCGGCAATCAAACCACCGCTAAAAGGCAGTCTTTTACTGGTTTGTGTAGTGATTCAATGGCATCTACGTCTCCTAATGGACCAAATAATTACACTGCTTTATCTGAAGAGGAAGATGCTATGATGTTTCAACACATAATTGACATCCCAAAAGTGGTGGAACCTCATCTCTCACCTGAATGTTGCATCCATAAGGTTCCTGAGAAGTTTCTTGAGGTGAATCCAGAAGCATACACTCCTCAGTACATCTCAATAGGCCCTCTTCACCATGACAATCCGAAACTCAAGCCAATGGAGAGAGGAAAACATCGATATTTCCATTTCTTCTTGAAACGTTTACCAAAAAAGCAGGCTCTTGACAACTTTAAATCCTTCCTTGGAGAGAATGAAGCAAAACTACATCGTTTTTATTCAGAAAGATTTCCAGGCTTGAGCAGCGATCCGTTTGTAAACATGATGCTGTTGGATTCCATCTTCATCATGGACCTCTTCCTCAGGGAATCAAAAAGTTACCAACACCAAGAGGACGATAACTTGTTCAGCAAACCATGGATGAAGAGAACTTTTTCTACTAGTTCAGCTTATAATATTCTTACACGATAGTAACTCTTCAAATCTTTTCACAGCTATTTGGAAGAGTTCATGCCATAAAAGAATTTAGTATTTCCTATGGAAATGTGCACATAATGCTCTCCCAGTAGCTCACAATCTGTGCAGTTGGAAAATTTTAGACGGCCCAAGCTGTTCTTTTTGTGGCAAAGAGGAAACTATTCTTCATTGCCTTCGTGACTGTCCAAACAGTAGGAAATACTGGAACCACATTCCCATTGGACATTGCACCCTAGAATTTTTTCTCGCCAATAATCTGGAATGTTGGCTTCTACATTCAATCAAGTCTTATTCTGATATAGTTTTGGGCCCCCCTTGGAAATTCTTTTTTCCTTACATGTGTTGGAATAATCTGGAAGGATAGAAATGCATACAGATTCCACGATATTGTTCCAAATATCCAACAAGGACTTTACAGAGCAAAATCTCTTGCTCGAGAATTCTGGGTGTTTTCAAACACTAGTTCAAGTCCTCGCTCCAAAACCACCAACTTCGTTGGATGGAACAAACCACCTGAAGGGTTCTATAAAGTGAACTGCGATGCTTCAGCCATCACAAATCTGGGCTCAACTAGAGTCAAGGAGTCATTAGGGATGATAGGGGGAGATGGGTTACAGGTTTCTCAAGAAAATCAGGACACGCGCCGGTGTCTCATGGGGAGCTATGGAGTTTATTCCATGGCCACAAACTTGCACGACAACAAAACTCCAATCCATGTCGAGTCAGACTCTGTAATAGCAATTCATGCAATTTTCAACTCTGTTGAAAATACTCACCCTTGGCGTACTCTCATCCATTTACATAGGTTAATCATGGAGGAATTTTCTGTATCTGATGGTTTGGAAAAATGGGACATGCTTTGGATTGTGCTATTTTGTATTTTGAGACCATTCCTTCTACTGTATCTTTGCTTATGCTTTCAGACTCTTTGGGAATTTTATTTCCCATGACTTGCATGTTGTAATGGTTTGAACTATGTTAATGATTTCCCTTTTAACCGAAAAAAAAAAAAAAAAAAAAAAAAAAAAGCAAACAAACAAATACTGTGGCAGGGTTGCGGACTGTCTACTTCAAAGTCACTGGAGAGGAAGTTCAACTACTGTGGAAATTGCTGTCCTGTTCTTCACTTTCATCAAGTTTTACCGTCTTATTTTTAATTAAATAGGTCTAAGGTCATGTTGTTAACCCTTTTGCTTGGTATTCCTTTGGTTAATATTGTTATCTTTGTATTTTGTAATATAACAAATTTGTTGAAATTTTGTAAGAATTAAATATTATTTTAGTTTTTCATATTTAAAATTTTAATTAATTTAATTTTTCACATTCCTCATTTATTAATGTCTCATATATTTTAAAATTTTTATAAATTTATTTCTCTAATTTTTTTTTAAAAGTTTAAACTGTTATTAAATTTATAAATAATTACTGATATTAATAAATTTACAAAATAAAATTCATAATTTTAAAATATAAAAAATCAAAATAATAAACGTAAAATATAAAAAACTAAAATAATATTTATCTGATACATTAATTACGTGCTAATAGAAATATTTATTATTATTGGATATTGGATGTAAAGTATACTTGATATGTGATCACTCAAAAAAACTTCAAAATGTACAGTATAATTAAGAAGGCAAATCTATATACTAATTAAAGAATATTCATGTTAGCACCAACGTAGAGTTGGTCGGTTTAAGAAAACTAAGCCAAGTTTTTAGGGGCTTTAGTGATATTATTAGGGTTTTATCTCAATAGAAATTAAACTCATGGGCAAAATGGAAAATTCACGTTAGCCATCAAAATTATTGCTTATATTATACATAGAGTTTTAAACAAGATAAGACTGTTATTTATCTTTTTTAAGATACTATAATGGAGTACTCCAAAGTTACATTACATGGTTTAACATAAAAAATGGAGTGGTTGGCAAAAAAACTCGAGGACTTGTGTGAGCCCCCTGCAAGTCATTAGCTAATCAATTTAATAATGATATGTTTATTTCTTATAGCATCTATAGCCTATATATCTTATAATTAACTAGTTGGCAACTTGGATTTATATTACTGTCTAATTCATAATGCATGCATGATTCCATTCTCACTTCTCAATGTCGAAGCCAGCTCAATTCTCTACCCTTTTCCATGTCCATAATAATTTTTTAAGGGAATTGAATCAAAAAGGGACTTGCTACTCTTTCCCAGTTTATGATTTCAGCAAGCACACGGGAAAATTAAATATATTTTCCATTACGTTGCTGAAGATATTTTCTTTGAATCTATCCACTATATATAAGACAAGGGAAAGGTTGTTAGAGATTATAATTACATTATGCGTTGCATTAGGATCAAAGATATATAATTATATGATGACTTGGTCGTCTAAGTAAACAAATGAGGAGGGAAAGAACGTGAGAGAAAAAAATTCAACTAATGTGTTCACATATAATTAGGTGCCTTATATTGACACATTATATCTTAAAAACTAATTTAACATTTATCACCGTTAAATTTAAATCCTAATTATAGCTCTTGAAGCTATTCTCTCTTTATCCGTTTAAAACAAAGGATTTAATTCATGTCCTTAGACATGGATAGACCATCAATTTTGCTCAAGCTCTTACAACAAAGTCAGATTTGGTATTAGATTATAAGGAACTAACATAACACTAATTAGCAGATTTATATGCCTAAACGGATTACACGGCAGAAATTGACTATAGTGAATACTAGTACAGCAATTCCCACCACCGTAGAACTGCTCCTCCAAGGATCCCGGAAGTACACCAATCTCAATGCAGCCATTGTTCGATTCCATAAGTTCCGGTAATGTTGATTGAGATCAAATATAATCTGGGAGTAACACGTTGAATCTGTCACAACATGTTTGCAAAGACCATTAACCAGAGTTGCCAATTCCTTGTGGCTACCCAGTTCATGTACAATAACCTGTGTCTCAACCAGCAACTCCACATCGTCTGTGGTGTGAATCAGAGAATCAATGAGAGACACATAGTTGCAAATGTACGGAGAATATGGGTAGTGACATTGCTCGAATGCAATTAGATTCCGGAGAACACATTCTGTTGTGTGGTCCACCCTCAACTGTGGGATCTGCAAACGTGCTTTGAAGCAGTTAAAGTACGGCAAGCAACTTAAGCACAGAAAATGGCTAAAGGGTTGCTTCTTCTGTAAATTTATATCAAGCAAGCGACGGTCTGTGAGTTTCTCAAAGCTTATCCCAGCCTCGTTCAACTTCACTGCGTTCCTTAGGACACTAGGAGAGGGGCCAAGATCCCCCAGTTCCTTAGGAAGGTGCAAGTTCCTAATCAAATCAGTGAAATGTATTGAGTCCTCCCAGTTCTTCCAATTTTCATTATTCTTCTGTGGATTATTGTATTTAGGGAGAAGCTCGCGAAAAGAGCTTGTACGCTTCTGCTTTGTATCATCACTGGTGGGAGCAGATTCATTTGGAGATTTCAAAGGATCAAAAGATTCGAAGTACTTGTGAGCAAGGTGATGAAACTTGTCATACCTTTTCTTTTCTCGAGGAACAACAGCTTCGTATAATTCCTGCAACACGAAAATTGGAAGCTGGTTCTCAAGCAGCAACAAGTCCCGCTGGATGGTCTTGCCGATCCATGGTTGAGTGAACATGTAATCATTCACTTGCTCAGACTTGTCTGAGTTCCTCAGGAAGAGCTCCGTTATGAAGACAGCATCTAACAGAATCATGTCAAGGAATCCTGTTTTCTCATTATCATCGTATTTCTCCGAATAACAACTTCGGATTTTGTGTTCGTTTTGTCTAAGGTAGCCTTCGTACTTCAGTAAAGCCTGTTTGTTGGATAGACGTTCCCAGAAGAAATGAAAATACCTTTGTTTCTGTTTCTCCATCTGTGAAAATTCATTTTTTCCATGGTGAAAAGGGCCAATTGAGATCAATTTAGGAGTATAGATTTTCTCCTTCACCTGCCGAAGATTGACAGGAACCTTGTAGATGCAACACTCATTAGGCAGAGCAGGATCAGTGATCTCTGGGATGTTGATTATGCGATGATACAGAGATAAGTTATTATTAGTATCAGATGATTCAGATCCCATTGAGATGCAACGTCCACTTGGCTATTCCCTGGCAAAAGGAGCAGACATTAATATCTCTCTTGTAACTGATACAAACCCTGACAAAAAGGACTTGTGTTAATAGATGAGGGAGGGAAAAACTGGATTTTTTGAATTAAATCAAGCAAAAAGTGGAAAAATTATAGTTTTTTGTGTAAATAAAGATGAATTTCTAAAATTAATTGCAAGGGAAATGTGCTTACTGGAACCTGAAAAATGAAAACCCTTTGCTCCAGGGGCCTTTGAATTGAGCTCCTTTACACTTGCCACTTCTCTCCAACTTTATTTTATATGACTGGAAAGAACATTCTAGATGATTAATCCAAGCCAATTTTTAAGTTGATCTAGTAAGTCTACTCTGGAAATTGAGCAGCTGAAGAAATATAAAATTATTGTTGACTGACTTGCGGTTTATCTTTAAATTGAACTGGCCTAGTTTTCATGATTCAACCTTCACCAGTTCCTCTTTTGTCGTCACAATGCTTCTGGATTTGTATTTATCTATGTTTATTTTATAATTGTGATGACGGTGAGAGCATCAGGTACAGCTTGGCAGCCAACTACTTTAGTATTCAAAATTCAAGTGGTTGCTACGTAGTGGCCATGGCGTATCTGATCAAATCACACGAGCATGATGACTTGAACATTTGTATTAGTTTTGGTTTTATAATCAGGAGGCTTTAATATTAAAAAGATAATGGTTAAGTAATGGGAAGCATTTATGCCACCATGCATGTTCAACAATTTCTCACAGTAACGTGGTTAACAACCGTTTTCTAATCAATTTATTACAAAGTTGCTTCGTTCTGAGTAGTCAAGTTGCACCTATATATATGGCTAGGAGTTATAAACATGGTAATTTTATCTAGCAACGATACGGGATTTGTGCTTTAGGACTGCTTGGAAAGGAAGTTAGTCTCAATGCAAAAAAATCTAAAAAAAGATATCATGACCAAAATATTTTGTTAATCGGAGGACTTGGCCATAAAACCAAAATATAGCAGGAGGGTCTTCTCCCTGTTGTTTGGTCCCTGCATATATGCCATGGCAGTTTGGAACTTAAACTGTTTACATGTTACAAATTCTTTCTTTATCACCACTTAGCCTATATACACACATATCGAAAGCTAAATTAGCTTTTTGCATATTGGAAAATTAATTAAAGGGGAAAAACGTTGTTTCTTGAGTAAGTACACATGAATATATTTTTTGAATGGTCTTATCATTACATAAATGTATAACTCTACAGGAATTTCAATTGCGTTTATATTCATCACTGTAGAAATTTCTCATCAATGGACTCCTGACATATACGAAGGAGTGCGGTTCGTTCGATAAATTCCTACCTCTCTATTTATTTCTGAGATGTTTGGATTTTTCAAAACTCTGTGGACATGCAGAAGAGAAATGTTATTCCCACTTGGAGACATAACTTTACTTGTTCAAATAACAATTAAGGTAAAGGAGGGTGAGGAACAACGAATCCCTTTATGATAAATAGATTCATTTTGCAAGTTCGTTATTACGGGTAGTTCCTACAAAGGATCGGACTAATGACATATACAATACTTGAATTCTCGTTGTAGATGCTAAAGAACCTGGCACAGAAAAGTCAGGGAATAAAGAGAGAGAACTCTCTATATGATAAACTCAAGAAGCGTCAAATGGCTACATGGAGGGTATTTATACTGACCTAACAAGGATAATTTCGTCCTAATGCAAGGAAAATATCTTCTTTTTTGGTGCAAATGAGGAAGATAGTATTAAACAGAAGTCACAGTACAGGTCCTCGGGGTAGTAATCCCCATAATGTCAGCAATATGATTAAGAATGAGATTAAGAATAACTAAATCAGCTACATTAAGCATTCCTTTTCTGGCCAAACCATTGCCAGCTGATTCCCTTCTCTAAAGATATGGGCAAGCCTCACTTCCTTTATCTTCGACTGCTCTAACCTGAAAACATGGTGCAAAGCACTCCATGTTTTACCCATCCAGGTGAACTTACCACCCAAGGCCCCGAGGTCCTCTAAGTGACAGCAATTTAGACAGTCTTGAAATAATCTCGTCCTCAAATTATTTGCATTCCAAAGACCCAGTTTTTCTTCTTTACAAGCAACTCCATCAAAATCACCTACCACCAACCAAGGGAGGGAAACCGTAGAAGAAAACTGTTTGAGGAAATCCCAAAGTTCAACTCTAGTATTAAAGCATGGACTGACATATTCCTGACAAAATGAAGGATAAATACCTTAACCATACAGTTCAAGCTCTAGAACAATGAAGCCAAAAAAGAGATTTCAACCTCTGAAGCACGCCATAGCAGCGAAATCCCTCCAGCCATCCCCAGAGTGTCAATTTTATGAAAACCATCAAAACCAAGGGAAGAGATAATTGCATCAGCTCTAGGACCAGAAACTTTTGTTTCAGTAATGACTACCAAATCAGGAGCATGATTCCTAACAAGATCACTGAAAACTCGCTTGAAATTTGGTGAGCCACCCTCTTGCGTTCCAAGATAAACTCTTTATGGAGATATTATTTGGTAGAAAAGGATAGTTAATGTTAGACTCATCTGCTGAGCCAGGACAGAGGTGAAGTTCAGAGTTGTTTCTTAGAACCACCTCCCATGACATGTTGTACACCAGTTGTCCGTTGCTCAGGTCCAGAGAGCACCTTGTCTCCATGCAAGGAAAATATATAACTTGAAACTCATCTAGGTGTTTTTATTTGTGTTCTTATTGTGTTTTTAATTCTCCTGTAACTCTTTGTATCTGCTTGTTCATGGCTCAATAGCTCATCATTTCCGTATCAAGACATAACAGTAAAAACCCTTTCCACACATGCAATTGCATTTGAACTGACTCCTTTCCAATTGCCCCATCACTCCAACTCTGTCTTACGTTTCTGATGACTGAAAATACTATATTGGGTTGATGATTCAATGTTTATTTTCAAAGAGATCAAGAAAGTATACTCTTGTAATAAGTGGCTATTGTAATTTTAAAATATTGTTGACTGACTTTGATTTAATTTCCTCCATGCATCTCGTGCGTTTAGTTTGTGTAATTTGTTTTCACATTCAACTGGCCTAGAACATTTCAGCTTTGACCAGTTCATCTTTCTCGCAATGCTTTAGGGTATGCATTTATCTAGGGTAGTGAGGGAAGCTTGGTTGTCCTTTTGGATGAGAAGCAGACTGGCCCCATGGTATTTTGCATTTTGATCCTTAATACACTTCAAAATCTCCACAAAATATACTCCAGCTTGACGTATCATAGTATGAAGATATGAAAATATTTTAAGAGCAGTCGTTAGCTAGGAGAAAATACAAGATAAATTTATTTTCTTCAAGATTGTCTAACGTTGTATTAAATTAATGGTGATAAAAGACAACAATTTTTAGGTAAGCAATGACGTTAACATTGTCGAAAAGAATGGATGACAGAAATTATTAGTTTAGGTCAACTAATAAGAGATCGATTCTTTAACAATATATATGGAAGAAATTTCGTTGAAAGAAATTATAACCACTTCAATAATTTCTCCAAATCAAAAGAAATTGATCTCTAGTTGTCAGTTAAGAAATTAATACCTTTGTACATACCAAAAAAAATTATTAGGTTAACACCTTTAGTATAGCTCGAAAAATTATAAGATTATTTTAATTAACTATGATAAGGATAAGAGCAATAGTTTGAATGCTCATGCATGTACTAAGATTAAAAACTTATACATGATATTTGTTGTAGTACTGACCTAAGCTAATTAATCTATTATCATGAAAATCTCTTGTTTAGAGAATTTTAAGCTATCTGAGGCATGATCAAGCTGGAGCTCTGGCAAATATTTGAAGCGGGCAAATAAACGATACACAATTGTGAAAGATGAAAAATTTTGGGAGAAAAAATGTATTCAATTTGTAAAAGGAATGCAAAATGTGAAGGAAACTTTTTTTTTAATTAATTTTAAAAAAAAAAGGTTTGTAAAGTGGCAGTAAGGAGCAGTGTGCAACTGATGAGAACATGGAGAAAATAAAGTATATATCATTTCTTATATGCTCTATCTGGGGGACAAAAGTAAAGCTCGACAAGTGATGGTAGCAAATACATGTATAAATTATAATTCATTTTGCTTTTTTCCTTCTTCTCGTGTTATTAATAAGACAAACTCTCTATAACATATTATAAATTTTTTAAGAAAATTTTAGGTGTTTTACAATATAAAACTTCTTACAAAAATTTTAAATTATTTATTATTTTTTTATATTAATATAGTTCAATTTTCCAATTCCCATTTTTTGTGATACGTGAAAAGTTAATACACCCCATTACTAACAGTCAAACCATTTTACTTTTGTAATCAATTGAATTCTTTGTTACCTTGCCTTTCAATTCCCAATTTGTTGAAAATAGTGCTTAGTTTCTTCATTTCTTTTATTAGCATAAAAATTTTGATTGTTGGATTTAATTAAGGGTTTAATGAATTCATTTTAAAGATCTTTAGATTGAAAAATCAATTTACTTACCAAATACCCTTTTAAAATTATTTTGTCAAGTGATACAAATAAGAAATTCACAGGATGATGATTGAAGCAAGTCAATCCTAGATAAATCAATATCTGCTACTTTCACCTAAGATATCTAATTAATTTGGAAATTCACCTTTCCAAGCGAATAGAGAAGACCTGAAATATTATATATAAAGGGGAAACGGGAAGGGTTGGGGCAGGAAAAGAGTAGAGCGATTCCTCAGTAATGTACTTGAATATTACTTGTTGATGAGGCTGATATCAATAAGGGGGTTATTGGCTTAAATAAGACCGGATACGAATCCGAATCCGAATCCGAATCCGAATCCGAATCTATAAACAGCACTACTCCGATCACAAAATGATTCCTAGATATTTGGTGATATGGACAGGTAATCTACTTATAATCAAAGGTTTGATAAGTCTACCAAGAGCAGGACAAAAAGGCGGCTGAATGACAAAACAACATTTAAGCATCAAGGACTACAGTTTTGTCGTTGACGTGTAAAATGACAAATATTGTGTTGTCCGATTAAGATGGTGCAAAGAATTGAAGTTTAATTTAGTAATTTATCATTTTTTTAATGGATCTTGAAGTTATTTTATTTAAATTCAAATTTTTTTAAAATTATAACTCTTACCTTATTTTATTTTATTTTTTATTTATGATAAGATAAATAAATAAGATGATATAATAATTGTATAAATGAGAAAGAATGAATTACTTATATTCTCCTCATTGCAGTAACTATACCATAACAACAAATCCAAATTCGAAATGAATAGTGAAAGTATTTGGTTGCTCTTCAATAGCAATTTGTCTTTTTTTTTCTTTTTTTAATGTAAGAAACTTCAAAATGCTGTCCACTTGATCTTTAGCTGTATCCAACCCCTTGAAGGAGTGGCATTAAAGAAAACCTACGAATTGTCAAGCCCCCATCATGTTTCAAACACACGCTGCCCATTGTCCGCTTACACTGCTCAATATCTCTTTTACTGGGTAAAGGCTGTTGTCACGGACCGCAGCTCATTTGTCCCTTTCCCTTAATTGAAAAAGAAGAACCATTGCTGCAGGATTCACGTGGAGGACATCAGGAGATCGGCTCCGAAAAAAAAAAACGCCTTACAATTATTGCTGGATCATTAAATCAATTTATTAAAAAAATAAGTTATATTTATTGGCAAAGTTTTCAAATTTATCTTTCAGTCATTAATGGTTATCACATGTTATAATTTTGTATCTTTTATTTGCTAACATAACCTAGTCAGCAGCAATCCTGTTATACTCATACTCGTCATCATAATAACGATAATTGAAAAAAAAAAAATTAAGAAGAATTGTAACTCAAAACAATTTTTCTTGTCTTTTCTGCTTGTACCTCAAATTGATTTTTAATGTCTTAAAAAAAAAAAAAACTTGTATATATGATTGGTTCGCAAATTGAAAAACCATCCCCAGTCAAAGGAAATTTTATTGCGATCGTACACAAGAAGGGACAGAGAGAAGCATACAGCACGCCAGTTCATCTCTTCGGCCAATTTGTTCGTGGCAACGATATTCTGCGCTTTGGTAAGCGCTCTTTAATCTTCAGCATGCCAGTTGTTAATCACTTGCTTTTTTAATGAGACACGGTTAAGCAAAATCAGTTTTCTGCATAAGCACTTTTTTAATCCTTGAAAACTGGTTGCTCTTTCCCTTTATTTCAAAAAGTGGCTTTTTGAAAGCTGTAATGAAACGAACACCTTGCTGTTCTTGTATCAACAGAGGAACCCGAAGCTGGTATTGAAATGGCATCTTCCCAGTTATCAAAATCTGAGCTTGAGCAGATCCAACACATAATCTCCATCCCAGAAAACATCGAACCTGTGCTGTGGCCCGGTTGCTGCATCTACAAGGTCCCCGAGAATATCCGATGTGGCAACCCCGGAGCCTACACTCCCCAGCTGATCTCGATTGGCCCTTTACATTACAACCAAGAAAATCCAAAACCACTGCAGACCCAGAAACAGATCTACTTCAAATTCTTCTGGAAACGCCTCTCTGAGAAACAGCAAGCTCTGTTAGAGGATTACAAGTCCTATCTCAGCACCAAACAAGAAGAAATCCGCCATTGTTACTCAGAGAAGTTCCCTCTCATCAGCAAAGACGAGTTTGTAGACATCATATTATTAGATTCTGTCTTCATCGTCGAGCTGTTCCTGCGACAAACAGAGAAATTAGAGGACAAAGATGACTATATTTTAACCAAATCATGGCTGAACACGGGAATCATGCGAGATTTATTGCTCCTAGAAAACCAGATTCCAATCTTTGTCTTGAAAGAATTATACAACAGAGTAGCCCCTGGTTTCAGCATTCTCTCTCTTGCCCGCGAGTATTTCCGAGACTACGATGTTCAAATTCAACCTTCAGATGATGACAACATCGTCGTGAGGATTGATTGGCAATTATCCAAACACTTCACAGATTTGATAAGATACTTGCATATTCCGTTGGATTTCGAGTACGAATCCAAACCAGACTCTGCTGTGCTGAAAAGTGCAACAAAGCTAAGAGAAGCAGGGGTGAGCTTCCAAGCAGTTTCAAACAAATTCCTGCTTGATATAAAATTCGAAGAGAAACCCCAGAAAGCTTGTTTTCTGCTCACACAATTCAGAATCCAAACAGGGACAGAGCGTGTTCTTCGAAACGTGATGGCTTTAGAGCAGTGCCACTACCCAGATCAAACTTACATCTGCAACTATGTTTCTCTGCTCGATGATCTCGTAGACATCGAGGCAGATGTGGATTTGCTCGTTGAGAATCAGATTATGGTCAATGAATTGGGGAGCAACCGGGAAATGGCGACTCTGGTGAACAGTCTTTGCAGAGAGCTTGTGATAAATAGCAATTGCTATGCCCAGCTTATTGACCAGCTCAATCAACACTACGACAGCTACTTTAACAGGACAATGGCAACCTTAAAGAATGTCTATTTTAGTGATTTATGGAGAGGGAGTTCGACTGTTGTCGGATTGGCTGTTCTTATGTTCACTTTCTATAACTTTTTCCATCCTTTTTTCGTCAAGGATGATTTGAATAAACCTAAGCTCGGCCTCTTCAACATGTAGCTGCAATTATCAGTTCCATCCTTTATTATAATTTTTTTAGCCTAGGGTATAGGAAAATAAAGATTCATAGCATAGGATCAATTCTATTATTGGTTGTAATGCTATTCTTTTTAGTCATTAGAGAGGGTGGGGTGAGCCAGAAATTGTAATCTGGGATACTGAAAATTCTAATATAAGTGAAAAAAAAATTCCGAGACATTGCATGGGAAGGAAATTGCTAGACCAAATCTCGTTTCCTTATTGTTTGTAACATTAATTGTTATTGTATAAACAATATTTTTTTTGTTTATCATTGTAGTTTGAATTTTGAAGGATAATATAGTCTCGTGCAAGTTTTGTTTAACTTAATTCCCATAATTTAGTCCTCATTGACCAAAGAAACCTAATAGAATATTGCAAGAATTGCTTCTATGCATGGTTTATATGCCTAGTCAGAGACAACATTGTGATCTGCTATGTGGACCAAGCGCCTTTCCTCAGACATTGCACAAGTATGGATTAGGCCAAAACAAAGTATTGTGTGCCAGGCTTGTGAATTTTGTATTTTAATAAAAAAAATAGAGTTGAACTGCTAAAAATTTGTTGTAGAAAAATAGCAAGATAACTACATGATATAAAAAATAGTGTTTTTTTTTTTTTTCATTTTTGGTCTTCACTGAAGTGTGATAAATTGTTGTTAAAGATTAAATTAATAGCAATTAAATCTTTCTGAACGAGAAAAATCTTAAAAGTTTGGAACTTGAAATATTTTATAATTTTTGTGCTTTATTGACCGAAGATACCTTATACGTTGAATACTACACAATCTAATGAAAGAGAGAACCAAAAAAACAAAATCTAACTCAGCCCGATTTAACCCAATCCCATTGACTGACTATGAAGGCGCAAAGAAGGTCGCTCGACACAGTTACAAAAGCATTTTTTATTTAAATTATTTTATTTTATTTTATCTTTTTTTTTTGCTGAAGTATGATAGAGTTAGGTAAGCTGAACCAGAGGCTAACCTAAATGACGGAGCAAGGAGGCGAATTGAGGGCAATGGAAGGAGATGTTGGTGGCGCTATGCCACATGTCACTGTTTGTACGGTCATCTGTAATAATCATTTTTGGCAGTTTTTTTTTATCTTAATTTCCAATTCAAGCTAAACAACTTGGATGGTTGAAGCAGCCAAGTTGTTTTAGATGGCAAAATAGCTCAATTTTATTCAAGCTTCTTTCAGGGTGATCTATGATGGTAGTTGGTAAATGGGTTTTGATAATGATAATAAGTGATCTATTCAAGCTTTTTTGTTAGCAGATTAAATGATGCTTTTCAGAATTGGTATTTGATAATGATAATAAGTGTGATGGTAGGATTTCCAATTTATCTTTAATTGTTTCTCCCGTCCCATATTTGTTACCTAGATATTCACCAACACCAGGAGACTCAGGCCTTACATTCTTAGGCGGACAATGTGGTTAGGTCCATATTTTGGAGATGGTGTACTGTCTACTGTCTAGTGGGGTTTATGAGAAAGATTAAAATTATGGTGGATTGAGGTGCTGCCACTGGTTTCTAGAAGAGTGGAGGGTGTTACGGAGACCTGTTCTGATTGAATGAACACAGAATGCATGAGCTGAGCACTCGAAGGGTTTAGTGTATGAAAATGCTAATTGCAGAGAAGGGAAAGGCAAAGAATGGATGCTTTTTTCTATTCTGTAACTGAGATGAGAAAATATTTTTTTTTTACTGCTGGTTTTGCTGCAGAAAGTCAAAAACTGATTAGCTTGTTGCAGTTTGAATGAGTAATTTAGATCTATGAACATTACAATCACCCATGGGAGTTATTGATCTAAGGAAACTATTTGAGTGATGGCCAGAGCAATTGCCTCTGTCCCATGCTTTATAAATTATGTTTTTTTTTTTTTTAAAGAACAGATGCTTGTTGGGAGGGTGGCAAAAAGGTGGGGTTTCTAGTACAGACACTGGCTTTATATTCTTGAAGTTCAAGAAGGATGCCAAATTGTCTTTCTGATGATGTTCCTGCTTATTTCTTGTATATTCTGTCATGGGGAGAGTGACTTTTCATTGTCTTGTATGGATTGGGTTGGTTATAGGATTATGGGGAATAGACATTTTCCTTCTCTAATTTGCCGAAATAAAACAGATGGGGTGGAATTTATCAGAGCTGGTCAGCTGGATGGGCTTCCCCATTATGTAGCCTCAGATGGACCAAACAAATGAATAAAAATCAAGTTTTAAGAAGCTAAGCTTGTCATGAATGGTGGGTAGATCTTTGATTCTTCTAGCTGACCCTTTATTCTGAGAGTTAAATAGAATATGTTACATACTTGTCTAATGTAACTGAGGTGGTTTTAAAATAAAAGACTGATATCTTACATGGCTGGTCACCTACTGTAACTTACAACGGAATTGTTACATTCAACTTTAAAATAAGAGAAGTATGTGTTGTTTTTTAAAGGAAAAAGGATCTATCGTTAATTGCTTAAACTACAAATATTTCTCCAAAACATTTGAGGATCTTTATCCATGGATCTGAATATTCTCCTGTATCTTGTTTATAGGTGGAAGATGCTATGGAAGGAGGAGCAGCTATAAGAACGAGTCTTGGATTAAGTCCCCGTATGCAGAAAGAGTAAGCACGCTAATTGATTTCAGCTCATTTTTCATTCTTTCTAGGTCTTCTTTGAAGTGAATATCATATATTTTTTTGAGTAGGATCAATGAAGATTCATGACATCGGAATACCAGTGGCTGGACAGCTTGTTCCACTGATTGGAAGCCATAATCAAAAGCATGAGCAGTAGGGTACTCTCAAGTGATCTCATACTCTGCCAAACTTCTGATTGATCATCAAATGCCTGCTTGCTGACGAAGATTATGTGATTGCATTGATTTGCTTCTGCCGTGTACTTGTTCCCTCAGCTGAATAAAAGAACAGAAAAGTGGAATCAAGTGACTGCATTGAGTATTGTATCTCTTAGCTCAATTCTGTTGATTCTCTTTTGCTGTTTTATTGAATTTTATTGGTTAGTAGATCAAAACACTAGATAGATAGCTTTTGAGCTCCAGTTCTTCACATCCATGGCCGCATTTAATGGACGAGGGATTGCAGTTTGCCTGGATCCTTCTATTCTTTACATTGCAGTAGTATTCATGGATATGGATCCTTTGTAGTCACCAATCTCTGCCATTCTCTGCAGTCAACCAAATATAATTCAGGACTTAGCTAAATCTGGAATTTTAATTTGAGTTAAGAATTACTTGAGAAGTAGAACAAGGATTGATTTGATTGGATTGTATTGCCATACTACAACAACAATAAACCCTTGTGCAAAATCATTAACAAGAGATTTGCAATCCCAAGCACAATTGGAAACATTGAATTTCTACTAATTAACAGAAAGGTCCCTGCGCTTATAACGGACCATGACTTTTCCTTTGACACCAACAACCATGGCATTCCAATCAGTCTCAGGAAAAGGTGACACCAACTCCATCTCAAAATTCCTCAGCAAATGACTCCATATTGCCTTTATTTGCAGATAAGCAAAGGGTTCCCCAAGGCATCCGTGCCTTCCCCCTCCAAACGAAATGTACGAAAATGCCCCTGCCACCTTGTCTTCTTCCCTTCCTGCACTAAACCTATCAGGATCATACCTCTCAGGATCCTTGTATATAAACCCTAGTCTGTTCGCGAAAGCCGGCGATGTTGCCACAATATGCCCTTTTGGAATGTCAAATTCTTGCCCCTCTCGTGTGCTGACACTAAAATCACTGTTTGCGCTTCGCAGCAGCATAATCAATGGAGGGTGGAGCCTCAATGCTTCTTTAATGCACCTATAAAGGACATCCATTTCAGCCAAAACGTCATGATCAATTCTGTCGCCATGCTTCTCCATCAACTTCTTCTGCTCTTCCAAAACGGCAGAAAGATACTTGTCGTTGCAGAGGAGATGTGCTCCTGTCCACGCGGAGGTAATTGAGCTGGTGTGTTGGCCTGCAAAAAGCGCAGCAATGAGCAAGCCAGTGACTTCTTCATCAGTTGTTGCGCGGCCATCTTTGTATTTTGAGTCAATGAAGCACTGCAGCATGTCATTCTCGGAGTTGCCACTGCTTTTGCGGGATCCTATGATGTCTGCAAAGATTTTGGCCAGCTTCTTGCGTGCTTGGTCGCGGCGGCGATGAGCCGGAATGGGAAGGTAGGGGAAGAGAACACTTATTGGCTGCATTCCGTTGTCAAGTTCATGGAACAAAGCAGATACATCGTCCAATAGCTTCTCTCTAACTTCTCGACCTAGGAGACATCTACTAGCTGTTAAGATGATTAGGTGCTCAAGCTCTTGCTTCAAATCAACCTCACCACTGGATCCCCACTTTGAGAAGTAGTCCTGCAAATTAAATCACAGACTTCACAACATAGAGTCACAAAGCTAATATTCTACCACCAAAGTGGTCTCTCCTAGCTAATGTCATTTTGAAACATAGGTTAAAATTATGCTTGTCAATAGTAATTAAGGAATACAAGGAAACATTAGAACTAAAGATGCCTAAGTTAGAATTGAGTCCAGAAGGGTAAGTTAGGGAAGTAAATGTGGTGCTAAATATCCTTGCTTGAATCGGTGTTAAGAGATATTTACAAGAGTATGACAAATGTCCTGCTTTGTTTTGTAACTATTTTGGGGAAAGTGTAGTTCGCCCAATGGTCATTTCTCATAAAAGTGGGCTAGAGTATGGCCGAGGGTCCTTTTGGGTCCAAACATAATATATAACATAAAACCATAAAATAAATTCCATCACTTAAAAACTAATGAATTAAATGAATCGGAGTTGCCAGAGAGACTTGCCTCAGCTTCAGTAACCATCTGTTCCACATAACCCTTAAGCTTATTCACCCTGAGAGCCTCAGTAAAGAACCGAAACTGCTCCTGCCTCACAGAGTAATCAACATCAAACACCACCGAAGGCCCAAAGGTTGGCACATTGAACTGGTAAACCTCCTGCTGGCTAAGTTCATTTTCTGGCGCTTTAAAGAAATGAGCAGACACCTCAGGTCCAATCAGGAAAGTAACATTCTTATGAAACAGCTTCAGAGTGAAGACACTTCCAAGTTTTGGATACTCCTCGCGAAGCATCACGATAGGACCCTTCAAGAACCGAACCATTCCACCGATGAAAGGCCATGTTTTCACCACCGGAGGGACACGTTTTGTGGATTTGGGTATCAGAAAAGAACAGATGAGCTTGGCAATTAGTAATGTGGCCACAATGACGAGACCAGTGTTGAAAGTTCTTCCTTCTACGACGTCGTCCATTGGTTGTTTATGATTAAGGAACTGTAAATTTTAGCAGAAAAACAGAGAGGTTTACTGAGAAAGAAAGGTAGCGAGAGTGGAGGGAAAAGTCAAAGATCTGCGTCCATCAAGGGAGAAGCAGTGGTTTTATACGTGATGTCCTTGAAGATTGGCTTAGCTGGGCTCACAGATATGGCTTTTGGAATCTGGGTTCTGCGGGCAAAACAGTGGGTTATGCCGTTTGAATAGGAGTGGTTTGGTAGGAATGTCGCTCATTTACACATGGGAATCCTTTTAAAGTGAGATCCATTTTGGCTATATCTTTGACTCTTTACTGTTCTTTGTTCGTTTTCCTTTTGTTTTTTTCTGGCTAATATGTCGTTTAGTGGGTCATAATACAAAGATAGTGCAGTCATAATAGGCTAGTGGACACATGGGATAGGATCTGGAGAAAAAGAAGTCATTCATAGTTTATTACTTTTTTCTTTTTTTCTGATTAACAATTTTAACAAGAAAGAAAAGATTATTGTGTATATGAAAAAAACACGGCAGATCTTTTTATCTGATAAAATTAACAATTTTAGGTGGATGGTTGCTTGTACAAGTAACGGTTGCATAAGTCAGTTCAGGTGAAAAAGAGGGAAAAAAAAAATTGGTTAGGCACCGTAATTATACAAATGGTGAAGGTTTATTTAATAATTTAGAGTTACATAAAATTGCACCATTAAAATAGAAAATTACTTATTACATCTTAAATTCTACTAATTTGTTCAGAGACTTTCTGGGTATCCAAAGAATGGGTCGGATTCAACAGAATGAGCCCAAGTGATGAAAGCCCAGTCTTTGACGCCGATACTTGATGTCCAATTTCGTAATCCACGACCTCGTCTTCAAATTCAAAAAATCTAAAAGTGTGGTTCCAAGACCGGATTGTATAGTATTCTATAATATGATTTATTTTTATATAGTGTTTAGTATGCACATTATACTAGATAATATTATATGATTAAATTTAGTTAATTTTAATTAATATTATTTATTATTGTATTTAATTTAGTTTTTCTTACATTGATTGGATTTGATTGTATTATTAAGAAAATAAATTTAGTTTTTAATCCCTTATAACTCTTATAAATAAATTATAATAAAAAAATTAAATCAAAATTATCGTTGATTAATGTCATTGAAAATTTTTGGATAAAACATTATCTCCTAACATTTCATTCCTTTGATCAATTAAAAAATAAATATTAAAAAGTTATAACTAAGAAAAACAATACTAAAATTCAAGACAAAGAAATGATAGAAGATATAATTCTATGATTTAATTTTTTTATAAAAAAAAATAATTTTTATATAATATTACGTCAAATATTATATAATATTATTTTTTTAAAAATTTTATCCTATTAAATTTTTATACTATACAGTGTAATATCAAGTTTTATCCTATCTAGCGTATTAGGAAACGTGGGCTTGTTAGTGGATGAAATAACCGGTATTAACTATTAACCGTCACAGCCTACACTACACATGAACAATCTTATTACACAACACACACTGCCAGAGAGATAGAGAAAAAGCAGAAATGCTGGAAAGTTGAGGCTTTTCCAAGTTAGATAAGCAATTGAACATGAATTTAAACAAGTTTCTTAATTGGGACTCAAGTGCGGTTTTATGAGTGGAAAATTCAAGCAAGTTAAGAGGGATCAAGAGCCTGTAATAAAGGGGCCATGGAATGAAGAGGCAGATGAGATTCTCATAAACCATGTGAACGAGCATGGTCCCAAAGATTGGAGCTCCATTCGATCCAAAGGCCTTCTTCAGAGGACTGGGAAATCTTGCCGCCTTCGTTGGGTCAATAAGCTTAGACCAAATCTCAAGAAGTAAGCATCACATTTTCATTATTTGCATAATGTTTTTCTGTTTAGGTGGTGTTTGATGAAATTACAAAAAGACTGTTCTTTTTTCACTTTTGTTGTTGGTGTATTTGATTTTTTTTATGGGTTTTCTCTAATTTATTTTTCTTTCCAAGCGGTTGCAAATTTTCAATTGAGCAAGAGAGGGTGGTGATAGAGTTGAAGGCAGAATTTGGGAACAAATGGGCGAGGATTGCGGCGTATGGCTGGCAGAACAGATAATGATGTCAAGAATTTCTGGAGTAGCAGGCAGAATAAACTGGCTAGAATTCTTCAGACACCAGCCACATCCTCAAAATCCCAGAAGAACAAGACTAGAGTGGCCACTTCTCATGATGCTCCTGCCTTGGAGGTGAATAAACAGAAGGGATACACCTTGAATTATGATCAATTAAGTTATTAATATATTTTTCTGAACAGAATATAGCAGATTTCTGTGCTCTTAAGTGACAATCTTCTTAATTTTCTGGCTTAGTTTCATTGGTTCTTCAGCCGTAGATTACTTGCCTAGAAAATATTGGAATGTACATGGAAAGTGAATAAAAATATGGGTAATGATGTTATATACTTATATTTTACTGCAATTACTTAAATTACAGAACTGTTTGTTAACTTCTAGGCTCCCAAGTTCAGTTCTTCATCCAAGGAAGAACCATCGCCAAAGGCTCAGTCATGGTCACCAGCAGCCTGCAGCATTGAGAATCCCGAGGAGATCAAAATGGTGGCATTACCAGATCTCATGAACTCCAACATGCTTGTTTCTGACACAAGCGTACCTAACAAGTGTTTTCTCTTACAGAAATTGATGATAGCTATGCGAGAACAGACACGAGTTCACAGATTCTTTTTCCTCGGATCCCAAAACCGGAAACAGATGTCACATTCCCAATGGACAATCAAGACCTCATAGCCAGAACAGACGAGGCAAATTTCAATGATGTCTTTGGCTCTCTGGCTAACTATGAACTCGAAATAGGATCAGAGTTTCCATTTGAGCTCTCTACTTTTGAACCACTAGGATGCTGCCGAATGGGGAGAAGGGATGTGGTTGATAATCCCGCAAACCCAGAGAGTTTCTTCGATGACTTCCCGGCAGACATGTTTGATGATATGGAGCCTCCTCTGCCTCCTCCACTCCCACCGGAGCTCTAACTTTCATTGTTATGTCGTTGAGCTTGTGTAATTCTGTGTGTGCATGTTACAGTTGCATTTGCAAACTGAAAATTATATGTAGTATTTTATCCACCATACCATTCCCATAGATGTTGAATTTCTATGGCCTTTTCCAGCTTATAGCATGTTATAACAGACAAATTTCACAATCATACCATACTAATAAACAAAGTTTTAAGCACAACTTGTCTTGAAGAAAATGGAGAAAAAAATTGTCACCTTATTTCTACTTCTATTTTCTCATCTCTTCACTGTTCAAATCAATACAAAAGATCAGATGAATGAATGATCACGGCTGTTCGTGGCAACTGAGTTCTAACATCTAAATTCTAACCAGCATCTCTACAAACATAGGAGGATGCTGATGAAAAATGCCCTACAGCAAGAATGCAGACTGTGCTGAATTATTCTTAAGAACTCTGACTGACTTCATTTTTCGGTGCACCCGGAAGGATAAAATTGATGTCAGTTTGAGTAACTACCTCGAATGCTCCCGGAAGAACCCACTGATCTTTCCTGAAAATAGGGCGTCTAAGTTCTACATGTCCACAGTAGCGTACTTCATACACAGTAGCACCCGTCAAGAATGAAGTAAGAGCCACCCCAACTCCTTCTCCTGCAAAAGCGCATATTTTTAATTCAAAGTTCACTGATAATTGTTGCAATAAAAGGAAAAAAGGGTAGAAAAGATTATATTCAGAGCCAAAAGGTTCCTTTGCCAGAGAATAAATCGAATTGTTTACCGTGTGTGACAAGCAACAAATTCTCCATTGGATATTTATCTGCCAGGTCCTTAAATATTTGATGATATCGAGCCTTTGTGTCTGCAACAGGCTCTTCCCACTTGGGCAACTAGAGTTTATCAATCAGAAAATCCTCCATCAGCCATAATAATCTTCTGTATTTGCATGAATCTTTAACAGTCAGTAAATTCTCATCTGAAAATTATTAAGTTGCTTTACCTCTTTATACACCCTTTCCACATTATTATCCACTGTCCCAGCTGGGAACATGACTTCACGCTCTGAGAGATCAAAACCCCAATTCCCATCTTTAGGAATCAACTCAGGATGGATGGCTGCGCTGCTCATCACCTCGCACAATCCATATTCCACAGACACCTGCATCCATGGAAGGGAGAGCATCTAAATCACCGATCTATATAAATTAAAATTTGGAAGATATGTTGTGTGTGTTGGAGAAGTAGACACAGTAGCTCCTTGGTTGCAGTAGCCTTGAGTCACGCAATACAGGACTATTTCGCCGGTCACAGAGATGAATGGCGAATGTCCCCGGGGATAAAATATGCTATAAGACTCATCAGAATCTAAAGTTTCAACATCTATCCATCCGATAATGTATGTGACTTTGCTGTGATAAAATTACAGCTCTTGTTTAAAGAAATAATGACCAGAATAGCATGTAGAAGGATTAATGCCTGGAAGTTGCAACTAAGGGACAAGTATGGCCTCTGCTATACTACAAGAATCTCTTGAATATAGAAAAACTGTACCATAAAGATGATAATATGCAGCCGAATTGACTTGATAAACATAGCCATCATATCTCAATTTCATATCAAAGTTCCAAGTCTAATCGAACAATTTCAACACTTTATGATAACAGGTATTGCAATGAAATTTAAATCAAAATAACAGATAAAAATGTAACTTTAACCAAAAATCCCAAACATAAACTCATTAAAGGGAAAAGCACAGATACAGAATGAACCTAACCTTGACTTGGGAAGGATCAATGACAATGCCGTCGCCGGTTTCGACTGCGGGGTCATCGTTAACGGCGCTGAGAGCAGAGACGACTTCCTTGGCGGTCTCAATGCAGCGGAGAAAGGGAGAGACGAAGACACGGTGGATTGGGAACACGAGAGTGTTCCTGAGTTTCCGACCCGTGCGGAAGGCCCGAACCCGACCCTGATAGACTAGTGGCGGATCCCAAGGCCTGGCGGCCGTTGTCACCCACGAGGGCTCGAACATGTCCATGCGATCACCGTGCCTCATTACTACGACGTGCTGGTAGAAATCAGGCTGATCACGGCTTTCGTTGTTCCCGTCAACCATAGTTCCTGAGGAAGAATCCATTTCCGCAGAATCAACAACAAAGTGGGATTTTTTTTTTTTTTACTTTCTCTGTTTTTCAGGAAAAAATAGAAAATGGGTTCGTCCCAGAAATCTCAACAGAAAATGAAAAGCGTAATAGTTGGGGGAAAGAAGATTGTTTGGTGAAGCTTCAATAATAGTGGCTTATTTGTCCAGCAGTGGTTGTTAGCAGGGAAAGCGTCACTCGCACCAAAAAGGCGGATTCAGTGATGTTGGTCTTACGTGGATGTCTGAAATCTGTTGTCGTTTTGCTCAGAAAGTGATCCCATGTTAGAGTGATCATTCGCGAGTATATGCCACCAAAATATGTGAAAACCCACTTAGATTTTTTCTTTTCTGTTTCTTAGAAATGGCATAAATGTAAATTTTGACAGAAGTCTTCAATAAACATAATCTCATACCAATTAAAATTAAATTTTGGCAAGACTCATATATTTAGCCAGTTTTTGATATTACATAGTATAAAATTGATGACAGCACCATAAAAAATGATATTATTTGTGATATAAGATTGGGATTTTAATTAATTTCTTCATACTAAGAATTCTACTAATAAAGTAAAGAAAGATATCCTATATAAAACTTCATACTATAACCCTTTTCATTTATTCAAAAATAAAATTCATCCACATATTTTCACTTCTATTTCTTAAGTATTTTTTTTTTAATTATTATTATCGCATTTCTTAAGTATGTTTAGAACATGTCAAATGCCACCCATCTTATGCCTTTCTGAAAAAATAATATATATATATATTTTTTTTATAGGATGAAAATAATAATTTTGTTTGAACTACTTCAATGTTGTTATTTTCTCAAGAAAAAAAAAAAAAAAAAGAAGTAAAACTCTGATTTTAAAATATAAAAATTGAAGAGACTAATTTTATTGAATTTTTTTTTTAAAAAAAATACCTTTGGAGCCATGGAATCGGAATCGGACCCGATCATGGTATCGAAGCTGACCTCTATTTTATTGAAGAACCCTTTGGAGTTGGATGAGCTGAATAAAATTGAAGGGAAGAAAAGGAGGCCCTTTAACATAAGCTTTGTAGAGACGAAGGAATTAAACTCAGATATAAAACTCAGAAAAGTTTTAGAAGAGAAAAGAAGCCCAAATCTTTCAAGTCTTTGCTTAGCTATATTATATTATCCTAAATATATGTTCTAGGCAGAAACGACAATCTATATCAATTTGCTTATCTTCCTCCTCTTAAGTGCTTTTATAATTGAGTTCATCTAATTCATTAGCTTTATGCGGCTAGCTAGGTAAAAGAAAACTTGCCATCATTGTCATCTTTAACAATAGCAATGTAACTCTTTTAAGTATATATTATTGTTGACCTATATGGTTAGGCCATGATTTCCTAATCCACATATGTAATACTAATTTCCTAAGACTGATTTTCCTGATTTCATGTAATAGTGATTTTTCTAATATTAATTTCCTAATTCTCTTCGTTATTATTCTCCTTAAAGACAATTCTGAAATTAAAATTTCTCAAATTTTCTAATACTGATGTCCGATTTCCTAATTCTCTTGATTTTTTTCTAGCTTTTATAAAAAATTTATTAACTGATTTTATAATATTCTTAATCTTCATTAGAATATATTAATTAATTTTTATATTATTATATTTTTTAGATTTATCAATAATTTTCCTAATCTTCCTAACAATATTTTAATTCTTATAAGGTTAGTGTGAAATTTAAAAAAAAAAAAATATCAAGAAAACGATGTGGATTATACGGTTATAAAGAGAAATAGAAAAAATTAAAAGTAAAAGAAAATAAAAGAGCAAAAAACCTAAAATATTAGATCAAGAAAAGATGAATTGTGTAGATATCCAAGGGAACGTATAACTCTAGTAGTGCCGTATGTTAACCAAATACGGCTTGCAAATATAATAGCTAGGGTTACTGTCCCTTGACATATATGGTGGACAAAAAGAATCAACGAAGAAAAAGAAGAAGAAGAAGAAGAAGAAAGTGAAATTGTTGACAGAAGAAGGATATGAGCTTAGTTAGACAAAGTCCAAAGCGGCCGAAAAGCGATACGAGTCCTCTGGTGAGCCCACCCGGTAGCCCAGGGATGCTTTCTCTTCATTCTTGCACTGTCTGTCCTCGTAATCATGTATTTTTAATCTAACAGCCTAATCTTCTTCTATTCTCGTGACTTTATCAGTTATGTCAAATTAGTATGATATGCAGAACTTTGTTTTGTTTTTTAATCTAAGATGCAATTTATTGATGATCAAATAGTATTGCATCTACAATCGCTGGTGGTTCGTCAAACCAGCGTACACAATGTTCATTGTTCGAGAGACTTTCCTTGCTCATCTAAAGTGTGGGCAACCTTGTTTGCCTCTCGAGGGACCCATCTATGTTTACACGAGGCAAAGTCCTTCAGAATATCCTTTATAATGAGAATGACACCAACAAGGGCTAAGAATTAGGTTTGCTTTTGAAGAGCCAAAATGATCTTTTGAGCGTTACTCTCGTTAGATAGAGTAGAAAATATAGGAATTCAACTTATATTGAGAGAAAAAGACGTATACAATGCGGCAGAGCTTAAGCTCTGGAGAGTCATAGCACCAAATTCCTTTGTTCATCACTCTCCACTTAGATAACAGTTTAAGTTCTTATAAAAAGCTATTAAAGAGCATAAGCATAAAATTTGAAATTAGAAAAAAAGAAAAGAAAAAAAGTACAGTGCTTCTAATTTATTCAAATTTTATACATAGAAGTGATTGTTTCTATTGGAATAGTAATAGTATGATGTATTTTAAAATTTGTAATTTATGTCTTTTAGAATTATATCCACTTAGAAAGAATTATTATATATAATAAGAGTTTTAGAGTTTACGTGAGTTTTATAGAATTTGTATGGGTTGAACTAGTTAGTCAACAGTTATAGCATCATCTTGAGAAAAAAAAAAAATGTAGAAGATGAAAGTTATGCCCATGAGTTGAGTGCAATAATGTCCTCTCTAGAGTTAGGTGATTATTGTCATACAAAGTCAGTGTGTGAAATACCTTTTTCCCTCCAACAATTTCTCTTCTTAAAGCCCTTTGACAGGAGAGAGAGAAAAAAAAAAAAAAAAAAACTCAAAGGAACTTATACTTTTGAATTAACCTTTTAAAAAAATACTTTTATATAGTGCAAAGCTAGAGGTGATACTGCTTCTTTTTAGAAGTATTTCAGGTCATTACATGCTTGAACCTTTATTCATACATTTTAAAGTTGTATAGAAGTACTTTCAAAAAAAATTCTAACCAGGCTATAAATGTATCCCTCTCTGTATATGTTTCAATGAGAATATTCAAGGTTTTTTTTTTTTTTTTTTCTCATTCTTTTCCATTCTGCTTACCATCTTTGAGCATGAATTGCGTTACTTGGTAAAGTATATAAACCTTTGTTGAGTTACTTTCAGAGAGCACCATGGGCATGGACTTGATCTCTCTGTTGCCTGATGACATTCTTCATACGATAATTGGGTACCATCTACCAACAAAAGATGCAACACGAACTAGTGTTCTCTCGAAGAAATGGAGAGCCATAAACTATAGCAATCCTTTTCTCTCTTTAAACGAACGTGACTTCTTGCCCCTACGAAAACATTACATAAACGTAAGTCCGGCTGATATATTATCAGGAGACTTCAACTATGGGATGGGCAATGGGGTCAAGATATTGCACCCTAGACGACAAAATCAAGCAAATCTTGAAGAAGAAGAAGCTGCAAGGAAGGAATGTCATGGCTTGTTCATGAACTACATAGAGAGCCGAATGGCAGGCTTGCTCCAGAATGAATCGTCCCCTGTAGAGCAATTCCACTTGACAATCTTCAACTTCAACCACAAGCGTGATTCTACTGGTTCAGATTTGTGGTTAAAGCATGCTTTTGAAAGAAGGATGAGGAAATTGATTCTTAACGTATTTACCACTCTATTTGAAGGACAAGAAGAGGTGGTTTATAGTTTACCTTCTTCTTTGCTGGTTTCTCAGACACTGACTGCATTAAAGTTAACTAATTGTAAGTTGGATGATACTGGTGAAAACATAAAACTTCCTCGGCTAAAACATATATCCCTTTATAATATTGATCTGGAGGATGATTTTATCAAATGTTTGATATTTGGGTGCCCTTTGCTGGAGGTGATGTCTCTCAGCTTCTGCCAAAAGTTAACTATTCTTGGAGTGACCAGTCTTCCTCAGCTTAAAAGGGTTAATTATCAATTGTTGTCCAGACCTTGAATGTGTAGATATTCAGTAACCCCAACTTCAGCATTTTCAATATTTTGGCTGTAAAGGAAAGATATGCAAGCTTAACTTGACAACCTCTAACGTCATAAAACATATGTTTTTGTCAAAAACTAGAATTACTGGAGATTGGCTTCAAAAACAAATTGTTAAATGCGAGGGATTGACGCTTATTAGAGTTTGTGGTTTTGAAGATACCAAACTTTCAAGTCAAAAGCTTCGCCGCTTAAACATTCACTGTTGCTTTCAGATTACAAGGGCGATTGAGATTGATTGTCCAAATCTGTATAGCCTCAAGCACTTTAAAAATTGGTTCCGCTCCTACAATGTAAATGCTTCTGAATTAAGGAAAATTGTATTTGGATTTTCTCTTGAATATTATCAACAACATACATCTTTGTTGAATATTTTGAAGGAATGTTTTGGAGATTGTAGTCCTATCAGAAAATTCATCAAGCAGATTATTATAACCTCGGATGACCAAAAGGCAAGTGTGAAGTGTCCCTATATATATATATTTCAAAATTTGTATTCTTCCCCATGCTTGAGTGATAAAATCGAATGTGTATATATATATATATATATTTGATAGCAATTTTAGTTTGTTGTGCCATTTTCAGTACGTCATCATTCTAGATAGATTAACTTGTGAATCTACGGTTCCCATACTTGGTGAAGTGAAGGAGATGATGCCTAAAGCAAGACTGACTGTATCCTCTCTAAACGTTGAGGGTTTGATGGATCATCTTTGTAGTAACGTTTTGAATACTCCTCATCAGACTCTCACTATAGTATCAACCCAAGATAGCATCACCAAATTTCCACAGGTACTTGAATTTAAGTCCATATTAATTAAGAGTTAGGCCAATGCATATACTATATTATATATTTGGCGTAATAATTAAATTTTCAATCTTAAATTTTTATCTTAATATAATCATTTAATGGCAGGTCTTATATGATAAATTATCAAGAACAGTAGGAAATGCAAATTGCTGTGATGATGGATTTAATCAATGTTGGCGGCACAAGCTATCCAATGTTACGAAGGATTCTAACAGTAACGATGTTCCCAGTGTGTTGAAATCCTATCAATCTGAAAATTACCAAATAAGTAGGATTTTATTGGAGTGGATGATTTGAAAGAGTACTTGGTGATGAATGCTGATCAGGTCAATTACGGATGGATAGCAGCTAAATGTGTTTGTTATACCAATTTTCCTTGATTCAATATTGCAGAACTATTTTATTTCGGCTTAAACATTTTATTTTCATATGAAAATTTGTTGTTTTTGTAGTTTAGTATTTTGTTGTGGATATGAAATTATTTTGGCTTAGTGGAAGATGGGTATTTAGACTCTTGTATGAACACAACAATTGATCGAATTAAGAGTTAAGCTTGATTAGAAGGTTAAAAATACATAAATAAATAAACTAGAGTGAATTAATTTCTTGTAGCTGCAATTTACTATTTGTCGAACAGGGGCAGATCCAAATATGTATGTATGTGTGTGTGTTTTAGTGAAAAGCAGTGTGTTATGCACGTGTGTGCATTCACTCAATCAACAATAAAATAATAAAATGTATAATTAACATTGTGATGATTTAGTGAAAACTAAATTAAATCTTAAAATATTTTAAGATGTTGTACTTGAAACACCAAAGTCATGTATGTTAATAGAAATTATTTTTTTAACAATCCTTGTTCCAATAAGAGATTAATCTGGTGCAAACAAATATATATATATATATAAACCACTTTTGGTGAGGGCATTTCCTTCTTGTACAGATCATTATAGTTGATATATAAAATCTTTCACGTTCTTCAAAATATCATAACTTTTATTTGTATAATAGCATATATTCTTGAATGTCCCAGGTGCTCTGATTGCAATACTTAGTATAGTTTAGTAAGTTGTTTCATAAAAGAAAGGCGCTTCCCATACTTTTCCAAATATCATATAAAATTGGCTAATTCTTTTTCTTTGCTTTAACCAACTCCCTGACTGCCAAGCAAAGAAAGGGATCTCTCACCAGGAGGACATACTTATCTTCCATTCTATTCCATTTGATGTTAATCTATGATATCAAGCAGACTGCTGGGGACTAGTTTTCCCTGTGTTGTACTAACTTTCTTTGTTTTCTTGTGTTATGTTTTGAACTCTATTTGCTTACTTCAAAGATCCCTGAAACCTAATTCTAATATCCTATTTATAGCTTAGACACATAGTCTTAACCAACTAAGACTCCTAACCAAGCTAGAAAACCCAAAAGCTAACAAAAACTGGGACTTCCAAGCAGAGGGCGCCACAACCAAACCCTCTTGGCGCCATTCTCATGCTTTCAGATTGCTTATGTTCCCTTCTTTGGCACCGGGGCTTGATCCACTTCATGCCATGGTGCCATACACTTGCTTTTAGGTCCTTTTGATCCAGCTCCATGCCATGGCCAAAGCCACTTCATGTCATGGTGCCAACTTAGTGAAATTATGCTCTCAAGTGCTTTTTCCACACTTCCTTTGCCATCTCTCTTACATGCTTGCATCTTGAATCTATTCTTTGGCCCATAATTCTTTAAAAATTCTCACTTTATCCTCGCTTTCATATTTTGTGTTTTTGATTCTTTTAATCTTACAAAGTAAACAATTAACTATTAAATACACTTCAATCATTATAAAATAAAAACTCAAAAATAAAAAAATAAAGCTTAAATTAACTATATAAAATATAATTATCACAACTCAACCTTACAATATTTATGAACTTAAAATACTCTAACTTTAATTACTCATGTTATTATTTTTATTATTTCAATTTTTGGATATGTTAATATGCTCTCCAGTCTCCAAGTCACTCGGTTTCGATCAATGGTGTCACATTTTCATTACAATAAATTTTCCCTTTCAAATATTTTCACATACACATATTTTTCACTGTTGCACTGCCCCACTTGCACACTTGTAACAAAGTAGAGGTAACACAAAAAAGCACTAGATTTGGCTGAGTAACTAACGTCTTGTCATACTTTAATTTCTTTACAGCTATATGCTTCTTTTCTTTCATTTCAAATCCAAATAAATGCAAAAGGTCGAGTTCCATTTTTTTTCTTTACAGAAAAGTACCTTTACAATCCCATTCTTCAACGTGTTGTAATACCCTGTTGATAATTCCGCTACAGCTTTCAACTTTCAAGATGCATGCCAAAAAAGTAGCTACAGCTTTCAACTTTCAAGATGCATGCCAAAAAAGTAGGGGAAAAATTAGTTCACGCTCTATTTTGTATATATTTATTGATTTTAATTTATTTATATAATTACAAATATAAAAAAAATGTAAAAATAAACATAAAATAAATGAATGTATATATAATGTATCTCATATAAAGTAATGCGTTTTTACAAGGCTTCAAGAGAGTGTGGGCCTACTTTTAATGAAAATGGATAAGTTTTGTATGTATAAGTAAGTAAATTACGGAAACCGGCCAGAATAATAAAATGCATGCACACACGTTTCAAACTCACCAGATAAAAAAAAACTACTGGGATTTTAAAATACAGTTTTACCCTAAATAGTACTCTTTCCATTTTTATTTTTTTTTTAATTTTTCACTTCTATTATAACTTAATGTTGTATAAAAATGTTGTAAATGAAGTACTTGCTTAAATGATGACAAATGGTTGAAGAATTTGTGGGTCATTTCCTTTACTAACAGGCATTAATTGTAATGTGACAAGTGAACAACTCTAGGGTACATATAAAAATATTCCGACTTCACCTAACAAAATCAAAATTTTAAGTTATTAACCTAATATTCAATAATTTTTTTTAATTAAATTAAAATTTTGACATACATGTGATCCCATGATTTCTTCTCACAAATTAAGACCCCATAATTTCTTATGCGCAAGCACGCTAAATATAAAAGCAATTTTTAAATTGAATGAGTTCCCGTACTCCAAAATTCCTTCACCGAAGAAGGAAAACTAAAATGAACCCACCCAACGTTTCATCTAGATGTTAGGTCCTCTTTATTCTTTTTATTTAAAATTATAACACTATATTTCTTGATTTTTAAAACTAATTAATGACGTTTTTTAAAAAATATTTATATTTAAAGTTTATTTTGATTTTTTTTATATATTTAACTTAATAATAAAAATATTTTTTTAATTATATTTTTTAAAATATAAAATAAATAATATTATCTTATAATTTTGATACTGCCGTGTAGACATCTCAAACACACTACCCAATGAAAGGTTTTCCAGGTAGTTGGGGTAATAACTCCAATCTTAATACAATGAAGATACAAGCAAATAATAAATATTCTCTGTCAAGTCTTTTTCAGAACAGCCATTCTAAAAAATTTTAATCGTTTTTTACAAAGTTTAGAAACATTTATTATTTTTTCTCAAATTTATCATTCACCACTAAGACCTTCTGAAAAGGAGAAGAGAGAGTCCATGAAGATAAAAGGAACAGGTAAAGATATTTCTTGAGAACATTAACAAAGTCTTGTTATTAAGTTAACAGTTAAAAAATATAATTTTTAAATTTACAACATGTCTCGGGTGAAAATCGATTGGATTGGATGGTTGACCATATTTGGTCAACTGGACTAATCTAATTGGTCAATGGAAAAATTTATCGTGGGACCACATTTCCTTATCAACTAGCTGCCAGAAAATCCTTATCATTTATTAAGTAACATTTCTTGTTTTGCAAGCCCACTGTAGATTGATTGGAGTTGGACCATATATCTTTAGGACAGGACAAACACAATATTCTTAACACTTGTTAATATACATATCTACTAATTTGTTGTCCTGGCCCCAGTCAATTAAGTAGGAAGGTGTATGTGTGTGTGTGTGACAAACCACATAAAGATGCAGAATTGACAATCTCTATGGCTAGATCTGGTGTAGTCGATTACAATGATTATTAGTGTGACGGAACAACAATTATAGGATGTAATTGCAATGCCACATCAGCAATTAATTTGTTGATGTTCTACTACATCAAAGGTTACAGTGCAGTTTATTGCACCAGATCTATTAGTTAGGTGAAGTAAACTACGCTGGATAGATCCAAAAGCTTGTAGGCGCTGTAGAATATTCAAATATAACTCTCATCAACACGGTTTCTCTGTGTCTTGCCCTCCATAACAATAACAAAAACGATTGTTCAAGGATTCCATGGAGAAAACATATCACATAGCTGTACTTCCCAGTGTTGGATATGGCCATCTAGTCCCAGTTCTTGAGTTCTCCAAGCGACTTGTCCAACTCCACCAAAACTTCCATGTCACATGCATAATTCCAACACTTGGGTCACCCCCAGATTCCTTCAAACCCATCGTTGAATCCCTTCCTTCAAACATAGACTCCATTTTTCTCCCTCCAATTAACCAAGAGGACTTACCACAAGGGGTAACCCTCGGACTCCAAATTCAACTTGCCATGACTCGATCCCTTCCATTTGTACATGAAGTTCTCAAGTCCTTGAGTTCAAGAGTGAAATTGGCTGCCTTGGTCACTGACCTTTTCGGATACGAAGCCCTAGATTTTGCTAAGGAACTCAACATCTTGTCATACATATACTTCCCTTTACCTGCTATGGTTCTTTCTCTTTGCCTCCATTTGCCAAAGCTGCACGAGACAGTTCCATTTGAGTATAGAAACTTAACAGAGCCAATTGAACTCCCTGGTTGTGTACCTCTCCATGCCCAAGATTTCCCAGACTCAATTCTTCAACGAACCAGTGAAGCTTACCAGTGCATTCTTCAACGTTCAAAACAATTCTATTTCTTTGACGGTGTTTTGTTTAATAGCTTTATGGAATTGGAACCAGAGGCTATAAGAGCTTTGCAAGAAGGGAGTGGTAACCCTCCTGTTTACTCGGTTGGACCCATTATACAAACCAGTTCAAGCATTGAAGCAAACGGTCCAGATTGTTTAGCATGGTTAGATAATCAACCACAAAGCTCTGTTCTTTATGTTTCTTTTGGGAGTGGTGGGACGCTATCTCAAGAGCAGCTCAATGAGCTAGCTTTGGGCTTAGAATTGAGTGGTCAGAAATTCTTGTGGGTTGTGAGATCTCCTAGCAAAACAACTAGTGTTGCTTATCTTGGCGCTGCAAAGGAGGATCCTTTGCAGTTTCTACCATCTCGGTTCTTGGAGAGAACCAAAGAGCAGGGTTTGGTGGTTCCTTCTTGGGCACCACAGGTTCAAGTCCTTAGTCACAGTGCCACTGGTGGGTTCTTAACTCATTGTGGCTGGAATTCCACCCTTGAGAGTGTGGTGCATGGTGTGCCACTAATAGCATGGCCACTCTTCTCTGAGCAGAAAATGAATGCTGCTATGTTAACTAATGGCCTGAAAGTAGCAATAAGGCCAAAAGGTAAGGAGAATGGGATTGTAGAAAGACAAGAAGTTGCTATGGCAGTAAGAAGTCTGATGGAAGGTGAGCAAGGCAGAGAAATCCGGAAAAGAATGACGGAATTGAAAATTGCTGCTGCTGATGCAATAAAAGAACAAGGATCGTCTACAAAGACTCTATCTCAACTGGCAAACAAATTAAGAGGTTTATAGATTTTGTTCACTATAGTTATAATCTCTCAATTTGTATTCTATGTATCCTCTTGTAATCTTCCTTCTTCTATGCTGTTTTATTTGATGATGGGGATATTGTTGTTTTCTATTTTAGAACATTTGTTACGGTATTAACATATCTTCTAGTTCATTTTTTTTTTTTTTCTTATTTGTTGTTTGAATGTATTTTGATAGTTCAAAATAATGAAAATGTGATAAAACAACAAATAAAATAGACTGAGAATAGTAGAATGGATATAACTCCGTTTATTACAACTAAGCGTTTATTATATTATCAAATGAATCCCTGGGTGATAAAAAATTAATAGTAAATATATATTTTAGTTTCGTATACTTAAAATTTTTATTAATTTAATTTTTTACACTTTTAAGTTTATCAATTTAGTCTTTCACACTTTATATTTATTAATTTGGTCTCTCACACTTAAAATCTTAATTAATTTAATCCCTCACATTTAAAATTCTAATCAATTTAGTCCCTTAAACTTATAAAACTTATCAATTTAATCTCTCATACTTCAAAAATAATAATAAATTTACGGAATAAATTGATAAAAAATTTGAAGTGTTAAAGATTAAATTGATAAATTTATAATGTCAAAAACGAAATTGATCAGTGTTTCAAATATAAGGGATCAAATTAATTAAAATTTTAAATATAAAATATTAAATTAATAAATTTAAAATATAAAAAATTAAATTTATAAAAATTTTAAACTTAAAACATTAAAATAGATATTAACTCAAAAATTAATAAGACGTGGATTACTTTTGAACTTGACGTAAATGACTTGGATTCTTTATCTTGTTTATGTACAAAATATTTTAGAATAATTTATGCAGTGACTTGACAATAAAGGACAATCCTAATTATAATAAATTTCGTCTTTCTTCAATATTCTATCCAAAAAGCTATTTAAATAATCATAAACAATTCTATGGCATCAAGAATTTCACATGAAACACTAGAATCGAAAGCACATTTTCACTGAATAACGTATTTTCGCAACATACTAAAGTCAAATTTTGCATGTCATCAAAGAATAAGTCAAAGCACTTTTCTTCCGTCCATTTCAAAAGAAGTTAAGTATACGTCTCTCTTAGTTTAGAAAGAAAAGTGATCTCCTTTTCCCATTTGAGCATCCGAAAACTTACCATCGAATTAACAAATAGTATTTTTTGAACTAAACATATAAAATATATAAAAAGATAGAAGGTTTACGTTTGAGCTCACGTCATGTCATTGCAAGGTCATTCGTCTTGGTAGTTGTAGAGTGCAACTTTTCTTTTTTTCTTTTTTAATTTATTTTAGATATTTCTAGAGTATGTGGACCATAAAATTGCACAATAAAAGCGATACTACGCAAACCCATCAAATCCTAGTGCACATACAACACTTTTGAAAGTTGCGAGTTGCTAGTTGCAGTTCTTATGGAGAAAACAACCCATATAGCCATAGTTCCCAGTCCAGGCTACAGCCATTTAATCCCAATCCTAGAATTTTCCAAGAATCTTATTCATCTTCACCCAGAGTTTCATGTCACCTGCATCATTCCCTCACTTGGGTCACCCCTAAGTGCTTCAGAAGCCATCCTTAAAACTCTTCCTTCAAACATAGATTCCATTTTCCTTCCTCCTGTCAACAAAGAAGACTTACCACAAGGGGCTTACCCTGGAATCCTGATTCAACTCACGATCTCTCACTCTCTGCCTTCTCTTAGTGAAGCCTTGAAGTCCATAAACTCAAAGACTCCATTAGCTGCTCTTGTTACTGATGCTTTTGCATTTGAGGCACTAAACATTGGAAAGGAATTGAACGTTTCTTCCTACATTCACTTCCCTTGTTCTGCCATGACTCTCTCTCTTATGTTATATCTGCCAAAACTCGATGAGGAAATTGTGGGTGAGTACAGAGATTTAGAAGAACCCGTACGTATTCCGGGTTGTGTTCCTGTTCATGCCCGGGATCTCAACGACCCGTGTCAGAACCGATTGGGTCAAGCTTATAGAATGTTTCTTCAACGTTGCAAAGGATTCTTTTTAGCTGATGGGTTCTTGGTTAATAGCTTCAATGAAATGGAAGCAGGACCAATAAGAGCATTGACAGAGGGAGGACATGGAAATCCACCTGTTTATCCGGTGGGACCCATTACACAAGCCGGGTCAGGAAGTCAGGAAAACGGGTCGGAGTGTTTGAAGTGGTTGGATAGCCAGCTACCTAAGTCTGTTTTGTATGTTTCCTTTGGAAGTGGAGGGACACTGTCACAAGACCAAATCAATGAGCTAGCTTTGGGGTTGGAATTGAGTGGTCAGAGATTTTTATGGGTTTTGAGAGCACCAAGCAATTCAGTTAGTGCTGCTTACCTTGATGCTCACAATGAGGACCCTTTGCAATTCTTACCATCAGGGTTCTTGGAAAGAATAAAGGAGCAAGGTTTGGTGGTTCCTTCATGGGCACCTCAAATTGAAATCCTTAAACACAATTCAACTGGTGGGTTCTTAAGTCATTGTGGTTGGAATTCAACACTTGAGAGTGTCCTACAAGGAGTGCCACTATTAACATGGCCTCTCTTTGCAGAGCAGAGAATGAATGCGGCTTTGCTAACTGATGCTCTTAAAGTGGCACTAAGGCCAGAACGTAACGAGAAAGGGATAGTTGAAAGGGAGGAAATTGCTGGATTGATAAAGAGTCTAATGGAGGGTGAAGAAGGGAAAGAAATTCGCAAAAGGTTGAAGGATCTAAAAGATGCCGCCTCTAATGCTCTCAAGCATGAGGGCTCTTCTACGAGGACATTGTCTCAATTAGCACTACAATGGAAAAAAATTAGTGTGACATAATATAGGACAAAAAAAAAATTATCCTCTTTATAATCCATCCTCCATAAAACATGGCTCGATGTAAATTAGTTTTATATTGTAGAAGTATCCACTAGCTTTGTTATAACTAATATTGATTTCTAACAATTAGATGATTGTTATAATTACATTATTAAATGATGCTCTTTCTTGGGGCTATAAAAAACGAGATTTTGATTACATATTAGTTTTGTTTTTTTTGGTGTCTTTATAATTTCTTTTCATTGTAATTTCAAATGTTTTAAACTTATTTAACTTAAAATATTTTCAGACTTAACTAATTTTTCACTTAGTTAATTTTTTTCAATCGTTCATTTTTTATTTTGACATAATTGACCTGGACTCTTTGTCATGTTTATGTGCAAAATGTTCTAAAATAATTTATGGTAACTGACAATAAAGCAAGGGCCTAATAAATTTCGTTTTTTCTTGAATATTCTTTCAAGAATTTCACTTGAAACACTAGGATGAAAAATAGATCCACCGAACAATTTATTGATATTCTATATATTAAAGTCAAGTTTGGCATGCCATTTAATTAAGAATAAGTCAAAATTGCACAGTCCTCCTGTCCATTTCTCAAGAAATTCCAAATTTTAGGTATACGTCTCTCTCAATGTAGAAAGTGATCCTCCTTTGAATTTGAGCATCGGAAAATATCTATTTGGATTAACGATCAGTATTTTCGCATAGTTATTAATTAGGAAGATTTCGAGCTAAGCATATATATATATATATATATATATATATGAAATACATATATAAAGATTAAAAATAAAATAAGAAGAAGGTTTACGTTTGAGCTTACGTCATGTTATTGCAAGGAAACTCGTCAAAGTCTTGGCAGACTGCAACTTTTCTTATTTTATTTGGACCGTCAAATAAGATTGGACTACAAAAATCAAACATTTGACAATATAAACCCATGAAATGAATGATCACATACCACACCTTTGAAAGCAGCAACTGTCAGTTCTTGATGGAGAAAACAACCCACATAGCCATAGTTCCCAGTCCAGGATATAGCCATTTAATCCCAATCCTAGAATTTTCCAAGAATCTTATTCATCTTCACCCAGATTTTCATGTCACCTGCATCATTCCCTCACTTGAGTCACCCCCAAGTGCTTCAAAAGCCATCCTTGGAACTCTTCCTTCAAACATAGACTGCATTTTTCTTCCTCCCGTAAACAAAGATGACTTACCACAAGGGGTCTACCCTGGAATCCTGCTTCAACTCACAGTCACTCATTCTTTGCCTTCTCTACGTGAATCCTTGAAGTGCATAAATTCAAAGACTCCATTAGCTGCTCTTGTTGCTGATGGTTTTGCATACGAGACACTAGACTTAGCAAAGGAGTTGAATATTTCTTCCTACATTTACTTCCCTGCTTCTGCCATGACTCTCTCCCTTTTCTTTTATCTGCCAAAACTCGATGAGGAAACTGTGGGTGAGTTCAGAGATTTAGAAGAGCCTATAAGGATTCCGGGTTGTGTTCCTCTTCATGCCCGGGATCTTCTCGACCCGGCTCAGAACCGATTGGGTCAACCGTATAAAATGTTGCTCCAACGCTGCAAAAGATTCTTTTTTGCTGATGGGGTCTTGGTTAATAGCTTCAATGAAATGGAGGCAGGGCCTATAGGAGCATTGACAGAGGGAGGACTTGGAAACCCACCTGTTTATCCGGTTGGACCAATTACACAAAGCGGGTCGGGAAGTCAGGAAAACAGGTCGGAATGTTTGAATTGGTTGGATAGCCAGCCAGCCAAGTCAGTTTTGTATGTTTCCTTTGGAAGTGGAGGGACACTGTCACAAGACCAAATCAATGAGCTAGCTTTGGGGTTGGAATTGAGTGGTCAGAGATTTTTATGGGTTTTGAGAGCACCAAGCAATTCAGTTAGTGCTGCTTACCTTGATGCTCACAATGAGGACCCTTTGCAATTCTTACCATCGGGGTTCTTGGAAAGAATAAAGGAGCAAGGTTTGGTGGTTCCTTCATGGGCACCACAAATTGAAATCCTTGAACACAATTCAACTGGTGGATTCTTAAGTCACTCTGGTTGGAATTCAACACTTGAGAGTGTCCTACATGGAGTGCCAATAATAACATGGCCTCTCTTTGCAGAGCAGAGAATGAATGCAGTTTTGCTAACTGATGCTCTTCAAGTGGCATTAAGGCCAACACCTAATGAGAAAGGTATAGTGAAAAGGGAGGAAATTGCTAGGTTTATAAAGAGCCTAATGGTGGGTGAAGAAGGGAAGAAAACCGGCAAAAGGATGAAGGATATAAGAGATGCCGCCACTAATGCTCTTAGACAAGATGGCTCTTCTACAAAGACATTGACTCAATTAGCACTGCAATGGAAAAAATCAGTGTGATATATGGTATAGGAAAAAAGAATTTTTAACTCTTTTTTTTCACGTGGAGGTTTCTCAGACAAATGTTTTATTTTTGGTGCTTAGTTAATTTAAATTCTCTCTTTTGCTTAAAATAGTTGGTCAAATTTGTTTATGTACTCATTGACTGTGTCTCTGTGCAATCTCTAAACCAAGTATTATCCACACATTTAGCTGCTCCTGCTGCTGATGCTTTTCGTACTAGTCAGTTATTGTATTCAGCCGCAATTAGCAAAGAGTCGTGTTCCAACTTGATAATATATTTGCATGTGGTCTCCAGAAGGTGTACGTTTATGTACTGACATCATTAATTTTGGGTTTTTATTTGTGGTTTAAATTTTTGAAATAAATTAATTTTTAATATAATATTAAAATTTTATAATCTCAAGTTAAAAGATTAAATTGATTTATCATCACTTTGTTAATTTAATTAAAAAATTTCAACTCATAATATAAATAAACTTGTATTTTGTAATAGTAAACTTGACCAGAAATTGTGCATTCAATTTGGTTGCACCAAATCCAAGTTTCCCAAGTCCCACTCCTAAAGCCCTATTGAAGCCTAGTGTTCCTACCCTTCCGTAATCTTAAAATTAACCACTTTTCCAACTGATCATCATACTATCTTAGCCATCTTTTTTCTTTTTTAAATGGAGAAAACAACTCCCGTTGCAATAGTTCCAAGTCCAGGGTACAGCCATCTAGTCCCAATCGTTAAGTTCTCAAAGCATCTTGTTCATCTCCATCTAAAATTTCACGTCACCTGCATCATTCCCTCACTTGGGTCACCCCCAAGTGCCTCAAAAGCCATCCTTGAAAACCTTCCTTCAAACATAGACTCCATTTTTCTTCCTCCAGTGAACAAACAAGACTTACAACAGGTAGATTCCCCAGGTGTCAAAATTGAACTTACATTGTCTCACTCTCTCCCACGTTTACCTAAGGTCTTGAAGTCCTTAAGCTTAAAAGCACCTTTGGCTGCTTTGGTTGCAGACTCATTCCCTATTGGAACTCTAGGTTTTGCAAAAGAATTCAATGTCTTCTCCTTCCTTTTGGAGGTAAAAACACCACGACAAAGAATTGAATGACTTTACTTAAAAAAAAAAAAAATTTTAGAGTCGTCACCATTTGTTTAAGAATTATGGTATAATTGAAAATTTATTTATTTCAAAATTTATGTTTTTATTATTATTTTTTTTAGAAAGACTAAAATGCAAACAAGAAATGAATTGGAGAGTCAGTTATGTGTGAGGAAGGAATTAGGCACCTCACAATATTTGTCAAAAATAATTACCCAAATTGGTTGCGCAAAATAAGATATGACCTAAAATTGTATTTTATTCTTTGCAAAAATAAATATTATAATCTTTAAAGTAATGGCAGAAAGATAAACATGCATGAATTTTCTAAATGAATCTAGGATCCTTTCATCCTTCAAAACAGATAAACTATCCTTCCAGATATCGCGTATCCTCACTTAGGTTAGATATGGTAAACTTAGTCTTATAAAAAGATCGAACTACCTATCCTTCCATAATAAGTGAGGAGCTTCGGGATCCCTAAAATAAATATTATAATCTTTAAAACAATGACAGAAAGATAAACATGTATGTATGAATTTTCTAGATGGACCTAGGGTCTTTCCATCCTTCAAGACAAATAAATTGTCCCTCCAGATGACGCTTATCCTCACCTAGGTTAGATATGGTGAGCTCAGTCTTATTAAAAAACTGGACTACTTACCCTTCTATAATAAGTAAGGGGCCTCGGGATCCTAAAAATTTAAATGCATCTCAAAGTGTATGAATGTTAATTACAATTTAAAATTAGGAACAAGATATGCAAAATTACCTGGAAAATATACATGAAAAAAAAATTATTGTTGTTTGTTTTTTTTTTTTTCACACTTCTCTTTCTTTTAGATCTCATAATTTCTGTTCACACCCCTTTCTGCAATCAGATTTCTATTCACACTCCCACAATTCCTACTAACACCCTAAATCAACTCTTTTCTTGCCGCCGCCTCACAATTCCTAATCACACCCAATTCTCTCATCTGAACAAACTCTTTTCTGTTATCACCCCTGAAATTCCTATTCGCACCCATTCTCCCATCTGAAGCATCCCTTTTCCTCTTCACACCCCAGAAATTCTTATCCACACCCATTCTCTCATCTGAACCGACCCTGTTTCCTCTTCACACCCTCGAAATTCCTGCTCACACCAACCAATTATTTTCTTCCCTCACACCCTCCATTTCTGTTTGCACCCCTTTTCTTCTTCACCAGCCCTCCCTAAGCCAAAGTTAAACAGCTCCTAGCACTGATTAACAAATTTTAATAATCTAATCTAATCACAAATTGAATGAAAGAGTAACTTATCCACTAAAGAATAAATTTAGCCTCAATCACACATATTCACCAGTAAATCTCAGAGTCACATAGCATCAATAATCAACAAGCTTCAAATTATACAACAACAAAAATTCAGACCGTGAATATTAAGAGTAATGAAAATATACTTACCGAGCTCTTTAATGGTCAATCTACTTCTCCCAATTTCCTTTGAACCTCACCTAATCTCCTTGGCTTTTCCCTCCTTCTTCCACTCTCTATTTCTTCGCTCTCGCTCTACTTGTTCACCTTTCAATTTTTTTGTTTTTTCACTCTCGCTCTCGCTTGCTCCTGCTAGTTTTCTTTTTCTATCTCTCTCTGCTTCTTCCGCTTTCTTCAACAAACTTCTGTCCGCTTCCTTCGCGATCCTTCCTTTTCTTTTTTCCTTTTTATTTATTTATTTTTTTTTCACCGCCCCCTTCCTTTTATTTTCTTTTCTTCTTTTCTCTGTCTGCTTCCCCGTTCCCTGTTTCCTTTTCTTTCTTTTTCTTCCTTTTTTTGTCTTATTTCTTTTCTTTTCTTATCTTTTTTTTTTCCTTTTTTGTTTTCTCCTTTCTTTTTTTTTTAAGAAGATATATATATATATAAAAGAAAATAAAATAATGATAATAATAATAACAATAGTAAGATGAGAATGAAAACAAAAATGGAGAAGAAGGTAAAATAATTAGTTAAATAGATAAAAAAACAATAATAATAAAAATAAAAATAAGATGAACATTTGTACAAAATATAATGTCCACATCCTTGGTTTACTTTTCTTCAGGTTGTACAACAGTCTCTCTCCCCTTTCATCTTGAAAAGTTAGATCAGATAATTCCGGGTGAGTTCAACGACCTTCGGGCCGTTGATTTATCTGTTTTTTATTTTCATTAGAAATTAGTTAATAAACTAAAAATATTTTTTTAAAAATATTTCTCAAATGAGTTAAAAATTTAAAATAAAAAAAGTTGTGTTCAACGTTTTTGAAAATAATCAATAACAATTTTATTAATTTTAATTTTGTTACTTTTTAACAAAAAATATTTAATAATTTAATAAAATTTATTAAAAATAATTATTAAACACTAAATAAATATAAAAATAATTAAAAATGATAATTAAAAATAAAACAAACAAATATATTTTCAGAGAATAAAAATGTGGAAATAAAAAAATTTTAAACAATAAATAAAAATAAAAATAGGAAATGAAAATGGAAACAAATTTCCGGTTGCGTACCACTCCAAGGCAAAGACCTACCCGACCCGATTCAGGATCAAACAAATCTAGCATATAAACTACTTCTTGGACGTGCCAGTCGATTATCTTCCTTTGATGGGATCTTGGTTAATAGTTTTCTAGAAATCGAAACAGGTCCTATTAGGGCGTTGACAGAGGGAAGACTTGGTAACTCCCCTGTTTACCCAATTGGACCCATTGTACAAACCGGGTCGGATAATGATAAAAATGGTTCAGATTGTTTGAAGTGGTTGGACAAGCAGCCACCCAACTCTGTTGTGTACGTTTCTTTCGGAAGTGGCAGGAAACTTTCTCAAGACCAAATCAATGAGCTAGCTTTGGGATTGGAATTGAGTGATCAGAAATTCTCATGGGTTTTGAGGGCACCAAGTGCTTCAACTACGTGGTACAAATGAGAATCCCTTGCAATTTCTACCAAATGGATTCTTGGAAAGAACCAAAGAGCAAGGTTCGGTAGTTCCTTTATGGGCACCACAGATTCAAGTTCTCAGCCATGGTGCCATTGGGGGGTTCCTATCTCATTGTGGATGGAATTCTATCCTTGAGGGTGTATTCTATGGAGTGCCACTAATAGCATGGCCACTTTATGCAGAGCAGGGAATGAATGCGGTTGTGCTAATTGAGAGTCTCAAAGTGGCACTAAGGCCAAAAGTTAATGAGAAAGAGATAAGGGAAAAGGATGACATTGGAAAGGTAATGAAGAGCCTAATGGAGGATGAAGAAGGAAAAGAAATTCGCAAGAGAATGAGGGATCTAAAAGAGGCTGCTCATAATGCAACAAAACAAGATGGAACTTCCACAAAGACCCTATCCCAAGTGGCACTCAAGTGGAATACTTTGGGAGAAAAATAAGAAAGTTTTGTCAGTTTTCTTTTTCTCTTTCCTTAATTTGTTCTCAAGGTCAAGGTAAGATAAGTATTTTCTAAGCTTTGTCAATTTCATGTTTGTAATTGACATGCATGTTTGGTCCAATCGCTGTTTCTAAATTTTAATATAAACTTGTAGTAATGTTATTTTCCACCAAAGGTAATAGAATAGCTCAAATGATTAGATCTATGTCTTTTAACTACAAGTTTAGCTCAAATATAGACTTGTGGTTTTGCTCTCTGAAAGCTTGAAACCAGCGCTAAAGCCAAATGTTAACAGGAATGGCAGTGTAATAGGAGAAAATCGCTATGGTGGTAAGAAATCTGATGGAGGGTGAAGAAATATTGAAATCTGAAGAAGAATTGAAGATCTTAAATGGTCTGCTGCTGATGCCCATAAGGAACATATATAGGTCCTCTACCAAGACGCGCGCTCTATAACATAGTGCAGAAAATAAAAAAGAAATGGGAGGCAATTGGTAAAAGACAATTATTACATAAGAGTTTCTCTGGACAAGGTGTTAATCCATGTCCCTCCCTTCTCTATTGTATTTTACGTGAAGACAAGATGTGGTACTTTTGTTTTAGCCATTTTGATTCTTTCGAACCCAGATTTTTGATCTGTTGAAGTTGTACAGTCAGCACAGATCGAACGACTTTTAGTCGATTGCACGACTGCAAGAAATCCAAATTTGATTCTTTTGGATACAAAATTATTGAGAAAGATCTAAACGTTGCAATGATCCTTGTAAAAACCCTTAATGTTGAGGGTAAAAAGATAACTGGAGTATTGAGAAGATGATATCTCAGTCTTAAGAAGGAGAACCTCACCAATGAGACGTACATTTCCTAGTTCTTTAAGAGAAAGAAAACAGATGCATCAACTTGTCTAATTTTTAGCACTTCCTTTTATAGCCTAATATCTGTATTTTATTTGTGTTGATTATAATTTATAAATTTAGGAAATAGGATAATTTGGCCGATCTCAAAATTAATTAGGAAAACCTCTTAGTAATTAAGTTGGATTGCCACGTAATTATTTTTTCTATAAATTTTAGGAAAAGTGGAATCCTAACCCTAAAAAAGAGGGGACTCTCCAAAGGCTAGTGGGAGAGGGGAGGGTGAATGCGACTGTGGGGATGACAGAAGCTTCAATAATGTTTTTCTTCTTTCTCTTTGTTTATTTAGGATGCTTTATTTTATCATTATGAACTAATTTTCTCTTTCTAGGACTATGCTGTAGCAATGTGTCAGATTTTATCTTTCTTTTTTTTTTTTTTCCTTTTAATTAAGTGTAATTCTTTTGTTTATTGGTCACCAAGAAAATTTTGAATTTTAACTACATAAAAAGGAAATAGTTAATCTAAGTTATGGTGGAACATTATAGGTAGCACAGCATAGGGATACATCCCCACAAATTTGTGTAATTATAAAAAGAAATTCATAGGTCTTAATAAGGCTTTAATTATTATAATTTACGTAAAGATATATCTAAATTGATAATTATGAATTAATTGATTTAACCTTGGAGAAGCTAATTGGAAATATCTTAATTAGCAATCCAAGGATTAGGGTTGTGTTGATAAAATAATAATCAAACACATAAATTTGTATCTGTTTATGTCATTAGTTTTTTTTTTTTTTTTGTTCTAATCAATTTACTTTCGTGGTTGAATTTTGGTCACTAAAATAATATTTGAGTTACAGTACTTTGGTAATTAATAGAACAGTGTTATATCCTTAGGATATTTTACGAACTACACTATTACCCCATCATATTTCCACAGCATCAATTGACATCATAATCAGTATATCAGTCATCATTTTGATGTTGATATTATAACAAAGCACCGCAAATTATTTAGATATGTTGGACGTATGACTTCTTAGTCACGTTTCAACAGTTGAAGCCATCTTCTTCTACTTGAATCCCTGAATAAATATCAAGGAGAGACCACGACACTAAGCTCAATTATTGGCTGCAAGAATCCAAGATGGTGCAAAGCTGAACTAGAGCATGGCCCAAAGCAAAAACATTTCAAAGATTTCAACTTGCCAGAAGGATATTCGTTGAGTTAATCATTGATCCTAACGCGTAATTGTTTGACATCATGTTCAAATTTTCTAAGATTGCAAGTTAAAATTTTGTAACTCTCTAACTATAAAAAAATAATAATAATAATAATAAAAATGAAAGGTCGTGGCACTCAACCACCATGTACAAATGAACTGAAAAGCCAACTTCTCCACCACAAGAAGTTGCTTCTGATCAAAATAGTGTTACTTGGCCAAAGCAAAGTGATCCGAGAGGCTCCAAAGTAAGTCGTTTCCATGGCTAAAACAACCTACATAGCTGCAGTTTCAATTCCAGCATTTACCCATCAAGCCTCAATGATAGAGTTCTGCAAACGACTCGTTCAACTCTACCAAGATTTGCATGTCACATGCATCTTTCCCACACTTAACTCTCCTCCTCCTGCCACCGTTGCCTTGCTTGAAACTCTTCCTCCAACCATAGACTGCATTTTTCTCCCTCCAATTTACTCTGATGACCTACCACAAGGTATTCGCCCTGGACTGGAACTTCAACTTGGAGTTTGTCGCTCTATACCATCACTGCGTGATGCCTTGAAGTCCCTCAGTTCAAGCTCAAGCCTACTTGCTTTAGTTGCTGATCCTTCAGCACATGAAGCAATAACCCTTGCTAAGGAATTCAACTTGCTTTTCTATGAATATTTCCCTTTCGCAGTTATGATGGTCTCACTTTTCATTCATTTACCAAAGTTGTGTGAGATAGCTACCTCAGATCGTAGAAATTTACCAGAAATCATAGAGTTTCCAGGTTGTGTACCTTTTCCATGCCGAGATAACCCTGAAACTCTTCTTGACCCGTCTAATCAAGAGAAGCAGCTGTTTCTTCGAAGTAGCGAACGGTGCCGTATAGCAGATGGTGTCTTGGTTAACAGCTTTGTTGAAATGGAAGAAGCTACTGTGAGGGTTTTGAATAAGGAAGGAAGTGGTTTCCCCAGGGTTTACCCTGTTGGACCCGTTATACAAACCGGGTCAAGTAGTGACCCAAACGGGTCAGATTGTTTGAGATGGTTGGACGATCAATCACCCAAATCTGTGTTGTATGTTTCATTTGGAAGTGGTGGATCCCTCTCTCAAGCCCAATTCAATGAGTTAGCTCTGGGATTGGAATTGAGTGGGCAAAAATTCTTGTGGGTGTTAAGGCCACCAAAAGAATCAGCCTATGAAGCTTACCTTAAAGATGAAAAGGAGGAACCTTTACAATTTTTACCATCTGGGTTTCTTGAGAGAACCAAAGAGCAAGGTTTGGTTGTTCCTTATTGGGCCCCACAGATTGGAGTTCTTAGCCACAGTGCAACTGGTGGGTTCTTAAGTCATTGTGGTTGGAATTCAACCCTGGAAAGTGTGGTGGGTTCTTAGCCACAATTTTTTTATTTTTATTTTTATATATTTTTTAAAAAAAGTAAAACAAAAAAAACAGAAGGAAAGGAGAACAGAGGAAAAAAGAAAGAAAGGGGGAGCACCTGCCTCCCATCGATCCAGCGCTTGTGGCTGCAGCCATGCAACGGATCCGGGACCGCATTAGCGCTCTGGAAGACAGGAAACGGGCCCTCATCCAAGAACAGGAAGACCTCATTGTGCATGCTCTCACCCGCAACCGGAGAGACTAGAATAGAAGAGTCCGTCGACTCTTTTTAGTTTTAGAAGGTTTAAATAAGTGTCTGTAGACAAGAAAAGAAAAATAAATAGTGACGAAAAGGAAAAAGAAAACAAAAAAAAAAAGAAGGAAATAGCAACAGCGGCGGAAAGGAAAACAGAGGAGAAACGAAAGGAAAAAAGAAAAAGGAAAGGGCGATGAAGAAAAAAAAAAAAAAAAGAAGAGAAAAAGAAGAATCGCGAAGGAGAGGCAAGGGAAGGTGGTTGAGAGCAAGGCGAAATTCGCGGAGAGGGCGGAGAACGAGTTGTTGAGAGCAAGTGGAAGCGAGGCGGAATTCGCGGAGAAGCAACCGGAGAAATAGAGAAAGAGTGGGAGCTTGTTCGGCAGCAGAACAAAGAGAGAATTTAAAAGGGAATATCGGAGAGGAACGGAAAAAAAGAGAGAGCCAGAGTAGAAGAGAAAAGAGAAGAAAAGGTGAGCGAGAGGGGTTTGGAGACCAAAATCAGCGATTTTAGCAGAATTGGTTAGGCTTTGGGATTGCTTGGCAGCTTCTTCAGCGAAGCTCTGGGCTCTCTTCCAAAAATCTTCCATTGTTTTGCTGCTCTTCCATGCTATCTGCGGTATGCATGTTTTCTTCCGCACGCACACATATTGTTCTGTAATATTATAAGTGAATTTGGAAGTTCCCTCTCCCGTTCTTCAACAGTTCTTTGATTTATTGAGTGTGAATTATTTGAATTTGGCTTCTGTTCTCTTTTGATAGTAGGATCTGAGATTGAGTTCACATTTGCATCCATTTCATTAGTTTTTGTTCTTATACTGTTTTGCGCCTTCACCCCAGAAATACTGTTTGAAGAATTGTTTGTACTAGTTATTTGGCTGATCTTTTCCAATATCTGCTTTGGTGAATTCTGGTTTTGTTGATGGGTTGACATTCAGATGTTTGTTTTTCATGTATGATGTGGAGCTTCTTTTAGCCATTATTTCTGTGGATATTAGCTAGTCCTATGTTTGCTTTACAGTGATTTTATGGTACTGATTAAGTTTCAGGGAGTTTTACTGTCATCTTCTGGGTTAGCGATAATGAATTATGAGACTGGGATGGTTTGTTTTAAGGTCCCTAATTAAGCTTAAGTGTTTGATATAGCTGATTCTCATGGGTTGAGTATTTGGTTGATTGTTAGTGGAAAATGTTTTCTGGATCTGGGTTTAAATTGTGTTTCTCAATTTTGGTCATGGAATCTATTCCTCTGTGTCATCTGTTTGGCTTCTAAGGAGTCCGATAAAATGATTGAGTTTACAATTCTTTTTAAGAGTTTATTGGGTCTGCATGTGTCATTAAATGGAGCTAAGCAAATTTTCTTTGGAGACTTGAGATTGTTGCTGCCTTAGGATTGATCTGGACATGATACTTGATTATGAGACTTGGATGGCTTGTTTTGAGGTCCCTAATTGTTGCTGGGAATAGGGTCTTTGTTGTATAAGTTGCATTGGTGGCGCAACTTCGTTCTTTGGTCTGTTAATGTTTTTCGCCATTGGTTACTTTGATTTTCCAGCAGCCACCGGCCCTTTGCAACTTCATCACTGCCTTGTTTCTTGGATTTGTGTTTCATTCGTTTAGTTTCTCTTTAGTCCAATTTTGTAATCTTATATGTTTCCTTGGTGCCTGTTGCGTCTGAGTTGCTGATTGTATCCTTTCAAGCATGTATCCTTCCCTATTTGCTTACCAATTCTAGTCAACCCTGTTATTTGTTCTGGTTCCTTTTGAAGGATTTTCATTAATAGGTTTTTTCTTTGTCTGCATCTTAAGTTGTGTTCTCTACAAAGATGTTGTGATTTTTTTTGGTCTAGATGATCGGATATGACTTTGTTGTCACTGTGGTCTAGATGTTTAGATATGACTTTGTCACTGCTATGATGCTTTATTAATGCTATGATGTTAGTTTAAATCTGGTTTGTCATTGATTATTGGCCATTTAGTTTGAAAGGTTGTGAGAATTTGGAATAGTTTTGTTCTTTTGGTCAATATATATACATGTTTTGTCTGCATTGTGTTGGACAAATGAGAACAAGCTGTGACAGGATTCTTACATAAAATCTTTCTTGTGCTGGAGCTGCTAATAAGTTTGTTCTTGTTAAGATAATGCCCCTTTTTCCCATGTAATTTTTGTTGTAACCCATTCCCAAATTTTAAATTGTAATTAACATGTATACATTTTAGGGTGTATTTGAATTTTTAGGATCCTGATACCCTTCATTTATCATGGAAGGATAGGTAGTTCGGTCGTTTATAAGACTGAGCTTATTATATCTAACTTAGGTGAGGATAAGTGTCATCTGGAGGGACAATTTATCTGTCTTGAAGGATGGAAGGACCCTAGGTTTTTCTAAAAAATTCATACATACATGTTTATCTTTCTGTCATTGCTTTATAGATTATAATATTTGTTTTAGTGAAAAATAAAATACAATTTTGGGTCATATTTTATTTTGCGCAACCAATTTGGGTAATTGTTTTTGACAAATGCTTTGAGGTGTCTAACACCTTCGTCACACATAATTGACTCCCGAACTCATCTCTGGTTTGTTTTTCAATGTCTTTCCGAAAAATAAAATAAAATAAAATAAATACATAAATTTTAAAATAAATAGAGTTTTTAATTGTACTTTAATTCTTAAACAATTGATAGCGGTTTTATAATTAATTTTTTTCAAAAAATAAAGTCATTCTATTATTTGTTGTAGTGTTTTTATTCCCTAGGACAATGAGTCCTTCTAGGATGTATACTTTTTGCTCATTCTTAAGGATTATCCTCAATTTCTTGTACCAGTCCAAAAAATTTGTTCCATTTCAAGGGCAAATCACGATGACAAGTAAGAGGATGTGTTAGCCAAGCAAAATCTATGATAGAAATACGCAAACTATCATATTTTAAAACATTCAATAAGATTTTTTTATTAAATGTTACTTCCATTATTTTTATCAAATTAACAGTTCTCATTATCAATTCAAAAAATATTATCACCTATTTTTTAGTGAGCCAATATCTCATTTCATCAAATATTGAGTCAGTTCTGCCATTTGCATCTTATGTAACTCTTGGTTAATTGAGTGAACAACACTTTGTCGAAGTCCATATCTTTGTGTTTGGGTCCCATTCCTACTGGGAATACTAGTTAAGTCGAACCCACAGTTGGTTGGCAAATATCATTTTTAGCCCTCTTGTCTCACCAAGATAGATAGGACACTTTGCATTGATAAGTCTACCTTTAGACGATAGAGATGTTAACAATTGAAAGACAAATGATAGAAAGCATCACAGATTACTAGCTAAATATTTTGATTAAAAGATTTAATTATTTATGTGATCTATAAATACTTCTATTTAAAAAGAAAATAATATGTAAATCATTCTAAAATTTCAAACGTAATATACTTAATCAAGTATATCTTAAAAAATCATCTTTTTACCACTAAGTCAATATATAATATTCTTAAAAGCAGGTTCACCTTGAGCTTGAGGCTCATAGTAAAATATAATTATTACTTCTGTTATCGCCATTTTTATTTTTGGGTTCGAGAAGACCATATGAATAAAGTAATAAATGATTTTATGGGTTCAATAGATGGCTAAAAGTCAAAGTCAAAGTCAAGATCAAAGCTCAAATGACATAGAACATGCTCATGGCCAAAGGCCGAAGGGAATGGAGTCTGTTTTCATGCCCAAAATCTTCCTGAAGTGTCAATTTCGGCGGTTTGAACTATTTACACAAGATATGAATAAAGTAATAAATGATTTTATGGGTTCAATAGATGGCTAAAAGTCAAAGTCAAAGTCAAGATCAAAGCTCAAATGACATAGAACATGCTCATGGCCAAAGGCCGAAGGGAATGGAGTCTGTTTTCATGCCCAAAATCTTCCTGAAGTGTCAATTTCGGCGGTTTGAACTATTTACACAAGATATGAATAAAGTAATAAATGATTTTATGGGTTCAATAGATGGCTAAAAGTCAAAGTCAAAGTCAAGATCAAAGCTCAAATGACATAGAACATGCTCATGGCCAAAGGCCGAAGGGAATCGAGTCTGTTTTCATGCCCAAAATCTTCCTGAAGTGTCAATTTCGGCGGTTTGAACTATTTACACAAGCAATTAGTGGACTTTATGTCTTTATCCTAATTTTAGCAATGTCAATTAAGCTTAAGATTTGATTGTCATCAAGTTTCTCTATTAAAACCATCCTATTGTAGTCTATTTCCAATCAATCAGAACAAACTTTAGTTCTATTTTTTTTTTAAATTCTCTTGTTTTTATTTCACATTGATATCATACGGTATGTCAGAAACGTAGAGCTCTAACTGAAGACTCTTGAGAAGCCGAACGTTGCATCAACTAGTCCGTAGTAGCTAGGGTCCAAATGAGGAAAATTCCTTGGATGGTTGACATCATCATTAATACGTGACCCATGATTCTAATATTCAAGGAACAGCATATTCCTTGTGTTGTGTATAGAATATAACTTTAGTCACTTTCAAGAGTTGAAGCCATCTCTTTTTACCTTGAATCACTAAAGAAATATCAAGTGGAGCACGGCACTTTGCTCAATTGGTAGCAAAAATCCTAGATGGTTAAAAACTCAACAAGAGCACGGCACCAAGCAAAGACATTTCAAAGTAAAGTTCGTGATCCTAACATGGCTATATATCAATGAACTAAAAAGCCAACTTCACCACAAAAACGTTGCTTCTGATTAAAATAGTGGTATTAAGCCAAAGCAAAGTGATCCGAGAGGCTCCAAGCTACGTCGTTTCCATGGCTAAAACAACCCACATAGTAGCAGTTTCAGTTCCTGCATTTACCCATCAAGCCTCAATGATAGAGTTCTGCAAACGACTCGTTCAACGCCACCAAGATTTGCATGTCACGTGCATCTTTCCCACACTTAACTCTCCTCCCCCTGCCACCGTTGCCTTGCTTGAAACTCTTCCTCCAACCATAGACTGCATTTTTCTCCCTCCAATTCACTCTGATGACCTACCACAGGGAATTCTCCCCGGCGTCCAACTTCAGCTCGGAGTTTCTCGTTCTATTCCATCACTTCGCGATGCCTTGAAATCGCTTAGTTCAAGCTCACGGCTAGTTGCTTTAGTTGCAGATCCTATAGCACATGAAGCAATAATCGTTGCTAAGGAATTCAACTTGCTTTTCTATGTATACTTCCCTTATGCAGTTATGATAGTTTCTCTTTTCTTTCATTTACCAAAACTGGATGAAGCAACTTCTTCAGATCATAGGGATTTATCAGAAGTCATTAAGATTCCAGGTTGTGTTCCTTTTCATGGCCGAGATATCCCCGACCATCTTCATGTTCTGTCTAGTCAAGAGAACCAGCTGTTTCTTCAAAGTAGCGAACGGTGCTGTTTAGCAGATGGTATCTTGGTAAACAGCTTTGTTGAAATGGAAGAAGCTACTGTGAGGGTTTTGAATGAGGAAGGAAGTGGTTTCCCCAAGGTTTACCCTGTTGGACCCGTTATACAAACCGGGTCAAGTAGTTATGTAAACGGGTCGGATTGTTTGAGATGGTTGGATGATCAATCACCCAAGTCTGTGTTGTATATTTCTTTTGGAAGTGTTGGGTCGTTATCCGAAGCCCAACTCAATGAGTTAGCCCTGGGCTTGGAATTTAGTGGGCAAAAATTCTTGTGGGTGTTAAGGCCACCAAAAGAATCAGCCTATGCTGATTACCTTAAAGATGAAAAGGAGGAACCTTCACAATTTTTACCATCTGGGTTTCTTGAGAGAACCAAAGACCAAGGTTTGGTTGTTCCTTATTGGGCCCCACAGATTGGAGTTCTTAGCCACAGTGCAACTGGTGGGTTCTTAAGTCATTGTGGTTGGAATTCAACCCTGGAAAGTGTGGTGCATGGTGTGCCACTAATAGCTTGGCCACTCTTTGCTGAGCAGAAATTGAATGCAGCTTTGCTAGCTAATGGTTTGAAGGTAGCACTAAGGCCAAGAGTTAATGAAAATGGCATAGTAGAGAAAGAGGAAATTGCTAGAGTGGTAAAGAGCCTAATGGAGGGTGAAGAAGGTAAAGAAGTTTTCAAGAGAATGATGAAGTTAAAACATGCTGCTGCTAATGCAAAAGAAGAAAATGGGTCTTCTACAAAGGCCTTATCTCATTTGGCACTCAAATGGAAAAATTTTGGGGCAGCACAGGAGAATTAATTTTTTTTTTTCCCAGTTTAGACCAGGTTGATTGTTATTGGTAAAACTTTTCCTCTCAAAATAGAAAGCAATTATAGTATTAGCTTCCAAATATTGTCATGTAGTCATTGTGTATATGCTGTAGACGGCGGTGTGACAATTACTAAGAAAATTAGTCCCTTAATTATAGTTGGGTCTGAATCGCAACAGCAGTAGCTCCATTATCTTTTTTCCTGTTTTTGCTTGGAAATAAGGCATCTCCTTAATTATGCAAGTTGAGAAAATTAATTTGTAGTTTTCTTGGAATTTGAGGTATGTTCAAAACCAAAAGAAGGATTCCAATAATATTTCGTCAAAAATAAAAAGCAAAGAAAAAGCAGGATTCCAACATTGGAATTGTTCATATGTGTAAAAAAAATATTCATATTGTGAACCCACAGCAACATTTTCTTCTTCAGGGATTTATTTTACATCACATGCAATATATGGTCGAAGCTCCAATTTAATAAGTTTTCTCTTACTAAAAAGACCAAAAATAGCTACTGCTATTATTACCACTTTGCTGGAGGAATATGAGAATATTTTTTACGTAAGATCATGGAGTAACCTTTGTTGTTTGTTGGATTCGTCAGAAAATTTAAATAATCTAACTTTTTTTTGGTTTGTTATATAGAATGGGTGATTTTTTTTTTCTTATTATTTTTACTAGCTAATAATAATCGGGACAACAGTTTTCATTTCTGCAACTATTTGATCTTACCAATTTTATTTTATTTTTCTAGAGCAAAATTTTATTGGAACGTAGCTGAAGAATCTGATTTTCAATTAGAAATATTATTTTTTTTATCATTTATATTTTTGCATTTGATATCGTGCTTCACCACTGTGTTTGCTCTACAATCAATTATCCTGGCATTTTCAATTATTTTACAAAGAATATTAATATCTTAATATTAATTAATCGAAAGATATATGATTAAACAGCATTTTGTTGGGTGGCTTTGCAATGAATAGAGGAATTGTCTTATCTCTGATTGCTCAAGGTTCTATGACATTCTCCTATTTTCTTTCTTTTAATAAATTACTAGATTACTGTTACTGTTATTATCTGATCCAAATTAGGGGTTAGTTCCTGTCTGATGTTTCAGGATAATTTACCGAGTACATACAAAAGTGAAATTGCATAAAGTAGGGTTGTTATTATTTACTATCACCACAATTTTCATACACATTTTATAATTAATTAGAATATTTTATCGAATACATATTATGATTTTCCGGAGACTCTTTATATTATTACTATTATTATATCTACATTGCCCATTGGGTTGCAATATATACCATTAAATTTATGTGAACTATGTTCATCGTGTAGTTTCATTGTCATTATTATTAGTATGAATGTTAAAACCTAAGCTTTTTATCTCATGTTAAGAGTAATTCTTTTTACCAACATGATTCTTTTCCTTCTTTTTTTTCACATCATTAAATTTTTTAAAAACTATCACCTCTTATTATTAGACTATAGTTAATAAACATAGTATATATGGCAAGGGGTAATGTTAACATCACTTCATAACTAAAATTTTGAATGCAAAATATTTTATACTTGGAAGTAGAAAATCAAGAGACTATATAAACAATAAGATGTATAAGAAATATATGTGATCAAATAAATAGATGCAATTACCCTTTTAATTAGGATAATCAATAAGGTTTGGCAAAGTAATGGTATTACTCACCTTGCTCTAGGCAGAGGACCTAACACTAGGCCGGCTCATTAAGCCCCACTTCCTTTTATTTATTTTTTTTAAGTCAAAATTAAGGAATGCATTTAATTAGTTAATAAATTTTCTCATCATATATAATGTTTTGAATTCAAATCTATAATAAATTCAACTTATTTTTAATGTTCTCATTGAAAAAAAAAAACCTTGTTTTAAATGTTGTAATTAATTTAATTTAGACATAATGAATTGACTTTATATCAATCAAATTAATAAACTAAAAAGGTTTTAGTGACAATTAAAAATTCGATATATACATATGAGATGATTTCTAATGAATTTATTTTTCTTTTTGTTGTGTGGAGTTTTGGGGTTGTGAAGGAAGCAATTGTAACAATTATTTTTAATAATATAAAGTTTTCTGCTCTCAAGTTCAATAGTTTTTCCTCCTTTGGTGATGAATAAGTCTACTATAATTAAGATTTGTGTTTAGTTGGCAGCAACATTCCAGCTTTCTCATTCTGGTTTTTGTTCAAAAATCTTGAAAGGACAGTACAAAAAGTTTTATAAAGTTGTTCTCTGTGTTCTTTAATATGTTTAGCTGTTAATTGTTTGCCAATGACTCTTTTATCATCCACTTGTCATGAAAGTGAAATATATATAACTTATAGTCTCTAATTTGGCTTTGGTTTTATATATATATATATATTAGTTCTTTAAATAAAAAAAAATATTACTAATGGTTTAATGTTTTTCCTTCGAATTTACTTTCATTCTATGTGTCCTGAGTGTAAATAATTGCGCAGCAATGTGGCACTTTGAAAAATCTACTGTAAAACACTACTATGACCTTCTTTCACCTTTTACCTAACATTAATATATTCTAGTTATTTTTCTTGGTTGGTGGTCTAGTTAATATTCTTTTATAATTTCAGAATACATAAATAACTTGCATCATAATATTGCTTTTAGCTTCTTAGAAGATCTTACATGCAAGAAAATAGAGGTTCCAAGAATTAAAAGTGGGCATTTTATTCAAATTCGCATTTGATTCATTTGAATGTTTAATTAATATGCCAACTGGCTCACGCGCATTCATTTATTTCATTGTGTCTATAAATCAATTTATTCCTAAAATATAGACATATTTAAATGCATTAATTAAACTTATTTTTTCCTTTAAACTACTTTAACGTATTCTCAAAACCAAAGCAGGATTTTCATGAAAAAAAAAAAAAATCAGGATTCCAACATTGGAATTTTCATATCTATAATAAAATAATCTCCCATCAAACCCACAACATTTAATAACTTCGAGGAACTCGTGCAGAGATTCATGATACATGCAATGTATGGTCAAAGCTTTTTGGTTACTGTGCTGTTTTCCTTTCCCTTTCCAATTAGAACATATTTCGAAAATGATTTAGATGTATTTCAGTTAATAATATTTTTTTAATTATTTAATTAATATGCAATTGCAATTCATTTAACAGCTCAAAACAACTAAGAAAAAGATTTATATTATATTTGGATTAATTGAGCAAAAACTAGGAAAAGTTAAAATGTTTTGTATCATTAATTGAGGGTGTAATTAAATTTGTTTTCTTTTTCTTTAATTCTTTTCCATTAATATTGTAAGTACAAGGCCCAATAAGAGACAACAAAACCAACTTTATAGGTTATAATAATAATTAGACAACGCCTACTATGTTGGCTATAACTATAAATGGTGTAGATTGTATCATATGAGATTGAAAGTTACTTAATATATTATACAATATTATCGTATGAGTACAAGGAATAAGTTTAAACCCCCGAATTTAAAACTCCAAGTTTGGCAAACTTTCTCAAGCAAATACGAAACTACCTTTCTTTAGGTATATATTGACCCATCAATCCTTTCTTTGTTAATATTATTGTTAGTTAGTTCTTTACATAGAATAGTCGATATGCCACGGTGTTACTTGTTCGAACAAAAGTTCTAGTTTTCTCATAAAAACTTATTCTCCCATCATTCTTTTATAAATAGCGCAACTTTGAGAATTGCAAGGCATATCATATCATATCATTTAAGCTAAATTCCAAAATGGAGAAGAAAACTCACATAGCCATAGTTTCAATCCCTGCTTTTAGCCACCAAGTAGCAATTCTCTCGTTTGCAAAGCGACTCCTTGAGCTCCATCATGATTTTCACGTCACCTGCATCATTCCCACAATTGGGCCTCTTTTATCTGCCTCCAAATCCTTCATTGACTCTCTCCCTTCAAGCATAGACACTGTTTTGCTTCCTTCAGTGAACTTTGATGACTTACGGCAAGTGTTTCCCCTTTCAGTCCAGCTTCAACTTGCAGTGTCTCGCTCTATGCCCTTTGTCCATGACGCTTTGAAGTCTCTCAGTTCAAGCTCAACTCTTGCTGCTTTGATTCTCGATCCAATAGCAGGCGAGGCAATAGAGTTTGCCAGAGAGTTCAACATCTTGTCCTATATATATTTTCCTTCTTCAGTGATGATGCTTTCGTTCTGTTTATGTTCTTCGAAGCTGGACCAGGAAATTTCTTGCGAGTACAGAGACCACCCAGATCCTATTCAGATCCCAGGTTGTGTTCCTCTCCATGGCAAAGATTTTACAGACAGTTGCGAAGATCGATCTAGCCTGGGTTACAAGAAGTTTCTTCAACGTTCAAAACAATACCGTCTTGCTGATGGTGTCGTGGTTAATAGCTTCACGGAAATGGAATCAGAAGCTGTAAGAGCCTTACAAGGAGGAATCAATGGTAGCCCTTTTGTTTATCCAGTTGGACCAATTATACAAAACGGGTCAAATAGTGAGGAAAACAGGTCGGGTTGTTTGAAATGGTTGGATAACCAGCCCCCCAATTCTGTTCTATATGTGTCCTTTGGAAGTGGAGGGTCACTCTCTCAAGAGCAACTGAATAAGCTAGCTTTGGGATTGGAATTGAGTGGTAAAAAATTTTTATGGGTCATTGTTAGGGCTCCAAATGATAGACCCAGTGCTGGTTATCTAAGTGAGGGGGATTATAAGGACCCTTTGCATTATTTACCATCCGGGTTCTTGGAGAGAACCAAAGAGCAAGGTTTGGTTGTTTCTCCATGGGCACCACAGGTTCAAATTCTTAGTCACAATTCCACTGGCGGGTTCCTCACCCACTGTGGTTGGAATTCAACCCTTGAGAGCATATTGCAGGGTGTGCCAATGATAGCATGGCCATTATTTGCTGAGCAGAGAACCAATGCGGCTATGTTGAGTGATGGATTAAAAGTGGCACTGAGGCCAAGGGTTAGTGACAAAGGCGTAGTGGAAAGAGATGAAATTGTTAAGGTGATAAAGAGTCTAATGGAGGAGAAGGAAAGTGAAGGAATTCGTAATAGAATGAATGATCTAAGAGATGCTGCTACTTCTGCTTTAAGAGAAGATGGCTCATCCACAAAGAATCTAGCTCAGTTGGCATTGAAATGGAGAAATTTGGGAGGCGCATAGGTAAAGATCATTGAATCAACCCTGATGTTTTCATGGATACATGTTCATTCAATCATCTATATTTGGTCAACTTGAATATTCTCTTTGATTATTTTCAGATTTGTTTCAACTTTTTTTTTTTTTTTTTTCCCTTTTAGTTTGTTTTTCTAGTAGTGCTTCTTGCACAATATTAATGAGTATTTCTTATTTCTCATATATAGATAGTTGTTTTAAAATTTAATTAATCTTTAATATTCTCAGCTTGAATTTTTTCATATTCTGATATGATACAATATTAAGCTTTGTTTAGAGTGAAAATATAATTATAAAATGTCTCTCAACAAAAGTAACTTTAAGATTTTCACTAATCTCTCTTGATTTGGACCGCTAAATCTTAACTAATCCCTTTGGATATTTTTGAAGGCTCAGATAATACTACCTAAGCTGCTATGCCATCCTCTGATGCAAATTGAGACATTTTTAAGAAACTGTTATTTCAGAAGGTCCTCTTGATTCATATATGTAAAAGAGCTCTGTGATGTGTTTTATAGAAATAATACATAATATATTAGCACACTTAACACTTCTTTTTGAAACAGTCCAAAAACTTGTGCAAGTTTTGCAGTAAGACTCATCTGATCACCTATCTTTTTTGACGAGTACAAGGATAGAAAGTATTAAGAGGAAAAAGATAGAACCAAGTAATGACGTTGGAGAAAATTCTAGAAATAGAAAAACAATACTTTAATGCAAACCTTAAGCTTTAGAAAGAATAAATAGCTTTGTACCTGCCCAGCGTAAGTAAGCTAACAAAACAAAGCCATAAATATCAGTCAACTGTATATATAGATATATTAAAATAAATAATACGTACTAAAAAGCCATTTCTCCATGCCTTTCCCTCAACTGCTACAGCCTTGACACATCAATTATCGAGTATAACCTAACCCACTATTAACTATTCAAAGCTATAACAAATACATGACTGCTATCTCTACCCACATGAACTGGCAGTTCTTATTAGGTCATCCAAGTGGATACATTACTATTGCCTCCGTAGACATGCATGCTCGTGCTCATGTGCAAAGATTTTAATTACCAAAATTGTTGTACAAAGACTTAGTCCACATAAGTTAAATGGAGCGTGAAACGTAGGATAGCACATTTTGTCCTACCTCATGTTTAATTTTTTCATTTCAGAAGTGTTATTTTTTAAAAAAAAGAAAATATTGTCCCTAAAACCTTACCAATACATCAAAGTATTTGGTGTCTATCTTCTTGGTTACCCTTTAACTATGAACTTTAAGCCATTTTTTCTCTTTCCTTTCTTGGTTGCCAATACACAAAGATGTGCATCATTCATTATGCACATAGGATTTTCCTTCTTTTTACCTGTTTTGCCAATCTTGATATATTAAAGGATTTAATAATCTTATGTATGGAAATCCTCACAAAATCACTTTCTCATATATTAAAATAGGTCAAAGATCATTGAAGATTACAAAAGGTATTTTAAATAGTATTCTTTCCTACGCCTAATAATATAAAAAATGACAACCATCTCCTGTCTGTACACCACCACCATCTAATTTCTTATGAGTTGTGTTACATATACAATTATTTCTACACATTTATTTATTTTTTATTTATAATTTTATTTTTATAATATAATTTAAAATAAAGAAATGAACATAAAAAAATATGTAAATTTGAACGTAAAACTATTATTTCTAATTTCTTATCGAGTCCATTTTTTAATCGGAAGCCAGCTAGATAATGGCAATGGGCTTTCAAAAGTGCATAAAATAACTTGGGAAAATTTACATGTGAACCTCCACAAACAGTCCTAGCTTATAGATATCCTTATTTCCATATGCATCTTTACTTTTAACATTTTTCTCTTGGATTAACGAAGTGAGTTCTGCTTTTCTTTTTCATGTTTTCTGCTAAAAATTAAGGCAAAGCTTTACTCTGGGACGCTCTAAAGGGCCAGATTGGTCTCTTCTATACTCTGGACCGGCCCAGAGTGCTGTGATATATTATGTTATTATGTACTACATATTTTCTATCAATATTTGTAATCTTATCAAACTATACTTTATTTCCCATTAATGCCTCTTTATTATTTAATTTTTCATCACAATTTGAAACATTATACTTTTACTATAATTATTTTATTTTATTTTTAATGAACAATATAAATTTCATCAATATCTTTCTTCCAATCACTTTTTCACTTTTCATTTATTCTTACAAAATCTTTATCTTTTCCTTTACTATCACTATAAATGTTTATTATAATTTTAAATTAATATACTATTAAAATAAAAATAATCATATTACTTTTTAATTATTATTTTATTGAATTATATTATTAATTTTAAAATTTAAATTTTAAAACTCACTTTATCATTGTCAAACTTATTTTATTATTATTAAAAATTATTAAAAATTATATTTGAAATTATATATCATTTTTTAGATAGGTAAAAAATATTATTATTTTATTTTTAAATTTCTTAATATTTTACTCCTCTTAATATATTTAATTTTATTTAATATATATTTACATAACAATTATACATTTCAAAATAATAAATTATTTATATTTCCAAAACTTTATTTATTTATTTTGATATTAAATTAATTTTAAAAAAAGAAATATATAATTCATTATATTAAAATTGATCACCACGTCCGTGGTAATACAATCTAATATTATTAACAAATCAACAAACCATAGTAGCTTCCGAAGTAATCTATTTGCTTTTATCACTTTCGTTCTATGTCGTCCATATTAGTATATTACTGTTTGGATGAGCAGCCTTCGTTGATCTACTATGTCCCCAAAGAGAAAAAGTGTATACTGCATGCACAAAAATAATTTAAAAAGTCATTACAAAATTTTTGTTGATATCTTATATACTTAAGAAATAAATATTCTAAGGAAAATTGAGATTTAAAATCCTTAAAATAGAATTAACCAGTTAATTACCATATAAAACCTTCATATAAGAAAAACTATAATATCAAATATAATTATAATTGATGCACCTGGTATATCTCCACCATCCTTCTACCTACAAAAAAAAGAATGTATTCATCAATTTTTTTAATTAAAATAAAGAAGTTTGAATTCCTTATGTTCTACATATTATCTAATTTCCTCACCTTTAGACGACACTTAATAATTTTTCTCTAAAACTTTTGTACATAACTATGATTATGATTGTGGTTAGTAATAAGATATTCCCTTCTGGATTATTAATCTATCTAGCAGTTGTGTGTTCATTGTCATTGGTATTAATTAATGTTGTTTACTTTCACTAAAACAAAATAAAAACAGATAAGCTGACATCACACTTTTTTCCATATTCAGAAAAACTCGTTTGCTCCTTTTCTTATCTGTTCCGTCCGTGAGTCCTTTCCTTCTCCACAGAATCCCAAAACACTATATCTACCTAATATAATGGACCCTATTATGACACCAAGTAAAATTAATACAGCTCTAAAAGATAAAATTGTAGCTGATGTAATTAAATATGCAGCAGTGAGCTTTAAGTCAAAAATGGTTAGTCGCATGAAGGTGTAGCAATGTAAAAGGTAAAATTCTAGACATGTTTAGGATAAAAGATTGTAATCTTATAAGCCCCAATCAAATGTGGTTTGAAGTTGTATAAAGATTTTGGAGGAAAATAAGTTAACAACACACTTTATAAACAAATAGTGGGCAATTGAATGTATCTAATTGCTACACGATTAGATAAATGTATGCTGTAAGCTTGATTAGTAGGTATATGGAAAATCCTACAAAGATGCACCTACTAACTGCAAAGAGAATTCTCCACTACATGCAAGGAACTAGAGACTTTTGGATATTTTACAAAAATGAAATAAAATCTAATTTACTTGGATTTGATGATAGTGATTATGCAGATGACCAAGATGATAGGAAGAGTACTTCTAGTTATGTTGTTATGCTTAGAACAGGTGTTGTTTCATGGTTGTCCAAAACGCAATCTATTGTCACTTTATCAAGCACGAAAGCTGAATTTGTAGCAGCAACAACTTGTGCTTGTCAAGCTATTTGGCTAAGGAGAATTCTTATGGAGTTGAATTTTGAGTAGTTTGAAGCTGCTAAAATTTATTGTGACAACAATTCAATAATTAAGTTAACAAAAAACCCAGTGCTACATGGAAGAAGCAAGCATATTGACGTGAAGTTTTATTTCTTGAGAGATATTAGGAATAAATGAGTAATTAATTTGATTTACAGAAGTGAAGAGCAAATTGCAAATATATTCATCAAGTGACTAAAGAGAGAATCTTTTATGAAGCTTAGAAAGCTAATGAAGAATTGTACAATCAATACTTCAAACTAAATGTTAGGAAAGATTAGTTTAGGAGGGATTGTTATGAAAGCAAGTAAAATTAATTCAACTGCAAAAGATAAAGTTGCAGCTAATGTAGTTAAATATGTAGTTGTGAGCTTAAGTCAAAAATGGTGAGCTAAATAAAGGTGCAGCAATGTAGCTAAAGGCTACTAAATGGAGCTGAAATTTGTCACATGATCAAGAAAGTTTTCCTATTGCACCAATTTATCAACCAATTTTGGTTTTTTTGTATTTAAATTACATATATTTTATGATGTAATTTAGTTTATAAAAAGCAACTTTGTAACTGAATGGATGTGTGTGTATTTCTGTTTATGATAGTGGATGAAGCAATAGCTTTTACTACATTTTTTTTGCTCTCCGCTAAGTGTGAGTGAATTCTCTTTCTCTCGTCTCTAGTTAACAGACCCGTCATCTTCTTCCTAAAACAAAAGCTTGAAAATTTCTATTTCCTAATGAACAATCTATCATGGAGAAGAAACCCCTCTGCATAGCCATGGTTCCCGGCCCTGGTCTCAGCCTTTTGATCCCACTTGTTGAGTTTGCCAAGCAACTAGTTCTCCAACACCCAGATTTCCACGTCACTCTCCTCATTCCCACACTTGGGCCTCCCTCATCTTCCAGGGAAGCCATTCTCGAAGCTCTTCCACCAACCATAGACTTCATCCTTCTCCCCGAAGTGAACCTCCCTCGAGATGTTTACCCTGAAACACAAATTTAACTCGCAGTCTTTCACTCTCTGCCTTCTCTGCGCCACGCCTTGACCTCATTAAGCTCACGTTACCAGCTCCTAGCTTTGGTATTCGACCTTTTCGCCATCGACGCGCTGCATGTTGCTAAGCAATTCAACCTCTTAGCCTATGTTTTTAATGCTTCCGGAGCCACCACACTGTCATTATGCTTTCTTATGCCAAAACTGGATGAAACATTTTCTGGAGAGTTCACGCAAGTGAAAGTTCCGGGTATTAATGCTTCTTTCCAAAGAAAAGATCTCCCAGAGTCATTTACTGCAGGAAGGTCCGCTGAAGTTCATAGGTTAGTTCTTCAAATCTGCAAACAACTTCATTTTGCTGATGGGGTTATAGTGAATAGCTTCATAGATTTGGAAGCGGGCCCTAAGGGCGTTGCAGGAACAAGAACTCAATAATCATTATCCAATTATTTATCCGGTTGGACCCATTATACGAAATGTGTCGGATTTTCGGGTAAATGGATCAGAATGTTTGAAATGGTTAGACAACCAGCCATGTAAAAAATCTGTCCTTTTTGTGTCTTTTGGGAGTGGTGGGACACTGTATCAAGACCAACTCAATGAGCTAGCACTTGGATTAGAATTGAGTGGCCACAAATTCTTACGGGTTGTGAAGGTTCCAAGCAAAATAGCAAGTGCTGCTTATTTTAATGCTCAAAATGAGGACCCCTTTACATTATTTACCATATGGGTTCTTGGAGAGAACCAAAGAGCAATGGTTAGTGGTTCCATCATGAATTGAAATCCTCAAGCATGGATCCACAGGTGGGTTCTTGACTCACTGTGGCTGGAGTTCTATCCTGGAGAGCACTATGATTGTTTGCAGTGCAGAGAATGAATGCTGTGACAGTAACAGATGAGCTCAAAATCGCTCTAAGGCCAGAGAGACAAGCTAATCAAATTGGCATTATGGGAAGACATGAAATTGCTGAGGTTGTAAAGAGATCAATGGAAGGTGATGAAAGCAGAGAAGTTCGTAAGAGAATCAAGGATTTAAAGGAAGCTGGTGTTGCTGCGTTGAGTGAGAATGGTTCTTATAGAAGGACAATCTCCTGTCTTGCACAAAAATGGAGAAGTTTGAGTTGCACGTAGAAACTATTCATCTAGATATCCTCTCAAGTTTTATTTTTATAGCTATTGTAGCTGCTAGAAACCTGTGTATGGTTGTAGAATTCTTGCTTCAATAAATTAAAGCAAATAGCTTAAATCGTCATGGGTCTAGCTAGCTATTAAATTCAGGAAAAGACAAGAGGGAAACTATCTTCTTACAAAAATGGTTCTCGTTATACATTTTGGTTTAAATTGTAAATCCTTAGGATATATATTCTCCATTAAATATTGGAAGTAGAGTATAATATGGATAATTTTGTATCGCTTATAGAATCAAATTATGAAATGGTGGAAATATTACTGACATTAACAATTTTCTTTACTATTTGATCATCTTATTACTAATATTGTTGATAGTAGTCCATTTTATTTAATTGTTTTAAAATTTTATCTTCTCTCTGTTGATAAATGTCTATTTATTTTTAATAAAAAAGTTATTCAATTTTCTCTATTAAATTTCATTTGATTTGGCAAATTTTAGTAAGCAATTACTTGTATATTAAAGTATTACTAATACTTAAAAAAATCAAGTATTTCTAACTTCAGTTGATATTAATTAGTTTATCCAATTAATCCTGGCAAGTATCTCTTCGGTTACAGCTCTTCGTCCCATTGTCAATTTACAGCTATTTCTAAACCACCAATTAATCAAAACAATTATCATTCTTGTTTCATGTGAAACATAACATTTTAGAGCACATTGGGTAAAAATCAAGGCATGTCAAAGAAAGTTAGTCCAGGACTAGCTAGAATAGTATTCTATACACTACTTCATGTTTGTTGTCGATATAATAACTTTATTAATAAATAATTTATAATTATTTTTAATGTTCCCTAAACACTTCGAACTCACTTAAAATTCTATTTCATAAAAAGAACACGTGAACAAGACATTAAAAGTGAAAAACCAGAGTCATACGAGGCATATCACATTTGATTTTGACATATAGAGGAATTAACAAACCCCTCAAAAGGCCAAAAAAAAAAAACAACTACAATAATCTTGTTCTAGTGAAAGGCAAAATCATATCCAGAAGCAGTTGAACATAATAGATATTAGATGAAGAAAAAGGACGCTATCAGCAACCTGTCCTACTGCTTAATTTATCTACTCCTTGGACGATGCCTCCAGCACCAAAGTGGCTTCCCATTCATTGTGTATTTCACTTCAATTGCACCAGCCATTACTGTCACCGGCACATTTGCATACCGGAAAACCACCTTCCCGAAAACTGGCGGCTTTTCTTCATCTGGCCGGAACACTTGCACACTCTCCACACAAGGACCAAATTCACCAAACTCCCTGTTCACCACATCAATGAAGCATCCATAAACAAGGATACAAATACTAAAATAAAAAGATAAAGGTATAGTACTTTTCTAGGGTTTACTAAGAGCACGTTGTTTTGATGGCATGGATCTTAGCAAGAATTAAGAGAAGAAATGAAATTACTTTTATAAAGGAGTGTGGATTCCCTTCTTCAAGAGAATGCAGCTCTCCCTCAAAAAGAGAGGAGATCAGAGAGCTGCCTCCCTTGATTAAGGAGAGCACTTTTCCATGGGAGATGGCAAGGTTTCTGACGGACTGCCTCCCCTTTTGCCACTCCATCCCACCAAAAAGAACAAGCTCTAAAACAGTGAACAAAGATAAATCAGAAAGAAGGAAAGTAAAATAACTCACAGATTGAAAAACATCGCCAGCTCTCCTTCAGTGAAAGGGGACCCTTTTGAAAAGGTTAGGTAAATGCACCTGTCTTCCTCACTGGACCTGTTCCGTTTTGGATCCCACTCCATTGCATCCGGGTTCAGTCTCGCTGGGCTTCTTGAGGAGCTACCTACCTCATATACTGATTTACTATCAGTGGGAGAATCCCCACTCATTTTCTTGTTTCCGACCTTTTAGCCTTTCAAAGGAACAAAATGGATAGGGGCAGGAAATTAAGGGAAGAATAAGGAACGAGAGTTTGATGTGCTCTACGTAGAAACTAGTCAGTTAGGCATTTATTAGCCATTCTGTTTTGGTCTGTGTAAATTCATCATTATTAAAAAACTCACAACTTAGGTTAATTATTTTTTTCCTTCCACAGTTTCGCATATGGATTCAAACTCATTGAGTTTCTCCTAAGTAGATAATAAATAGGTTTGTCGCATTGTTCTTTAGCCAAGTAGTCCAACTAGTTTTTCTTTTGCTTTCCAATTTGCATTAAAGAACCATTTTTCTTATTATATTTCACTTTAATTTTTTCTTTTTTTTTTACTCATGTGTATCTTACCTTGCATTAGAAGCAGAATTGATCTTGATTGAAAAGTAGAGCAATCATCACTACCTCTTCTCCCAACATATACTTTTATACTTTTTATGTGAGTTATTATATTTCACTTTTAAGATTACAACAATTAATTATTGTTTGTTGCATTGTATATTCTACTTGCAACTCAAACACACCCACAGTTCGTAATATTTTATCCTGTTGATCCCAATGAGTTTTTAAAAGTTCAAACACTGATATATTATATATTCACTTTCAGAACCATATAAGTTATTGATTGTTATTTGTATTTTTTTCTTTTTCTCTTTTTTGTTAATATGTCGTAATTATTGAGAGCAATATCAATCTATTATATCTTTCATCATGTGAAATAAATTTACAAATCATCAACAACTATGTTCATAATCTTTTATTTTATCATTATTATAAATTTTCGATCGTTATGTTCTTTTTTTTTTATCATTATTATAAATTATTCGACCGTTATGTTTGTTATTTTTTATTATTATAAACTATTGACTGTTATTTTATTATATTTTTATTTTTATATTGGTTATTTTGTTGTTCGCTTTATTATTACTATTTTATGCAATATCAATGTCTTAAATATTTGCAAAACATACTTATTTCACTATTTCAAGTCAGGTTTATCAATAATTGTTTTTAATAATATATAATGTATATGAAGGTAGGACTCAGGAGTTAATTCTTTTAGAAATCAGGATAAAATCAATTGCTAAAAATGTAAAATATAGTTGCTATGACTTTGTAATATAGTTAACTATTTGTAAGAAAAAAAATAAAAATGAATAGTGTACAGTGCTATTATAAAGCCACTTAATTTGATCTAATATTGAGTAGATTCGGTAATATGTAAGAGATTAAAGATTTGAACTTCTTACCTGTAACAAACTGAATAGGTATATTAAATGATATATATTCAATAAATGAGTTTTTTTTTTTTTTTTTTTTAATTTGGTAGAGAGTAAATGAGGTAGCTTTAGAAGGGTGTTATTAATCTATGAAAGTGAAAGTATTAACAAAGTCTAATATAAAAAAATGTATGGTATAGTTAGAATTTCAAGTGAAGGGATGACATGTGAAGTTGACTTATAAATCATAAAAAAAAGTTAACACAGTTATAGATATAACTCTTGAGTCTGAATGTAATAATATAACTCATAAATTCAACATATATTGACAGCGAGAATCACATTATTATTTTTGAAATTCATGCACCGTGTAACTTAAAAATTTACTATGCCTTCTTTATTGTGCATTGATGAACATTTAACACCAGAAACCGAAGAACTTTAATGTTCAAACGTTAGAGGGAAAAAAATACTGAAGAATAAGAGATATTTGAGGAAATGCCAAAGTTTATCTTATAAAAGAAAAAAAAAAAATTGCAAATCCTACCCTTGACTGAGAATGTCACAAAAACATAAATAAAAAATATTACTTTAACAAAGCCTAGAAGTTTACTATATATTAAAATGCTTGTCCGAAATTATCAACATTTTCTATTTTATAAGTTCTTGGTCCTTCTTAAAACAGGTGAAGCCTTAAATCATTTTTGGATAAAAATCTCAAGTTTAAAATTTTAAAATTATTTTTTTAAAAGAAATTTTACTGATTATTACTTTTATTCATGTATCATGAATTAGTTTCATCTAAAATGAAGTTTGTTTGTCAGTACTAGATGAACACTAATTATTGCAATTATGCAGGTTTACTGATATCTACAATAATTTTTTTTTTCTTTGCTCCTAATACTTTTTAGCTATGGGTTAATGTTATTCAACCTGGTGGAACCACATTCAATCTCTAGTTTTAGATTAGCGCACAGTGGACAAATAATCTCTACAATCTTATTATGCCAAGTTTCTCACCCTATATATAAATACACACTTCCCATACTTAATACTAATTAAGATGATAAGAACATTATGTTGAATAAAAAAAGAAAGAACCATGCATTTCGAAAAGATTCATATTTAACCATGGAAAAAAAACTGATATAACAAGGTATATATGGTACCAACAAAGGATAGAAATAACTCAGTGTTCACATGTAAAAACCATCAAACAGGATAACATTATCGTAAATTCAAAAACATATAAATCTTCAGCTGCGGAACTGAATTATCTCAAGCAATTGTCTCCCACAGGCCATCACACTGTAAGTAGAAGATAATCTACGAGGACAGCTTCACCACTGATAGTGTAAGGATTTGAACTTGGACAATCAGCTTATCGTCTTTAATATATCCGTTGGATGCTTTATGAAGATCACTTACTGAGATGAAGCTTGGAAATCCCCATTCATTGCTCGACGTGCAAAACCAGTGACTTGCTGAAATTGGTTTAAAGAATATTGTAAGAAGAAACTCAAAGTTTAATTAGCTACAAATATTAAAATATAAAACAATGATTATTGTGCAAACGGATTGTTTGCAATTAATTACACTCCAACAGTGACAAAACAAAATATCAGCTACATATGAATCAATTAGTTCACCACCGTACAATCCAATTCAACAACTAATGTTTTACTATCAGTGACTATAATGCAATCCGCTATAGTCCATTAGGATTTGAATTATATTACCTTTTTTCTCATAATTTTTTTGGTTCAGCTGGTCTAATATCCGCAGCTTATATTCTGCATACACTGTTCTCTTCGGGGGAAATCTGTCACAATTTGTTAAGAACAAAAAGAATGACAGATTATTGCCATTCTGTGAAGCGTTTCCTTTGGGGTAAACCCTCAGTTTCCTGAATCAATTGAGAAAGAAAGGATTAATTAGTAATACATAGCAACTGATCCAACGAAATCAAACTAGTTAATAATTGACTGCAGTTACCAGTCTCTCTCTCCAACTGTGAAAAGTTTTGAGTAATAATAGTTGTCCTGCAATGTTGAGAACTTCTCCATATTCCAAGTGAAGGTACCATGAGCAGGTTCCTTAATCATAGAAAGACTTTCCCATTTCCCAGAATGGCTAATGACAAAGACTTCGGCTCCAAACACACAGGAATCTTCAACTAGGTACCCATTAGATGAATCAAGAAGGGTCTCCAGCAAAATTAATTGGTCAAATCCCCATTCAGTTTTCATTTCATGATATGTTTTGACCTCGCCATCAGCATCTATTAGAATCAACAGAGCTTCATTAGTAAAATACATTTAAAATCAAACATTGTTATAGTTTTTTGTATGTGTAATCCACTAAGGTGGGTTTTGAATTAACAAAAATTTTGAGGTATCACATGAAGCGGCCAAAATATTGCAGTTGCAATTAGGCCAAAATTTTAGCTGAATTGCAGTCTACAACGATGCATTTTAATTCTTATATTTTCTGCAATCAAACCATTATCTAGATAATTCTGATTTACTGTCATATTTGATGCAACTGTTAATGTGGTATGATAGAAGCTATAGGATGAATCAAACAGTGTTGAGCATTAATTGATCCATCCAACGGTTCTTATCACATCGTGTGATTTGACTGCAATAAATTTAGTTTTTATCTAGAACCATACATGCAAAGTGTTTGTGTGTGCCTGATTTTGTAGGAAAACTGATATATATACCTTGGATGGTCAAGTAATTGTTCTTCTTTTGTTCAAATACAAACAATTTGAAGGTCACATCAACCTTCCAACCATTAGAATGCTTTTCGGTATCTGCAATTGCCAAGTATAAGGAGACATAACCTTTACCATTGCTTGTCTTGTTTCCACTTGGATAGAGCACCAATCTCCTGAAGAGTAAGAAATAAATATTATGTACTTTCACATATTGCATACTTGGCTGAAACAAGAAGCTATTTCACCTTTTTCTTTTTCTTCTTCTGCTTTTTTCATGAATATACAGATAGAAGATGAAAAAGAAAATAAACTGGCGAACCATTAAAAAGTTAATTAAAGATACCATTTGTGACCCCCAGCTCCAAAAACATCAGTCTCGTACTTTTCAACCTTAGTGTTCATCAATAAAGAGTATGATTTGACTTTAAACAGGTAATGAGCTGGTGGAACATCTCTTAAGGATATTGAAATTCCTACACATATATAAGATCATAGAGTAATATTATAATGACTTAAATAGATTAATTAAGGCGCAAAGTGAGGAAAGAACTTAAGAAGATGAACGTACCGCCTTCCTGGGGAGAGCTAGGATTGCAGATAGTCTCCAAATCAGACAACGGCATCTTTTCAGAAGTAAGGATTCAATTGAAGGTTGAGCAATTGGGGAAGAAACTCATGTGAGATTATATAGAAATTCAGTGTGAACAACTTGGCATTTGTTAGCTTAGTTGTTAACAAAATGATCAATTATTTCCTGTTGACTAAATAAAGAATGACTCAAGATTTCATATGTATATTTTTTTTAAAGAAGACTTCAATTAAAATTAATCGGCCTCGTCAATTAAATATATTAATTAAAGTTAGGTGTGTGATGTGATGAATTACAGCAATTTAATAAGTCAAGTCTATTTAGATTTTAACTGGGGAGAGACATGTTCAATTACAGATTAAGATGAAGACCAAAATTTTAAGAACGATTATAATATGAATCCAGGTTCATAATTGACTGCTAAGTCAACGATGATTGCTAAGAGTGATATATCTCCCATCAAATCTATTTATCCAATCTATTCCATTTACAGATATTTAATTTCAATATAACTTACTACCATTCCATATAAATTTTACAGTCTTTTCTAAAAATTATTATGGTAATATTATATTAGAAATAGTACAAAACTGATCGATATGTAGAAGTCTCCAAATTTTATTCATTGCATTAATCTAAAACCATATGTTTTATATATATATATATATATATATATATATATATATATATATATGATTAACTTTTAATAATTCTACTGTAGTGTTCTACTGTTTCATAACTCAGTATTTGATTGATGGTGTTGATTCTGATTCAGTTTATAACCCTTCACAATGATGCTTAAATCTTCATTAAGTCAGTTCATCATGGTGATCATATGTCCCGCAATTTGTGCAAATCATTTGGAGAACCATTTATATATTCAGCTTCATAAATTTTTTCTGCCTTAAGTAAAATCTTTTTCATACTCGTCTCTTTTGAGGTATGAAAATTATTAAAGTGAATTTATATATTTTAATAAAGCTTTTTTTTTTTTTTTTTATATACACAACTAAGAATCTTTACAGAAATATGTTTTAGATCTCGTTAGAGACCACAAAATTATTTGCCTTGAATTATGTTTTAGACTTCATTACATAGAGTTTTGCAAGACGGAGAATATAGTCCATGCCCTTATCCTAGAAATTTTTCTAAGAAAAAATTCTCCTTCATCCCCACCCTTACGGAAGAAATTTTTCTCTTGATCTCTGCGCTAAACAAGGAATCCCCACTGAGTTTCCACCCAACCAAAAAAATTGCCGTGCTTGATTTCAAACACAGTTCAATCTCCTTCCCCTAGAAAGCAACATACAAATGCTTTATGAGGTATGTCTTAACATGAAATACTATATAACGATATATAGATAGAAATAAAAAGGACATAGGGGTACTTGATCTCTTATTTTACCAACATAAATGTCTTTGATTGTGCAATGTAAGCTGTTTGGATTTAGATGTGTTTATTTGGCTACCTGTTGCTAATGCTGTTGAGTAGTATGCAACACCTCACTTAGTTGTACTTCGATATTCTAACCTTGGGCACATTTAACCTTTTGTTTAGAAATGCCTAAGTTGTTAACTTAAAAGAGAGGAAACAAAAAAAAAAAAAAAAAAACAATGGCAAAGATACTTTAGCGAAAGTACGTAACATTTATTGAACCAACTCGTAAATTTCTCTGTGTGTTTTTCAATCTTAAATGACAGTTATTGTCCTTCAATTAATTTAGAGTTTAAATTTTAGAGTTAATAAACACATCTAAATCCACACAACTACCATTGCGCAATCAAAGACATTTAACTTGGTAGAACAAGAGATCAAGTATTTCATGTTTAGACATACCTCATTAAGCATTTGTATGTCACTTTCTAGGGGAAATAGATTAAGACATTAAACAGTAAAATTCTTGGGAACTAAGTTGCCACACAATCCACAAATACAAGATTACTAAAGCATGGCAAAGTATTAAAGTAAGCTAAATCACGATTTATAAGGTCTTCTAAGCTAGAGCATTTGTTACTTGGTTCCCTTCTCAGAAGATGCGCTGGATCCTAACGTCCGTGCAAAGCTGCATGTGTTGACTTGCAAATGTCAACAAGGGTACTCCAAGGGTGAGTATTATCTATATGAGTGTGTATGAACTGGATGGCAAGCAGAGAATCAGACTCAATGATAATCTTTGAATTCCTGTAAGTCAGAGCCAGTTTAATTCCATGCAAGATACTGAACAGTTTCCTTTATGAAACCAATGTTTCCACTAAATCGATTGATCAAATTGTCATGTTTATCTCTAATGACTCTACCAATGCCTATGATACCTGAGTTAGTTGACGTTGCTGCATCACAATTAACCTTAATCCATCTCGTTGGGGGAGGATTCCATTTAACGTAAGTAGTAGCTATTGGAGGATCTAAATTCTTCTTGGATACTAGATGGGAGAATTTAACTGCTCGACTAATGGCAAAAGAGAGGGAATTTTGGGAGTAAATAGTCCTATTCCGAAAAAAATTGGTTGTTCCTATCGTTCCAGATAGTCCAAGTGACATAAGAGAAGATGGTTGCTCATGGGATATTGAGCCTTGAAGCTTTAAAATCATTCAGAGATTGGCACAACCATTCTTCCATATCGAGGGTAAAGTTTTGCTCACAATGAAAGTGCCTCCACAAGGCCTTACTCTTGGGAGTTGAGAGTCCTATTCCGGAAAACGATAGTTGCTCCTCTCGTTCCAGATATGGTCCAACTGTGTTTGAAATATCATAATTCAACGCAAATGATCTTGTGCTCTTTAGCTAGGCCTAAAACTTTTTTATAAAGATTCTTAGTTATGTATATAAAAAAGGCTTTGTTAAAATATGTGAAATTTAATGAAAAAAATCATATTTATTAAATTAACCCTCACTTTGTTTTCAGTTTTAAATAACATTTATTGCCTTTTTTAATGTGCAATGGCTACAAAGAAATTAATTTATAATTAATTACAAAAATATAAAATTTATTTATTTTGATTGGAATAACATTTATTGAACTGACCAAAGCAGTTCATCTCTAATACAGTTTTCTTGTATTATTTTTTTTCTTTCTTCAAAGGTAAACAAAACAACAAAATTACGCTAGCCATTAATCAAAATGGTTCGGATGAGTTTTTAGAGAAATGGCATTTGAGGTTGATAAAGGGGATTTGAAATCCCTATCCAATAAACTCTCCAAATTCCACAAAAGAGAACAGGAAATAGATATGTACTCTCATGAAAAACAAAAGCTGATCAAGAAACAGCAACATGATATATATTCTAACATATCCATGATCATTTGCAAACTTTTAAATGCTGCTAGTGCTTCTTAATAATTTTTTCGCTTAAACCACTTGCAGTAAAGAGCTTTATCATTCACTATATATATTGCTTCCTCCCTACCAGCCATTACCGTCACAGCAACAGTCATAAAGCGAAAAATCACCTTTGCTTCCACCGATGGACAGTTCCTTCCATGCCGAATCATGTGCACACTCTCCACGCACGGACCATACTCTCCAAACACACTGATCAGCACATCAATGGACCATAAATTAGTGAAGCCAGCCACATTTAATAAAATTTAATTACTAGTAAAAGATAGATGAAAAATTTCTAGGGCTTACTCGAACCGTGACAACTGAAGCTAATGAAGGAAATGGAGATGAAGGGAAAAAGAAATTGAGGTTTCTAATTATAAATTAGACGCAAAGCGAAGAAATCTACCTGTTGAAAAAATCAGCGATCTCTGATTCAGAAAAAGGTCGTGCATTAGAGAAAGTCAGGTACAGGCACCTCTTTCTCTTTGATGAACCCTCCCTGGCTATGTCCCATTCCGGGGCATTGGGGTTGAGTTTGCTCGTTACCCGGCTGCTTGATTGAGAAGATGAGCTTATATCCCAGGAAACTTCCTCATCAGATGCTGATTTCTCAGTAGCAACTTCCTCTGCAGTAGTAGTACTTGCCATTGTTTACAGGAAGAAGAAATAGAACTGGTTTTTTTCTTTTTTGGAAAAGCTATAAACTAGTTTCTCTCTTCTGCAAGAAGCAGAGGCTAAAATGTGCAAGAAATTATGGAGCTGTAAACACGCACTCACACATAAATAAGGCTATTACCAATGAAAAAGTATCCATATAAGGATAACTTTGAAGTCAAAGGAAAGGGTGTTTTTCAGTGGATATTATATCATTTTTTTTTTTGCAGTTACTTGGTCATTCTTGTCAAATATTTTTTTTTTTTTTTGGATTTCTATTATTACGTAACTGCTTAAGAAGAGCATAAATATCAGTTTGCCTTCCCCATATCAGAATATTCAAGTAGAGGACGTATATTAAGGCAATAAACCAGAAATGGACATCATGTTAAGTTTTTAAGACCAAAAACAATTGTTATAAAGAAATTTAAAATGCTAAATAGACACAGTTCTTCTTATAGAATGATGTATTTTTCTTAATATAATTTATTTTCATTCTTTTAGATTTTTTTTTAATGTGCATTGTTATTCTATTATATATATATATATATATATATATATATATATATATATATATATATATATATATATCTAAAATCTAAAAATTGTATAAAATATCTTAGTTTTATTGTAACCTTCGTTATACCTTGAGTCCCCCACTACGAATAGTCTTGACTTATAGGCAATGCGCCATAGCCCTTATTAAGACCTGCATAGATGTTCCTAATTAACATTAAAATAAGATAACCTCTACTGATCTTAAATTAACCCATCATAGCTATTTTTGGAAAATATTGATATTTAACTTATTTTCATTTTACAAAAACAATGCTTATTTTTTCTATTAGTTTTTTTTGTCATGATCATATATTTTTATTTTTGTAAAAAGCGATAAGATGTATCATTATATTTGTTATTTTTTGTTAGAGATTGATCATAATTATTTTTAGTCATACAAATTAATTATATTTACTTTTGTAAAAGGCGACAAGATATACCGTTATATTCGTTATTTTTCATCAGCAATTGATCATAATTATTTTTAGTTGTAGAAATCAATTATATATTTTTACTTTGTAAGAGGCGACAAGATGTACCGTTATATTTATTATTTTTCGTTACCAATTATATATTTTTACTTTTGTAAAACTCGTTATTTTTCATTAGCAATTGATCATAATTATTTTTGGTTGTAGAAATTAATTATATATTTTTACTTTTGTAAGAGGCGATAAGATGGACCGTTATATTTATTACTTTTCGTTACTAATTATATATTTTTACTTTTGTAAGAGGCGATAAGATGGACCGTTGTATTTATTACTTTTCGTTATTAATTATATATTTTTACTTTTGTAAAAAGTGACAAGATAAACCGTTATATTCGTTATTTTTCATTGGCAATTGATCATAATTATTTTTGGTTGTAGAAATTAATTATATATTTTTACTTTTGTAAGAGGCGACAAGATAGATTGTTATATTTATTATTTTTCATTACCAATTATATATTTTTACTTTTGTAAAAAGCGACAAGATAGACCGGTATATTCGTTATTTTTCATTAGCAATTGATCATAATTATTTTTGGTTGTAGAAATCAATTATATATTTTTACTTTTGTAAGAGGCGACAAGACGAATCATTATATTTATTATTTTTTGTTACGAATTATATATTTTTATTTTGTAGAAATCGTTATCTTCCTTAATTTCTATTAGTTGTTTATCATAATTTTTTTTTCGTAATATTTAATCTTTCACATATTTCCATTTTACAAAAGCATACATAACATTGAGCAAAAGATTCATTATTGGATGTTAATCTTATCATAATTGTTTTCATCGATATCAATTATATAAACAAAAATAGAAATTAATATTTCTAGACCTAAGCATACAATAAGTACAATTCTAATAAGCTTGTGGTGCGAATCTTAATTTAAAAGAGATAAATGATATTTTAGCAAGAAAACAAAAGTTGATCAGGAGGTGCATGTATGAGCTTCCTATTTGGATGTTATTACATTAATTATGCCTATTACTGACATCTCGAGAGCATGAAACCGATTAGTTTCTCTCTGAATTAAGATGTATTTCTTCTGAGTAATGATGGCTTCTAATTATTCTTTGTTGACGATGTGACTGTTGGAACTGTCTAACAAACTGCAGAAGATCAGATTTTTATGCCATGCTTTTAGGAAAATAAAAGTCATGTTGACTAATAGGATAAATCTGTTTTATTCCTATTTTTTCGATATGATCAACTATCTATTAGCAATTCTGTTTTAGATATGTTTTATAAATATGTTGCTTCACATTTGAATAATATATACCTTCTGCGGCCACAATACCTTATCTTGCTTCTTTCATCTGCTCTCATAAACAAAAACCAACAGATTGGTATCAGAGATATTATCTTTGAGGGATCTGTGAGTTGAGAGAAACAGTAATGGAGGGAGAAACATCATACACAGCGGGTCCACCACCAGTTTTTTATGGAGAGGAGTACGAGTTATGGGCTGCAAGGATGACCACTCATCTTGAATTGTTGGATCTTTGGGAGGCAGTGGAGGAAAACTATGATGTTCCTGAATTACCTTCAAATCCAACAGTGGCGCAGATGAAAAATCACAGAGAGAAGAAAACAAAAAAGGCTAAGGCTAAAAATTGCCTTTTCTCTGCTGTGTCAAAAATCATTTTTACAAGAATTATGAACTTCAAGTCTGCCAAAGAGATTTGGGATTATCTCAAATCAGAATATTAAGGTTGTGAAAGAATTAAAGGCATGCAAGTGCTCAACTTGGGCAGAGAATTCGAGATGCAGTGCATGAAGGAGACAGAAACAATTAAAGGCTATGCTGACCGACTGTTAAGCATAGCAAATAAAGTGCGGCTTATTGGGAAGGACTTTCCTGATGAAAGAATAGTGCAAAAAATTCTGGTTACTGTACCTGAAAAGTATGAATCGAAGATATCAGCATTGGAGGAGTCAAAAGACCTGTCAACCATCACCTTGGGAGAATTGATAAATGCTTTATAGGCACAGGAGCAAAGAAAAATGATGAGACAGGAGGAGGCGGTACAAGGTGCTTTTTATACGAAAGCACAAAATTCAAAAGGTGGCAAAGACAAGAAGAACAACAAATGGAAGAACAAAAAACCAGAAGGCTCTAACAAGCAGCAAGGTGAGACTTTTCCTCCTTGTCCGCACTGCAAAAAGACAAACCATCCTCAGAGAAAATGTTGGTGGAGGCCAGATGTCAAGTGCAGAAAATGTGGCAATATGGGACATGTAGAGCGAATCTACAAGTCTAAACCAGAGGAGGCAAAGGTGTCTGCGGAGGAACAAGAAGATGAGCAACTCTTTGTTGCTACATGCTTTGCTACAAGCAACAGTTCTAGTGATTCATGGTTGATAGACAGCGGCTGCACAAACCATATGACACATGACCAGAAGCTCTTTAAAGAGCTTGACAAAACCATTGTTTCCAAAGTAAAAATTGGAAATGGTGATTTCATCTCAGTCAAGGGAAAAGGGACAGTTGCTATTGAAAGCTTGATAGGTTTGAAATATATCTCTGATGTCTTATATGTGCCTGACATTGACCAAAATTTGCTCAGTGTTGGACAGGTTGTAGAAAAGGGCTTCAAAGTCATATTTGAAGACAATTTGTGCTTGATCAAAGACACAAAAGGAAAAGACATATTCAGGGTGAAAATGAGAGCCAAAAGTTATGCTCTAAATCTGATGGAGGAGGAGCAAATAGCTTTTTCAAGCATGACCAACAATGCTGACCTATGGCACAAAAGACTCGGACATTTCCACCTTGCGGGACTTTTATACATGCAGAAACATGCCTTGGTAAAAGGTGTCTCGATGCTTGAAGACAAGTTGGCTAATTGCGTGGCTTGCCAATATGGTAAGCTAATCAGAAAACCATTTCCTCAAACAGCTTGGAGAGCAACTCAAAAGCTACAGCTAGTTCACACAGATGTTGGGGGACCTCAGAGAGTATCATCTTTAAATGGTAATAAATATTATATTACATTTATTGATGATTATACCAGATTTCGTTGGATTTATTTCTTTAAATCCAAGACTGAGGTTGCTAATACTTTCTGGAAATATAAAGCATTGGTGGAGAATCAAAGTGGTTGCAGGTTTCAAATAATAAGGTCTGACAATGGGAAGGAATACACAAATGATGTTTTTGATAAATTTTGTGAAGAAGCTGGCATTCAGCACCAACTTACTGTACCTTACACCCCACAACAGAATGGTGTAAGTGAGAGAAAAAATAGAAGCATCATGGAGATGACAAGGTGTATGCTGCATGAAAAGGAGTTGCCAAAGAAGCTGTGGGCAGAGGCTGCAAGCACTGCTGTATTTTTGCTGAATAGGCTTCCAACCAGAGTTCTGAACAATAAAACCCCATTTGAAGGTTGGTTTGGGTACAAACCAGATTTACAAAATCTAAAAATCTTTGGCTGTGTTTGTTTCTCTTATGTTCCGCAGGTTAAAAGGGACAAACTTGATAAAAAGGCAGAACCTGGAGTCTTCATTGGATATAGCAACACTTCAAAAGCTTACAGAATTTTCCAACCACAAAATGGAAAAATTCTTGTAAGTAGAGATGTCAAATTCATGGAAGACCAGCAATGGAGCTGGGAGAAACCAATCATTAAGCAGCTGCCAGAAATCCCACAACTCTTTGATGATGATGTTGATGATATTCCTGTCAGAGGTACAAGATCTTTATTTGAGATTTATCAACTGAGTAATGTGGCTATCTTAGAACCTGTAGAATTTGAAGAAGCTGAGAAGGATGAGAAGTGGATAAATGCTATGAAGGAAGAACTGAAGATGATCGAAAAAAATGACACTTGGGAGCTAGTGGATAGACCTCAACACAAGCAACCTATAGGGGTCAAATGGGTTTATAGAACCAAACTCAATTCAGATGGTTCTATAAATAAATACAAGGCAAGGTTGGTGGTGAAAGGCTATGCTCAGGTGTTTGGAGTGGATTTTTCAGAAACGTTTGCTCCGGTTGCACGCCTTGATACAATTAGAATGCTACTTTCCTTGATTGCGCATAAAGGGTGGAAAGTTTATCATTTAGATGTAAAATATGCTTTTCTAAATGGTTACTTGCAGGAGGAGATTTATGTAGAACAGCCTGAGGGGTTCCAAATCAAAGGAGAGGAGGAGAAAGTTTACAAGTTGAAAAAGGCCTTATATGGTCTTAAACAGGCTCCTAGGGCTTGGTATAGCAGGATAAATGATCATCTTCAAGATCTTGGATTTGTCAAAAGTCCAAGTGAGGCTGCATTATATGTGAAGTTGGTAGACGCAAATTTAATTATTATTGCTGTCTATGTTGATGATTTGCTTGTGATAGGAAGTGATGAAAAACTCATAAAGGAATTTAAAGCTGAAATGCTCAAAGTGTTTGAAATGACAGACCTTGGCTTGATGAGTTTTTTTTTGGGAATGAAGGTGAAACAAGATCGTGGTAGAATCTTCATTTGCCAAAAGAAGTATGCAAGGGAAATACTAAAAAAGTTTCATATGGAGAATTGCAAAAGCACTACATCTCCAATGAACCAAAAGGAGAAGTTTAGCAAGGATGATGGAGCTGATAAAGTTGATGAAAAGCATTACAGAAGCCTGATTGGTTGCTTAATGTATCTTACTGCAACCAGACCTGACATTTTGTTTGCAGTAAGCATACTTTCAAGGTTCATGCATTGTGCTAGTGAAGTACATTTTCAAGCTGCCAAACGAGTTGTTAGATATATTAAAGGCACTTTAGACTATGGTGTGATGTACTCTCATTCTCATAAATTTAAGCTTCATGGATACTCTGATAGTGACTGGGCAGGTTGTGTTGATGACATGAGAAGCACCTCTGGTTACTGTTTTTCTTTTGGTTCTGGAGTTTTCTCTTGGTGTTCAAAAAAGCAAGAAGTTGTAGCTCAATCAACTGCAGAAGCAGAATATGTAGCTGCTATTGCTGCAGTGAATCAGGCTCTTTGGATCAGGAAAATCATGACAGACTTGCATATGGAGCAAGAAGAAAGCACACAAATTTTTGTGGACAATCTGGCTGCAATCTCAATTGCCAATGATCCGGTGTTTCATGGCAAAACTAAGCATTTCAAGATAAAGCTTTTTCTTCTAAGAGAGGTTCAAAGGGAAGGAGAAGTGAAGTTGTTGCACTGCAAAACAGAGAATCAAAGTGCTAACATTCTAACCAAGGCACTTCCAAAAGCCAGATTTGAATACTTGAGACAAAAACTTGGAGTTTGTAGTTCCAAAGTCAAGGAGGAGTGTTGACGATGTGACTGTTGGAACTGTCTAACAAACTGCAGAAGATCAGATTTTTATGCCATGCTTTTAGGAAAATAAAAGTCATGTTGACTAATAGGATAAATCTGTTTTATTCCTATTTTTTAGATATGATCAACTATCTATTAGCAATTCTGTTTTAGATATGTTTTATAAATATGTTGCTTCACATTTGAATAATATATACCTTCTGCGGCCACAATACCTTATCTTGCTTCTTTCATCTGCTCTCATAAACAAAAACCAACATTCTTAACGCCAGATTTGGGATTTAGAAAATAATACACACACATCTCTTGTTTCTCTCTGCCGTATATGGTGTGAACCGATTGATTCTGGACTGGATGTAATGTGTAACGTAAATTCATACTGCTACTATACTTGCGTACGTCATTGTATGAACTAGAGTTTACTTGGTCAGTTAACTGATGCATGTGCAGCCGTTTGTAATCCAAGAAAATCCAAAAGAAGTTTCAATTTTTTTGTTTGACTGACTCCTGAAATGAACGCTTTTAAAAAAAAATAAGTCACGGTTACTTATTATCATTAATTTATTTTTTTTTTATATGAATAAGAGAGATAACACAATAAAAGAGGTTTGTTCCAACAATTCTTAAAAGCATAAATAATTAAACCAAAACTCACTTCTCTCAATGACTTTTTGTTTTTTTTTGCAGATTAAAAATCCCAGTTGCACAAACTGTATTCAGTGAGTTGAACATTTTTTTTGACTGCCTAGTTTTACAGATTGTAACCGGCACAATGCTAGAACCATATCACTCAGCTTACCATGGAAAGAACTTGTTCAAAAATTTTAAAATTCATTATTCCAAGGCAACAACCATTTTTTTTTTTTTTTCCTTTTTTGGGCACAGAAAGGCATCTTTGGCTCTCAAAAGGGGAAGCAATCTTTTGTCAACTGGGAGGCTGTAAGATAGCATAGGGTGTTCTTTCTTGTAAACCCTCTCAGAGCTCCAATTTTCCCTTAACTTGAACCCCTGAGAAGGCTTGTAAACCCTTAAAAGCTACTCACAAGTTCCTTGTCATCATAGATGAGGATGTATGTATATAAATTTGTACAAAATATCCAACGTTATTTTCATAAATTTTTTTATTAAAATCTAGTTTCTGTAAATTTTTGAAACTGAGAAACATAGAACCACGGATGCATGAGAGGAAGGAACGAAGATCTAGTTTGCTTTATGATATCTTTTGAGGATGGGAATGTGTAGCTGTTCTGGTGACTGCAAGGATAAATTTTAAAATCAATATTAAGAGAAAATAAAATATTTATCAATGATATGTCTCTAACTGAAGAAATAAACATTCATTATTAAGGAAAAGTGACATATACACATACACATAACAAAAATGGTGAACCAGAGAGTTAAAGCAGACAGGAAAAAGAATCGAGTTCAAAATCCTCTTTTCTTCTTTCTATGATCAAAATGGAATTGAATTAAAGGGTTTCTCTCTTCTTCTTGTCATTCCTCTTGCACCACAAAGTCTTACAACAAAGCTTGATTCTCATTTCCATGGAGCCGTGCCTCCTTATAACAGTGGGTATTGAGACTGTGATTGTGGACAAAGCTCAAGCTGCAATTGACCTTGGGGTTGATAGTGCCAACTTCAATTTCAGCTTGATTCAGTCCCCTCTTTGGTTATGGAGTTCATCAAGGAGACAGCCCAGCTCAGCCCCCAAACTGAGCTAGCTAGCGTCCTAACGCATGCATCAGCTACAAAAAGAGAGAGCCCAGATCCTTAATTGTTGCTGATGCATGCATTGAGAAGCTAGTTCCTGAAGAACATTGAAGTTGCCACCAAAGGTTACTGCAACTTGGGCTTTGTCCACAAACACACTCTCAATTCCAAGTGCTAGCTAGATCTCTTATTGCGTTGCTCCTTTCAATGCTGGGTTTGGAATTAATACTGAGTTGTGTGGTCTGTTCTGTGAGAGCTAGTAAGATTACATGGTCATTTTCTGTGCATCTAGGAGATTCCTCATGATTATCAAAACTCTTCTTTTTTGTACTCTTAATTCACTTTACCAAATAACTTATTTTGAATTTACCATGCTACTCTCTCCAATGTTCGATCTTTCTCATCCACATTTATATGTTGCAATAAATATTTAATTATCAGGAGTGGATCTGATTCATTAATAATATATTATGAACTTTTCTTTCATAGGATAAGATTATGAATCTTCAAGCAATTAGCATGCATCATTGCTAATATAAAAACATTTCTCAAAATATATTTAACCTATTTCATCTTGCGAAAACCATAAAAATATTAGTTATCTTCCTGTTAATTTTATCATAATTATTTTTGGTCATACACAAATGGGTTATGATTCTATTTTTGTAAAAATTAACAAGATAGGTCATTATCTTCGTTAATTTTCAACCATGGTTTGTCGAAATTACTACATTATATGTTTCTATTTTTTGTAGAATCAGATAAGATAAACCGTTTTCTTCGTTAATTTCTGTTAATGGTTTATCTTAATTATTTTTGCAACATTTAATCTTTTACACATTTCCATTTTACAGAATCATACAAGACATTGAGCAAAAGCTTCATTATTAGATGTTCGTTTTAATTATCATATTTGTTTTCAGGGATATCTATTATATAAACAAAGATAGAAATTAATATTTCTTCACCTTAGAATACCATTAGTATATATAATTCAAACAAACTTGTAGCATAGATGATAATTTAGAAGAGATAAGTGCTGTCACGGTTTCGTTTGTACTAGTAAAGTTAGCTATCACTACAAGTAATTTATTTATGGAACTAATTAAGATTAGAGGCTTGTATTTTTATTTATTTTCCTTACAAATAATTATTATTTAATTTTTAATCTATGGTTCTCAAAAGGGGACTACATCATGCATTCTGCTAGTCCTAATTAGTCTTAGCCACTGTAACAAACCCTAAAGAGTTTAAACCTAAGCACATTCTCAAAAGAGGAAGCAATTTTTTGCCAACAAGGAGGCTGTAATACAGCATAGGATGTTCTTTCTTGTAAACCATCTTAGAGCTTCATTAATAAGATTATGAATGTCCTTTTTTTTGGTCGGATAACATTATGAATGTTAAGGTAATTAGCATTCATCATTAATGCAAAAAACATTTCTTATTTTATTTTTATATCCCCCAATAAAATACTCTATGTTTCAAACTAGAGAAATAACTAATGTAATTTTTTATAAGAGTAACATAATTGTTGTTACACGTAAAGTGTCATTTGAATAATAAAGTCTGTGGTTAATATGAATATTTATTAAAAGAGATAATTATATTTAAAATTTTGATCAATGCGTCAAATAAGATATATCTTAAACACTAAATTATGCAAACTTCATTTATATTTATGTATAACTCTATAATTAATTATTCAATATCAAAAATAATAATAATATAATATTAATAACTAAAAGTTGAACCAATCTAATTTTTTGATAATATAATTTATAGAATGACATAAAAATATAATTTACAGGATTGTCAATGAACATCATAAACCATACGATCTTAGCGCCGCCTACCATGACCAAAGCAATGGCCGGGCCCCGCCCTCCCGCGGGGATCCGCCCTGCTTCGCTTTAAACGACTCGTTTTCTGCCAAAATTTTGACAGCAATGTTTATAATAAATAAATAGAACCCTATTTCGGTCAAATTACATTAACCGTCCAATTGTTCATATCGACGCACCAGATCTCACTCTAATCGATAATTAGAAATTTTTGCGCCAATGAGAAATCCTTCTTACTTGGAAATAACCTTTCCCTCGGAGAGAGCTAATTCCAGGTGCACTGTTGTTGTTGGTCCAAGGTTAGAGCGGTGTGAGAGAACGCGTGGAATGAGCAATTCGGCTACTGACAATAAAACCAACTGCTCGCCCATCTACTCGGTCCTCTTTCTCACACCAAAGGGGTAAAATTTGTCTGCGCTTTAGGAAGAGCGATCTATCTACTTCTTCCTCCCTCTCTCGGGGTTCCTCGTTACAACAAGAGCTTTTCTGGTATACCCTTAATTCTGGTTTACTTAGTGGGGATCAATTCTCCATCTTTGATTTGCAGAGTTGAGATCTATGGCTTTTCGTTTGGACTTTTGGCGTTTCTTCTGTTTGTTGGTCTGGGGTTTCATTTGATCAATGTTTTCTTATTGATTTGTGCAGTTCTGTGGTCGGTTGTGTTTGTATATCCCATTTTATAGTGGTCTCATGCCTAGTGATTTGCTTTTTGAGATGATTTTTGGTTTAGGCTTCCAAATTTCCAATCAATTTGTATGTGATTCTGGAAAATTTTGATACATGAGGGAGAAAGAAGTCGCTTTTTATGGGAGAAAGATCATTGGATTAACCCTTAATTTTGGAATGTAAAGTGTGCCTTTTGACTAAGAAAGTAGGTACTCTTCTGTAGTCTCATTTTCACCCATGGTTTTACTCATGGTTCTGAAAGTTTAGTGTGGTTTAGTATGGTAGTCAGTAGGAAAGCATGATGATGAAAGGGGACTACGATGTTGGTTCACTAGTTAAATCATTCCAAATTAAAAAAACTTGAGCAAGGGAGAATTTTATCTTTTGAAAATAGCATTCAAGACAATAGATGTGAAAGGGGCTTTTGGCCATTGAGGGCACATGTTTTCAGTGCATGTATGTCTTTGTATTTGGTGATCTTAATTATGCACCTCATTGCAATCCCGTCATTCGTAGTGGCAATTGTGTAATAGGTATTTTTAGGAAACTGAAATTGATCGAAGAGTCTCTAAGATTTGAATCCTGTCATCTTGGTCTATTCTTTCCGGTGACCGCTGAAGCATTAAAAAGAGATTTAAGCAGATAAAGTCGTATGTTTTGTTGATCACAAAGTTGTATGTTTCATACATGCTTTTTAAAAGATATTTGACAATGTAAAGATTGCAGATATTTAAAGAATTTTTATTCTGCTTGTTAGTTTTGTGAACTCTGGACCATCAAGTTTCCTTCAACTTATCAAGTGCTGTTAATATTAACATGTATGTCTATATTTGTTTGGTATTCTTTATGTGTTTGGTGAAATGCTCAATTGTGTTAGCTACGTTCAGTCTATGGATTATTTTCTTTCTTTGGCTGTCTTTAGTCTAGGATATTTTCTTTTATTGTATGTTTTAAAAAGACAGAAGAGTTAATGCTTCATTGATTTTTTTGTTTTGTTTTTTATTTTTATTTTTTCCTAAAGTTATCTCTTTCTGGTTTAGCAGTGGTATTGTGGTGCATCAATCATGTTTGGGCGTGCACCAAGGAAGAGTAATAACACCAAATACTATGATGTTCTTGGTGTTTCAAAAAATGCAAGTGAGGATGAACTCAAGAAAGCATATAAAAAGGCTGCAATGAAGAATCATCCAGATAAAGGTGGAGATCCTGAGAAGGTGAGGTTCTTAACTACAGCTTTTTGGCATTTTCTTTTTGGTGGTTACATGGTGAGGATAAACCCCTGCATCATGCACCCTTGTTTCTATGACCATGAGAGGTGCCATTAGACCTAGAAGTTCTTTTTTGTGAGGTTTTTCAAGTATGTTTGTGGTCTTACATCTTCTTGATTTTATCTCTCGTGATAAAATCTTTACTTTAGATATATATTACTCTGTTGACTTTACTTAAAATACGAGCCTAATTTTAAAGTGATCTGATGTTAATGATTAATTACAGTTTGTAACTGAGCTGAAACAAAGAATACTGGAAACAGTTACTTCCTTCTGTTAAGCTGAACTATTGTAACTGAGCTTGTAGGGTTACCTCATATTAATGAGCCATATGTTTTACTTCAAAATCAGTGTTGAGTGAGTGTCGAGACATTAAATTTACTGCAAGGGTGGCTTTGTCAAGTTGTCACTGCAGTCCTCCTTTTTTTAATTTCAGAGTCTGAAAAAAGTATGAATATGTTTTTGACTTTATATGTGTTTATTTTCTGTTTCTGCAAGCTTTCTTCATTAAAGAACTAAAGAACTGTGCCTTTTTCTGGCCATCTCTGCACTCCCATTTCCTTTAACACTAAACACCTTTATTTTGTATGACCAGTTCAAGGAGATATCTCAAGCATATGAAGTTCTCTGTGATCCTGAAAAGAGAGAACTGTATGACCAATATGGTGAAGATGCCCTTAAAGAGGGAATGGGGGGAGGAGGCGGCCCGTTTCATAATCCATTTGATATATTTGAATCATTCTTTGGTGGAGGGTCCTTCTCTGGTGAGAGTTTCACTTTTATTTATATGTCTTTTTGTATTCTTTAGTGACTATAGTCTTGCAAGATTGACCAACTCCCTATTACTATGATCTCTTAGGTGGTGGTAGCTCACGAGGAAGAAGGCAGAGACATGGTGAAGATGTGGTGCATAGCTTGAAGGTTTCTTTGGAAGACCTCTACAATGGCACATCAAAGAAACTCTCTCTTTCTAGAAATATATTATGCCCGAAGTGTAAAGGGTATGATAGTCAGTTGTACACTTTTTTCTCTTTTGATAGTCATGAGTTTAATCAGTCGAGTATATATGTTAGTTCTTCCAGTTTATCATTGAAGTTGTTAATTGTTTACTATTTATCGTAATAAAGTACCTAATCATATAGGCATCTTCTATTGCTTGTCTAAAATTTATAGTGGTTTCAAGATAATAGGTTTAACTTGCAACTTTTAATAAACAGGAAAGGTTCAAAGAGCGGAGCAGCTGGGAGATGTTTTGGTTGCCAAGGAACTGGTATGAAGATTACAACAAGACAGATTGGACTGGGCATGATTCAACAGATGCAGCATGTCTGTCCTGAATGCAAGGGAACTGGTAAGAGAAACTTAATATTGCACATTGGGTAAGTTGCTTCATAGCGTTTCTGTTTCGTCAGCTTATTTGTCATTTGATGTAGGTGAGGTCATTAGTGAGAGAGATAGATGCCCTCAGTGCAAAGGAAATAAGGTCTCCCAGGAGAAGAAGGTGCTGCAGGTGAATGTCGATAAAGGGATGCAACAGGGTCAGAAGATCGTGTTTGAAGGACAAGCTGATGAAGCTGTAAGTAAATATTCTGTGTTCTTTGGGTTTGAATCTTGATAATGCAGTTTGGCATTAGTATGCTATGGTCATTCTTCATAAAGCTGCCCTGAACTTGCCCTTGTTAGTCCTAACTATGCCAATCAAATAAATGAATTGCACTCGTTTTCCTTATTGCAGCCTGACACAATCACTGGAGACATTGTTTTTGTCATACAAGTAAAGGAGCACCCCAAGTTCAAGAGGAAACAAGATGACCTCTTTGTTGAGCACAACCTCAGTTTAACTGAGGCTCTTTGCGGGTTCCAATTCGTCCTTACCCATCTTGATGGGAGACAACTATTGATAAAATCAAACCCTGGCGAAGTCATCAAGCCTGGTACTATTTAGTGGATTTAAAGAGTAGTAGACTTGACTGTAATTTCATTCATTTCTTGCTTCCATTTCCTCACTTGACATTTTTTCTTTTGCAATGTAGGTCAATATAAAGCCATAAATGATGAGGGAATGCCACAATACGGTAGGCCATTCATGAAGGGCCGGCTTTTCATCCAATTTAATGTTGATTTCCCAGATTCCGGGTTCCTTTCGCCGGACAAATGCCGGTTAATAGAAGCTGTCCTGCCCCAGAAGACGAGCAAGAACTTAACAGATATGGAGCTGGATGATTGTGAGGAGACCACCCTGCATGATGTCAATATTGATGAGGAGATGAGACGGAAGCAGCAACATCATTACCATGAGGCATATGATGAGGATGACGAGGAGCCATCTGGGCCTCGTGTGCAATGTGCTCAACAGTAATGGAACTTGTGATGTTTCCAGCTAGAGTGCGCTGCATGCATGCCTTACTTTCTGTTTGCACAATAATACATCTAAAAATTATCCTGTGGCTGGTTTGCTTATGCTATTTTAGTCGTCTTAGAAGACAGTGGAGCTAAATTTTGTTGTAATATATTAGTATTATGTTCAAAAAATTAAGTGCTTTTGGGTGCATCGGGTGCTTTATGTCTTGCAAGTATTTCCCGATCAGCTTCAAATTTCGACTAGTTGAGCTTCATCGTAAAAGAATTTAGAATTTATGACTTACGAAAGTGAAAAGTCTGAAAGAATCCCTTATATTTAAAGGTTGAGAAACCAACTGTAAAGATGCGCCACATTCACAATGACAGCCACACAGTATGATCTATAGAAAGTTATATTGTAATCAATAAAATGGCTAAGCTGCAAAGAATATAAAACAAAGTATTACGGGTTCGAAAACTTAAAGAGTTGAATTTGCTAAAAGAAATATATGATTTTTTATTCTTTATTTCTAACAAGAATTAGTATGAAAATACCTTCACGTAAATTTGAAATAGTTACAAGAAGTGAGATTAATTTAATAGTTCATACCCTCTAATATTTTTCTCGCCTAAGTTCAGTTGTTGTCTGGATCAAGTTGAAACTCTAGGATTATGCCTTTACCCCTACTACGTACAGCATATATATATATATATGTAACTCCAAAAAAAAAAAAAAATATTGCATCATACAACCGCTTTCCAATTTCCATAAATCTCCCTTTACGTACTTTTGATAAAATTAAAACATGGTAATTGAAGTATTAGGTGTTCAATCAGGAACAATCAACCAATTCCAAGTTCAAAGTATGGAATAATTGTAGGGATACCAACCCTTTTGCTTAAGCTTCTAAATTAGACTTTTAAAGATGAGTGGGGCCTGTGTAGTACACATAAAGCCAAATATCCAGTCAATTTGTTCTTTTAAATCAAATTACTTTTGTTTGCTTCCAATCCAGAGTTACACACCCCTTTCAAATAACACCTTGAGCTGTCCAAGGAATCATTCACCTTTGATTTATTGTCTAAATCATGCAATTTTCTGCCCAAAATTATTACAAAAGTTTAATTAGCACTAAACAGTACTCTGAGATTGACGTGAATGGCCGACGAGCTTGGGTTCACATGAAACCGTACCCGGAAGCTTACCTTCTTTACTTTTTTCTTTTTTTCCTTTTTCATATTTTTCTGATTTTTATAGGTATCTTCCATTGGAGTACTACTCCAAACACTAATTAGATATTAATTTTTAATATTAACTTAAATATTTAAAAAATATCAAATTATAAAAATATTATAATTTTATCTTTAAAAATTACACTATTGTATCAAACTATTTTTTTAACATGCACTTGACTACATATTATAAACATGCTTATTTTCACGACATTAGTTTTATGAATAAACAAACTATTACATTATGTAGCTTCCTACGAATAAAACTAACAGTAACTCAATTTGTGTCAATGCCAACTCATTATAGTTGCCAACAAATACTCTTAATTCTTCTGTCAATGTCAATTTGTGTGCTTCTTGTGGTTTAAATTTAAAAAAAAAAAAAAAAAAATGACACTCGCATTTTTTATAAGAAAATATGCAGAATCCAATTAAAAGGAAATGCATAGAAATTAAACATTTAATTTTAATTTTTTAATTAAAGTTTTAATGAGGTTTTGGTTATAAAGTTATAATAAAATAAATAGAAAGTTATATATATATATGTGTGTGTGTGTGTGTGTGTGTGTGTGTAAAAATATCATATAAGAATCAATAAACTATTAGTTTAGTGACAACTAATAAAAAATTTAAACTCTTAAGTGTTTTAAATAAAATATCTTAAAATTTAAAATTATTACTCCTAATTTTGAAGAACAATTACTTTTATACTCAAAAAGAAAATGTGAAGATTTTTGGATGTAAAAAAGAAAAATCATGTAAGAAGAATTTAGGACTGATTTTGACTAAAAGATATGGTGATTGAGTAAAAGAAACTATTACTCATCCATTTAAGATTTACTTTATGATCATTAATTCATATCAAGTTTTCAGCTAAACAAGGTTTCTCTGTGCAGCCACATATCTCTTTGGTGAATTGGAATATTCCAAGTTGCCTAAAATTGAAAGCTTACCCAACAAAATCAAAATAGCAAAAAAAAAAAGCAAATGAGGGTTTGGAGAAAGGGACATGACCAATTTAGTCATATGCACAAATCAGATTTGCCCTTAGAAGATTAGATTTGCTCCGTGGCTCTCACCAAATCAAATTTAGATTCTTGATATGGAAATGCAACCTTTTGGGCAAATGGCTGGATTGCACTATACATTAATTAATTAAAAAATATTATGCTTATATTTTTTTATGTATACTATTAGTTTGTGTGTTATTATAAGAATAAAATTGTGAATAAAAATATAAAAAAAAAATGTGTATAAATCAGTATATATAACAACAATCAATCAATTATTGTATTTGCAATTGTACATCATAGTTTGAGCTGTTTTCCTCCAAAGCCCCAAAGAGGAAAATAGTTCATCCACGACACCGTTGAGAGTTAATTACAAATTTAGTTGGGACAACTATTGTTCACACAAATCACAAAGAATTACAAGTGGGAAAATGAAGAATATATTGTTTAATCAATTGGGCGAGTGAATAATTTTATAAGTGATGATATGACCAGATAAGAAAAATCCAACGTAATTCTATTTAAAAATGGATATATGTGATTAATAATAGAATTTTTACAGACACGACCCGCAATTCTGGGATTGCCATCTCAGTCTAATCAAGTTGCTGTGCTACGTGCATTTTACATTATGAGAGGCTATCTCCAATTCACATGAATTTAAGTTAATTAGTTTAATGGATTTAATTAGCTTGATTAGCACTATGCTTTCAATGATGATTCTCCTACAATTGGCTAGCGGTAAACAAAAGATCATTTTAAAAAGAATTCAATAATTGATGCTAGATTAAACATTAACTAACCAAGATTCTAATCAAGCAATAATGGATTACCTAACAAAATTAGAGAGGGTGTTCTATAAAGGAAAATTGCATTGTAAAATATTTTATATATTACTCTTATTATATATCATGAAGTTGCTCTTGTTGGAATAAATTTTTTGTTATTATCTTCAATTTTAATAGAAATGTCCTATATTAAAAAGATGAAAATATCTTAGGTATGTAAGTGTGAACCAAAACAAGAAGATTCTAAGTAGCTAGTTCATATGTTGATATTGTCATCTAAAAAGAAAAAGATTTTGTTAAAAAAAGATCATATTTATTTTGGTGATTTTTTAGCTTCCAAATAGATTAATTTATCTAATTATCAACTGTGAAATACTCTTGGTGTACCAAATAAAATGATTAACACGCCATGCATTTTGAAATCATATCATGTTTAAAATTAGTGATGGTTGAAAGTAGGTTGGCATGGTAGTGTTGGTATGAATTGGCATGAAATGAAAGCTTGGCGTGTATTTACATTCACGTTATTGAATATTGTTATTTCTATACTCATTAAAACTTACCCACTTATGACTTCCTACTTTGAAGATTGCCAATAATTAGTTTTCGAAAAGTTTTGAATCTATTATTGATCTATGAATGTTGTTTCCACTTGCTTTTTGACAGAAAAGGACCATATTATGAATGGACTACGTACCATGCAAATGCATAAAATCAAGCCTATGAGGCTTTTAGGGACAAGTCTGTTAAATAAAGAAACTCGTGAGATCGAGAGCTGAGAACTACTCGATTGGTTTTTGGTTTGCAAATGTGGGTCTGAATGCAAAGTACATTCTAAGAGGACACCCAAAACCAAAAGAAATGTCATATATGATAAGTAATTGTCTTTTTCATTTCTAAAGGGAGAAGAGACCTTTATTCATGCAAGATAATATAATGTCAGTGTCTCTAGGAACTGGCATATGTATGCATTCCTTTTTCTCTGTGGACAAAATTTAGTGAGCAAACCCCAATCATGTTCACAATTCTAAAATATCCATCCTTTTTTATTTCACCCAAGAGCATTCACATTTTATGTTGATAGTGAGCTTAATCTTATTAAAAAATGAAATACTTATGGTTATCTCTTATGTTAATATATGTTTTCATAGATTCAAACTTTTAATAATATAGAGACTTATCGACCACTAAACTTAATTTGTTTATCAACTAAGTCATATTTTGTTGGTCTACCATCCATTTGGTGCATAAAAAAAAGTTTAGGTAAGTTAAATCCTGAAAGATCGCCCAAGATAGGACAGACCTCAATATTGAGAGAGTTTAAGCCTCTAGGCTTATAAAGACACTTACAAATTACCTAATGAGATCCTTACATCTACTGAAGAATTCAAATCCGTGTCTTTGTAAGATATGGTTCAAATCCTTAACAACTATATCAATCTTCTAAGCAACATATGTTTTTTTTTTTTTTTTAATCCACATGTATCCCTCATATTAGAAATAAAATTAATCTCATTCAAAAAATAATAAAATTATTTTCTCTTCCAACAAATACATATTCTTATTAGTTTTGGACAATATAACTACCGCGATAAAAATTATTATTCACATTAAAGTTGTAAAGAGAGAATCTTTTGATAACTAATCCGTATGTATCATGATAAATTTTTTGTTCTGAGATGACTTCTTATCCAGTCATCCTAAATTTTTATATGCTAAAGAAATAACACTAAATAATTAACCTTAGAATTATTCAAACTGATTAATTAATTATGTTTTGAGTGGTAAGTTTGTTGAGGTTGGAACCTCTATTTAGCTCCACATGCTTATCCACATTAAACACAATAATATTATTTATAACACATAATTATCGTTACAATTATACAATTAACATACTTGTTAAAAATTTTTAGTACACTCTTTAATTATTTGGACCTTTTGGTAGACACATCTATGAACTTAATCGATTTGCTGCAAACTAAAAATGGGAAAGAGAATATGCAAATTAATATATATATATATATATATATATATATATATATATATATATATATATATATATATATATATATATATATATATATATATATATATATATATATATATATATATATATATATATAGATAGATATAGAAAAGAAAGAAAGAAAGTGACAAATCAAAAATAAAAGGAGACGTGAATGTTGGGTAACTTTTTCTTTGGTTGCTCGGACATGTGATGCTGTAAGTGTGTGGTAACATTTTTACTACTCTTTTGTTTTTGCCCAAAAAGTTAGATTAAGAAATTAAACCAGTAACCAGATTCCCAGTACAATTATAGAGTACCTTCTTTCTTTTGAATAAACAAAGAGACGTTACTGTTACCATGTAATTGGCTGTTACTGTGATTATTTCTAGGGCTTGTGGTTTCTATAGTCTATTCCATGAAAATGATGAAAGCATATAACAACAGAATTGGATGTAATAAGAGAGATTAGTCTCGATTTGCATCCTTGGTACCTAAATATTGTTATTTAGTACTCAATCAATGCTTTGGTGGGAACAGTTCCAACGTACATAAGAAGAAAAAAAATGTGTGGGTGTGGGTGTTGTGTTTACTGTTTTAAGACTTTTAGTCTCTACTATAGTCTACTCCTTGTAGCCAGGAACTGAAATGGGGACACCAAGGGAATAGATACCATATTCACAGAAACAAACAAAGACATTCCCCCAACTCTGCTCTAAAACTCCAAAATCAAAGTAGTTCAGTTTATTATTCTACAAGCTACCCACACTCATTTAATTTTTCAGTATATGGACATTGGTTGAACCAACTCCCACCCCCTTTCACTACTAAAATTGTGAAAGCCGTTTCACAGATAATTAATTTAACTTGTGGTATTCCACTAAAATTCCCTCTCTATCTCTTTCTCTTCCATAGTTCCATTCAATGCACATAGCCAACTTTTTTTTTCCTCTCTCTCTATCTAGCACCATGTTTCTCTTATTCTTCACGCTTCCTATAACAATTCTGATGTTGATGTGAGAAAATCCTTAAGAGGTAATATGAAAATTTCTTGTTTTATGTAATATTTCATTTTTTGTTTTACTCATTTTGATTGGTTCAAATGAGTAAAATCACTCTTTGTATAATATTGGTGTGTAATTTTTTGACCAATCAATATATACTAGATATGGAATAGAATATTAAAGTGAGACAACAAAATTTCTCCCTAAAGTTTTTTTTTTGTGTTTACTTTATCTCAAGATATATCTTGACGCTTGTGAGCCACCAAATCTGACTCATCTAAACTTATATACTCCTACCAAAAAGAAAATTGCCAAGATGGGTTGTATAATTTTGAGGTTGATTAGAAGAAATAAATTATATTAGAGTGGAAAAAATTGATTCAACAGTTGACTCCATTGCCAAGAAAAACTGGCTTTGGACCCATTAGAGACCCACTCCATGTGCACCATGTGTATAGCCGCTCCATGATTTTCCATTAAGGTAAATACAAGTCTCAATCTCTAATTGGTGTATCAATTTACGTTTTTGGCATTTGTTAAATAATGCATATAATAGACAGTTGCAATGTTTTTTTCTCTGCTTAGCAGATCATGAGTTTTGCAGGCAAACGTAGTTGGTTATTGTTTTAGTCCAATGTTCCGTTGTGTTGCAGATATTGTCTTCTTCCCCAGCTGAGGACCAAAACCCTCCCATGGTGATTTCAGCACCCAAGATGTTTGACAAAAGTTCCACAAGAGAATGTAAGACAACAGTCAGGATTTGATTTGTTGGTTTGCTATTTAAATCTGCAGGCTTTAAATTACTTCTCTGCAATGAGCTCACAATTGGAGGGAAATTGAAAAAAATATATTAATAGAGTGGTTAGCAATTTTTTTGAAAATTCTCTAGATGAAGACCAGATCAGGTTAAGACACATAATTCGGTCAAGTTGAAGATGACATACCAACGAGTTGATTATTTTAAAAAAAAAAAAAAAAGTTGATTTTTTTGGAGGGTTTGATTCTATATGCTAAGCTGACTTAAAAAAAAATGACCAAGAAAGAATACAAAGTTGAAATATTAAACAATATTTGGGGTCTGATTCTAATTGTGGACAGAGTAGGCACACCCAGGAAGTAATCATCATGGAAACAGTTGAAAATCAGAAGGGATAATGATATAGGGCATTTAACCAAGAAAGTAATGCATAGTTAGTAAACAATTGAGTATTTTAACATATTGACACAAGGATTCAATTTCTCATTTTGTGTGGACTCAAATTTATAACAATTGCAGTGATAATCTTATTTAATAATGAAAAAGTAATTATTACATATATAGTAATAACTGTATAAGATTCAAATTCATCAATTCTATTATGTATATAAAAAAAAAGTTTTGTTAAAACAAATATAATTACTTTGGTGATCTTTGTGCCTCAAAAAGAATTAATCTTTGACTATTGATTGAGGATATCTTAATGCATCTGTACAGAAAAATAATCTAGAGCATTCAGGTGAAATTCATGGTCGAAAAAGGAAGGGCCTACCACTAACATAAACCTAGAGAAGAAGAATTCTCAAATAGAGACCAAGCTATGGAATAAACATAAGGGAAAGAAAAGTAGTAACAATTAGAAAAGTTTCAAAAGAAAAGAGCAGAGTTAAGAAAGATTTAGGTGTAAAATCTAGATGAGTAGATTTTGTTTCTCAAAGAGTTGATTATTCAATTCCCACATGGGAAACACATTTGCTGAACTGTAACCTTCTTGTGTACCTTATATGGAGCCCATGCTTATTGCTTGCTTGTATTCCTTTTTTTTCCTTTAACTTCTCTTCTTTTTTTCTTTTCTTTCTTCTTTTACTTTCTTCCTTATATAAATCCAATTCTTTTTTGAAGAATCATAAAAGCCAAACACCTCTATTTTTATAATTGCACCTTGTCCTCATTCTTTCTGTAGCTCTAATAAGCTTCTCTCTTCCTTGAGTAAACGTATCAACATGGAAAGTGATGCTCAAGACAACTTCTCTGGCTCTTCCTCCTCCTTCACTTCCTCCACCACCACCACCACCACCATCGCTGCTGCTGCCGCCGCCGCCACCACCTCCTCCTCCTCTTCCTTCTCTTCATCAACTAGAGCAGCAATTTCTGCTACTTCAAACTCAAGTTCAGATACCAAGCAAGACTGTGAAAGTCCTCAAAACGGTTCAACCGGAGGTCAAGACATGGAAAATGGCAAAGAGTGCAAGAAAAGGCAGAGAAGTGATAATGATGGTAAGCATCCTACATATAGAGGTGTTAGAATGAGAAATTGGGGTAAATGGGTGTCAGAGATCCGGGAACCAAGAAAGAAATCAAGAATATGGCTTGGAACATATCCTTGTGCAGAAATGGCAGCTAGAGCCCATGATGTAGCTGCTTTAGCCATCAAGGGTCACTCAGCTTACCTCAATTTCCCCGAATTGGCTCAGGAGCTTCCCCGGCCGGCGAGCAAGTCTCCCAAGGACATCCAAGCTGCGGCTGCAAAGGCAGCAGCCATTGTATTTGAGGAGGGTAAGCATTGTCAAGCTGCAGCTGAAGCTGAAGCTGAACTGAGCCAGGCTGAGCAGGCTTCGTCTTCAACTGTCTCCTTGGACAATACTCAAGACTCTAATAGTTCTCCCTCTTCTAATGAAGATGACACATTGTTTGACCTACCAGATCTTTTCACCGATGGAAACAATGGACTTCTCTCATATTCTTCTTCATGGCATTTGTGTGCAGTTGACAGTGGTTTCCGGCTTGAGGAGCCATTTTTGTGGGAGAAGTACTAGAAATTGGTTCTGTAAATAAGTGAAATAAAAATAAAGACAGTGACATTCCGTACTTATTATCATCTTTGGCCATTGCTTTCTCCATACAGAACCCAGTTGAGAAATAAGTTTAGATTTTTATCTTCAATGGGTTTGATCAATTGCTATTTTTGTTCAGTTGGTTTGCAGGAATAGACTAAAATAGAAAGCAAAGAAATGATTGAATATTTCAATTGCTCATAATTTCTCCAATAATAACAAAAGAACTTATTCTGTATCCACAGTAGCACTTTTTTACTGGAAAAATTAACAAAAAGAAGCTTCTCAAAGCTCATAGGTATAGACTTTTTTACTGGTGAATGATTTCAGTAACTTCTAAACTTACGAGTCTCCAGTCTATTATATACAATCAAAAGTGTTTATAACTGAAAATATTATGTGTACAAGTCTCCTTTTACTATGAGTGGCATTTACTGCATTTGGGGATACAATGTCCAACTTTCTTTTACTTTGAATGATTCATTCCATAAATAGAAGGGAAATTCTAGCATTATTTTCTTTTCATCAGAAACTAGGAAACCATATAATTTGCTTGAACTCAGATTCATGCAGTATAAAAAAACATTGTAATTAATGTAGTTGATGTGCATAATTGTGCACTTATTGATCCATTTAATAATTTACTATTTTGTAGTAATTGATTTATTCAATAGTTTATTATTTTATACTACAAGAAATTCAGTTTTTAGTTCACTCCTATCTTCTAAATTTAATATGAATTTTCACAATTATCTACTTTCTGGTCATTGGAATGTTACATTAGAACATAGAAAATAATCAAACTCTCAAAGATCATATTCCTTGGTTTAATTAATTTCCAGTATATTTGAAGAAACCCAGAAGATTAAATCATCTAACTTTAAAAGATAATATTCCCTGATGTGCACTTGACTGTAAAGCAAAGCCAAGCTGAACTTTTCAAAAGATACCCAGAAGATAAAATGCATCACATAGCAGTCATGCTTTCACAAATTGCCTGTTAATTAAACAATGAATTAAATGACTTGTTGTTCTTTTATAAAATCCACAGAAGGATCCAGATGGAATAATATTTCCCTCTCTTAGCATCACTTTTTGTGCCATGATTAGGTATAAGAAATTACTCTTGATTCCCATTCTCTACAGACACACATGTAGGTATCCAAAGAAAGTGACAACATCATCTGCCAAAAGAAAAAGAAAAAAACTTGTATAGTGAAAGTATAAATTAGCAAAGCTGAGGGGCCCTTTTCCCAATTAGATAATTTTTAAAAACCCACTAAATAAAAAGAGTGCTCCATGACCTCACCTCCTCTCTCACCCTTGCTCAGACAAGAAAGAAGAAAAAAGGAGAAAGATGAAAGCAGACCTCACCATCATCTGGCTTTGTATTCTCTTTGATATTCACAAACAATTGGACACGATTTATTTTGCTATTGGCCAATTAAATAAAACTCTAATGAGTCACCATCAGCTCAAGCTGATTTTCAAAGTATAATAATTGTCTCCAGCTTTCTCCCACATAATTTTGTCACTCTCAAACAAGCAAGCCATCTTATATTAAACGTGACTCACAAATATAAATCTAGTTTTTAAGTTATATATAAATCTAGTTTTTAAGATTATCCCTACATTTGTTCAATAATACCAAAAGATGAGACAAAAACTAAAGACAACTGGTATAATAGAATTTATTGTCTTTGTGGGGCCAAGTCGTTGATAGAAAATTTCTCTTCAATTTTTGTATGATTATGATAATTAATCGTAGGATTGATCACTATGAAAATGACATGGTTGGTTATGTGCTGAGATCAACTAATTATTGGATAGAATTAAGTCCAAAATGTCAGAGAGAGACATTTAGGGTTCAAGTTTTGGTTTAGGGTTGCATATTGCACTAGACAATTAATAACACACAGAAATATCTTCATAACTGGTCAATTAATTTGTGACTTTTTTTTGGTAGGATAATGTTTAGAAGGAGAGAAAATTGCTCTATTCCAAGATCAGGGTATATCATAAATAATAGATATACAGTGATATTTACAAATTTTCTATCAAAGCATGGATCTGTGATGACTTTTTTTTTTTTTTTCCTCTTTCTTTTGGCTTAATGGTTATGTTGTCATTTTATAATCGCAGACAACATGTAAGAATCTACAACTAGGGATGAGTACGTGGAAGTGTGAGCAGAGCCTTCAAGCTCAAGCTACCACATGTTTCTTTTCCATGACGGCATAAGAAATTTAAGAGTACTGCAATTATTTAAACTGGCTCGTTTAAATGTATTAGATTAATGTCGTCACTCTCCATTGAAGAACAGTGATTAATATTAATGACAACTAGCAGTACAAATTTAACATTGTTAATTGGTTATTAATGAAGAGTGACAACAAGGAGTGGAGATATTTTAATTGAGATTGATGGAGAGTGATAAGCATTATGGGATAACACATTCAAGTATAAGAAATGAAGATGTCATAGCAAATGGTAAGAGTATGAGGATGATCTTTGTTCTACATCATGTGTGAGTGTTTTGTAATTGGTCATTTATTTAATTATGAAATTTTTTAATTGGTTACATGATTAAATATTTAATTAAGATGATCAATGTGAGAGAAGCGATATTTCTCCATCAATCCAATAAATTAAGATGATATATGAGTCACTACTGGTGTCTGAAACAAGAAAGGGAGGGACATGGCCACATGAAAGGACCCCCAATGATTACAAACACTAAACTTTAATCAATCAAAATTGAAATATATGATTAATTAACTATATATCATTGATATTTTAGATACATGTGCAAATTAATGTATATTATTTCTGATTTTTTAATTAATTAAGGATCTATGGATGTATTTATTGGTATAATTAAAGGGTCCAAGTTCTAAAGGTGAGTTTGGAGAATGACTTTCGTTTGGAAAAGCGGGACAGGATTCTGTTCCATTTTTTCTTTCACGTTGGAAAGATATTATTCATCCAATGCTTTTGTCTCAAATCATGAGAATACTTGTATGCTTTTCATGCACATGTTTCCCTTTTTATACATTAGAGATCGGGAAACTAATTAATATAATCAAAGAGAAATTGTAATTAAGAATAATAAACCAAATATGCGTTTAAAATTCATGTACAAAAGTGTTAGTCTAGGAAAAAACAAGAAAGAAAAAGAACAAACTTTATTTATATGACCAGAGTAAATCATGTTTAAAGTTTAGTTTTTCTTTTAAAAAAAAAAAAAAACTCTTATTTATAATATAAATTAATTTAAATTCAAATCAAATCAAATTACAAGGATAAAAAAGTTTTTTATGACCAATCCCAAATGCCCAGTAATTTTAGTAAGTTTAAGATTATACAAGATATTCGAGATATTAATATTTAATATTTTAGGTATTAAAACTAGTCTATATCTATATAATCCTGCCCAGTTTCTGCAAACATAAATCATATATAATAGTGAATTATACGATTTTGAGTCAAATTAAGTATGCTGCAAATTAACATAATTTTATAGTCGCATTAATTGTTAACTTCCTAAGTAGCTCTGATGATGATGAGAATGTATTTTGAATAATGAGGATAACATTTTGTGTTCATGGTATTCTAGAGGGGGACACACAAGCTGGTGTGTTGGTCTAACTGACATTATACATGTAATAATTTGAGAGTCCGTGGAACTTTGAAAATTTGCTTTGTCTGTCTGCTTTGCTGCAGCAGCCTAAACTTGCACGTTATAACTATAGGACATTGATCATATAATTGTCCTTGTTTTGTTTGAACCATAGTTCAAGATGGCGATATCGTTGAACAGCCGAGAAAGGGTCAAATAATTTCATACAAGACATAGAAATATAGAATTCCACATTAAGAATATCGAGAGAGAGAGAGAGAAAAACTTCCACCTTGGACATTGATCAATCATGTTGTTTCCCCTGAATCTTAACAAAGTCCAATTTTTTGGTTATTAACGTTTGAGCATTTATGCTTCAATTAACTTGGAAAGTTAATAAGTCTTTGTCAAAATTAAATTGATTTGACTGTAAAATGTGTGTGAGAATCATTTATCTACAATCTTAAATGACTCGAGTTTCATTTAGCAACAAAGTTAGAATTTTGTTTGGGAACTGATTTTTGTATATATGATTTATTTTTGAGTACTTAAGGGAATAACATCAAATAAGCGAAAACCCGAGTCTTATAGGAGGCAACCTCCAATGTTGTTCATCATCAAACAGAGATTTTCACATCTATCCAACCAAAAAGTTGACAACTCTCATGACACCACGAAATAAGGCTTTCTTGGGTAATCATACAATTGTATCCACTCCTTAAGGCAATGTTTGGAAATTGAAAGGACAGAGAGTTTGGAGGGTTTTTTCCCCCTCACTTTCCTCTTCTTCAAAACTCTAACATAGACTGAGGTTCCCACTCCTTAACACAAATGATTCTTGAGAGTAAAAACATTGCACATCAAAAGCATTATGGGAAATGGAACCATCAATTTACAACTAACCAAGAAAATTTTGTTTATATCTTTACATATATCATCATCCTCACAAATTCCCATCAGCTAAGGAGTCAATGATTACAGGCTATGAAAAAAAATGAGATGAAATCTGAGTTACCTACATAAACCAATGACAAATTTTCTATTGCTCCTGCCACACCAGCAACAAAAACCAGCAGAAAGAGAGATAACTGTTGGATGCAAAATATAAACTGACATTTCCCTCTAGACATTTGATTTATTAATTCCAGTCAAAACCCAACAAACTCTGACCTCTCCAAAACGTATTGGATGTATTATGATAAATCTGCAAAGAACAAAATATCAAGGTTCCTATGGTTCCAAGAGATTCTTTTTTCCTAAAAGAACTTGAAAATGAAAACTAACAACATCATCAAGATTGCAAACTATAGAAAGGTACAATCGATGCTAAGATCAAGTACCAGCAAAAATGACCAGCATTAATCCCAGCCAGGGATGGGGGAAGGAAACTCACTGAACCCTGCCAGAGTTCCATATCACCACAACTGCTAACATAAGAAAACACCTCAACCTGGGGAGTATCCATACATTAAATGGACACTCTGGGTGCACAAGTAAAGAATTGAATTTCCATTACAGATAAACAGGCTTAACATCGTTAGGCCCAAAGCTTGCAGAACACTGTGGACACTTGCGGTGCCTATTCTCCATTGCTTTCTGGATGCAAGGGTAGCAAAACAAATGGTAGCATTTTGTGATTACCACCTGATACAAAATCAGCAATATATCTGAGTGTTTCAAACCAAAAAAAACCACAAAAGAGCAAATATATTAAATTTTCATATTGTCTAAAATGTCAAATTTAAATGGAAAATAGCCTATCAAACGTCTATACGCTAAAATATATCTCTTAAAATCTTGGTGAAACTGAAAACTCACACCCAACCACGTCCAAATGAAGTGAGGTATCAATATAAAGACACATAGAGGAAGTTGAATCTTTTTTTAGCTTAAGAAAATTTTCCATGCCACACGGTAATACCCAGCTTAAAGAAGCACCTTTTGTCCATCAAAAATAAATCAGACATGAGAATTGGAGAGTAAATATTATCTCACAAATCCCGAAGGTAACGTCTAAGACTTAAAGTACAGACAACTTCAGGTCAGAATGGAAAAATTTTACTAAAATTTTATAACAAAAAATCCACATGAACCAACTCAACTCAGAATTAACAGAACTATCCTAAATTCCTAACTGCGCATTCTCTTAAAAATTGAAGTGCCAACAGCACCAAAGGATTTAGTTTGCCTGGAAATGACAAGCATAAACATTCAAAACAAACTCAACAAAAGTTATATTACCTCTTTTGTCCTGTCCTGACAGATACTGCACTTAATAATTTCCCTGTATTCACGCAGTTCCTGACGAAGCTTTTGAGTAACCGAGGAGCCCTCAGTCTTTGCCCGAAGAGATGAAACCTTTCTCCTGGCAACCTCCAGCTGCTCCTCTATTCTTTTCTTAGCAAACCTGATAAAGATAAAACAATGGGTCATCCCAAATGCAGCACACAGATGTTTGAAGGAAAAAAAAAAAAAATCTGTATAGAAACTATATACCTTTCTTTCTCAACTTCTACTTGTAACTCCATACGAGTTACTCGACTACTACCAACTCTAGATTGTGCTTCTTCCAGTGTCTTTCTGGCTTGTTCAGATGCCCTTCGCACATCCAGTAACCTTTTTTGTGTATTTTCCAAAGTGACAGAACTATTAAACTTATCCTCCGCAATTCTCTGAATCTGATCTGAACAGAATTTCACCTACACATCAAGCATACACAAGTCAATTATAAATTCTCGTATGCAATGATGTGTGTCAAATCAAAACCAGCTACCTGATCTTCAACTCTTGCAGCTTTCATGTCATAAAAATTTAGAGATGCATTTTGTTGCTGGATCTCTCGTTCTATGACCTTCTTCTCCATGAGCAAGGAATCCTGCTTCTGTCTCGCCCTAACACCCTCTAAGACAAGCTGCACATGAAAGTAGTAGATTTAAAAAGAATGCTACAGAATAGATTCCAATATCTGATCATACAAACACAAAACAGATAAAAGTTGTTTTACAATGTCATAGTTGCGGTTAGGACTCAGAGAATTACAACAGAGAAAATAGGAAAACAGGTGCTGGACTTGTACTGATACTGATATGAAAACAAGATCAACAGCTTAAATTCAGCAGTATTACAAGATTGGGGAAAGAAAGACAAGAACACATGCAGAAAATAATCCCCTACGGGGGCCAGGGAAAATCCCCACACAAAGAGATAGAATACAAGATACCCCTCACCTCTCACCCACTTCTTTTTTATAATTACTCATTTCCTACATGGCCCATAACCAATCTGCCTAATTTCATGGTGATCATTCCCTCTTTCCCCTATCCTACACCATCCAATTCCTAGGCCCAAAAAAGTACTTAAGCCCATTAAGAATTTGCCTATCAGTTGCGCTCTTGCTATTGATTATTTTAACTTTCTTTAAATTTCATGTCGTAGTTCAATTGTTTATGTAAAAATATTATGATATTGATTACTGAGTATAGAGAATTCCAGAGTCCAGTAATCATTTTATATGGATACATCCATGTTGCTAGATTTGAAATATCGAAAATAAAATCTTAGGTTTCTTACATTATACTTCTCCCTTTAAAATAGAGTTTCAGGCATCATATAAATTGTTTACGATATTTAGAGTAAACTATTGCCATTCTTTTTATAGGACTTCCATAAGTCAATACGATCTTCCAAGTTTGACAACATTGGAGTGTATATAATCACAAAACCAGGCCAAACACCCACTGTGGTGGAACCAATTTCAAGACAACAAAAGAACTAGTTACCTTGATATTGTAGTCATCTCCCTCCGTAATCTGCTGCAACAATTGTTGGTTCTGATTTTGCATATCATCATATGCTTGTCCAATAGTCTACAGAAAAAAAAAAAAAGAAAATCCAACATTACAAAATTTAGCCAGATAATAAATTGACATTCACTGAAAATTTCTTCCTTGACAAAGAAGAAATTAAATCCATCACTGAGATACGGAAATTCTACCTCTATTTCAGATAGATAGGCCTCATTTTCTTCATTTTTTGATTTTAAACCATCAGACAATTTACACTTCTCCCTGAAATAGTAAATTATTGAAGATTTAATATTAGCTAACCAACCAAAATAAATCAATAAAGTGTAACTCTGAACAATCAAAGAACCAGAGCAGAAAACAGCCACAAGCACATAAGCCTAGGTAAACTTCGATCTAACTCATGTAAAGATAAATGATAATTCATCCAAACACCTGATAGACAAGAAAAGCTATATGAAGGCTCGATAGACAAAGTTCAGTAAGCGGATTAAAAGATCACAACTCCCAGCAGAACAACAATTATATGATTTCACCTTAAATAAACTTCATCAGGAAGAATAACAAGTGCAACATCAAATAGGAGTCTTAAAAATAGAATAAGAAAATAAGTTGAATTCGCTGATTGACAAGTTGAGGAGAAATGCACAGAGAAAATACTAAGCCAGATCATAGAGAAGATTTCAAAACGTGGAGCTTATGTTTGTTAAATTAATAACCAAAGAAATCAAGATATGGAAGTTAACTGTATAGCAGGGAAACCAAACAAAAGCACTTTGCCACTTTCTACCCATCAAATGTTCTTATGAAAGTTAATCAATCACCACCACTACCATCTTCATTACCCAAATATTTAATAAAATAAGAAAACTAAAATACAGCATTCAAGAAATTAGATCAAAGCTGCAGTAAGAGGCAAAAGAAACAGAACACAAGTCTAATTTGATTTTTTGAGAAGATGTGAGAACATGAAAATCAGTGCAACCAGATATAATCAGGAGTAAGAATGGCCTTTCAATTAACAGCATTGATTTCGTTTTTACATTTTAGCAAGAAGTAAGAAAACTAGTGCACTGCATCCACATGTAACAGTAGGTCAGAATAAGATTTCAAACAACATTAAGGATAACCTTTTAGAAGCTTCTAATTTCTGTCTCAGATCAGCTATCTCAGCTTCAGCAGCAGCCAGCCTCTGTTGAGATCTAGCCTCTGCTTCATTTGCTGTTTTAACTCTAAGTTCCAAATTGTGCTCATCAAGGGAACATTTCAAACTTTGAACACGGGCCCATGCTCTGTATTCTGAATCCCGTGCTTCAGCAACATCCCTGCTCACACACAGACTCATTATAGTGATGCCCGCATTAAACAAATATATTTCAAGAAGTTTAAAACATAATCATAGCCTTCATCCTAAACAAAGAATTAGCCAATATACAAACAACCAAAAAGTCAGTCATAGAGTGAGATTGTTTGGTAACTTTGGTTATCCAAAAGTAAAAGCTCGTGCGTTTAATGATGCAAAAGAAAGTATAAGAATTCGAGTGAAAAGTAGTTTAGGTAGAGAATTCTTCCAAAACAAACCAGCATTAACTGCTTATACATCAATTGTTAGTTTCATTATATTATTAAATGATTTCCTTACAAAGTGGTCATTCACAAGAGAGGACAACATGAATTAAGGAGATAAGATATCTTCCATAAGGGAAATAAAAATATAACGAAAAACAATACATCAACATAGTAAAGACATCAAACTTTCGAAACAGTAAGACAGCATACCATAAATTATACCTAAACTATTGATGGACAGAAACTTTATAAAGTTTACTTGTGCAAAGAATTATATACATACAAACTATTCAAGCATTGCTATGACCAAAATATATGAACAATTTACAGCAATTGTCAAATATTATAGATGCAACAAGATTTTAGCTTGCCACACATGGATATGGGAAACGAAAAGATACTCTCCTTGTTTTTCTCTAAGCCACGACTAGGGGTCACTCAACTAAAAACCAAACTATCTGTTAGCTGATAGCTTAACTTGAGATAAAAACCCAACCTTGAATCGATGGATTCGCGTCTATACATTTCCAAAATTAATTTCAACTCTTCCTCACTTTCTCTCAAAACTTGGACCTGCAGCAAAGACAAAGGAAAGGTTCAGAGAGGGAGGGAGAGAAAAAGAAAAAGATAACAATTAAAGGGTGAACAGTACAATTAATTCTACCAACAAAAAAGGTATGATTGCTTGATCATAATTGCAATCATATAATACACCCTTCCAGACTTCCTCCTCCTAGAGTTGGAGAAACCTACACCACAACCCCTCTAGTTTGGAATCATATAATGGCCTGCCCTAAATTAATAAAAAAACAATTGTGAAATTTTCCTGTAAAATTTTACCCTCAAATTCCAAACCCTCTTCGAGGAGAAAGGCATGGGTTTGGAATTTTAGCCTTTTGAACAATAGAGCACAAATTGCATCACTGCTCATGTTTATAAAACTCAAATACAAGTATCACATACCATAGCATTCAGCCTCTGTATCTCAGCAGCCTGATCAGCAGATCTGACAGCAGACATGTCACATTCTTTTACCTATTTTAAGAAAAACACCTTAAAAACGTGTGACCATAAGCTACCAAGAATCACAGAAAAGATTAAGCAAATATACTAACCTTTCTATCAAGAATAGTAGAAAGAGACTGCACATCTGCACGCAGAGAATGGATATCCGAAGCTGCCTCTTTGTACTTGCTTAACTGACTTTGCATAGATCCCATTTCCTCAGGAAATGAAGACACCAGGGATTTAAATTCAGCAATGACTTGTTTCCTTCCTGAAAGCAGAGTACCTTATCATGTGGGTAATAAACACAGATGCAATAAGGTAGAATGCTCCTTTAAGAAAGACAAGAACAACCCTAACCTGGTTCTCTTGCTGCCTCTTCCAACCTCTTTTCAATGTCATTTCTTTCCTCAATTGTTTTCTGAATTTTAATCCTTAAATCAGCTGCTCTAGAATCCACAATTGCTGCAGATCTTTGAACAACATCTACTATATCACTTTTCATGTACAAATCCCTTTCCTTCCATGAAAGGATATCCTTCTCAACCTAGAATTTCATATGGAAAAAGGAAACATGCCATCGTTAGAAACAAATTCTAGCAAACAATATAACAAAAAAAAGGCACAAATGAAACTACCGACCAGTTACAACCTGTAGTTTCTCAAATGAGGCCTGATACTCGAGAACTTCAGATTTTGACTTCTCTATTTGATCTCTCACCAATTTGAATGATTCAGAAGAGACAATACATTTCAAATTCTTCAGAGTGTTCTGATAAAATCATGCCAAGTTAAATACTTTAGTCAGGAAAAAAAATGCAGTTCTATAAAAGTGATGCAAGATCACAAGTCACTCCTAATAAAAATTACAATGATTTCAATTTCATAATAAGGAAAATCAACCTGTAAGTCGCATAACTGCTGTAATATTCTTATTCTTTCCTCATGAAGTCTTTTCAGCTCTCCTAGTCGAGACATACCCTGGTCCTGCAAAACTCAAAACAGTTAAGGTACTATCAACCCCTAAAATCTCAAATCGAGATAAAAAATCCAAAATCAATACCATTAGCTCTTTCAGGGAAGACTCCAAGTCCTGCAAATCCTTTTGCTTGTCTCCGATCTTATCACTAGAAATATGCTTGTTTCCAACATTTAAGATTGGGAAAATTCCCCCTTTTGCCGCATCTCTCTCCGCCTTAAGGGTTGCCAATTTAGTATTGCTTTCTTCTAATTCTGCTACAGTGCTTTCCAATTCCCCTAAAATATCCAATGACAGAATGACATGTCAACTAAACGAATTTCCATTGGCTACAACCCCAAAAGTTTTTAAAATGAAAAGGGTCAAAGGAGAAGTATCTGAAGATTCTAGACACATAGTGTAGAGAAGGATTAGGACAAAATGGACCACTCTAACTAAATAGGAAGTGCATAATTTCAAAGATTAAACAAGTAATGCTACATTAATAATATAATGACAGCACAAAAAGTTCCTTCGGCCAAAAAATTATAGCACAATCAGAATGGACAGGGCAAAACAAAATTTAGGGAGATCTATTTCCATTGTAGTGGTTGTTCAATCATAATCTAAATACAGGACCAAAAGAGCTATTTTCTGACATACCATTAACAAATTAATAAGCAGTAAAGAAATTGAGCTAAATTTTATACCAATTATAATTTGGAGAAAAAAAGTAATTTAATACAGGTCTAATTACATCATTTTTTTAACCCGAGAGAGTTGGCCAAATGGCCAACACTGCCATTTTGCAGTTGGGGGAAGTTCAAACGTGGGATAGGGTGAGGGATCTGGAGGAGGCTCACTGAACATACTAATTTTAAATCCCTTCCTTCCTGATATCATAATTTCCTAATTAAGAGTTATGCAATGGATTCTTCTTTTCTTTTTGGTTCATTTCTTTCCCTTTTATCCCGTCCTTAAAATAGGTATACATGCCTAAGCATCCCCAGACCAAAATGGATGTATACCTGTTACACCAGTTGCACCATCCAATGTCATATATAAATACACACAAAACATTATTTAACTAACATTGTTTTCCTAAATGCCCACCATATTCAAATTCCAATAACTTCAGAAAAGGAAATTAAAAATCTAACATTATTTTAATTTATACTTGCAAATGAAGAACTTAAAAAATTTCACATTATATTTTAAAATTTGAAAGTAAAGTTACAATGATTAAAAGCACGGAAGATAAGATCTACCTTTTAATCTTTTAAGCTCAACTTTGTTTTTGTCATCAAGATCTCTATGACTTTGAAACTCACTCATCAAGGATTTGTGCTTCAAATGAAGTTCACTGAATGCAGATCTCAAGTTTTTAACTTTTGTCAGCAAACCAACGGTGGATTCCTGCCTGCATGAACCTATAAACAGGTTGTGTAAAGAAGAAAGCTGAAAGGCAGCCCTGAAAGAAGACTAAGAATAGAAAATATCAAAATCACATGCACCACTCTTCTCTTACCATCATCTGGAAGGTTCTCTAGTACTGTAGCATGCAAACCATCCTTCACAAACCAAAGATTGTTGATAGCTGTCACTATATTATTTATAATGCTCTTAGCTTTTTCAGTAGTACTTGCTCTATGGTCTCCCATCTGATCAGCACAATTAAATGTTGAGGAACTTTCAGTTGCACCAGTTTGCAGAAGTCGGCTAAGAAAAACATCCTCAACAGAAGATGGACTACAACCTGTCAAACAAATGAAGGATCCTCATTAGCTAATACACTTCCCCATTTCCAGATATTGTTGTAAACATCCAATTGTTTAAGATGCATAAATAGGCAATCAGACAAGATTGATTAATGCAAGTTCAGAATTCAAGTGACATCCTGAAGAAAAATAAATGCTGTAAACCCTCAGAGCAACAAAAGCTACAGAACACCATAGGACAGAAAATCCGTACTTGTCAATCAAACATTGTTTTCTTGAATTACACACACAAGTAGCAAGACATGATAGATCAATGCAATGCAAGTTCAAACTTCAATTGACATCTTGATGAAAAAGCTTCATTATACCACTGGACAGGCATGCATTTATATAAGGAATTAAATCGTAGAGAACAACAATGGGGCCAAAAAAAATATGGCAGTGATAAGTCAAGCGATCCTCACCTCCTGTGACTGATGTAAACTTGGAATCCAATTTGCTGCAAGACTCTCTTGTGCCAATAGAACATAACTCCAAATCATTGACCAGCTATATTCAAAACATGGGCAACACTAAGAATGTGATTTGTGTGATAAACAAATCAATAAATTAAACTAACTTTATAATACAATTGAAGGAAGCAAGAATGAAAAGAAAAAATGGATGTAACCTGTTCCCAAGACTTCTTGGCCAATGTTGATGTGGAATCATACGACTGTTGCTTCTCCTTCAGTTGAGAAAATTTATTCTCAAGAGCAGTATGTTCCACCTTCTGAGTTTCTAATTTCTGTGTAAGCTTTTGATTCTGAAACTGAAGCACAGCAATATCAAGCTGCATCACAAGAAAAGAAAGCATAAATTTAAATGTAACATTGTTTACTGCCTCAGAGATCAGCATACAGCTAAAAGGCAAAGGGGTTTCATATATGATAAACTCATAAGTACACCTCCAGAGGTGAGCGGAACACCCTGTTTTGATTGTTTCAGATCCTACCCATGTTCTCTGGAAAAACAGAAGAGGGGAGGGGGGGAACGAAAACAGGATTGCAATCCCTACAAAATGATGAGGATGATGATGTTGCTTTAAATAACGACTGTGACAATAATAATAATTTCAACCTCCTAAGTCTAATTACAGTGCTTTTACCTTATAAACACCCTCTAATATATTTGGACAAAGAAAAAAATATATAATTTAGCAGTGAACATAACATTACACGGAAGATGAGTATTCTACAGAAAAACATATCATCCGTCACCTCAAAGCACAAATATCTACTCAATCATTAGCTAATATTACAATACATAGGCATGTTGAAATATTTTCATCCATAAAATTCAAGTACCACATAGAAGAAACTAATTATTAAATTTCAATGCCAAATAACAAATAAACCCAGAATAGTTTTGAATTGAAACGTGAGAAAAATGAAATGAATGAGGGCAAAGTTCTAACCTTTTTGTCTTCAGATACGGGCAAGAAGGGTAGCTTCTTAGCAGTAGCAGCTGCTGCAGTAGGAGACAAGGAGCTAAAGTGACGCCGTTTTCTATCTGGTTCAGACATGCTCCCCATTGAAACCACACACCCCTCCAAACCCTAGACACGCACAAGACAGTTCCACTCACATTATAAAACAACAAAAAAATTTCCCAGGAACCATCCACAGAGTGCCCAGGCTATCCCCAAAGCAATTAGAATTGGTTTTCTGAATCAGGCTTAGACTAACCAACACCTAAAAACCCTAATTCAGACCCCTCCCAACAAGGCAGGAACAGCTCCCTCGCACTCGTAGCCCCACACGAGAAGTGATGCCTCTCGTTGTTTCAGGCTTTCTCTCTCTAGAGAGTACCTGCAACTCTCTCCCTCTCAAACCGCAGCTGTCTGATCTCTCCCTGGAACACAACGAGGGAGAGAAAAACGTTTTTTAAGAATTTTTTTTTTCCATATGAGAAAATGGTAGCATGAAATTTCCTGAAGATCTAGAGGGTACTTTGGGTATTAAGTAGCCAACCAGCCTTGAGCCGTGGCTGCCGTAGAACTGTTCTGCTTGAAGGAATCTGAGGGTGGTGATGATTACGTCGCAGACACAGAAGGGAGAAATGGAAAGAGTTACACGTTAGTTCATTTGTTACACGTGTGGAGTAGAGGATAATCCTCTGTTTCCCAGTCTATCTTTTCTAGGGTAGACTCGGATTTTTGTTCTTATCTCCAAAACATTCATTTTATTCTTCCTATTTTTCACGGTGATTCTCTCCCTCTTTGAAGAATTTTAGGTGCAGAGATTCTAGGCTTGTATTTTTCATGTATGCATGCACGTAAAGGTATTAGGTTTTTAATTTGCAAAATGGGGATATTATTTAATTTTTTTTACTAGACGTTATAATTTTTATTTATATGTATATAAAAATATTTTAAGTAACTCTAACGATTTCAAATGAAAAAGAAGGATAGAAAAAAAAATATATGCATCATCATTTATGGTTTACATATTTTTAGAAATTTTATAACGAGAAAGTGTATATTATATATTTAATTTTTATTTAAGACACAAAATTAATTTTAAGAGGGCATTAGTGCATGCATGTGAGTGGTATTAGGTTTTGAATTTGCAAAATATGGATATTGTCTAGAAATTATAATTTATTTTTAGAAATTTTACAATGGGAAAGTGTATATTGATTCATACAATGTGTATTCTCGTGTTTGTTATATTTGAGAACTGACACTAATAAATCCTTGTCAACATTATGAGCAATTAATGCCTAGAACTTTGCCAAATTAACACGAAGGCATCCAGAAAATACCAAGATCTTGGTCCTACGTTATACCTGTACGACCGCATGCAAAGCATTAGAACTAGATGAATGAACCAAGGACTTGCACCGAGACAGCTTCTTGTTGGGTCATCAAAAACCACAACTTAAGCCACTCCCGATGAATAGCAAACTCGCGTTTAGCCTATCTTGTGTTAGGTTGTTCATGTGGGAATGGTAGGGCAAGTTATCAGTGCATGGGCTTTGAACGTGGACACCTGGTCGAACACAGAACAAATTTAAAAAGAGAACAAGTACATAAAATAAATGTGTACGAGTATTTGAAAAGAGAGTAAGTATAGAAGCTAAAAAATATTTATTCCCCATGAGGGGCGACTACCCTTAATAAGAACAACATAGGTCCATTCTTGGTGGGGACTATACATAAATTACCCGTATAATCTACTTCAACCTTCCTGTGGCTAGAAAAAATAAATGGAATAGTTTTCGAGAACTAAATATGTATACAAACAACACAGCACATGGCATGCAAATTGGCATATGATTCATTCATCTTTCATTGCAAGTTCATGTCTCTTTTTCTGCCCAACTTCCACAAGTAAAGTCAACAGAGCCTCACACACTTGAGCTGCATCTCCCTCAGTAAAATCATCATTTATTGATGAATAAACCATCCAAGCATGGTCCAATTTTCTCTTAGGCCGCACCACGACAGAACCAGGAACTTCTGCATCTCGACACGTCACGAGTCCATCACTTTTCTCACCATACCTCACCTGCAGTAACTGAGCACAAGCAGCCATTACAGCACCTAGTGGCATCACCACTGGAAGCTTAGTAGGTTCACCTGCAACCACGGGTAGTTCAGCATGTGCTACGTGAGACAGTGTGGCTAAAACAGCAGGAGAAATGCCCGCTTCTGTATGAAGAGAAACAATAGGGACTTCTCTTGGAAGGGGGTGCTCTTTCAAGAATTCCCTCCTCTTTTCATATGTCAAGTCTTCCAAAGCTCGCATGTCACCCTTCATAACAAGATATGGTAAATAGAATAATCTTGGGAATGTAGGCCTTATAACAAATATATGGATCAGGGGTGAATTTTAACATGATTCAGACACAATGATCATAATCTGAGAGAAAGTCATCAACAAATATCTATCATTGACAGAGTTTACCAAGTAAAAACAATGTTTACTTATTATTACTATTGAAAGTAAACCAAAAATATTTATCTTACAAGGAAAAGAAAAACGCTCATGTTCTCTAAAATCAGTTTTTCTTTCAAGAATGAGTTTCAAGGATTCATTTAGTTAAGCTCTCGTATATTTGAATCAAGAGAAGCATATGTAGTGCTGGAGCATGGGGTGTCAGTACATTTGCCAACCACGCATGATTTGGTGGGACTAACAAATATAATGCTATGACTAAGTCCTGTACATTGGTACGCCATACTGTTTTGCAGCAATCAGTGAAGTATTTCAGTAGAAAAGAAAAGAAACTATGGTAGATATATTATTTGATATTTCTTCTAAATTCCATCGATCTTTTCCAGTTTCCACCCCACAATTTTGAATTAAATTAAACAAAAATTATTAACAAATTTCAAGAAAAGAAATTTGGAAACCAACAATTGTAAACTATTTTCTATCATCAAATGTTCAACTGCAAAGGAAAAAGAGATATATATATATATATATATATATATATATATATATATATATATATATATATATATATATATATATATATATATATATATATATATATATATATATATATATATATATATAATATATAAGGTCAATTAGGTGTTCCCCAAAAAAATGTTTCTTCTTTTCTTCCTTTTTTTGTTAAAAAAAAAAAAAAAAAAGTTCTGAAACTTTGCAATACATTTCATAATATACTTTTGAGCTCTTTAATTTTCTATCAAGTAATTCTTAAACATCTCTCTTACTGACCTTCGTTTACTGTTTATAAATTTAAATTCTTTTTTTACCAAATATTCACGTTCTTCCCATATTTCCCTCTTCTTTCTTAATACGACCGCATAATTGCTCTCACCAAAACCTAGTCAAATATTAGAAAATCACTTCATTAAAACTGAAAACCAAATGTACAAATATGCAACTGGTCCAATAGGATCATAACAAATTGTTTGCCAAACAATGATGCCATCCTGGGTATTAATAGATTTCCCTTAAGCAGCAAGCAATTCTGCACTATATGCCAACGTATTAAATAGAGATTGCATGCAATAAAACATTTGTGGCTTCTAAAGCAAACTACAGAAAACAAAGGCAATAGACACAAATCCTTTAGATGTAATTTCCACATTCAATAAGGACATAATAGACCATAAGAAAAAGTCCAAAAGGGAAAAAGGCATTTCAACCACAGTCAAAAACATAAAATAATAATAATAGAAAAACTCAACATACCTTGATTACTTTACAGATAAGGATCTCCATAAGTTTCCGTAAATTTACATAATCACCAAGCTGTCCTTCTCGTAAGAGATCTGAAGCTATAGGGCTACCACCATAGGGACTCTGTGCTAATGCCAACCCAGCAACCTTATCTTTCAAATCAGACCAATACAAAGATAAAGCAGCTGCTGCATCTACTCCTCCTTTGCTATGCCCAAGAAGCAAAACACGTTTCTTTGAACCCCAATAAATTTCCTCAATGTACTCTTTTATCTCTCTAGCATTTTTCTCAACTGAAGCCTGATTGATGATCATTCAACATTCAGTAACACAATGTAAATAACAAGAAAAATGTATATGATCTACATGAATAATAATGGTGATGATTTTATTTTTCTCATTTTTTGGAAAGTTATTTGTCATTAACTATTACTAGTTTACTATTGCTACGACATACCTCGCTGTGAATCTTTGCAATATGACATGTCAGCCCCATCTTTGAGAAACTGACTTTTGTATTGACAAAATAAAGTGGTCCATGGTTGCTGAAAAGGCCTGCCAATACATATGTGCAGCAGTTGATTACATATTATTAAAGCTACAAGAGTTGTGAATTTAAACCACAGATGATCAATGTTAAAGAAGCAGTTGATGGTAAAAGAACTTCAAATGGTTGTACAATTCACATCACATGTCCACGAATATACTTAAAAGGCAATAGGTATACCTTCCAAGTGGTAATAAAATAAACACATCTTATTTCAGCCACATCATTGATCAGAAAGGAACCCCATTTGGGTTTTCTATCTTTTGTTTAGGATTTTTCCCCTTCTATTTGGGGAGGATGGGGGAGAGGAGGGGGTTTGGATCACAATTGTGGTGAACCTTTAGCATAGTCGGTATTTTAGAGAAATAATAACATTACCTGGAATTAACAAGTAAACCATCGAATTTGGTAACTTGTGTATCCCATGCCTGTCCACAATAGAAGAAACTGAGTCAGCAAAGTACCAAAACTAAGCATAAGAACATAAATAATAGGATATGAACCTGATATTATTAAGTATTTCTGTGAACTTATCAGTTCCATCTTCAACTGGCGGCATTCCTGGAGCACGTTGAAGCCACCCTATATCATCTGCAGATCCACGCACAGTCCTTCGAGCTCGTTCAATAAGGCTGAAATATTAAAATCATAATTCATTATCCCCATGCCAAGAGCACTTAACGTTTGGAGTTGAAATGTAGGAATCAATCCTATGGTTAAGAACATATGCAGAGATAGAGAAGCTATAATTTTTCTCTGTGTGTTTCCAATTATTTTCAGTCATTTGGAATATAGTGTTGGATTTAAAAACCATTTTACAACGTTATAACTATAGAATGGAAAACAAGAACTTTATATTACCTACATCTGGAAAAGATAAGAAGGGTTACACATGACATAAAAAAGTTTCCACATGTGATTAAGAAAGGTATTCCTCACAAATAGAAAACACAGACAGCAATGTATTTTTAATTTATTATAAATAATTCAATATTAACCTCATATTTTGGACGAAAATATTGTTTCATAAGGGCTATCATTAGTACTTGAAAAATAAATTACCTCTGGAAAATGGAAGTGCCACTTTGTCCATTATAAGTCGATACAACAAGTGCACCAGCATTTTGCGATGAATCTCCTTCAGAAGTCCTTGTGATTTCATCATGAACATGGGGAGGTTCAGAAGTTGTAGTATTAGATGATTCAGCATTTTGTGGAAGGTTTCCGTTACAGTAAATTTCCTCACTTGCAGTTGCTGAAGATGACCTAGTTTCTCCAGAAGGAAATGTCACCAGCTCTTGTGCATGAATGTCAGAAGCAACTAGATTTCCAGGGGAATGTTCTACTGAAAGAATTGTAAACCTCAAGGTCTAAGATTGCAAAACTCAATGCTCTTACAATTAAGAGAATTAGGCATAGAATGAATCATTACAAATCAAGATCATGAGCTATAACAGAAATCAGGTAAGATGAAGCCAAGAACATATCTGATAGTTCTGAAAGATGTACAAAGAAATGACGATTTGAGCAGTGCTTAAAGATCATTCGTATTTATTAAATTACTGATATTGATGTACTCGAATATGCTTGAATAGAATTTCTTCAAGTAGACCAGAGGCATAATGGAAAGAATCCCAACTCCTACAGGAATATCTAGCCCACAGCAGCCATAAGTACAAGAAAATATCACAAGAGGAATGAACTAGAGGATTGCCTGAAATTGATTGGTAACTACAATAACCTCTCAAGTGAAAACTAAATACATTCACAATTAATACCTTGCTAAATAGAGCTCCGGGAAAAAGCAACTTACTTTTCATGACTAAAAGGATCAAACTAACTCGAACTAGGACGCAACGTACCTCCCAAGGATTTTTCTAAAGCTGCGCTTCTAAAAGGTTTCGCGTGATCATTAATATTCTAAAATAGTAATCTCATATATTGCCCATGCCTTAACAAGTGCACCTTCATTTCTTTAAAGATGATTTTGATTTCAAAGTCATAAGATTCCAAACAAGTATGATAAGCAACAGCCCTGAAAAAACAAGAATGACAAAAAATAGGCTTGCCTGAAGAATCAGAGAAACAACCAGTTAGGTACGAAGTTGTTTGTGCTAGGTAAGAAACAGCTTCATTGAGTGCTGGTACAGAAGTAAATAGCTGAGGAATAAATCCATCGTTAGTCAAACCATCACCCTGTGCCTGAAAACAGTAAGAAGTTAATTTATTTTCATTTTTGGATAAAAATTCAAACCTGATTATTATCTTATCAATACAAACAAAAAAGGACGATCAGCTAAGATAAATTTACTACAGAATTCAATGACATCAAAGTAAATAAATATATGAGAAACAACATCCAAAGAAAAACAAAATAAAGAACAAGATCCCAAGTTTACCAACCATACATCCTCCTCCACAGCAATCAGTTATGAGCAAACCACAACAAATAGAATAATAACTTGGAAGTTTGGGAATTACAACCTGAAGATGCTTAATCCCAGGAAGAGGCACTTCTTTTTCCCTTTTTCCTTTTTGAGGGGAGGGGGAAGAGGTGCTACCCAATACAAAGTAAGAAATTGACAATTTATGCTAATAAAATTTTTATGCCGCACTTATTAGCTCAAAACTTTCCTATTACACTGCAGAACCGTATCCACCACAATAGCAAACAATTTCTTATTCCTGAGCGTGATGCTCAAATGGTTCCTAGATACCCTTTCAAATTGAAACATGTTCCTCCAAAATTCATTTGACTAACTAGTAGTAAGTAATATTACTGACAATAATGGCTTTTTCCCTTTATTTTTTTAACTCACCAAGTCGAAATTTTTATCTGGTCACCTACTAACGCAGTGGTAATCTTACCAGAGTTCTGAGAAAATTCCAACAGTCCCACAACTCCAAAATTCTAAAACACCCACAATAACCCAGCTTAACATGAACAAGGGAACGAAGCATTCATTTCAATGCAAATGCTCAAGCTTCATTGATTCACGAGATATAGCACATCACATAAAAAGAAGATAAATAAATTCGAATAAATCAAAACAAAATTCACCAATTTATGACTAACCGCCAAAAGGGTGCTTGATTCCTCACGCTTTGAACTTCCAGCTGGCATCATGAGATCAAATTCTGCCAAATGCACCCAGAAGAGTTACCCTTTAGCACATTGAAAATCGAAAAAAAAAAAAATCACATTGATCAATCACACTCTACATCAGTGATAAATTCAGAAAATTAGGGGGGGGGGGAAGCGAACAAAAATTAAATTGATAATAAATTCAATCTGACTTCGAATCGAAATATTCGTGATATAAAAAACAGTTTTGACTTGAAAATTACAACAAAAAGAAAAAGAATACGATTGAAGCATAATTACCATGCGCAGCGATTCATTTCTCGAACAGACCATGATAAGAAGGGAGGGGTGAAATTCTCAACTGGAAGGTAACAAGAAAAAAAGAAATTGAAGACTACGTCGTTTTGTACACGCAACCGACCATGATGCGCGTGGCAGAATTTTTCCATTTAGATTACTGTGGCCCCGGTCGTTTCCCCTGTTTCGGGCCTGTAGGCCACGTGGAAGAAACCAGGAACGATAACACCCGGAAAAAAATTAATTTATCAAAAAGAAAGTCAGTAATTTCAAATCATTTTAAACACAGTAGTGTTTAGGATAAAACAAAAGTTAGGACGAAGGTAATTAAAACTTTTTAAAATTCATGTTTTTTCATGAAAAAATAACTTTATATATAACTAAATACATATATGAATAATTTGGTATAGCAATACAGTATAATAATTATTAAATGATTTTTTTTCAGTTGAAAAAAGTAGACAAATTTTGATAAGATATTTCTCTTAAATATGGTATTATCAATTTAATTTTATGTACAATAAATGTTTAGAAGCAAGTCTCAAAGAAAAATAATACATAATATATATCATATTTTTAATCATTGTTTTAAAAATGATTCAATGGTGAGTGATTTTGGGTTACAAAGTCCAGCACCATAACACCAATTATAACAATTGCACTTGCTGGTAACTTTAATTTACATCTATCAAATAAAGATGATACATAAAGTCAACATTGTGATTCTTGAGTCTTGTTTCTCTTACAACCATGCCATCCATCACTCATGGTATACATTCTACGTATGATGTCTCCTGCTTCAGATGTGGGCTCAACCAAGTTTCTATCAATCATGTCCTTTAGCATATCATTCATCTTCCTTATCAACCTTACCTGCGCATAACAGAAAACTTATGTTAAAAACATGAACAAATTTTCCACTCAATGAGATGTATGAATTACCTCGGGGGATCTCCGATGAGCCCCAGTAGTCTCTGGCACTACAGTCTTAGATGGTAATGTTATACTTGAATTCCCAACAGGTAATAGGTAGGGATGTGATATCTTCCGAAACCATATCATGTAACCATCAATGCACTGCCCCGGATATGTCACGCGAGGTCCTCGGGCAATCTCATCAAGCACGTGTAAAGTATACAACCAGAATTTCCTATCCACCTCATCTGATGTTATGTTCATCCCCATAACTTCGGTCGCTGGCCTAGGAATGCTCTGGACATGTCCCAACTGTCGTAGCACCCTCTCTGGTAGATGTGCCTGAATGATATGTCCACATCTAACGTGTCCAGAGTAGAATGACACGTCCAGTAGTGGGTGTTGCTCTCTAACATCTGCATACGGTGTCCAACAAACATCCTCGGTCCTCAGCCGATCTAAAGCAATCCGTATGGGACGAACATTGCCGGTGCCTCGTTGCAGTGACCACCTCTGGGCACGAGGTAAGCTCTCTGTGTATGACTCGTCTACGTGAGCAGAGGCAAGAGTAGGAAAATGTTCAAAGATCCACGCCTACTACAGTATCACATAATCAGTGTCTGACTATCAACCCTAAAAACAATTTATTTGAATCTTTAAGACATAAACATAAGCACCTTCAACAATGTCAAGTAACCTCCCAACTGTCTCGCATGATGCAAGCTAGCATAACTGAGCTGATCATAGAGAAATGCAAGACCGGCTGCACCCCATGCATATCTTTGTACCGAATCCAGGTCCCTAAACAACTCTAAGTACATTACAGGAGTGTATGTTGCACTCTTGTCAGCAAATAAGGTGCAACCTACTAGATGCAGTAGATAGGCCCTCGCAGCGTACTCCAGATGGCCTTCGGACCTCTGCAAGTCATAGACATCGCGCAGCCAATTGAATCGAACATACGATCCTCGTGTGGCACATGTCTCTGTGAGTGCCTCTGTATGCGTGACTCCTAACAGCTCCACTAGTGTGGGGATCGCCCGATCAATGGGCATCTCAGGAAGAGAAAATAACTCACCCTGCACTGGCAGATGTAATAAGACTGACACATCATCTAACAATATTGTCATCTCTCCACACGGTAGATGGAATGTGTTTGTATCCCTTTGCCATCTCTCAACAAATGCTGACACCAATGCCCTATCCATTGAGCGATAGCTGCAATTTACCAAGGGTGCCAAGCCAGATCTGGTCACTACGTCTCTAACATAATCTGGTGCCAACTCTAATGAAAAAGCATCTAATTTCTTCCCATGGCTCACTGTCTTAAGCTCACCTCGGTCCTGCCAAGAAAATATTTGAGATCATTTTTAAGTATTTTGTAGCACAAAATCAAACCAGAAAACATAATGAAAGTATACAGCTTTATTACATCTCCATCCCAAATGCGAGTAGCAACGTGTAGTTTAAACCTCTTGAGGATAGATATATCCTCAGGACCCCCAGGAAATGGCTCTGCCAAAACATCTGGGCATGCAGGCCTATCCTCCTGCTGAAATGCTGCATCTGTAGCAGCAGGGCGCTCCTCCTCATGGTAAGCAACTGCAGCAGGCTCTTGCTTTTGTGAAGGTGCACGTGCAATTGTCCGTTGAGCAACCTGTTCTTTGCAGGCAGAGGCAGTCGAACGTCTGCATCCTGATAATAATGCTCCTCTAGTTCTAGCCATCTCTGAGAGAAAAAAAACAAAAAACAAAACAAAACAAAAAAGTAAGCAAAGAAGTTACATTAAATGCACATAGCAAAATATATTTATTATATATGGAAAAGTACCCAGGAAAAACAAATTCAGAAGTTCAACATCTAGAACTGACCTAGAAATTGAAATTTTGTGCTTCTGGAAGTATAAATTTTGAAACTTTCGGAATCCCAAGTTCTGGGACCAAAAAAATTTCAGTTCCTAGGCGAGCTCTGGAAATTGGACTTCCAGAATTGAAATTTTTTTGCTTCCAGAACTTGGAATTCCAGAAGCAGAAAATTTTCAGTTTTGGAAGTCCAATTTTGAACTATAATCGATAAACCATTTTTTCTATTCCAGAACTCCTAATTCTGGACTTACCTAAACCCTAAACTATTCCGACAAATCAAACGCACCAAATTCATTCACATATCCCACAATCAACCAACAAACTGAAATCAACAAAAACCATAAACTAAAAATGACAAAAACTCTAAGCTGATTTGCTATTGAAATCAACTAAAATCCTCAAATCTTTTGTTGGATACCTGCAATTTGATCTTCCAAGTGGGGGGTGAAAAATTGGAAATTGATTGCCGACCTTTCTTCTCTTCACTGCAACACTTCTGTCAAAGAGAGACAGAGAGATCACCAGAAAAAACTGGGGGAAATGCCACAAGTGGGGTAGGGGTCAAAGAGATGGGAGAGTTGAGGTTTAGTTTCCGGAACTGCAACTTTCAAGAGTGAGGGTTGTGTAGTTTTTTTTTTTTTTTTTTTTTTCCAGAGGACATTTTGAGAATTACAAAGAAAATTGGGGAGTACAAAAAGAAATCCCCTTCAATGGGATGAGTCCAAGAGCCCAAAACTGACTTTTAATAGCTCCATTGGAAACCAATTTTAATCAAAACATCAGCAAAGTGCAAGGAGTAATAGGATTAGCAAAGCAATCTTCTAAATTCCAACCTCCTTATTCTCGTATTTAGCAGTCCTTAACCAATAAAAGATAAGAAATGGATAGGTATGTATCACATGTTAACATGATTTCTGGCATGACCTAAATTTAAGCAGAAATATTTCTTGCAAAGAACATTCATGGAAGCAGGATGAACCTTTAAGAGCAAGAAAAATATATATCTTAAGACTAGTTCCAGAAACTAATTACAAAGATTTAATTAACCTGTGATGAGAAGCAGCAGGTCTATGGAAGAACTCAAAGTGAGTGACCCATTTAAACATAGAGCTCCATTAGACCTGCTGTCCTGTATAAGGACTTTCACAATCTACTCTGACTTCCCAGTCATCTTTTCAGCAGGCCCTTGGCCTGTTCAGATGTGTATCTAGCTTCCTAATACATTGAATGGTTCAAATCATTACTTGATACTATAAAGATGAACTCCCTCATCTAGAAGCTTATGGTGCTACTTTTAGATAAACGAAATGGAACAAAACCTAACAGAAAACTAAACACTAATTCCTTTTTATTATAAAAGAAGAATATTAAACAACAATTAATATGACTTACAATTTTTGTTAGGCCTGAATTTCTAAGAGCTATAATTTGGTCAAAATCTTCCTAACTACTCTTTTCTTGGAATTCTCTTTGATAGAAATGCAGCTTCCTCTAATCTTCCCTCAGCCTCCAGAGAAGATATCAGATCATCTAGGCATGTCAACTCCTCATGCAAACCTTTCTCCACCAATTCATACCCCAACCTAAATGCTTCTGAAACTCTTTTACTTTTACAAAGGCCTAGAAGAACTGCATTACACATATCAATATCAGCTTTTTGATGGTTTTCCAAACTAAAAACCAACATTTTGCATGCCTCTGCTAGTCTCTTTCTCTGGCAAAGGAAACGAACTATTTCCACTATTTTAACACAGTATCCGTTCTTATAAAGCAACTCAAGAATCTGAAATGCCTTAACCTGTAGTCCACGGCCAAAGAGTAACCGCAAACTCTCAGTTGAGAGGTTTATATTTTGTCTAATATTTCTCTCCAACATCATGACAACAACACTGGTGGACTCATGAGCACAACCCTTTTCTAAAAGTTTTTCCAGTATAGAATGGCAGATAGCTGTTTTTGGGATATAGGAACTCTTCAGCATTTTATCTAGAGTCTCCTTTGCAAGAAGAGGCTTATCCTTCTGCAGAAAACCATCAATCAAAGAATCATATATCTCAACATCAGGAAGAAAATCTCTTCTTAACATCCAGATCAGAAGCTCATATCCATTCTCATGTGTACCTTCCTTGCAATGCCCCATAATCATTGTCTTGTATGAGGGAGGATCTTGTGTTCCTCTTCTCATTAGCTGTCTAAATACTCTCTCTGCCTTCTTAGTTTTCCCATGTGCACACAAATACTGAAACATAGGATTATAGGCAGCGGCAAGAGGCTTCGAGCCAAAGTTGCTTGACAAGATTTCCTTTTCAGATAACTCATCAAACAGCTTCTCCGCTGTATCATAGTCCTCTTTCTGACACAAACTCCGTATAAGAATACTATAAGTAGCTGAATCTGCTAGGACCTGTAACTTTTTCATTTTCTCAAACACCTTTAATGCTTCATTAAGCTTTCCTGCAGAACAATGTGAATGAATTATTATGTTGAAGGTACATGTATCTGAAGTGAATCCTCCACCCCCTGTCATTCCTTCCAAAATATCTTTTATCTTATCCAGCATTTGTGCCTCACAGAGTCCTTTAATTAGAGTATTGTAGGTAATTGCATTTGGTTTGAGGCCATGACCAGTCATCTCTTCCAGAATAACCAAAGCCTCATCCACTTCTTGTTTCATACAATACCCTCTAATTAAAGTTGTATAAGTTACAGTATTAGGGTTCAAATCCTTGCTTTTCTTATTCATACCATTAACTAAATTGTGTGCAATTTTGACTTTCCCTGCTCTACACAAGCCATCAACAAGCGTATTATATGTAACAACATCCGGATTACAATTGAAGCGTGACATTTCTTTAAAGAACTGAAACCCTTCCTCAACCATGGAGTTCTTACAAAACCCTCTTATCATAATATTATATGTATATGTGTCTGGAGCAACTCCATATGTGCTAAGCATTTCATCATACACATCTTTCGCCATATTCGTCCGACCCCGTTTAAGCAAAAGAGACAAAAGACTATTGAATGTAATTACAGAAGGTGAAACACCCATTGACTTCATAGTTTGAAAAAGCTTCATTGACTCTTCAAACAGTCCAGCTTGACCATAGCTCCTAATTAAGACATTGAAGAATCTATCCTCAAGCTTAACTGACCCATTGGACCTTCTCTCAATTGAAAACAGAAAATTTCGAGCCACATTGAGATTTCGTTCACGACCCAGAATTTCTAACATTGTGAAGTAGCATTGGTCATTGTGAGGGAACCCCATTTCCTGTGCCCACTTAAAGAATTGAAGGGCTTTAGTGGGGTTTTTGACAAGGCGAAGAGTTTGCAGCACGGTGGTTTTTGAGAGGTTGGAAGAAAATGGAGATAGATGAGGCAAAAGCTCCTTTGACCAGGCTTTGGAATCGATGAGCTGTGCCATGGATTTGGCTCTTTTGGTTTTGGTGGATGATTTGGGTTTTTCATTTTGGTCCGGTTCTTCTTCATCCTCACTATGGTTTTTGATCTTATGTGAACAATAGTGCCTGAATTTCAAACTAGTTACTAGAAATTAGCTTATGAAACATGAAAAAATCAGAAAGAGGAACAGAAAGGAAGTTTTCAGGAGTTTACCTGAGAGAATTAGAGTTGAAGATCAAGAACAAATATTGGTTTGCAAACACAGCCACTGAACGAACGCGAGATTGCGTAGTCAAGGCCATCAGCAGCGTTTCTTCCTCCCTCGCCTGATAAAGCCTTTCATCATGCCATTGTAGAAAGGAAATTTTCCCAGGTTTATTGCTTTCAGGCGCGGATTCTACTTATTTACCCTTACGAGTGCGAGCTTTAATTTGGGGAAAAAGCAATATATATATGTATATCTATATATATCTATAAATTTTACTTTATTCTTTTATGAATATATGAAAATAAATAAATACGAAATAAAATAATGATATAATATTTTAAATTTATTTTAATCATTTCACACAATATAGTTTTGTAAGCTTTTAAGTTCTTGAATAACATAAGAAAAAAAGTACTTATTTAGTATAACATTGTTCTATTTTTTGATACCCTGTCAGGCTGCATAACAATACAATTTGAGCTGAATAAAAAATGTTTAGGTGAATTCAATTAAATATAAATTACATTAATAGTGATGTTCTAACGAAACATGAATTCTCTCATAAAAAATAATAAAGCATGAATTCAGAAGTGTGTTTTATCTATTTAATATTGAGCCTTATTTTCTTTCTCCCACTGTATTAGATTTTTACTATAATGTACCAAAAGAAAAATGTGTGCGTCACGTTTAGATTTTTCAGATAAAAGTACATAAGTTTACATATTTGTATGCTTCAGAAATTATTACCCCAATAATATAAAAAGCCAAAAAATAGTCCATTTAATAAAAAAAGAAGTAAAACTAAATCATAACAAAAACACAAGTTGGTCTAGTGATGTTGCATTGCCACCTTGCTTGGTTTCTTGCTTCAGTTGGTGCTAGATAGGCTCTATTGATTAGGAAATTTATTAGCTCTATTTATTTTCATTCGTTGGACAAGACAATATTGAAATGCAATCTAGTAATATTAACATGCTTAAGAATATATACAATGTCAGAGGTTCAGCATTTTAATAGTATTGTACTTGCCAAAACTATCCTCTGTCACCTTCCAAAAGTCCATTGAACCTTAAGCCTTAACGTGATCGTCGATAGTAATACCTGTAAAAAACATGCAAACCAATCAATATAGAAGCATTGATGGATGGATGAATAGCGCGACATAGAGGGGATCCTCAGGTAGATACATAGATAGACTGGGAGAGAGAGAGAGAGTACACAAAAATCTTGATGCCATAAATGGAAGCGTATTTTCGTAGAAGACGCTCTATGGTGTACCACTCAGAACGATCTGATCCTTCTTGATAACCAATGCGTGGCATGTGGATTGATGCTTTGGGCAAACATTAAACAAATCTGGTAAGTATGTATCCGAGAAATGTATACTGATTCAGACATGAAGTATGTATCACAGAATTTTAGGATTGAAACAGCTTAAAATCTAAATGCCTCGTCTGTCTGTTTCTGTTTCATTAATAATAAAGATCGTACCAGATTAATCCTTTTGCGGAAATAGTTTCCATATGGACCATTTTCCTCTTGTATGCAAAAAGATTGATAATAGACAAGGAAATCAACAATGAGTTTAGCTGATGGATATAAATTATGTGTTGATTTTCTCTTCCATTATGCTTTGAATAATACTTGTGGTGAACCGTGGGCCCCGACCGCGGAGGTGGGACCATGGGTTCAGCCCCCCGGAGGGTCCACAGAAGGTATTGTCCACTCGAAGGGAGTTGGGCGAGGCTGTGCTCGAACCCTCAGGTACTGGGTTCGAGCACAGCCTCGCCCAACTCCCTTCGAGTGGACAATACCTTCTGTGGACCCTCCGGGGGGCTGAACCCATGGTCCCACCTCTGCGGTCGGGGCCCACGGTTCACCACAAAAAGGCGCCGCGGGATGATAACTCGTTGCGAGGAGCATCAAACTGCGGTATTGTCCCTCAGAGTGGGCGAGGTTGGTCTCGAACTCAGGCCCTGAGGGTTTTGTCCTCTGGGTAAGCAGTGTGACCACTAGGCCCAGAGGCGCCTCAAGTGTGACCACTAGCTCAAGTGGTGTAGGAGGCGTCCACACAACGTGGAACAAAACCCTCAAGGTACTGGGTTCGAGCACAGCCTCGCCCAACTCCCTTTGAGTGGACAATACCTCCTATGGACCCTCCGGGAGGCTGAACCCACGGTCCCACCTCCGCGGTCGGGGCCCATGGTTCACCACAATACTGATATTTATATCTTGTATTTCACAAAAATTCTCATGCATGGGAACTTACGTGCTCGCTCATGTACAGTATGCATATAAGAAAGAAGAAAGCAAAAGGAAAGAAACGATAGCTCATCAACGAAGAGAATAGAGGATTGATGCAATAACACTAAATTAAACATCAGATTGTGGGGAGGGTGGATTACCAGAATTTTGAGAGGCTGAGAATGCCGCCTTTGATAAGCAGTCTTCCAAGTGAAGAAGTGAGATCTTACTGCGAGGGATTTTACGCTGTGGATTATAAGATTGAACCACAGCTAAAGCAACCCACTGGAGAGTTTTTCCATCCATATCTTTGTCATCAGATTCATCTGCAAAACGTCATTAGGGAGTTGACTACATTCGTAAACACTGAAGCTTGAGTTCCCTCTTGATCATCATAATTCAATTCAAAGATTTAAAGACTAACGGTGAGTATTACAAATGGCAAAATGGGTAGATTACCCACTTGGATGCCCTGACTAATCAACATTGTCCCTAACAGTTCAACAAACTGAAGAAGAGCTTAACGTTTATATATATATGTGTGTTTCTTCTAGTAATTTACTGCAACTTAAATCGGGCAGAAGTTTCGTCATTGCCAGGTAATCTACATTAGCAGATATAAGCTACATTTCAAGAAGCTTATGGTAATCCGGCATTAATATCTGCTGGTGTAGCTGAAACTGAAAGAGATAATCTTTTCTTCTAATAACAGCTATCATTATTTAACCAGTTAAAGTTCAAGCCTCAAGGAACTAAGACTACGTGCTGTGGCTCTGGCTATGGGTAATTGATTGACCTACATGAAACACCTTGTGGGTACGCAGTCCTGCTCGTATGTTAGACCCAAAATGTCACCTGGTATAATCAAGTAATTTCGATGGCAGAAACCTGAGAGGAGTATAAACAATTGTTCACCTTTAAGCCTTATAAGATGGAGGTCACCAAGATGCAGGTCATCATGTTCAGAAGCCCGTTCATATGCATCACCAATGCTTGTAGAAAGTTTGGTTAATGCATCAAACATTCCTCCATGGCCCCAGCGTCCAGAGGTATCAACACAGCTGTAAATTCAACTTAAGGATTCGAAGTTGAAATAAATTCAACACCAACAATAACATAAAGCAGTGGCAAACCAGAGTCATGACGTTGATTCATCAACAAAAAATATCAGGCAATAATACAGTGTTTAAAAATTTCAGTTTAAATAAAGAGCTAGAAGTTTGTCTGTAGTGCCAATGTGATCAAATGGAACAGTGCTAACATATCATAGAAATACCAAGATGGTGAACAGAAAGATGGTTTTGTGGTTGTAATTGGCAAATGTAGAAAGGAAAACACAGTGTAACAAAGTAAAACACTCAATAACAGTAAATGCTATTATGGATTAAGAACTTCAACATATTATTAATTCCATCTATCTAGTGACACGGAAGCATAGTGCAACAAAGTAAAAGCTGCAGTGAGGCAACTAGAAGAATAAAAAGGCTTACCTGAATATCATGGCGGGTTCAGATGGGCAAATTTTTGATGGATCTGTACAATCTCCATAAACGAAATGAACAGACCCAGTATCTGACATGAGATCACCTGGTGGGCTGGCAGGGCTTTTCACATTCAATGAATGATATCCAAGGGCTTCCCACTTTGAGAGCTTCTTTTCCTCTGCCTTCTTCTTTGCTTCCTCAAGTTTTTGACACTTTTCCTCCTGATCTGCGCTCCTCCTGTTCCTCAACTGCATAACAAAGTCACTGCTTGCTTTTGACACTTCTTCAAATTTTTTCACCCAGGAGAGATATGAAGCCTCGCTAAGACCAGGATCATAAGACTGAGAAGCAGAATCTCCTTCCATAGCATCATATCCTTTTAGAATATTTCTTTGGTTGACCTCAAATTTCCTGTCATCTTTGTCAAATGTCTGTTCTTCACGCATTCTAATCACCTTGTCTGCCATGGCATTAATTTCAGACAAATCTAAGTCTCCCGATTTCCCATCATTAATCTCAGTGGGATCAAACATATGTAACCCAAATATGACAGATTTCAAATCATTAGTTACGGCTCTGGATGTTTCTTCATCTTCATGCTCCAAAACATTATCACCCATAACATTGAGGCTAAGCATCAATTTTTTTTCTGCTCTCTGCATAATTACCTAGATTGGAACATCGAAATTCCTAAAATATGTGTAAAAAATGGCTTTTATTGTCAAGGGATTAAAAAAATAATAGAAGAATGAATAGAGTGGCACCTCCTCCACAGTACGTTCTGTAACAATGTTTATGCATAGCACGTGATTCATTTGGCCAATCCTATGAGCTCGCTGCAAAGCTTGCTTGTCCACTTGGGGGTTCCAATCTTGTTCATAGAATATAACCTAGAGGATGCACATAAGACTAAATTCTCAAAATATACATATACACATATAATGAAGATGCTTCAGTAAACTTGTTAACAATATGGAATCCCATCGACTTCTATATCACATAAATAGCAACTATACTTCTAAGAAAAGCATGCCTTTGCTTAGGGCCATCTGAAGCTTACACTATTGAACCTCATCTTTTGGTCATATTACATCTTAATTATTCCAGTTCCCAGTCACGATTTATGCTCCACATCACAAATCATTAAACTATCGCACTTCATCTTCCAATGTAAGTGCAGGAATGAAGCAATATCAGACAGGATATTGCCAAAAGTAAGCAACCTAAAATAGAGCAGAAAACAACAGCAATAAATCCTAGAATAAACTAAGAACATAAATTAAGAAACAAGTCATATTTGTAATTAAATCCACATCAATTTTAACTAAAGCTACATACGACATAAAAATGGCAGTTGCGCTACTGCAATTCAGAAATGCTGTTATCATTATGCCCACAGAGAAGGCCAGAAGGAAGAGTATTTAGATTTCATATAGTTATAGAGACAACCTACATCAATATAATACCACCAACCACCATATCAACCACATAGGCACATACTCATACAATCAAGAGGAATTTAGAATTAACACCAAAGGACCCCTCAGATTGCCCCATTTAGAGGAAAAAGGAATTTACAACCTCTCAGATTTGAAAAAAAAAGATGGAAAACCTTAATAGTTCATATCCATACCAATTTTTAAGAATAGAAAAGTAAAGCCACTAGGAACCAGTTTGCAACTCAAAAAAAAGAAGGTTATAAGCTTGATGAAACTTACAGTGTCAGCAGCGACAAGATTCAAGCCAACACCCCCTGCTCTCGTTGAGATAATAAAAACAAAAGCACCACTTTGGTCTGGCTTTGAATTCAAACCCAAATTAGCTGATGAGCTGCTGAAACTTCTTATTGCGGCAAAGCGCTCCTCAGCCCTAATTGATCCATCAAGACGCTCATACGAATAATTTCGTAACTCCAGATAATCCTACAATCGGATCAAGAAATATGACCAAAATATTGTTTGAGATAAACCGGGGAAAAAAAGAGCAATTGTATGGGAGATCTAACCTGCAAAATGTCAAGTGTATGGGTCATCTGTGCAAAAAGAAGGACACGGTGTCCTAAACAGTGTAGCTTCTGAAGAATTTGGTCCAGAATCAACAGTTTACCACTTGCCTAATCAGAGGGAAGCAAAAGACACACCATAAGAGTTCCAATTGTATACAAGCAGAACTCAGTAAATTATCTCCTCCAGGCACTGCATTATTAAAAAAGATCAAATCTCAATAGTTCCTATCCTAGGATTTATCATTTATCATGGAGGTGTTATATTAGAGTCTCGTACTATGCTATTTCATATTCCATGTTCATTCTACTTTACCAGGTGATCCTATGTCATATGCACACAAACAACAAGTTTACAGTACAAGTGCTAACAGAAGTACATTTAATCATTAGAGCCACCATAAGCCCTCAAGGACCCGGGTAATGATTCTCGGGTTATCAGGTGATAACATACAAAGTTGTTACCTGAACCAGATGTTCACCCTCTTCGTAAGGTTCAGGCTCAATACCAGGGAAGAGATAAGGATGGCTGCATGCTTTTCTTAGCTGTATCACCTGAAAAAGTAAACCATATGTGCCTTTCACTTAAAAGTGAGAAAAGTGAAAGAATCTGTACACCTGTTGCTATGAAACAAAAAATAATTGATTATATAAGTTCAGAAAACAAAATGCAATGCTAACAACACAGCAATAGCTTTGGAATTTTAATAGGATTCCATAATCATGTTCCAGAAAAATTCTACAGAATGAACCTTTCAAGAAGAATGAAAATTTAATAACCTATCAAAGAATAATGGAACTAGTTCATTATTTAGCAGCTGCTGTTGATCATTGAGGAGCTAGTAATGCCAAAATGAACAAAAAATGATCAAGTGTCACCTCCCATGAATGCATGCTGACCCTGTTGCATAAGGCTTAATTGAACATGCATAACCTGTTAGGTTATATGCACAGGATAAGCATATGACCCCAGTAAGAGGGGCTTTCATTGAATGATTACGAAGTCTAACTTGAATTACTGTACAACAACCTTGGATTTGATTCCGTATCAAAATTTATGTCCAAGAACAGCTGAAAATAAAATTCTACCGGGGGGAAAAAGGTCGACTTACAATATTCTGCAGTGACTGATGATTTGGAGCTCCAGAAGATAGTGCAAGCAGTTTAGGGAGTTCCTTCCTCAATATTGACATGTAGACTTTTTTTTGCAAGCCAATAAGGGGTGCCATCCTGTTACAACAAAGTGGTTCAAAATTTGAGGCAACAACTTTCAATCTTGAAGTTAAAAGAATATAAAGTATGACATGCCATATAATCATTCACATAAAGTTTCTAAGTAAGACAAGACCCAACATACACAGTAATCTCAGTAAGAGGTGGCAGCACTAGATTCCCACATTCAATAAGCTTTGCTTTGGTTCGTCGAAGCATAAAAGCTCCCAGTATACTTTTCAGAGTTTTCAGCCGCTCCTTTACATTTGATGCATCATTAGCTGCTCAAAAATGACAAACGCAATGATTAAAAAGACTAAAGCAAGAAGCCAGTCTTTTTCCATGCTAATGGATCTAATTTGCAGTATCATAAGTCATTCATTTGGATGACAAACCTTCCAAGGAAATTTTAGCTTCCTTTGGAAAAAATCCCAAAATATAAACATAATAAACAAGGAAATTTTAGTTTCCTCAAATCTATATCACATTGATTATAATCTTACTATAAAACATATAGATCAAGGTCAAAAGTAGAGTTGCCAGATTCTAGAAGTATGTAACATGCTCCTAGAAGAATCAAAACTCTTTACAACAAAGTATTACCAAGTAAAGGAAAAGGATAATAATAACCTGATATGGGACTACTGATGTTTTTGAACGTGGAGAGGAACTGATCCTGTGTACCGAAAACAGAGGGCATACAAAAATGCATCAAAGCCCACAGTTCAGAAAGGTTGTTTTGAATAGGTGTGCCAGTCATCAACAACCTTCTTGGCATGATATAGCAATCTTTGAGGGTAATATATAAAACCTGTTAAAATAGAACATTATACAAAACCTGGTAATGTTTCAGCAAATAAAATGCCAGAATCAACATCTTGCTTGGCATGTTTGTTCACAAGTAGATTGTCCAATTTTATTGACTAGCCAATATTTACATTGCTAGTGAGTCTAAACTGATGATCTCAAATAATATCCAATATATATAATATATAGATAGGCATTGATAACTAGACACTGAGAATTTTTTATCAGATTTTGCTTCAATTTTGTCATTCCTTTTCAAAGTCTGCCAGGTTATAGACAATAAATTTGACACTGAATAAACATATTGAGTATTACACGCTGGCATCTGAAATTCATAGAAAGGACACATATGTTCACAATTTTAAAGACTAGATGAGTACTCTGATAAAATACTATAGGCATACATTATAAAATGACTTCAACGTACACTTGAAGGATTTTTAAGTCTTTGAGCTTCATCAACAATTGCAAACCGCCATTGTATTTGAGAAAGAAAATCCTGATCCATCAGTGCAATGTCATATGTTGTCAAAAGGACATCAAAAGGCAACGAAACCTGTGAAAATGATGAACTGCAAATAATGAATGTATATTTCATAACAGAAGGCTTGCATAAGAAAAGACAAAAGAGGGAAATTCGATGGACTTATGCCATTGTGATTTGTAAAAACACAACAATGAAAGTTGAGCCATATAGCGTGTGATGGACTCTACACTCACATTAAGTGTTGATGACTGTCCTTTTACATGTTCATGTATTTCCCTGCGAAGAGTGCGGCGGTGTTCTTTGTCACCAACATATTTGAATACCTTCAATTTGGGGGCAAATTTCACTATCTCAGATACCCAACCATCTGTTACACTTAGAGGACATAAAACCACTGCAAGAAGTAAAATAAAATCAGGAAGCGAAAAAATTCTGCAAATAAACATTACAAAAGACCGTCAATGTTTTCCAAATCAAATAGAGGTGTCGTTTACTCACAAAATGGTCCAAGCGTCAACTTGGAAATTTTTAAGTAGCTCAAGAAAGATATAGCTTGCAGAGTCTTGCCCAATCCCATCTGCCAATGATTATACAACCATAGCAAAATGAACTAATTGTGAAAAACATTTGCATACTAATATTAATTGTATGACTGTGGCCATGATTTTCAGCTCTGCTGAATTAGAAATGTCAAGGCTACCATCAAGGCTCAAGATAATGCAGCTATATGTATATGAATAAAAAGAGATTACATCGAAACAGAATGCAGTTCAAAAGCAACAATAAGAAAATAGAAAATATTTGTGCCTATTTACCATAATGCAGCTCCTTATAGGAATAACAGGTAGCTTTCTTAATCTGTCATGCATAACTAGTAATTACTACAGTAGTAGGCTTGCATTAAGATGGTAAGAATGTGCATCTCTAACTCTCCTTGGAAATTCCTTGTGCTTGATATCAGAAAGTATTTTCTCAAGAGTTGTGAATATTGAGGGACTCGTTGTGAACATTGTACTATCATTTCAACCTTCCGTTGACCCATTTCTATGTACTTCTTTGTGGGATTTCCATGCATTACTATTCACAAACTAGAAGCCTGTTTTGAATCTTTCTTCTTTTAACCATCACAGTTTAAAAAATAAGAAGGAAAACTTATCAAATGCAACCATGAACTTTTTAAAGCTTCAAATCAGCAACTTTCGGTTAAATATGATGAATTATGAAAAGCATGGGACTCCCTCTATGATGAGTCCATGCTGGCCTACAAAATGCTGGCAGTAGTCAGATAGATTTAACAGAAAATTCACCAGTTTAAAGGGTAAATTTCTGATGACTGTAAGACCAACCAGATATCAGGTTTTCCCTTTCAGATTACTAATTAGGCTCTGGTAAAGAAATTGAAGAGAATTTACCTCATCCCCTGCAATGAAAATGAAGGAAATAGTTTCACTAACTTGATGAAAATTGCTCCTTTAAAAATATTATGTAACTCGCTTGAAATTACTCAGTTGATAATCTATTCTTTCCTTCTGAGACCACAGAAACAAATAAACTTTCTGAGCTACCAAAAACATAAAAATGAAAATTAAAGCCAAAATCTCACCAAGTACAACATTGACGCCAAGTTTATATCGCCTTATTAGCCATGAAACTCCTTCCATTTGATGCGGCTTGAGAGTCGCTCTCAGCCCAAGCTCTTCCCAGTTGACCGCCGTTTCATCGGCGCGTGCATCGTAGTCGAGTATGAACTTAGCTGCAGCTTGGAGCCTATGCTCGTAGTTCATACTACTCATAATCTCCAAGTAACGTTGAGCCCCAATTTCCCAAACTCGCTGCTTGAAGAATGAGTTCGTCTTTGAAGGGTTTGAACTTTGAACAAAGCGCTTGCGAGGGAATTGGCTACTGAATTGACAGTAACAGCCTTCCCATGATTGTTAATTTATGCGAGATACCACTGCAGGTAACGCGCGGCTAACGATTCTCTTCATTTGTGTGCCAAATGGAGCGCTAATTGTACCGTTGGCGCAACGTGGCGCGTAAAATGGTTAACGGGTGTCCATCAAAAACGAGACTCCATTTTTAATTAATTTTCAACATACTCTTGAGAAAACATTTTGAGAGTCATTGAAAAAAAAAAAAAATTAAGAATACAGCCCTAGCCAAATGGTTCTCTAATATCATTGTTTCTTGAAATTTTTTGTTAACATCTCTTTAGAGCCATTTGAGTCATAGTGGAAAGTGCAAATGACTCTTCACAACCATTTTAAAAAATATTTATATTTTGAGATCGGTTGAAATGTAATATATTATCTAATTTAATTTAATCTGATCAAATACGATTTGGATTGGATTAATTATTTCAGTTTTTATATTTTATTTTTTTTGTAATATCAAAAGAAAAATGTTGGATAAATACAAAACCAATACAATTCATTAGCAACAAATACAATTAATACAGAACTCATAAAAACATTCTATGACATAAATGCAATTAATTGACCAAATTCCTACCTAGGCAACTAATATTTCAGTCCTCTTGCCCTTCCAAATTTCTATCTTCCTAACTTGCTTAATCTTCAATACATCAACTAGCAATCTAGCATGTACATTGTTAAGAAATAAAGTAACTAGAAACTGAATATAGAATGAAAAACAGTTATATGCAATTCGGTTTGGATGGTTTGGTTTTCACAAAAAGAACTGAAAGCCAAATCAAACCGATTAAAAATTTGTGATTTTTAATTTTTTGAGTATCAATTTTTTTTAATTTTTGGTTTATTGTGTTAGTTGAGTGGTTTGAAATGAATTGGATTGCTTTATGAATAACCTTAGTTATTTTAGCTTCAAACGATTTTTTAGAATTATTTCTTTAAAATTTTTTGTTTAATAACTTTTTAAAACGGGCATGTCATTTTAATAAAATAGGTTGAATAATTTTAATAGTTCGGGACATCTGTTAATTAAAAGTGAGATACTTAATTAACTCCTGGGCTAGATTATTGCTTGTAGGGTTTTTTTTCTCTTTTATTACCATTATGGGCTTTTGTATCAAATTATTTATCAAAATGAGTTTAGTTAAAAATTATTTACAAAAGTAGGTCTCTTGTTATAAATAATATTTTTTAAAATAATAATACACAAAACTTTAAAATACATTAACCAAGAGCCAAAGTATACTAACAAAACATCAATTTCACATGTGAGATAAAAAACGGCAAACTATTGGATCGAAGAGCCAATTATCCTGACATTTTAACCTAGTCAACTGCTGTTTCTTTTTTACTTTTTAATAATATTTTATTAAAAAATTCATTTTTTATAAATAATTTTAAACTAAATCCATTTTAATGAACAATTTTTTACTTGAACTCATTGTAGTCAAATTCTCATTGCTTGTAAGTTATAAATAAATAAACATAATGCAAGTAAAAATATCATGCCTTTATAATTTTGTTCCTATCTTATCCATATCTACGTCTCTTTTATAATTATTTATAAACTTTGTTAGTATGAACACTTATCAAAAATACAAAGTTACTAACATTTGATCTCTTCTATCGATGACAAATAGGTTTTTAAGAGTGTTTATATGGATATCTTTCTATGATTGTTTGCAAGATTTCGTTATTATGGGCACTTACCTATTATGGACCAACCTCTCTCCGTCTGAGTCATATTCGTAGGCTTAGAGATAAGCTCAATAATTCATGTTTGTTGACAGCCTATAAAAGAGAATAAGCTTTCGGAAACTGAGGAAGATCTCTCATTTCTCATTCCCACACAACATTACCAAATATGCTAAGTTGCTATTGTTTGACATATGGTCTCTTCTATTAGTGACACATGAAATTTTGAGAGTTTATATATTATATATCTTCCATGTTTGTCCATAGAACTTTATTATTGTTGAGTTGCTGGCATGCGAGACTATTGTTGATGACACGATGGGGGTTTTGAGTTTCAAAAAAACCATTGGTCTCATCTAGTTAAATATTGAATCCATGGGAAAACTCATCTTATTAAAGAGGTGTTCATATATATGACTTGTCAACAAATTAATTAAGAGTATAGTCATGTTAGAAAAACCCTAGTTCTTAAAATTGATTTTGACACTGTTGCTTTTGAGGAAAAATATCAAGACACTATGCATGGCGGTGATGGGAAGAAAGAGTCATAGGTTTTACGCAGCAAAACGAGAAAGAATAGAACGATTGCTTTGAACAGATCAGTGAGTGGGTTGCAGAAGCCACTTTGCTTATTCTATGAGCTCATCGTGGAATCGTCGACAACTCTGACTCCTTTTGATTCTCTCAAATATTTCTTTGTCCGGAAGCCAGACAATTTTTGACCTCTGCCTACCACTGATCTAAACCCAAACCCCTCTTCTCTCCCTTTCACACTTGTATCTAGTCTAGAAACAGGAATCTCTTGTGAGAAAACCTACAAATTCCACGTACTAAAGTCCAATGAAAACATCTATCTCTGTCTTCTTCCTCCATGGATGATATCAAACCATAATATATTCAAAATGTATCACCTGACCACAAATGCTTATCACATATCTCCATTAATGTATGTTTTCAAGCATGAAAAGAACCAAATATAAGTATGGTAGGGAGCATAGGTATCGTAAACTACTATGACCACTAAATAAACTTATACAACTTGTTTAGACATGCGAATGAATCCAAGTTTGCTATTAAAAATACGTTATTTGATTTCATTCAACAACTCATATTCATCCAAACCATCTTTACATTAATGTGTAAAATAATTAAAAATAAACAATTAAATAAAATATATATGGCACAAATTTAATAACGGTAATAAATATAGTTAATATTGTTAAAAAAACATGATTTAATTAAGACAAATTATAAAAAGTGTAGTTACTTTACCATTTCTCTCTTCATTATTATGGAGGGTTATATATATATATTTACTAAGAAAAGGCAATGCGCTTTTTTCTTATTATATAGAAAAAAAAGGGGTTATTAGTACATAGTTAACACAATGGACCATGCATACTGAAGTGAGCCACTAACCGTCTAACCAATAGAATTTCAAAGATATGGGTATTAATTTAATATTGGTCAACTGGGAATTAGATTGCAAACTTTGGCTTAAAAACAATTATAATAGTTAATTTTATAGGGTCAAGAAAGAAAAGGGAAATGAATTAATTAATTATATGAATTTGGAATCAATATTTGACACTGAAATAAGGATAAGCAGATTCCGGTAGAAACGGCCAAAGCAGGGTATGTAGGCCATTCAATCTTGTCACTTTGTGAGCAGAATCAGACCAACAATGAACTTTGGAATCAAGAGAGTCTAGTATAGTGGCCCTAATCATGAACAATTCCAACTCAGTCCTACACCAATGACCTTCTTTTCTTCACTCAACTGCCACTAACACTAACATGATTTGACAACCTTCAATCATGGGTAAAATTTATTTTCCACCGACTTTATTTTTTTACCCCCTTGAGGTTGCCTTAGTGGAGGCAAATACCGTATAAATAGCTTCAATTCTTCACATCTTGAGTTTTTTTTTTTTTTTTTTTTTATAGTAAAGTTGTAATTAATCACTTGACCACCTTAATTAATTTCACATTTTTCTTATATCCAAACTAGTATATGCCCATTCATATATGATGTCAAGTTGTCGCAACCTAAAATCATTGCAGTTCATCAAGTCAGGCAAATCTTACCCGTCCAATCAAAATCTCCGACATATACATCTTAGAGTTGCTTTGAAATAAAATTGCTAATATCATGAGATGTTAATTAATGGTTGGCTTTCATTCCACGACTGAGATTTACTTAACTATACTCACTAGTAATTTATCTTTGTTCAAGCTTAAAAAAAAAAAAAAATTACATGAAACGACAAATCTCTCCTAATTGAGTAACTCAATTTACTTTTTATATATATTGGCAAACCTCTTTTGAGATTTGAGAAACTTATTTTGTTAAAATATTTTTTATTTATACAAAAAAATTATTTATATTTTAAATTTGACATGTGAAAGATTATTTTATCTAATTTGTAACATGAATTTTTTTTTAAATTAACAATAATATAAAGAATAAAAAGAGAATTATAGGCTCAAATTAAAAAAAATAAAAATTACTTAACAATGGTAGTGTATCATCCTCTCTTTTTAGTAATTTTATAGGCTCAAACTCTTACTACTGTGAACCACACTTTATTAGTGATTACTGATATAATATAATAATATAGCTTATTACCGAAAGTTTAAAACTTCGGTGGAATCGGAAGTGTTTAGAAGTAAGTGAACTACCTAGTTCATGGTATTTAATTATTCAATGTCTCTTTCTCCCTTTTTTTTTTTTCAATTTTTTTAAGTCAGTTATTGGCTCTTTTTTCTTGGTTCGTACAAGACTAGGCATCAGATTTGTACATTATATGGAGACAAAAACTAATGGAAACTATGATAGATTTCTAGATACTAATTATAGGACAAGGAATAATGCTTTTATTAAAAAATCCTTCACCTATATTCATTGATCATGACGGTATGGGTTGTAATTCAAATGAAATATCGAAAAGTACAAAACTAATATATAAAATATTTATATAGAATATTAATCATTGCTTATTTTAGCACATATATATATTTGTATGTAATAGTAAATAAATTCATTTTAACAATAATAATTTTGAAGTTTCAAATTATAAGTTTTTTTTTTTAAAAAAAAATTAAAAGCTCAAATATTATTTTTTTCATAAAGAATTTGATGAGCATTTAATCATAACTTCATATACTCCATTTGCTTAAAATTATCAACCTAAAATAAAACACTTCGGAAAATACTTGAATTAATATATGTTGTGCTATACGTAATGCTATATAGGCCTTTTATCTTTATGAAATTAATTAATAGAACTGATATTAATTAATAAAAAATAAAAGGTGAAAAGGGTATACTTATAATATATTACAATGATTGAGTTATTAGAATGCAAGTTGCAACTTTTCTTCTCAACCCTTATAATTAGCATCTAGTCATTGTGCCTCCTATATGATGAAATTGCTTCCCTCTAGCCATAACTAGCTAGACCATTCAAAAAGAAAAAAATAAAATAAAATAAAAAGACATTAAAATTAATTAAACAAAATATCTTCCCCATGACAGCTTTGAAAGCAAGGTTAATTATTTGCATATTTTTATATTTACACATAAATAATATTTAAATTCATCTAAACTTGAATTAGAAGTGTTTATTTATTTTTTATCTAAAAATATGGAGCAATCATTTCCTGTAGCTTTAGCTTATGGAAATTAAATAAGGAAAAAAAAAAAAAAAAAAGGTACAGGCAAAGAAAATTTAATTAATTACACCCATGTCTGCCACTAAAAATTGCAGGTATTTTCATGTCCTCCACATTTCAAATGCTTACCAATATGATACCCCACATCAACATTGAAAGAGCACAAACCATGCAAACAAAAGTCAATTGCATCTGCCGTAATGGCAAATCTGTAATTAACCCAAACATACAAGGCAATCATGTATAGTAACCGTTTTATGCCTCTATATATACCAGCACATAGCCTTTGCCACCTTCCTCAAAACAGAGCCTTCACTGCCATCCAAAAATGCAGGCCGGACCAGTCCAAACCAACCCTACATTTTGTTTCCCTTCACCCATCAAGTTACCCCCCGCGGTGGTGCACCAAGTTCCACCGCAGCCTCCCGCCACCGTGCCACGAGCAATATCAATCTCCCCGCCGGATACCGGCCGCGTGGCCTTTCCGGCTCCTCCTCCAACTCCAAGCTTGGACCTTGATGACTCCATAGCTGCCTTTTGGGACTACCAATTTCTCTTTGTCTCGCAACGTTCGGAGACAAGCCAACCAATTAACCTAAGGGTGGTGGATGGCGCGATACCGTTGGATTTCCCCTCCGGCACGTACTATTTGACCGGACCGGGGCTCTTCACCGACGACCATGGCTCGACGGTGCACCCACTAGATGGGCATGGTTACTTGAGAGCATTCAGTATTGATAATGTCACCAAGCGAGTCACATATATGGCTAAGTACGTAAGGACAGAGGCCCAAGTGGAGGAGCACGATCCTGAAACCAACACGTGGCGGTTTACGCATCGAGGTCCGTTTTCGGTGCTGAAAGGTGGGAGGAAAATTGGTAATACTAAGGTCATGAAAAATGTGGCTAATACCAGTGTGTTAAGGTGGGGGGAGAAGCTACTGTGTTTGTGGGAAGGTGGGGATCCCTATGAGATAAAATCTGGCACGTTGGATACTGTTGGCCGGTTCGACATGATAGACGGCTGTGATTCCAAAGCGGAGGAGGACAACCGCGGTCGTGATGTATGGGAGGTTGCCGCCGGAATGTTGAAGCCACTATTGTACGGTAAGTATCATAAATATTATAAGTTTGAAATAGAATGATTAATATAACAGTACTAAATTTAACTATGTTTAGAAACCATATTAATATCAATATTAACATTAATTAGATAAAAAAGAGAAAGAAACTATATTAATAGTAAGATCTATTAGATTATTATTTTTTAGTCTTTGACCACCTATATTTATAGGGTATAAATTTATTATCAAATCCTTCAACTCATAACTAATTTGATTTGAGTTAATTGAAAAACTTAAACATGAATAAAGTTTTTTCAAAAACATTTTTTACATTTATTAGATTATTACATATATGAGAAGAAGAAGTTGATTTGAAACTATATAATAGTTTATGGTAAGACCACTATAGTTTTAGAAGAAGTCTTTTTGATTGTCTAATAAGTTATATATCTAACTCTATTCCGGTCCTATTCTGAAATTTACCTATTTAGTTAGTCTATTTTTTAAGTCAATTTCACTTTAATTATATCAGATATAATTAAATATGATTTTACTAATTAAATGTACAATACATTAATATATGAACATATATGGATAAAGTAAAATTGATATTATTGTTGTAATAGATGTAGACCAAGTTGTGTTAGTAATGAAGAAATGGTGTCATTGTGACGTTGATTTAATAGTAAATAATTATAGATTTGGAAAAAGAATAAGAGAACAAATTGGGTGGGAATATATATGCTGATGGTTGGTTGGACATGTAGGAAGTCGCGTCTATGGAAGCCATGAGTGCTTCCAATATGTGTTAACCAGAATGATTCCATCAGTGTATCAATGTTTTGCTATCTAACAAAGTATGTTAGTGCCACAAGGCATTATCGTTATCATTCAGTCTATGATATTCATACAATAAAATCATATTCTTAATTATTAACTCAAGTCAGCCAAATCCGATCGCCACTAGTTTTACTAATTTAAGGAATTAAAATCTACCATGCCTTTCTTTTCGTGCCGGCATATACTTTTTGTTTTTTTAACTAAGAATTATTTATACAATAAATCAACTTATCCACCATTAAACACATAAATGAACTAATTTGAGAGGTTTTTAATTTAATTAAAAAATTTAAAAATAAAATTACGTTAAAATTTAATAAAAAATATTTGTTACTTTTATTATTTTATCTGTAGTTAGTATTTAATATAATATCAAATATATAAAAAAAAATCTACTAATCTATTGAAACTAATAAGAACTATGAAAGTGCTAGAACAGTGGTATTGAAATTTAAAATAATTGACGTTATTTCCAAACATAAAATAAAAATAAAAGAACAGACGTCACGCAATAATTTAATTTTTCCTTGTTGGGCTTATCAATTTCTATGATTTTGTAAATATTTTTGTCTCAATTCTATTGAGTGCAGGTGTGTTTAAGATGCCCCCAAGGAGACTTTTGTCTCATTATAAGGTTGATGCAAGCAGGGACAGGCTCCTTACTGTGACATGCAACGCAGAAGATATGTTACTCCCACGAAGTAATTTCACATTTTATGGTAATACTTAAAAGATTAAAAAAAAAAAAAAAACTTTCTTCTTTTAATGAGAAATACTTAATATATATATTTTTATTTATTTTTTCAGAATATGACTCCAATTTCAACCTAGTACAGAAGCAAGAGTTCAGAATCCCGGATCACCTGATGATCCATGATTGGGCTTTCACGGATACCCACTACATATTATTTGCAAACCGCATAAAACTCGATGTGCTTGGTAAGCAAGCAAAGTCAATTCCGTATTATATTTTCATTATACTCCAATAAAATAACTGTATAGAAATATAGATTTAGAATACTTGTTCACATAATAATATATTTTAAATTATTAATAGTTTATATAAAATAGTAAGAAATTATCTAATTTATATATCAATAGCCAAAAAAAATGTTGATATATAATTGATTGATTTTCCAGGATCAACAGCAGCCGTGTGTGGAATATCTCCAATGATATCAGCATTAACAGTGAACCCAAGCAAGCCCACGTCGCCAATATATTTGCTTCCTCGGTTTCCAAACAAATCTGATTCTAAAAGTCAAGAGAGAGACTGGAGGGTACCTGTGGAAGCCAATTCACAGATGTGGCTGCTCCATGTTGGCAATGCCTTTGAAGTTAAAGATGATGAGGGCAATTTGGACATTCAAATACAAGCTGCTGCTTGCTCTTACCAATGGTTCAATTTCAGGAAGATGTTTGGTATGTATAGTAAACTCAGTCTCTCATTAAATTGACATAAAAACCAGATTAATTTCTTTCAGCCATTTTCTCATGGGAAAACCTCTTCTGGACTTGCAGGGTACGATTGGCAAAACCAGAAACTAGACCCTTCAATCATGAACATAAAAGGTGACAGCGAGTTATTGCCTCATCTTGTTAAGGTTAGTGTTTCTGTCAAGTTGATCAGCTAGGTTAAAGTCTAGGTTAGTTAGACCTACGAAAAGGGAAAAGATGATAGTTTAGACGGAATGAGTCTATTCTAATATTTAAGTCTAAAGATATCCGAGCTAATAAAAGTAAAATAATAGAGTAACGATTAGTAAGTAAGGGAGACATATGTGACTGAACAAAGAATACATGGTATTTATAGAACTCAAACTAGATTGTGCGTATAGCTTAGTATTTTGGTAAGGTTACTTGGTGTGACAATCATATAGATTTGGATATGCTATGCTGCAGTAGCTGCTTCTCCCGTTGCTACCAATGACTATAGTAAATCCAAATTCCAATCGAATTAGGTGTGTGTATATATATATAACAGTTAATAGTCTTTAGGGGGAATTTAGTTTTTGAATGCACCAAAACAGTAGAGATGATTTTCTCATTCTGTGCCATGCATGCAGGTGTCTATAAAATTAGATTCCGACCACAAGTGTGAAAAATGTACCATGGAGCCTATAAAGAAATGGAAGAAGACCTCGGATTTTCCCGTTATCAATCCTGCTTTCTCCGGCAAGAAAAACAACTATGTTTATGCTGCAACTACCATAGGATCTCGAAAAACACTGCCACATTTTCCATTTGATGCTGTCGTAAAATTACATCTACCGACTGGCTCTGTGCAAACATGGTCCGTCGGCAGCCGAAGATTTGTGGGCGAACCCATGTTTGTTCCAACAGGCGATGGAGAAGATGATGGCTATCTTCTTGTGGTTGAGGTGAGTAATGAACTCATTTCAAGCAGAAAATAGAGTGTGGTTTGAATGTTTTGTGTAAAGTAGCTGATTGGTGATGTTGTTGTCTGTGTTTGCAGTACGCTGTTTCAGTGCAGAGGTGTTATCTGGTTATTCTGAATCCAAAAAGAATAGGAAAATCCAATGCTCTTGTTGCCAGAATTGAAGTCCCACGGCATTTGAATTTTCCTCTCGGTTTTCATGGAGTTTGGGCAGCAAATAATCAAAATTAAGTTAGCAAAAAAATTAGACAAAATTCGTTTAAGGTGATGATGATATGATGTTAGAGAGTTCAATGATTTTTGTAAATAATAATTAGTAGAAAAGTGACACCACAAAAGTTCTTTCAAGAGCATGAATTATATCAAGTTTATCAGAGTATGAAAAATAATAATAATAAAAAAAACGTTATTTATTCCTTCCATACCTACTTTGCTTTGCTATATATAAGTAGCTAAAACCAATTGAATAAAGCTTATCAATAATCTAATTCAGTGGAATCGTATTTTACAAAGAAATGGATTAAAGTCTTGTTCATAACGTGAGAACCTTAATATTTAGATAATTTTATAAGTGTATTTGCTCTTATTTTGGTTTACTCGTGAAATTTAATTTACCTAAGTTTATGAAAAATTTTATCTATATGAAACTAATTTTAATTGAATTAAAATAATAATTAATAAATTTATTTTAATAAAAAAGTTCAAGATTTTGAATTCAAACTTTTTTACTTACAATATATATAACACATATAACAATACTAATAAAAACGAATATATAGCTTTGCTTGTGGCCTCAACTTTATGTGAGAGATTTTTAATCCATATCTCATGAGATATAAGTTTAAGTCTGAGATTTTAATGATAAGTAATCTGTAAATATTGCATAAGCCTTAAGATTTTAACAAATTTAAACTTTTTATTCGATAGAATGCATATAAAGATAATTGGTCCCGTGTTTGGACAATATCATATTCCATTGTATCTGGGCCCACTGTATGTAAAAAGTTGCTGATGGGTTCTGGATCATACTTATGGGCCTGGATATGTAGGGCCCAATAAAAATTTCAAAGTCGAAATTAAACAAACTCGAAAAATCAAACCATCCAAATCCGGACTGCTTTTTCAAGAGCGGTTGGATCGGAGCATCCGGTTGGGTCTGTTTCTGTGTTGTCATAGTAAAGTGTAAAACCCCTAGGCTAGAGCCTAACCCCCGGCGACTGAACTGAAAATCCGTGATTTTCAAAACCCCAACACTTCGCGTAGAGTGAGCGCGCAACAATGTCGGGCTTCTCATTCGGATCTTCCTCTGCTTCTTCTTCGTCACAAGCTTCGTCTCCATTCGGAAACTCTTCCTCATCTACACCATCCGGATTCTCATTCGGATCATCCCCTTCCACATTCGGGTCCTCGGCGTCGGCCGGCGGTTTCTCATTCGGACCCTCTCCCTTCTCCGGCTTATCCTCCTCAAACCCTAACTCTTCTTCTTCCGCACCTTCTGTCTCTTTCTCCTTAAACACCGCATCTGCTTCTGCTTCTTCTTCTTCCTCTCCATTCTCCACTTCAATCGCTGCCTCTGCTCCGGCTCCGTCATTCGGGTTCGCATCCTCCGCTGCTGCTTCTGCTTCCTCAGCGTCCCCGTTTTCATTAAATTTCAGTTCGGGATCGGCGATTTCGAGCTCGACTCCTTCTCAGTTTGGCACTCCTTCATCTGCGGCATCTTCTACTTCTTCCCTTTTTGGGACAGGCTCTGGGTTGTCCAATTTCGGGTCAGCTTCATCTGCAAGTTCATCGGCATCTCCTTTGTTTGGTTCATCTGCATCCTTAGCAAGTTCGGGTGCTTCCTTATTCTCGGCATCTTCATCTGCTGCGGCGGGTTCTAGCCCCGCCCCATTTGGGGTAGCTTCTTCCTCAGCTAGTTCTGGTTCGCCTTTTTCGTCTTCTGTAAATTTATTTGGTTCGTCAGCTTCATCTTCTGCTGCAACAACTACTTCGTTCTCCACAAGTGCTTTTCCTGCTGCAAATTTATTTGGCTCGTCAGCTTCATCTTCTGCTGCAACCCCTAGTTCGTCCTCTACAAGTGCATTTCCCGCTGCAAATTTATATGGCTCGTCAGCTTCTTCTTCAGCCGCATCGACTTCTTCTTTCTCAAGCCCCTTTTCTGCTAATACAGGTCTGGGCTCAGCTTCGCCATTTTCGGCTTCTTCTGGCTTTTCTTTTGCCACTAGTTCAGCGTCTGCAAAGCCATCTGCATCCACTGCTGCTGCACCTTCTTCAGCCCCGTCCCTGACATCTTCTTCATCTAGCCCTTCGAGCTTTTCATTTGGAACTCCCACTCCCTCTGCTTCTCAATCTTCTTTTGCGATTAGCAATGTGGCCTCATCGGGAGCGGCACCTTCTAGCACACCTGCCACGAAGTCGTTTTCTTTCACTACATCATCCGCACCATTGTTTTCAACAGTTACAGCTACTACTACTTCAACCCCGGCTTCCAGTGGTTCGATTGCATCTTCATCTGTCCCTGGGTTTTCTCTGACGGCTTCTGCAAGTACTGCTTCAACAGCGACTCCTACCGTTTCTGCTACCTCTTCGGGCAGTGGTGTATCTTTCTCAGCTTTCAGTGCACCGAGCACGGCCACCTCAACTGCTTCTCTTTCAGGTTTCAATGTCACCAGCACCGCTGCTTCTTCAGGGACTACAAGTGGTCCTTCTGGTTTTTCTTTTTCACTCAAGACATCAACTTCTGCTTCATCTTCGCCAGCAGTGTCGAGCATAGCTGCACCTTCGATTGGTGAGTAAAAATCTTTTTATAGTTGGTAGGTAGCCGTCATCATGCAGCTTTGTCTTTAATGATATGGGATACTAAATCTTCTTTTTACAAAACATCTTTGATGGTTCATTTTCCACTACATCTATGCTTGAATTTTGCTATCAATGCTTTTGATGCATCTGCTTGATCGTGGGTATGAGTAGATCTCTTCGATGTAATGAAATGGGGAAAGAGACGAACAATTGTAATTAAAAACATCTAGCAGGTGAGTTATTCTAAAAGTTTGTGGGAAACAATGGAGAAGTTATTGTGAGGTAACTCAAGGTACTGATGATAAGCAAGAATTTACAGGGATGCACACATGACAGACGTACAGGAGGGTGCAGATTATTTAGTGGTGATTGTTATGGGATTTGTTTATGGCTCTGTTCCTTCAATAATTTCTTCTGATTTGATAGCTTTTTTCTACTCTTGACAATTATGGACCCTACTATCTGGTTTCATAAAGTTTGTGAGGATGAGGTACATATGCCGAGAAAGAATTGGGAGTGGAAAATTTCTCTTGCCTGCGCAGACTGGATGAGTTCCAAAAGAAAAGTATTTATATTGGATGTTTTTGATAAGAAGTCGTTTCTGTAGATGAATATGGCTAAGTCAGAGGGGAGGAGAGTCATCTAGGTTCAACCAAGGTTCCTTTAACATCAAAGTCACGATTCGAGTGCTTCTTACGGACAAGAAGAGATAGATCACTTTAGCATCATTCAATGTATCTGTCTCACATTTCTATATATGTTCAAATTTTTTTAATCTATCTACTTTTATGTTTCCCATTGGTTTTATGGTGGTTTATTCGTTGTATTTCATTTTGTATTCTTTCTCTGCTTCCTTTTCCTCTCCAAGAAAGTTTTGTTTTGTTTTTCTGTTGTTTTGCAAAAACATGTACTGGTTACGTTCCTAAATTCCTAATCCTGAGTTCTGTTGTTTGCTGCAAACTGATTCTACAGCAGTGAGTACTTCAATCTCTGCAGCATCAGTAGCTTCTACTTCTACTACTACTGCAACAGAGACATCATCATCTCCTGTTGTGGCTTCCACTAGTGGGTATGTATAATTTTCTCTGGGTGGTAGTTCAAATCTTTCTCTTTTAAAGCTTAAATGTTTGCTATTTCTATCTGTTCTTTTGGTAGTAATTTATGCTATTTTCTTTTCATCACACCTGTAATATAGTAATGCTAGTTGCACCAGTCACAAGCTTTATGTAAATTGACATCAACATTAACACATAGAAGTAAATTCTGTAAAATGTGGTAGTAGTTCTGTTGAATGCGGATGTGACTTCTACAGAACATTATAGTGACTTTTCTTCACAAACATGTTTGTAACTGGTTTTCATGTAAAAAGGTTGTGCAATTACATTGTGAACTTTAACAACTTTTCTCTCCCTTCCCCCTCTTTTCTTCTGCCGACTGTCTCTATTTTATACCCTAATAGGTGTAACTTTTGTATGCCTTGCCTTGTATACTTAGGTTCCCCCTACTTTTGACTTCTTTTCTTTTCTGCCTGTTCTATAGAACCACTTCAGCAACTGCTACTCCAAAATTACCATCTGAGATCACAGGGAAGACTGTGGAAGAGGTACTGTTTATGTTCCCCTTCTTCCCTTTATACCAGTGCTACATTATACTTTGTGTATTCTATAAGTAAATTATGGCTTCCATCTGGTTTCCTTGATAGAAGATATTCATATATATGTGATTTCTTGGCTGAGGAAATTGAGCTGTAATTACTTGCTTGAGAGTTAAGACTGGATACTGAAATTTCTTTCAATGAGACTATTGAGGTCTTTGGTACAGGAATATTGGATGCTTTAATAAAAATTATTTTTCAAATAGCTAAAAAGTCTCATTGTTATCGATGACAATTTAGTGTCTCAACATCATCCTAGAAATAGGTTCTCATGAAAATTTTGTGTTTGATAAATTAAAATTTTCATGGTAGATTTCCTAAGAATTCTTCTCAACATCTATGTATCAAACATCAGCTAAAGAATGCTGCTGGTTCCCGGTTAAGACAAACAAATGATTTACTGCATATATGGAATGAAGTTGGAAGTAGTATAAAGATGACATAAGCTTATCTAAATTGGAAATAATTTCTCATATTTAAATCTATTTTGCCAAAACACTCAAACACTGTTGCAGACATTTTCCCTGTCATGCAAAACACTCTTATATAGCGAAAAAAAAATGTAGGTGATAAAATTTTATTTCCTGAAGCACACTCCTTCAACCTACAACATCACTGTAATTAACATTCTTTATGGAATTAGACATATTTTTTGTTCAATCTCTCCCTCCTCTTCCTCTCTACTTTCTAAACTTGTATCCTTCTTTAGATTATCAAGGAGTGGAATGCTGAACTGCAAGAGCGTACCAGTAAATTCCGAAAACAGGCTAATGCGATGGCTGAGTGGGATCGCAGGATTTTGCAGAATCGTGATGTTCTATTGAGGCTTGAGGTGATTTCTATGTTGATACGATCCTTTTGATTGATTTTCTGTATGACAACAGTTTAAATTTAGAAGTATTTCCTAGTTTTTCTTTTTAAAGTTGTTTTGTTCTATAACTTTCTAATGCTTTAATTTAGATTGAAGTGGCAAAAGTAGTTGAAACACAAGCAAGCTTGGAGCGGCAACTTGAGTTAATAGAGACCCATCAACAAGAGGTATTTGAAAAACCACTTTTCTATATATTTTGTGGCTAGCTTCCTTTTATGCATTTTTGTGGATGTAGTAATGTGGTTTGATTTGTTTGTTGGTGCTATACTTTTTGAATTATTGTTTGCAGCTGCAATGTCATAGTATTTCTCAAAAGTCACAAAAGTTGAGTACTGTAAATATTTGAGAAAAAATCATTTATGAAGATGTCTTCTAACTTAAATTAAAAGTTACCAAATTGACCGAGTAGAGATTTTCAAAGGATGCTTGACAGAGAAATTGTAAATTAGCCTGACGCTGACATTGCCAAAATATGCTATGCATGTCAAAATTGTTGCCACTGTAGCCGATAATAGATGAAATATCCTCTTAAAGAATGTTGCAAGTATAGCTGATAATGCTTTTCCTTCCTCATCTTTAGGTTGATAAAGCTTTACAAAGTATGGAGGAAGAAGCTGAGTGTATCTACAAGGATGAACGTGGATTGCTTCTTGATGAAGAAGCCGCATCTACAAGAGATGCAATGTGAGTGTTTGAAGAGTCATGTTTGTTTTCTTGCCCTGATGATTACATAGTTTAACTGAAAATTAACTCTTCAAATCTTCCCACCCTCTCCTAACTTCATTCTTGATGCATCACCTGGAATTTTTTTTTCTTCCTTTGTACTTTTGTTTGCAGGTATGAGCAGGCTGAATTCATAGAGAGGGAGCAAGAGCAGATGACAGAGCAGATAAAGTCAATTATTCAAACCCTTAATGCTAACCAGGTAATGGTTGTCAATTGATGTTTCACAGCGATTGTAAAACATCAAGATGCAATTCTTATCTAGATATCTTGTCCAGGGAGAACTTGATTCAGTCGATGGGATGACTCCATTAGATGCAGTGGTTCGAATCCTAAACAATCAACTAACTTCTCTAATGTGGATTGATGAGAAGGTTTGCATCTTTCCTTACATTTTATTTATCCATATATTGGAATTATTACTGTATGTGCTGGTTAGGTTAATTACATGTCGACTAGAGTAACTTCCAGAAAGACCTCATTGTTTGACCAAATGGATTTGTCTATATAATGTTAATGTCACCATTCCTTTTCATAGATAGCCATTTCCCCTCCATTTCGCATTGCACAAAAGAAGAAAGGATACTATTCCTGGCTTTAAATAATCTTTTCATTGTGAGCGGTCCTTGTTTTGGAATAACTTTTTTGTTTTGCTCCCTCATTTACTTTCTGAGGGTATTTGTTAAAAATATGGTTTATAGAATTTACTTACTAGTAAGTTCCAAATGAACAAGGGAGAGAACGGAAGAATAGTGAAAATGTTAATAATAAGTATTATTTTTGTAGTGTGTTTATTATGTTCAATCTTTCTTCGCATTGCACTCCAAGAGCTCTGACTTCCATCAATTTTCTTCAGGCTGAGGAATTTTCTTCCCGGATTCAGAAACTTGCCAGCCAAGGTTCTGCTGCAGATCGTGAACTGACGGGTCCAAAGTTCTGGATAACATGATCTTAAAAAATTTTGAATTCCCTTAAGTTTGTCAAAACTAGATATCATATCATGTGTATTCAGACTCTTGAACTATTGTATATGTTACCAGAAGCAAGTGTTAAATTTTTATGATGTTTGTAGGCGATCCATTTGTTTGTGTAACAAACAGGTCTTCAATTCTTACAAGCAGAGAGGAGTTTTTTTGAAAAAAGTTGTCTCCAATTCATACTTCATTTTAGTGAGACTACAAGAGGAGCTGTTTTACATTTATAATAGATTTTTTGTTTGAGTTCTTAAAATATAATTGTATGTGTTAAAACGTGGTAGAGATAATTTTGTTGACCTTATAGCTCTTATTTGGTTTAAATTTGTATTAATTGATGATTAATGTGGCATGGGATGTTAAATGGTTTTAAAAAGAAAAAAAAAAAAAAAACTTTGTTCTAATGCTCATAGTGGTTGATTTAACATTCTGGTAAAATGAATGCTCAGGAGAGATTTTTTAGAGCTTAAATTCCTTGTGAGTTCTTGGGTTAACTCTGTCTGTAAAGCCAACATTAAGCAATAAATACCAAGAGTTAAATGCAAAAGAACACAAAGAAAAGAATTCCAACAAAGAAATTCACTATTCATACAACAGGCTCAATGTTTCTGTGATGCAATCTTGTACATAAACGACGCAAGAAATTTTGTACAAACCCGTCAAAGTCTCATGGTCAAAACATCAATAAATGAATCAAAGACCAATTGTTCAGAGTCATCGCATCTTCTCCGTTCGAGCAACGATCACAATCAACAAAATCACTATGCAGAGAAGCAGAGATGACCTAACTTTTCCATCCAACCCTGCTGCTTCCATTGCGCATTTTTCCATCTTTGGAGACTGAAAAATATCACTCATAAGTGAGTAAAAGCTTTCTATCAGCTCCACCACCTTTCCTTTCATGATCTCCAGTATCCAAGTCAATATAAGAATGCCCAAGTTGGGTTCATAAGAAACCTGATGCCCTCTGCTCTCAACTTGATGAACTAAAACAATATATGCAGTGAGAATAGTTAGTTGATAGAAGCTTAATGCAAGTTAAGATGTCAACATTTCAATGCTTGAATTTACAATATCAAAGTGTTAAAGGTTGAAAATTGAAATGCTCGATGCCACTTTCTTTCAAACCTGTGCATTTTTTAAAGGACACAAATATGAACAAGAATGGTACCTGATTTGGGTAATTCTTGGAGGGGAAGCTTTTGACGCAAGATATTGTTCATGACAGCATCCCAAACAGCTTTATCAGATGACAGTGACAACACTAATCTCTGCAAGCGAGATTTAATTTGAGAGACATATCAAATTAGGAAGAAAACTACTATAAAATATCGGTATCGGTAATAAATGATGTTCAGATAACTGAACTAGATATTATTTGTTCTAAATCTACAGGTTTGATTTTCATTTGTGATATTGTTTTCTGAGTTGCCGCCCCGCTTGATTCATGAACTATAAGGGAAAGGGAAAGTTACTTTATTTATTGTAGAAATTTCACGACTTGCATCCAAAATTCCAAAGGAAGAAGAAAGAAATGTTCAATCATAATAGCTACTGATTGAAGTTAAGAAGGCACTGAGGCACCTTAAAAGAGAGATCATTTTGCAGCAACTGGACAGCATCGTAGAGTCTTTTATATCCATCGGATTGCAAAATCCTCGAATCGTAAGAATCTGAGTTTTGCGGAGATGCACTGGGGGGTGACAGTGCTTGCATCAAACTGATACATGAAATTTGAAGTTTGAACAGAAAACTCAGATCTGAACTAAAGCAGTACTCTATTTCCTGCAGAAATTTATAAGAAAGTACTCACCTTTGAAGAGAAGCGACGGCATCTTCGGCTTCCGATTGCGACGGAGCGGTATCGAAGACATGATTATAGGGAGGCCCAGTTGCTATTTTCTGCTCTTTTTCATCAATTAGCTCTATTTTTCTCTCAGTTTCAGAGTGGCAGCAGGAAAGTGAAGAACTTGATGCACTGTTAGCGGTGGAACTTGACATGGGAAGCTTGAAATTGGAAGAAGAAGATGAAAAAGATTTGGAGGTTGAGGTTCTCAGGTGAGGTACAGGACGGTCAACGTTCATGGCATTAGATCCTCCTTCCATGGCTTCTCCAATGTAGCGTGCACTGAGCAGTGGTGAGAATCCACTTTATAATCTATTATTCTGTGTATTCACCGGCCATCCTTTTCTTTACTATCTATCTAGTGTAGTCTTGTTTTATATTCTAGCTATACATGAATAGTATATACGAATGCGAGGCGAGTGTTCTGCTGTTCATTTAAAGCGTGAGGTGACGGGTGATATAAATCTAAATTTTATTTTTTTAAATTACTCTTTTTTATGTTATGTTTTTTTAAAAAAAAATTTACACTTTTAAAAATATATTAAAATTTATTGTTTATATGATGTACCTAATATGTAAGTTATTAATTTTCATAACAATGCTATTATCATTGACCTTTTAATTGATATTTATTAAAGATATGTAGGTTGTGATTTTTTTTTTTGCTTTTTTAAACTATTTTTTATATCTTTTTTTTAATAAAAAAATCACTTTTTATATGTAGGCTATTTTTAACTGATTTTAGTTAAAATTTAAATATTACGCTATTATTTAACACCACAAACAAATTAATTATTAAAATGATTTGTGTTATCTGATAAATCAAACCTTCTTATCTATATTATATGAATTTAGTAAATTAAGATTGTAGAATAGATACCAATAGACTCTAGCATATTGAATGTGGGGAGGGATACATTTATTTATTTGTTATTTTCAATCAGAGGGGTCCACTTATTTATTAAAATAAGATCATCAGATATAATAACAACTAATTCTAAGATTTATGAACAAGAACGTATAATAATTGGCTAATCAACTTCGTCCTCTACAAGTGCATTTCCCTCCGCAAATTTATTTGGCTCGTCAGCTTCTTCTTCAGCTGCTTCGACTTCTTCTTTCTTAACCCCGTTTTCTGCTAATACAGGTCTGGGCTCAGCTTCACCATTTTCGGCTTCTTCTGGCTTTTCTTTTGCCACTAGTTCAGCGTCTGCAAAGCCATCTGCATCCACTGCTGCTGCACCACCTTCAGCCCCGTCCCTGACATCTTCTTCATCTAGCTCTTCGAGCTTTTCATTTGGAACTCCCACTCCCTCTGCTTCTCAATCTTCTTTTGCGATTAGCAATGTGGCCTCATCGGGAGGGGCAGCTTCTAGCACAACTGCCACGAAGTCGTTTTCTTTCACTACATCATCCGCACCATTGTTTTCAACAGTTACGACTACTACTACTACTTCAACCCCGGCTTCCAGTGGTTCGATCGCATCTTCTTCTGTCCCTGGTTTTTCTCTGACGGCTTCTGCAAGTACTGCTTCAACAGCGACTCCTGCCGTTTCTGCTACCTCTTCGGGCAGTGGTGTATCTTTCTCAGCTTTCAGTGCACCGAGCACAGCCACCTCAACTGCTTCTCTTTCAGGTTTCAATGTCACCAGCACCGCTGCTTCTTCAGGGACTACAAGTGGTCCTTCTGGTTTTTCTTTTTCACTCAAGACATCAACTTCTGCTTCATCTTCGCCAGCAGTGTCGAGCATAGCTGCACCTTCGATTGGTGAGTAAAAATCTTTTTATAGTTGGTAGGTAGCTGTCATCATAATTTTGCAGCTTTGTCTTTAATGATATGGGATACTAAATCTTCTTCTTACAAAACATCATTGATGGTTCATTTTCCATTACATCTATGCTTGAATTTTGCTATCAATGCTTTTGATGCATCTGCTTGATCGTGGGTATGAGTAGATCTCTTGATGTAATGAAATGGTGAAAGAGACGAACAATTGTAATTAAAGACATCTAGCAGGTGAGTTATTCTAAAAGTTTGTGGGAAACAATGGAGAAGTTACCTTGAGGTAACTCAAGGTACTGATAATAAGCAAGAATTTACAGGGATGCACGCATGACAGACGTACAGGAGGGTGCAGATTATTTAGTGGTGATTGTTTTGGGATTTGTTTATGGCTCTGTTCCTTCAATAATTTCTTCTTCTGATTTGACAGCTTTTTTCAACTCTTGACAATTATGGACCCTACTATCTGGTTTCATAAAGTTTGTGAGGATGGGGTACATAGGCCGAGAAAGAATTGGGAGTGGAAAATTTCTATTGGATATTTTTGATAAGAAGTCGTTTCTCTAGATGAATATGGGATAAGTCAGAGAGGAAGAGATTCACCTAGGTTCAACCGAGGTTCCTTTAACATCACAGTCAGGATTTGAGTGCTTCTTACAGACAAGAAGAGATAGATCACTTTAGCATCATTCAATGTATCTGTCTCACATTTCTATATATGTTTAAATTTTTTTAATCTATCTGCTTTTATGTTTCCCATTGGTTTTATGGTGGTTTATTCGTTGTATTTCATTTTGTATTCTTTCTCTGCTTCCTTTAGAGAACCACTCATCCTCTCCAAGAAAGTTTTGTTTTGTTTTTCTGTTTTTTTGCAAAAACATGTACTGGTTACGTTCCTAAATTCCTAATCCTGAGTTCTGTTGTTTGCTGCAAACTGATTCTACAGCAGTGAGTACTTCAATCTCTGCAGCACCAGCAGCTTCTACTTCTAGTACTACTGCAATACAGACATCATCATCTCTTGTTGTGGCTTCCAATAGTGGGTATGTATAATTTTCTGTGTGGTAGTTCAAATCTTTCTCTTTTAAAGCTTAAATGTTTGCTATTTCTATCTGTTCTTTTGGTAGTAATTTATGCTATTTTCTTTTCATCACCCATGTGTAATATAGTAATGCTAGTTGCACCAGTCACAAACTTTATGTAAATTAACATCAACATTAACACATAAAAGTAAATTCTGTAAAATGTGGTAGTAGTTCTGTTGAATGCGGATGTAACTTATACAGAACATTGTAGTGACTTTTCTTCACAAACATGTTTGTAACTGGTTTGCATGTAAAAAGGTTGTGCAATTACAATGTGAACTTTAACAGCTTTTCTCTCCCTTCCCCCTCTTTTCTTCTGCCGACTGTCTCTATTTTATACCCCAATAGGTGTTACTTTTGCATGCCTTGCCTTGTATTCTTAGGTTCCCTCTACTTTTGACTTCTTTTCTTTTCTGCCTGTTCTATAGAACCACTTCAGCAACTGCTACTCCAAAATTACTATCTGAGATCACAGGGAAGACTGTGGAAGAGGTACTGTTTATGTTCCCCTTCTTCCCTTTATACCTGTGCTACATTATACTTTGTGTATTCTATAAGTAAATTATGGCTTCCTTCTGGTTTCCTTGATAGAAGATATTCATGTATATGTGATTTCTTGGCTAAGGAAATTGAGCTGTAATTACTTGCTTGAGAGTTAAGACTGGATACTGAAATTTCTTTCAATGAGACTATCGAGGTCTTTGGTACAGGAAATATTGGATGCTTTAATAAAAATTATTTTTCAAATAGCTAAAAAGTCTCATTGTTATCAATGACAGTTTAGTGTCCCAACATCATCCTAGAAATAGGTTCTCATGAAAATTTTGTGTATGATAAATTAAAATTTTCATGGTAGATTTCCTAAGAATTCTTCTCAACATCCATGTACCAAACATCAGCTAAAGAATGCTGCTGGTTCCCAGTTAAGACAAACAAATGATTTATATGGAATGAAGTTGGAAGTAGTATAAAGATGACATAAGCTTATCTAAATTGGAAATAATTTCTCATATTTAAATCTATTTTGCCAAAACACTCAAACGCTGTTGCAGACATTTTCCCTGGCATGCAAAACACTCTTATATAGCGAAAAAAAGATGTAGGTGATAAAATTTTATTTCCTGAAGCACACTCCTTCAACCTACAACATCACTGTAATTAACATTCTTTATGGAATTAGACATTTATTTTTTTGTCCAATCTCTCCCTCCTCTTCCTCTCTACTTTCTAAACTTGTATCCTTCTTTAGATTATCACGGAGTGGAATGCTGAACTGCAAGAGCGTACCAGTAAATTCCGAAAACAGGCTAATGCGATGGCTGAGTGGGATCGCAGGATTTTGCAGAATCGTGATGTTCTATTGAGGCTTGAGGTGATTTCTATGTTGATACAATCCTTTTGAATGATTTTCTGTATGACAACAGTTTAAATTTAGAAGTATTTCCTAGTTTTTCTTTTTAAAGTTGTTTTGCTCTCTAACTTTCTAATGCTTTAATTTAGATTGAAGTGGCAAAAGTAGTTGAAACACAAGCAAGCTTGGAGCGGCAACTTGAGAGTTAATAGAGACCCATCAACAAGAGGTATTTGAAAAACCATTTTTCTATATATTTTGCGGCTAGCTTCCGTTTATGCATTTTTGTGGAGGTTGTAATGTGGTTTGATTTGTTTGTTGGTGCTATACTTTTTGAATTATTGTTTGCAGCTGCAATGTCATAGTATTTCTCAAAAGTCACAAAAGTTGAGTACTGTAAATATTTGTGAAAAAATCATTTATGAAGATGAAATATCCTCTTAAAGAATGTTGCAAGTATAGCTGATAATGCTTTTCCTCCTCATCTTTAGGTTGATAAAGCTTTACAAAGTATGGAGGAAGAAGCTAAGCGTATCTACAAGGATGAACGTGGATTACTTCTTGATGATGATGCCGCATCTACAAGAGATGCAATGTGAGTGTTCGAAGAGTCATATTTGTTTTCTTGCCCCGATGATTACAGGGTTTAACTGAAAATTAACCCTTCAAATCTTCCCACCCTCTCCTAACTTCATCCTTGATGCATCTCCTGGAATTTTTTTTTCTTTCTTGAGGTATGAGCAGGCTGAATTCATAGAGAGGGAGCAAGAGCAGATGACAGAGCAGATAAAGTCAATTATTCAAACCCTTAATGCTAACCAGGTAATGGTTGTCAATTCATACAAGCAGAGAGGAGTTTTTTTTTTTTTTTTTTCTTTTAAAAAAAAAATGTTGTCTCCAATTCATACTTCATTTTAGTCACTACAGAGAGGAGGAGTTGTTTTACATTTATAAGAAATTTTCGGTTTGAGTTCTGAAAATATAATTATATTTGTGTTAAAACGTGATAGAGATAATTTTGTTGACCTTATAGCTCTGATTTGGTTTAAATTTGTATTAGTTAATGATTAATGTGGTATGGGATGTTAAATGGTTTTAAAAAGATAAAAAAAAAAAAAAAAAAATTGTTTAGTGCTCATTGTGGTTGATTTAACATTCTGGTAAAATGAATGCTCAGGAGAGATTTTTTAAAGCTTAAATTCCTTGTGAGTTCTTGGGTTAACTCTGTCTGTAAAGCCAACATTAAGCAATAAATACCAAGAGTTAAATGCAAAAGAACACAAAGAAAAGAATTCCAACAAAGAAATTCACTATTCATACAACAGGCTCAATGTTTCTGTGATGCAATCTTGTACATAAACGACGCAAGAAATTTTGTACAAACCCGTCAAAGTCTCATGGTCAAAACATCAATAAATGAATCAAAGACCAATTGTTCAGAGTCATCGCATCTTCTCCGTTCGAGCAACGATCACAATCAACAAAATCACTATGCAGAGAAGCAGAGATGACCTAACTTTTCCATCCAACCCTGCTGCTTCCATTGCGCATTTTTCCATCTTTGGAGACTGAAAAATATCACTCATAAGTGAGTAAAAGCTTTCTATCAGCTCCACCACCTTTCCTTTCATGATCTCCAGTATCCAAGTCAATATAAGAATGCCCAAGTTGGGTTCATAAGAAACCTGATGCCCTCTGCTCTCAACTTGATGAACTAAAACAATATATGCAGTGAGAATAGTTAGTTGATAGAAGCTTAATGCAAGTTAAGATGTCAACATTTCAATGCTTGAATTTACAATATCAAAGTGTTAAAGGTTGAAAATTGAAATGCTCGATGCCACTTTCTTTCAAACCTGTGCATTTTTTAAAGGACACAAATATGAACAAGAATGGTACCTGATTTGGGTAATTCTTGGAGGGGAAGCTTTTGACGCAAGATATTGTTCATGACAGCATCCCAAACAGCTTTATCAGATGACAGTGACAACACTAATCTCTGCAAGCGAGATTTAATTTGAGAGACATATCAAATTAGGAAGAAAACTACTATAAAATATCGGTATCGGTAATAAATGATGTTCAGATAACTGAACTAGATATTATTTGTTCTAAATCTACAGGTTTGATTTTCATTTGTGATATTGTTTTCTGAGTTGCCGCCCCGCTTGATTCATGAACTATAAGGGAAAGGGAAAGTTACTTTATTTATTGTAGAAATTTCACGACTTGCATCCAAAATTCCAAAGGAAGAAGAAAGAAATGTTCAATCATAATAGCTACTGATTGAAGTTAAGAAGGCACTGAGGCACCTTAAAAGAGAGATCATTTTGCAGCAACTGGACAGCATCGTAGAGTCTTTTATATCCATCGGATTGCAAAATCCTCGAATCGTAAGAATCTGAGTTTTGCGGAGATGCACTGGGGGGTGACAGTGCTTGCATCAAACTGATACATGAAATTTGAAGTTTGAACAGAAAACTCAGATCTGAACTAAAGCAGTACTCTATTTCCTGCAGAAATTTATAAGAAAGTACTCACCTTTGAAGAGAAGCGACGGCATCTTCGGCTTCCGATTGCGACGGAGCGGTATCGAAGACATGATTATAGGGAGGCCCAGTTGCTATTTTCTGCTCTTTTTCATCAATTAGCTCTATTTTTCTCTCAGTTTCAGAGTGGCAGCAGGAAAGTGAAGAACTTGATGCACTGTTAGCGGTGGAACTTGACATGGGAAGCTTGAAATTGGAAGAAGAAGATGAAAAAGATTTGGAGGTTGAGGTTCTCAGGTGAGGTACAGGACGGTCAACGTTCATGGCATTAGATCCTCCTTCCATGGCTTCTCCAATGTAGCGTGCACTGAGCAGTGGTGAGAATCCACTTTATAATCTATTATTCTGTGTATTCACCGGCCATCCTTTTCTTTACTATCTATCTAGTGTAGTCTTGTTTTATATTCTAGCTATACATGAATAGTATATACGAATGCGAGGCGAGTGTTCTGCTGTTCATTTAAAGCGTGAGGTGACGGGTGATATAAATCTAAATTTTATTTTTTTAAATTACTCTTTTTTATGTTATGTTTTTTTAAAAAAAAATTTACACTTTTAAAAATATATTAAAATTTATTGTTTATATGATGTACCTAATATGTAAGTTATTAATTTTCATAACAATGCTATTATCATTGACCTTTTAATTGATATTTATTAAAGATATGTAGGTTGTGATTTTTTTTTTTGCTTTTTTAAACTATTTTTTATATCTTTTTTTTAATAAAAAAATCACTTTTTATATGTAGGCTATTTTTAACTGATTTTAGTTAAAATTTAAATATTACGCTATTATTTAACACCACAAACAAATTAATTATTAAAATGATTTGTGTTATCTGATAAATCAAACCTTCTTATCTATATTATATGAATTTAGTAAATTAAGATTGTAGAATAGATACCAATAGACTCTAGCATATTGAATGTGGGGAGGGATACATTTATTTATTTGTTATTTTCAATCAGAGGGGTCCACTTATTTATTAAAATAAGATCATCAGATATAATAACAACTAATTCTAAGATTTATGAACAAGAACGTATAATAATTGGCTAATCAACTTCGTCCTCTACAAGTGCATTTCCCTCCGCAAATTTATTTGGCTCGTCAGCTTCTTCTTCAGCTGCTTCGACTTCTTCTTTCTTAACCCCGTTTTCTGCTAATACAGGTCTGGGCTCAGCTTCACCATTTTCGGCTTCTTCTGGCTTTTCTTTTGCCACTAGTTCAGCGTCTGCAAAGCCATCTGCATCCACTGCTGCTGCACCACCTTCAGCCCCGTCCCTGACATCTTCTTCATCTAGCTCTTCGAGCTTTTCATTTGGAACTCCCACTCCCTCTGCTTCTCAATCTTCTTTTGCGATTAGCAATGTGGCCTCATCGGGAGGGGCAGCTTCTAGCACAACTGCCACGAAGTCGTTTTCTTTCACTACATCATCCGCACCATTGTTTTCAACAGTTACGACTACTACTACTACTTCAACCCCGGCTTCCAGTGGTTCGATCGCATCTTCTTCTGTCCCTGGTTTTTCTCTGACGGCTTCTGCAAGTACTGCTTCAACAGCGACTCCTGCCGTTTCTGCTACCTCTTCGGGCAGTGGTGTATCTTTCTCAGCTTTCAGTGCACCGAGCACAGCCACCTCAACTGCTTCTCTTTCAGGTTTCAATGTCACCAGCACCGCTGCTTCTTCAGGGACTACAAGTGGTCCTTCTGGTTTTTCTTTTTCACTCAAGACATCAACTTCTGCTTCATCTTCGCCAGCAGTGTCGAGCATAGCTGCACCTTCGATTGGTGAGTAAAAATCTTTTTATAGTTGGTAGGTAGCTGTCATCATAATTTTGCAGCTTTGTCTTTAATGATATGGGATACTAAATCTTCTTCTTACAAAACATCATTGATGGTTCATTTTCCATTACATCTATGCTTGAATTTTGCTATCAATGCTTTTGATGCATCTGCTTGATCGTGGGTATGAGTAGATCTCTTGATGTAATGAAATGGTGAAAGAGACGAACAATTGTAATTAAAGACATCTAGCAGGTGAGTTATTCTAAAAGTTTGTGGGAAACAATGGAGAAGTTACCTTGAGGTAACTCAAGGTACTGATAATAAGCAAGAATTTACAGGGATGCACGCATGACAGACGTACAGGAGGGTGCAGATTATTTAGTGGTGATTGTTTTGGGATTTGTTTATGGCTCTGTTCCTTCAATAATTTCTTCTTCTGATTTGACAGCTTTTTTCAACTCTTGACAATTATGGACCCTACTATCTGGTTTCATAAAGTTTGTGAGGATGGGGTACATAGGCCGAGAAAGAATTGGGAGTGGAAAATTTCTATTGGATATTTTTGATAAGAAGTCGTTTCTCTAGATGAATATGGGATAAGTCAGAGAGGAAGAGATTCACCTAGGTTCAACCGAGGTTCCTTTAACATCACAGTCAGGATTTGAGTGCTTCTTACAGACAAGAAGAGATAGATCACTTTAGCATCATTCAATGTATCTGTCTCACATTTCTATATATGTTTAAATTTTTTTAATCTATCTGCTTTTATGTTTCCCATTGGTTTTATGGTGGTTTATTCGTTGTATTTCATTTTGTATTCTTTCTCTGCTTCCTTTAGAGAACCACTCATCCTCTCCAAGAAAGTTTTGTTTTGTTTTTCTGTTTTTTTGCAAAAACATGTACTGGTTACGTTCCTAAATTCCTAATCCTGAGTTCTGTTGTTTGCTGCAAACTGATTCTACAGCAGTGAGTACTTCAATCTCTGCAGCACCAGCAGCTTCTACTTCTAGTACTACTGCAATACAGACATCATCATCTCTTGTTGTGGCTTCCAATAGTGGGTATGTATAATTTTCTGTGTGGTAGTTCAAATCTTTCTCTTTTAAAGCTTAAATGTTTGCTATTTCTATCTGTTCTTTTGGTAGTAATTTATGCTATTTTCTTTTCATCACCCATGTGTAATATAGTAATGCTAGTTGCACCAGTCACAAACTTTATGTAAATTAACATCAACATTAACACATAAAAGTAAATTCTGTAAAATGTGGTAGTAGTTCTGTTGAATGCGGATGTAACTTATACAGAACATTGTAGTGACTTTTCTTCACAAACATGTTTGTAACTGGTTTGCATGTAAAAAGGTTGTGCAATTACAATGTGAACTTTAACAGCTTTTCTCTCCCTTCCCCCTCTTTTCTTCTGCCGACTGTCTCTATTTTATACCCCAATAGGTGTTACTTTTGCATGCCTTGCCTTGTATTCTTAGGTTCCCTCTACTTTTGACTTCTTTTCTTTTCTGCCTGTTCTATAGAACCACTTCAGCAACTGCTACTCCAAAATTACTATCTGAGATCACAGGGAAGACTGTGGAAGAGGTACTGTTTATGTTCCCCTTCTTCCCTTTATACCTGTGCTACATTATACTTTGTGTATTCTATAAGTAAATTATGGCTTCCTTCTGGTTTCCTTGATAGAAGATATTCATGTATATGTGATTTCTTGGCTAAGGAAATTGAGCTGTAATTACTTGCTTGAGAGTTAAGACTGGATACTGAAATTTCTTTCAATGAGACTATCGAGGTCTTTGGTACAGGAAATATTGGATGCTTTAATAAAAATTATTTTTCAAATAGCTAAAAAGTCTCATTGTTATCAATGACAGTTTAGTGTCCCAACATCATCCTAGAAATAGGTTCTCATGAAAATTTTGTGTATGATAAATTAAAATTTTCATGGTAGATTTCCTAAGAATTCTTCTCAACATCCATGTACCAAACATCAGCTAAAGAATGCTGCTGGTTCCCAGTTAAGACAAACAAATGATTTATATGGAATGAAGTTGGAAGTAGTATAAAGATGACATAAGCTTATCTAAATTGGAAATAATTTCTCATATTTAAATCTATTTTGCCAAAACACTCAAACGCTGTTGCAGACATTTTCCCTGGCATGCAAAACACTCTTATATAGCGAAAAAAAGATGTAGGTGATAAAATTTTATTTCCTGAAGCACACTCCTTCAACCTACAACATCACTGTAATTAACATTCTTTATGGAATTAGACATTTATTTTTTTGTCCAATCTCTCCCTCCTCTTCCTCTCTACTTTCTAAACTTGTATCCTTCTTTAGATTATCACGGAGTGGAATGCTGAACTGCAAGAGCGTACCAGTAAATTCCGAAAACAGGCTAATGCGATGGCTGAGTGGGATCGCAGGATTTTGCAGAATCGTGATGTTCTATTGAGGCTTGAGGTGATTTCTATGTTGATACAATCCTTTTGAATGATTTTCTGTATGACAACAGTTTAAATTTAGAAGTATTTCCTAGTTTTTCTTTTTAAAGTTGTTTTGCTCTCTAACTTTCTAATGCTTTAATTTAGATTGAAGTGGCAAAAGTAGTTGAAACACAAGCAAGCTTGGAGCGGCAACTTGAGAGTTAATAGAGACCCATCAACAAGAGGTATTTGAAAAACCATTTTTCTATATATTTTGCGGCTAGCTTCCGTTTATGCATTTTTGTGGAGGTTGTAATGTGGTTTGATTTGTTTGTTGGTGCTATACTTTTTGAATTATTGTTTGCAGCTGCAATGTCATAGTATTTCTCAAAAGTCACAAAAGTTGAGTACTGTAAATATTTGTGAAAAAATCATTTATGAAGATGAAATATCCTCTTAAAGAATGTTGCAAGTATAGCTGATAATGCTTTTCCTCCTCATCTTTAGGTTGATAAAGCTTTACAAAGTATGGAGGAAGAAGCTAAGCGTATCTACAAGGATGAACGTGGATTACTTCTTGATGATGATGCCGCATCTACAAGAGATGCAATGTGAGTGTTCGAAGAGTCATATTTGTTTTCTTGCCCCGATGATTACAGGGTTTAACTGAAAATTAACCCTTCAAATCTTCCCACCCTCTCCTAACTTCATCCTTGATGCATCTCCTGGAATTTTTTTTTCTTTCTTGAGGTATGAGCAGGCTGAATTCATAGAGAGGGAGCAAGAGCAGATGACAGAGCAGATAAAGTCAATTATTCAAACCCTTAATGCTAACCAGGTAATGGTTGTCAATTCATACAAGCAGAGAGGAGTTTTTTTTTTTTTTTTTTCTTTTAAAAAAAAAATGTTGTCTCCAATTCATACTTCATTTTAGTCACTACAGAGAGGAGGAGTTGTTTTACATTTATAAGAAATTTTCGGTTTGAGTTCTGAAAATATAATTATATTTGTGTTAAAACGTGATAGAGATAATTTTGTTGACCTTATAGCTCTGATTTGGTTTAAATTTGTATTAGTTAATGATTAATGTGGTATGGGATGTTAAATGGTTTTAAAAAGATAAAAAAAAAAAAAAAAAAATTGTTTAGTGCTCATTGTGGTTGATTTAACATTCTGGTAAAATGAATGCTCAGGAGAGATTTTTTAAAGCTTAAATTCCTTGTGAGTTCTTGGGTTAACTCTGTCTGTAAAGCCAACATTAAGCAATAAATACCAAGAGTTAAATGCAAAAGAACACAAAGAAAAGAATTCCAACAAAGAAATTCACTATTCATACAACAGGCTCAATGTTTCTGTGATGCAATCTTGTACATAAACGACGCAAGAAATTTTGTACAAACCCGTCAAAGTCTCATGGTCAAAACATCAATAAATGAATCAAAGACCAATTGTTCAGAGTCATCGCATCTTCTCCGTTCGAGCAACGATCACAATCAACAAAATCACTATGCAGAGAAGCAGAGATGACCTAACTTTTCCATCCAACCCTGCTGCTTCCATTGCGCATTTTTCCATCTTTGGAGACTGAAAAATATCACTCATAAGTGAGTAAAAGCTTTCTATCAGCTCCACCACCTTTCCTTTCATGATCTCCAGTATCCAAGTCAATATAAGAATGCCCAAGTTGGGTTCATAAGAAACCTGATGCCCTCTGCTCTCAACTTGATGAACTAAAACAATATATGCAGTGAGAATAGTTAGTTGATAGAAGCTTAATGCAAGTTAAGATGTCAACATTTCAATGCTTGAATTTACAATATCAAAGTGTTAAAGGTTGAAAATTGAAATGCTCGATGCCACTTTCTTTCAAACCTGTGCATTTTTTAAAGGACACAAATATGAACAAGAATGGTACCTGATTTGGGTAATTCTTGGAGGGGAAGCTTTTGACGCAAGATATTGTTCATGACAGCATCCCAAACAGCTTTATCAGATGACAGTGACAACACTAATCTCTGCAAGCGAGATTTAATTTGAGAGACATATCAAATTAGGAAGAAAACTACTATAAAATATCGGTATCGGTAATAAATGATGTTCAGATAACTGAACTAGATATTATTTGTTCTAAATCTACAGGTTTGATTTTCATTTGTGATATTGTTTTCTGAGTTGCCGCCCCGCTTGATTCATGAACTATAAGGGAAAGGGAAAGTTACTTTATTTATTGTAGAAATTTCACGACTTGCATCCAAAATTCCAAAGGAAGAAGAAAGAAATGTTCAATCATAATAGCTACTGATTGAAGTTAAGAAGGCACTGAGGCACCTTAAAAGAGAGATCATTTTGCAGCAACTGGACAGCATCGTAGAGTCTTTTATATCCATCGGATTGCAAAATCCTCGAATCGTAAGAATCTGAGTTTTGCGGAGATGCACTGGGGGGTGACAGTGCTTGCATCAAACTGATACATGAAATTTGAAGTTTGAACAGAAAACTCAGATCTGAACTAAAGCAGTACTCTATTTCCTGCAGAAATTTATAAGAAAGTACTCACCTTTGAAGAGAAGCGACGGCATCTTCGGCTTCCGATTGCGACGGAGCGGTATCGAAGACATGATTATAGGGAGGCCCAGTTGCTATTTTCTGCTCTTTTTCATCAATTAGCTCTATTTTTCTCTCAGTTTCAGAGTGGCAGCAGGAAAGTGAAGAACTTGATGCACTGTTAGCGGTGGAACTTGACATGGGAAGCTTGAAATTGGAAGAAGAAGATGAAAAAGATTTGGAGGTTGAGGTTCTCAGGTGAGGTACAGGACGGTCAACGTTCATGGCATTAGATCCTCCTTCCATGGCTTCTCCAATGTAGCGTGCACTGAGCAGTGGTGAGAATCCACTTTATAATCTATTATTCTGTGTATTCACCGGCCATCCTTTTCTTTACTATCTATCTAGTGTAGTCTTGTTTTATATTCTAGCTATACATGAATAGTATATACGAATGCGAGGCGAGTGTTCTGCTGTTCATTTAAAGCGTGAGGTGACGGGTGATATAAATCTAAATTTTATTTTTTTAAATTACTCTTTTTTATGTTATGTTTTTTTAAAAAAAAATTTACACTTTTAAAAATATATTAAAATTTATTGTTTATATGATGTACCTAATATGTAAGTTATTAATTTTCATAACAATGCTATTATCATTGACCTTTTAATTGATATTTATTAAAGATATGTAGGTTGTGATTTTTTTTTTTGCTTTTTTAAACTATTTTTTATATCTTTTTTTTAATAAAAAAATCACTTTTTATATGTAGGCTATTTTTAACTGATTTTAGTTAAAATTTAAATATTACGCTATTATTTAACACCACAAACAAATTAATTATTAAAATGATTTGTGTTATCTGATAAATCAAACCTTCTTATCTATATTATATGAATTTAGTAAATTAAGATTGTAGAATAGATACCAATAGACTCTAGCATATTGAATGTGGGGAGGGATACATTTATTTATTTGTTATTTTCAATCAGAGGGGTCCACTTATTTATTAAAATAAGATCATCAGATATAATAACAACTAATTCTAAGATTTATGAACAAGAACATATAATAATTGGCTAATCATATGATGACATTAGCAATTACCAAAATTAGTAAAAATTGATGATTGATGATTGATGATTGAATTGGCTAATCATGAACCATGATGATTCAATGCCGTTGGTCCTGTCTGAAAATCACGGTTGACATTTCGAAGGGAGCAAAAAAAAATAAAAATGAAATGAACATAAAAGCACGCGTTTTTCAAATGGGATGCAACTCTAAACGTAGCAGGGAGAATGCGAAATCAAATTGGTATTACATATTCATCACGTCTTCAACGATGCTACTTTCTCTCTGAAATCTCTCCAGATTCAGATTCCAATTACGTCTCCATTTGATCTCAGGTTTCTCAAATTGCACCGTCATCCTACATTTTCCTTCTCATTCATTCATCTTCTTCTTTCTGTGTTTCATTTTCTCTCTTTGTTTGTTTTTTCGTATCAGATTTCCGGTACAATGTCTGAAGGGCAATCAAGGTACGTGAAATTAACGAAGGGTCAAGCGCCATTGCAGGATATTACTCCCGGAGAGCTTAACCAGCCCATTGAAGTTCCACAAGTACCCCTTCTCTGCTTCTTCCTCTTTCACATTTCATTATATCTTCTATAGATTAAGATCTGTTATTGAGATTATGTTGCGGTTCTGTATAGGTGTTTCAATTCTCTTCTGATGGAAAATTTATGAATTTGAATGTTCCACATTTTCCTTGTTTCATTTCTCCGTGAATGAAGGAAGGGTTCTCGTTCTGAAACAGAATTGATGGATCCCTTGATCAAAATCCCCTTTTTGTTTATTTATTTTATGGAAAGAAATGCAATTAGAACTCCTAGTTTTACCTTTGGAAAGGGAGTAGTCGAGCATGGATTCTTTAAAGAGAGACAGACATGTAAAAAGATAAGACTTACATTACATTGAGAAAGTAAACTCAAATGATTTTTATATTTTTTTTGTTTTCTTGAACCAAATTAGTTTTGAATTGAGAAATTTATAGTCAAGTCCAAAAAATTTCTCTCCAATTGTGATAAATTTTTACAACAAATAATCCATTTGATATGCAATAAGTTGATTAATGTGTGGATGCAGATTCGAGAAAATTGTGACTCCGACTATTTGCCCAAACATTTATCATGATGTTGTGTTTCTGTATTCATTGCTGATTAATATTTGTCGTACAGTTAGATGCTCCTAGATGCCATGAATGTGGGCAAATCCTTCCTGAAAGCTACCAACCTCCTGCTGATGAAGATTGGACAACTGGAATCTGTGGCTGCACTGAAGATACCGAAAGTTGTAAGTTTCTGCCTGTCTAATCGTGATTTGAATTGAATATCTATCAAGCAATACCGTGTATCTGAAGAAAGGTTCCAAGAGAGTCTCTAGTTTTAATCTGCTTGTGTTTTAGGCTGGACTGGCCTCTTCTGCCCGTGTGTTCTGTTTGGACGCAATGTTGAAACTCTGAAAGAAGAAATTCCTTGGACCAATGCTTGCGTGTGTCACGCTATGTGTGTAGAAGGTGGATTGGCACTCGCAGCTGCAACAGCATTTATGCATGGCATTGATCCTGATACATCATTTCTCATTATCGAAGGCCTGCTTTTTGCTTGGTGGATGTGTGGCATCTACACGGGTCTGTTTCGACAGGCTTTGCAGAAGAACTATCATCTCAAGGTGATTTTATATAAAAGTGTGTTTTTTTTTTACACTAAAAACGCTTCTGACATAAAACGAATAAACCAAACACGGCTTAAATAGCATTACCACTTACCAGGATGCTCCTGATCACTCATTCCCTTTCTTCTTTTTCAGGATTCACCTTGTGATCCCTGCATGGTGCATTGCTGCATGCATTGGTGTGCCATATGTCAAGAACATAGGGAGATGAGGAACCATCTATCTGATAATGCCGACGACTTGTCGACAACCATTACTAATCCTCCACCAGTTCAAGAGATGAATTCTGATGTGAAGAAGGACTCTACATCATCATCTGCACAACCTTCTAAAAAAGATGAACATACCAATTTGGAGTTGCAGCCTATTTAGGATGTTGCTATTATTTTTATACAGGGGTCAAATATTGTCTTTGATGATTGATTGATCAACAAATTTTGAACTCTCAATTACCCACGAAGTGTCTAAACGACACTTAAAATTTTGCGTTATTGGGTTACAGCTTTAGATTTTTGAATTACTATTCACACAACATCTCGTATGTATGAAGATTTCTCTTCTGTTCATCATGAATTGAATCTTTTGTCTTCCGAGTTTATCATGATTCATGTTTCTCATTGATTTTGAAAGTTATGACAAAATTCTAGTTATCTGCCATGGTATTCAATCGCAGAATGTTTAAACACAACTCTAGTATTGAGACACAATAAAAGAGTTTTTTTTTTTTATTATTATTATAAATATAAATCACCAACGTACAATAAGCATCAACTAATACAGACAACAAAACTCTTTGTAACAAATTCGGCAGCTATAATTTTACTCAAGCGGTGTTCCTTTTTTTTTTTTGGTAATGCGCCAGTGCAAGTATAGAAAGCTTTTACAAGTGTATTTCTTGACAGGATCCGATAAACCAACCCGAGTCGCGATTCAAACCGCTCCATCTCTTTTCCTCCAACATTCCGTGGTTCCATAACTATGGGCAAGGTCTTCTCTGCAGCCTCGGAGGGTTCAGGGTTTTAGCTTCAAAACAGACCCCACAGCAACCCTGCACTGCATCGCCATGTCACGGGTCATTAGGTCCTCCACACCTCGCATTCTCTACACTCTCTACTCCTCCTCCGCCACAGCCACACCGTTGCCATCGCTGTCTCCGGTGGCTTCTCTTCTCCTCGGAAACTTCCACCTCCGCCAATTTTCTGCTGGAAACCTTGCACGAGAAAAAGAGGAGAAGGAGCCATGGTGGAAGGAGTCGATGGAGAAGGTTCGCAATATTGGGATCTCGGCGCATATTGACTCCGGCAAGACCACGCTGACGGAGAGGGTTCTGTACTACACAGGACGAATTCATGAGATTCATGAGGTCAGAGGTAAAGATGGGGTTGGTGCCAAGATGGATTCTATGGACTTGGAGAGGGAGAAGGGGATTACAATCCAGTCTGCTGCTACTTACTGCACTTGGAAAGGCTATCAGGTGATTGAAATTTCTTAATCTTCTTCAAATAATAATAATAATAAAAAATTCTGTATTTAAGGGAACTTCGAGAAAGAAGCATATAAACCAGTCATTTTGTAGTCATAGAAAATGTTAGAAGTTAATCTCTTTGAAAGCGTGAGACTTGAATACTGTAGCTATAATCTGCTGCTTCTTTGGGTGCCGGCACCACCTAGGAAGGGTGGGAGTAGCAAAAGGAAGTATCTGCTATTATTTCATATGATGGCTTCAGTGGCCTGAAGATGCAAGTTGGTTTAGATATGCCAATCTCTAAAATTATAAATCACAACGAAAAGATGAGAACTTCAATTTTCCTTTTTTGGAGGAAAAGGTTGTTTTGTAACTTAAATGAGTTAAGGAGGATCTTCAATTTTGTTGGCCACTGAGAAATGGAGGAAAAGATGGTATTCGTTTTAGCACGCTTGAATCTGTTCTTCACTTCCATCTGTAATCATTGGTGGTTTCTTTTGAGTTTGCCGTAAGCTCCCCCCTCACTTTTCTGGGGAGGGGGGGGAAGAAGAGAAGCTGGCATGACATTTGGCAGTCCCACACCAAACGTGTGGTGAGGGCATAATAGAATCAGAATTTTTGAACGTTGGAATCCGTTGGATTCCTGCACCTGAAGGTATGTAGATGACCTGATGCCCTGTTAGGCCTCAGCCTGCCATCAAGTAAATAGGTTTCTGTAATTTATTACTTCCATTTTAGAAATTCTAATAAAAATAGTACTCTGTATTTTTTAAATTAGAAAGGAGGAAAGGTTGAAAATTTATATTGTGTTGCTACTTGAGGTTGGCTGAAATTGGAAAATAAGTGTAATTTAGCAGTTGATAAAAAGTGATAATTTCTTCTAGTTCTGCAATTACTGGTTTATTCTTTGTTTATTTATTTATTCTCTTGGACAATGTGTAATTGCAGATTAACATAATTGACACACCTGGTCATGTTGACTTCACCATTGAGGTTGAAAGGGCTTTGCGTGTCCTTGATGGTGCTATTCTTGTCCTTTGTAGTGTTGGTGGAGTGCAAAGTCAGTCCATTACTGTTGATCGACAAATGAGACGATATGAGGTCCCAAGACTTGCATTTATCAACAAACTTGATCGAATGGGAGCAGACCCATGGAAAGTTTTAAATCAGGTGGGTTGAAATAAATGGAGGTCATCATGCAGCTTATGTGACAAATGATATATATCTACTACCTGTTTATCTTAGCTATATTAAGGTGAAAAAGTGATTTTTGAAACCCATAAATCACTGTTTTTGCCCTTGTAAACACTTGGAAAATTATTTCCCCCCCATATGAGAAAGAAAGAAGTCTTTTTGACAAAACTTGAATTTTGAAGTTTTTTTCTAGCTGCTATCCCCAGCTACAACAGATTTTCCCTCACAAATAATTCTCTTATTTTGGTAATGGGTGCCTGAGCAAACAGATTTCATGTTATATAATGTATGAAGTTTATCATTAATCCTGTGCATGCTGAACATTCTTTAAAGGTTATGTCAGTTAAGTGAAAGAATTGATATGTTTTGGGCCCATTGGTCATGGATGACATTTTCCTTTAATTGACATGTTGCAGGCAAGGTCTAAGCTCCGGCATCATGCTGCTGCTGTGCAAGTTCCTATAGGGTTGGAGGAAAATTTTAAAGGTCTTGTTGACCTTGTGAAGTTAAAAGCCTACTATTTTCATGGTTCAAATGGGTCTGTTTCAAAATCTATTTTGTTGTTTATCCATCTCAGTGGTTATTAGCTTCCTTCATCATTCTGGCTTAGCTTACTTTTTGTGGATTATTGCAGTGAAAAAATTGTTACTGAAGAAGTACCTGCAGATATGGAGGCCTTAGTGGCAGAAAAAAGGCGTGAACTCATAGAAGTTGTGTCAGAGGTTGATGACCAACTTGCTGAAGCATTTCTTAATGACGAGCCCATATCATCTCCTGATCTTGAGGTGTGTGAGTAAAAGCGTGTTCTTTTCTGATTTTCCCCCTAATAATATCTATTTGATTCTTTCAAGAGGTATAATAGATGTTTCTGTTTCTTATTTTCGAGTAGTAGCCCATCCACCCATCATCTGAAAGCATTAAGGTTTAAACACCCAAGACGTGGTTCAAAATGTAATAACACAGATGTGTAAGCTGTTGCTGGTCGAGTTATCTCTACAGCAAATCTATGCTCACTGTTTTTATTTGTCCTCTCTCATTTGTTTTATATAAAAAATTAAAGGAAACTAATAAATGTGGTCCCATCTAAAATTATCGGAAGAGACTCCAGTTTAGCTGTATTCTTTTATTTGTCACTCACTCTTCCCATTTCAGATGTCTGTAGATTCATGCATCTGGTCTTTTACGCAAATTTATGTATTCTCTTCTCATGATAAGTGATTTCTGATGTCTACATATCGATATTAGTCATTTTTCACTTAAAGCTTTGCCCTTCTTTTTGAATTTTGATATTGAAATATAGAACTCTATCTTTATGAGTAGGAAGCAGTGCGTAGGGTCACTATAGCAAGGAAATTTGTGCCAGTATTCATGGGCAGTGCATTCAAAAATAAGGTAATTGTTGAATTACTTTGAAGTTCATATTTTTTGTTTTTCTGTGCATCTTATTATCTAATCTTGTATTCCTCATCAGGGTGGCTTTTGGTTGCTATCTAGTTGAAGCTTTTTATTCTTTGTGTTAGGATTAATTTGAAGTTATGATGTTTCTAATATGGTCTTTGTAAGATTTTAGTTTTGATAGGTTCTATTTGTAACGTTGTTGCTTTTGGTGTATCCAATCCACTATGCATTCCTCACTTTTATGTAGCTTTTAGTGCATCTTTTTGGTTGGTGTTGAATTGACTACTTTCTTGGCTTTGAGTGATATTGGATGTTTCTGATATTTTAATTTAGAGATGGAATGTTGCCTTAACATGTAGCTCTTGGGCAATGAAATTGTCATTTGCCTCAAAAGTAAAATTTTCTTTTCTTTTTCTTATTATATAAATTTTATTAGGATTTAGGAGGAAAGATATCATCTGGTTCTTAGAGTCAATGTTGTAGTGCAACCCTTGTTGAAAGGAATTGAATGTATAGTGAGTATGGATGATATATATATATAGAGAAAGAGAGAGAGAGATTTATTCTAATGATGGGAAAATCATGAAGAAAATAAAATATACACAACTTTTACAATTTCTGTGCTTTTTGCTTATAAATGTTGAAAAATAATAAGTTGCATGAGTGCGCAAATACATTCAAACACAAGTAATGTAAAAATTATCATCCATATTTGAACAATTTTGATTATATTTCATGGCTACTCTTGTTTGTATAACGGTTAGCCTCTTGTTTATTTATTTATTTTTTTTTTCATCTCCTGTTGTTACTGGTACAGGGGGTACAGCCACTTCTGGATGGTGTTCTTAGTTATTTGCCATGTCCGGTTGAAGTTAGTAGTTATGCTCTAGACCAAACAAAGAATGAAGAGAAGGTACTGAGTTGATGGAAAGCTCATCCTAATTTTGCTTAAGTATTATTTTGCTGTTTGCTTAGTTAATTAAATCCTTGTCTAGGTTGTGTTGTCTGGAACTCCAAATGGACCACTGGTAGCATTGGCTTTCAAGTTGGAGGAAGGACGGTTTGGCCAGTTAACATATCTAAGGTAACCCTAAGAAGTGGTTTATCCATTTTGAAACTCGTCTCTTATTTACATTTATTGATCTCCTGTATTGAATTTGTGATAACCTTTTCAATTATATGTGAAATAAGCTAATAGCTTTGGTCTTCTCTTTGTCCTTCTGGGCTTTCTCCTGAAGAATCTATGAGGGTGTAATACGGAAGGGTGACTTCATTTTCAATGTAAACACTGGCAAGAAGGTCAAGGTAAGTTAAAGCTCTTTACAAACATAATTTGGCAAAATACTATTATTTCATATCGTTATAATGCAATGCTGTACATACTATCATTCAGTAATAAGATTGCCAGCAAGTCTATTCTTTCATAACATTGCTATTGCCTTTCTGAGGCTATTATCGTGAACATGTGACTGAAGTTTTCCTAAAATTACAGGTTCCTCGCTTGGTTCGGATGCATGCTGATGAGATGGAGGTTAGATTTAAGACTCCTAATATCATTATTGAGTCTTCCTATGAATTTAATGTTCCTGGAATCAGAATCATTTTTTGTGGGGAAGAAGTTAGGGGAGTTGGCTCTAATATAGGCTATTTTTTTCTTTCCAAGGAAGAAAAACCAGTAGGGAGATGCTTTCTGTTTTGCAACTAGGTTTATTCTAAACCTATTTAATTTACGATATTAATTCATTGCCGTGCATTTTTTATTGGGATTTGCCCCCCTAAATTACAGGACATTCAAGAGGCTCATGCTGGACAAATAGTTGCTGTGTTTGGTGTTGATTGTGCATCAGGTTTGACTTTTCCCCCTGCATGCATGCATATGCTTATGCCTTTTTTTTTTTTATAAAAAAAAAAAAAAAAATCTGTTTGCTGTGTGTTGTCTTCTGTAATGATCTGCTCTTGCTTACTAGCTAAAGTGAAGTTACTTGAAAGGTTGGAAGTGTTAAAATGGCTTTCAGTTGTCAGTGCAATAGATGCTTGGAAACATCCATATTCTAGTATTAGGCAGCTTTGAAATGTTTATTTTTGGTCGGTTCTCATCTAGTACTGCGTACATTGATTGGACCTTTGAGTTCAATCACCAACACACCACCCCTGTTCTCACAGGGATGATGGGTCAGAAAGGGGGGACAACAGAGATTTAGAATGGGCAATTCGTTATGTGTTTGAGAATTGAGAGGAATTGTAGACTAATTGCATTTCTTCCCCTGCTTGCAGAAGAGTGAAGTGTAAGAAATGTATCTGTATGTGTCTCTGTGCATACCAGTGTCTATTACCAATTTTTCATTTTGAACTGAAAACTCATAGATCTGTCTGTTTCAATAGGCTAGAGTGAGGTTATCTGAAAGTTCTCTTTCTGTTAATTGTTTATATCTTCTTGAAGTATATTAGCCTTAATTTTAGTTTTCTTGGTCATCAGGAGATACTTTTACTGATGGATCTGTTAGATACACAATGACTTCTATGAATGTCCCTGAGCCAGTGATGTCATTAGCTGTGCAGCCTGTTTCAAAAGATTCTAGTGGGCAAGTAAGTAAACTTTAATGATGTCTGATGTGACATGCCAACATTTCCCTCCCTCCAAAAAATTGTGTATCACATAATTGACGGTCTCCTTGTATTGCTTTTAGTTTTCAAAAGCTTTGAACCGCTTCCAGAGAGAGGATCCTACCTTCCGTGTTGGCTTGGACCCAGAGAGTGGGCAGGTATATAATCATTTCCTTCTTCTTTTTCACTTAAGTGACAAATATATTGTTCTTTATCATGATAACGCTAGTATGCCTTTATGACTAGACAATCATTTCTGGAATGGGCGAACTGCATTTGGACATCTATGTTGAACGCATTAGGAGAGAGTACAAGGTATTTAGTCTTTTTTCTTATTCACTAGTGAAAATTTCACTTTTTGATATTGGCCGAATGTTTGCTTCTACATATCCAATTATTTTCTTTTGTCTTTACTTCCAAAGGTTGATGCTACTGTTGGAAAGCCTCGTGTAAACTTCAGAGAGACTGTTACTCAGCGTGCTGAGTTTGATTATTTACATAAGAAGCAAAGTGGAGGGCAGGGTCAATATGGACGGGTGTGCGGGTAAGTATATTGTGATGTAGGGTTTAAGGTTTGGTAATTTGGTGTCGCTTTGGGTACTGAACTGTGGCATATTCTTATGAGAAATAATGGTTTAACGTGAGTGATGTAGCTAGGATTAAGGAACTGATCTATATAAACATTCCCAAGCCAAACTATCGAGACAAAGATTTTGTCCCTGCCATCCCTATTTGACATTCTTGCTCTAATCTAAGTTCAAGTGGGATATGGAATATATTCTAGGATTGCTTGAGACTTTCTAAAACAATTATCTTTTTCCTTTCCTTGTTGCTTGAGATGCTCCTTTCAGTTACATCTTCTGAACTCCCTGCTCCTAGGATCTTAATGATTTATATGTTGTTCCTTTTGCTTGCAGGTATATTGAACCCCTTCCAGCGGGGTCACCAACAAAGTTTGAATTTGAAAACATGATTGTTGGGCAAGTTATACCATCAAATTTTATCCCAGCAATTGAGAAGGGTTTCAAAGAAGCTGCAAACTCGTAAGTTAGATTAATGTTAATGGCACATCTTTGTAATCTAACTTTATGTTTATCTTTGGACAATGCTTATTTTTCTGATTCATTAAGTTGTTAATTTATAGTTTTAACCTGTCCATTTAATTGTATAGATTTATTTTGTAGAAAAGTTTCAAACTTTCAATGTCAGTGCAATTACTACTTCATTTGGTATAGTGAACTTGATTGCTCTTTTGTACAGGGGCTCTTTAATAGGACATCCAGTCGAAAATTTACAGGTTGTCTTGACAGATGGTGCTTCCCATGCCGTTGATTCCAGTGAACTTGCATTTAAGTTAGCCTCCATCTATGCTTTTAGACAGGTCCTCCTCATTTCTATTCCCTATTTCTACTAAGGATTGCACCTATCCTTCCAACTTTATCCCCCCCTTTTTTTTTATCATACAATTATTAGGAGCTGATTCCTCTCAATATCTGGTGTTTCTATATTTTATTTCAGTGCTATGCAGCTGCAAGACCAGTTATATTAGAACCTGTTATGCTTGTTGAACTGAAAGTGCCAACAGAATTTCAGGGATCTGTTGCTGGTGATATCAATAAGTGAGAATTCTATAACTTACTTTCTTCATTGAATATAATAGCAAGTTTTACATGTTTTCTTACATTGCTTTGTAATCTATCCCATAAATAGGAGAAAAGGTTTGATTGTTGGGAATGACCAGGACGGAGACGACTCTATTATAACTGCTCATGTATGTACCTCTTCTGCCCCTCTCCCATGTTGAAATGAAAAATGCAACTCATTTTGTAAGTTGCATTTCTTAAATGTAGCGATTCTCTGAATCTTGTTTCTGTTGAAAAAAAGAAACCAGAAAAAGAACTAATTTAGAGGGAAGCGGATACTGTAAATTTCTGGTAAGGGGCTGTTGTAGCTTAATTAGAAGGCTTAATTCAAGCCCCAGGAAGGTAGCTCCATTAAAATTAGTAAGAAGAACATTGCTGCCTTTATAGTCCTATTCAGATAAAGTCTAAATTAGTCGGTGTCCATGCAGGATACCAAATGATTTTCCAATATTATTAGCATTTGTTCATCTGTCTATGCTAACAAGTTTGCTGTGATAAATAATCTTAGGTTCCTCTTAACAACATGTTTGGGTACTCCACAGCACTTCGCTCAATGACACAGGTGAATGTCAAGTTTGTTCAAAATATTATCATCTGAGGTTAACTTTTATTTTAATTTGTGTTGATTTTTATACCATGTGCAGGGCAAAGGAGAATTCACAATGGAATACAAGGAACATTCACAAGTTTCTAATGATGTACAGATGCAATTGGTAAACGCGCACAAGGGTGCCAAGGCAGCTGAATGAATATGAATAATCAAATCTGGTTTAATCATCACACAATTACGTGATGCTGAAATTTGAGAATCATCTACTTTTATATTTTTTAATTTATAAAAAATAAAGGGAAAATGCAACGTTGATATAGGATATAATAGGCTTGATTGGTTTTGTGGGTAATCAATTTTGGAGAGAAATTAAAACTACTTGTAATTTTGGTAATGTGTTGTAGAATAAATTATAGATTTCTTGTTTTGTTACATACTTACATCATTTAACTTTGGAATAGTGGCAATTAAATTGATTCATAGGAGGTTTCATACTAAAATTGCCTTGGAAACTCAAATTGTGTTATAACCCTAATCCTATGATCAAAGTACCAAAAAAATTATAATAACCAACCAACAAAGTATAACTTAACAAGCAATTGATCAGTGGTTTAGGGGTTTTCATGATAGCAGAAGTTAAAAAATGTTAGAAGAAAAAATAATCATAACTACAAATAACTATACATTTTATACCGCAATCAATATATATATATATATATATATATATATATATATATATATATATATATATATATATATATTATGGCTTTAAGGGCTTTGCCCCAACTTGGATGTTGGATTTTTTTTTTAAAAAAAAAAATATTGATAGATCCCTGTCTCCATGTCCTGTTTCTCCCACATTCTTTTTTTTTTTTTCACCAAAAAAAAAAATCGCTCTCTCTTGTGCCATTCACATTTCACCCATGCTGAACGAGCAAAAGAGCTGTAGAAGCTTCTAACTTGAAATCAAATCACGTAGAGCCAAACAGGGCAAAAGAAACAAGCCTTGCATGAAAATCGCATGGGAAGAAAATGACTTTTTCCTTCCTTTCATGGCGACTAATTCGGGCAACTATAACTGTTTTAGTGTCACTCTTATCTCTATCCTCGATTTCCGTCATTCTTGGACCTTGTTGCCTCATCTCCTTCACACCCCTTTATCCCTTCTCTCTCTTATCACCATATATATATATATTTTGCACCCAACCAACCAACCTTTCTCTAATTCTCTGTTTTTTTTTTTTTCTTCTCATCGCCATTCTACACCGCTACTGATCCTTTTCTCTCCCTCTGAATCTCTGTCTAGAACCACTGTTTGCGATAATGGCGACAGACCCACTTAGAGTCCTGGTTACTGGAGCTGCTGGTAATCTCAATTTCTTTGCCATTATTATTTGATTGCTAAAGTTCATTATCTGTTTGGCATCTGAGAAAACCATTAACGAAAGCATTGTATCGTCTGACTTTTGTAAAATAATCTTCTCATCTAAGTCTGATTAACAACGTGGGTCTTTGTTGAGGTGGGTAGTCACCCGTTTTTTTTTTTTTTTTTTTTTCATAAACGAATTAAAGTTCGAATTTTGATTTTATATTTCAGTTTCTCCTCTTTGGTAACTTGGCGATCAAGTGGATTTGGGAAGGTTCTTTTCTTCGTTGTCAAGGGGATTGTTATGCACTTGCATTTCTTGTTGCTTTTGTACTGGTATATGATTTGCCTTCCTATGGAATGCATGTAGAACTGTAGATTCTCTTTCAATATTGGAATTGTATATAAACAAATCATGGAGTAGCCAGGTTGTATCCTGTAGATCTCCACAGAAACTGATTATAGAGATGTTTCCTGCGGATAATATGGATTATACAGCACTTCTTCAGAAAAGTCTTGTTCTTTTAATTTGTTTCTCTTTGTTTTGGAAGATCATTAGATATATGTGTGGTCTTCTCAATGTAGAGAAGGAACCTGTCACAGTGTTGATCACTGGTGCTGCAGGCATGCTCAATTTAGTTTCATTTTTTATTCTTCCTCATAGAATTCTTTATTTTCGTGTTTTTGACTTCAGATTTTAGTTTAAACTACCATATGGTCCTATAATTCATTGATTCAATCTGATCTCGATAGATATCTTGACTTTGGCTGACTATCAATACTTCTAATTATTAACAGTTGTTGGTTAAGTTTCTGAAAATTTTAATGTGATATTCTTTCGCAGTGATTATAATACAGATATTTCTCAATCCCAAGCAGAAATATCGTTTATTCATGTATAATAGTCTCGATTTAAATTCACAGCCTTCTTGTTTTTTCTTGTTATTAGTGTGCTTTTTCTTCCAATATTCTCATTGGGTCATGCTAGACATGGCTCTTCGTACAGTACTAATTGCCTGAATTTGCAAATCAAATCATGAATAAATTTCTATCAACTTTCTGCAATATTATCTTCATATACACTGTTGTTTGAATTATTGACTTGCTGTGTTAACGTTTGATCTTTAGTTGGAATCATCAATAGAAAGCCTTTGCATGTACTATTTAAGGCTCTGGTTCTGGTTCTGAACATGTTTTAAGAACTCCTAAGTTGTCTATGCTGTCAATTGTTATATCTGTTTATCATCACCATGAATATTAACCATGTAGTCATCTATAATTGCATCTGTGTTTGGAATCGGTCAAGAAATAATTGAAAAATGCCTGACTGAGCTACTGAGTGAAGAATCTGTATCTCCATTTTAATATCATACAAGTTAGTGATTGCTGTATCATACAGTTATAAACTTATTCGTACGCTCTTTTGAATTCTGTATTGGTTTGACAACAGGTCAAATTGGTTATGCCCTTGTTCCAATGATAGCAAGGGGGGCGATGCTAGGTCCTGATCAGCCCATAATTCTGCATATGCTTGATATAGAACCAGCAGCAGAGGCCTTGAAAGGGGTGAAGATGGAACTGATTGATGCTGCCTTTCCACTTCTTAAAGGTTTGAATTTTAATTTTAATGTTGATTTAACTACATTCATCATCATATAATGGTTCTCTTGGACTCTTAATTGAGATGTAACAATCTTTGTTCTGCATATAAATAAAATAGGTGTCGTAGCCACTACAGATGTTGTTGAAGCTTGCAAGGGCGTCAATGTTGCTGTTATGGTGGGTGGATTCCCCCGGAAGGAAGGAATGGAAAGGAAAGATGTGATGTCTAAAAATGTTTCAATCTACAAGGCTCAAGCTTCAGCCTTGGAGCAGCATGCTGCTCCTGACTGCAAGGTGAGCCACAACTTTGAAGTATCAATCTTCTTTTCTTCCTCACCGCGATTAGAGAGCCTAGCATCTATATCAGGCATTCAAGTTGATTCATTTTGTTTCTTGTTGAATACAGGTGCTAGTGGTTGCCAATCCAGCCAACACCAATGCTCTCATCTTGAAAGAATTTGCACCTTCAATTCCAGAAAAGAACATCACTTGTCTTACACGACTTGATCATAACAGAGCTCTGGGCCAAATCTCTGAGCGGCTCAACGTTCATGTTGGTGATGTCAAGAATGTCATCATCTGGGGCAATCACTCCTCAACCCAATATCCAGATGTCAACCATGCAACTGTTACCACCAACGGCTCACAGAAACCTGTCAGAGAACTTGTTGCTGATGATAAATGGTGTGTCCTAGTTCCAAAACTGCTTAAGCAAGCTTTGCTTTGTTTTGGACAAACTCGTTTTGTTACTTTATCATTCGAATCTTGTAGAAAATCGGTTAGAGATAGCAGTTTCAAAATGCCAATGACATTTTTGTGAAGATCTTCAAGTGGATCATAAGTTTGTTTCCCTTGTCTCAGGTTAAACAGTGAGTTCATCACCACTGTTCAGCAGCGTGGTGCAGCCATTATTAAAGCCAGGAAGTTGTCTAGTGCACTATCTGCTGCAAGTTCAGCTTGTGATCACATACGTGATTGGGTTCTTGGAACTCCTAAGGTTGGTTCTGTTCATCTGAAGTAGCACTTCTAATTGTCACCACTTTTTCACTGTTTACTTCATCTCTTTTTCTTTTTACTTCAGGGAACATGGGTGTCAATGGGAGTCTATTCTGATGGCTCTTATGGTATCCAACCTGGTCTCATTTACTCTTTCCCTGTTACCTGTGAGAAAGGAGAATGGAAAATTGTACAAGGTATGATTTTGTTTCTTCAAAGTTTGAAAGAAAATTACATTCTGTATTTGAGTTATATCTGTTATTTCACTTTTATCTCTTTTTAAAAATATGATATAAGACAAAAGATATTATCTGAGTTTCTATATATTGTCTCATAAATATCACAAATATACCACTAACTATCTCAGGATACTAAAAAGCCTCTTTGGTACTTTTGCAGGGCTCAAGATCGATCAGTTCTCAAGGGAAAAGATGGATAATACAGCACAAGAGCTCATTGAAGAGAAGTCATTGGCATATTCATGCCTCAATTGACCACTCATCTTCACCAAGTAGAAAGAGGAAAAATGGAAAAGAAAAACCCAATAAATATGATTTCTGAAAATAAAAATTGAAAAAAAAAAAAGAAAAAAGAAAGAAAGATATTGCAATCTCCATCTTAATTGTAGCGAATTAATTTGTTTGTTTATTATCCAAACTTTGCTTTTATTTATTTTGAATGTTTGCACTCTTTCTTCCTAATTAATCAAAAATTGTCTTAACAATGTTCAACAACTATTGTAGATATTGTAAATATACAGTAAAATCTTATAAATAATGATCTCGTTAGAGTAAATCTAAATCTAGTTAACAAAATAGATGATAATACTCAAAAGAAAGTTATTTTATTTTGATAGTCTATTTATTCATGATTATTTATCCATCAAACGTAATATAATAATTAGTATTCTAAAGGACCCATTAATACGTGAGGCAAGTAATTTTAAAATGAATTTCATATGTACAATTATTTTATTTATACTTAAACTTATTAATATTATCAGCACATTAAATAAAATTTATATATATATATATATATATAATGATGATGATGATTATTATTATTATTATCTATATGAACAAAATATTCACGAAATTCCAAATATTTTACTTGATGGAAAATTGTTTTCCCGACGATTTTCCTAAATAAATATAAATATTACCTAAAGAAAAAAAAGAAGAAACGCAACGGTGCGTTTTACCACATTCCCTTCCCTGTTTGACCCTCAAATCCCTCTTCGTCTTGTTCCTGAACAGTTTTCCCAACGATTTTCCTAACCAAGTATCGCGCCAGTTTCATCCTGCTCCCCGCAACCCTCAGTTCCACCGCCGCCACTCCTCTCGTTTCCCACAATCCATAGCCACCAAGCTCAATATTTCTCTCGGATTTGGATATGGATGAGAACATGAAGCAGTTCCAGAAAGCCTTAACAGAGCTGGAAGTTGAAGCTGAACATCTTCTTTTGGCCCGAAATCAGGTAATTCAAATGCCAAGTGATCCTAGTGTAATTTATCATCGGAATAATTACAAGTTAAAGCAGAATAATTACATTATAATTAAATAGAAGATAGTTCGTATAAGAAACAGATTGATTTTTGTTCAGCTGTAAGTTCTGTTTGGTGTATGCATTGGGAAATAATTAATTGTGTTGACTGGGAAAATAGGAAAGGAAGAAAAGGAAAAGGAAAAGGAGGAGATATGAAATGTTACGAACAAGCATGTAAATTACTAGTACTTTTGTCAATTTTATATATACTGTTATATGATTTTGGAATTTCGGTTTATTTTTTCCTCATTTGTTTCATAAACAAGGAAAAAGTTACTTTTGCTTCCTGGGTCCCTTGTTTATTTGCTTTTTCTGTTTATCATGGTGAAAATACAGCTGGTTGAGAATGATAGATTGAGAAATGGTGATAGGGAAGCACTTACTGCATTGAGAAGAAGGGCTAGGACAACAAAGAGTAGTGTTCCATCTCCTTTTGAATCAATAATGAAGGGCGTTGGCGGGACCAACTCAAGACCTTTGATAAAAGAGGTGTGTACCACATGTGGCAACCATGACTCTGGTGAGCAGACCTGGATGATGTTTCCAGGAACTGATGTCTTTGCCAGAGTACCATTTCATGCTGCACATACCATATTGGAAGCAGGTTCTTTCTTTCTCCCTCCCCAGAAACCCTTCCTCTATCCCCCTTGGTCCTGCGGTCCCTCACTACAAAAAGAAAAGAAAGTAAAAGGTTTCAAAGAAATTGCTGTAAACATGTGTGGGTCTTATGGTATTTAAACTTTTGGGATAGTTTTTTTTTTCTTTTTCTTTTTCTTTTTCTTTTTAACATGGTATGAGAACTTCATTGACCAAGTGGATATAAATTATGATTGGGTCTTTCGTTAACATCCTAAGCTTTTGGGAGAGTAGGTTTCTTGACGAATTTCTCAATTCCTACTGGTTAATTTCTGTATATTCATTTTTGCTGCTATATTTAAGCTTTGTTTGGTTATCAAATCTAGTCAAATTTCACCTTTAACATCTATATTTGTCTCAGACTCTCAGTCACGCAAATCTTGTTTCCAAGTGAATTTGGATTCCTCCTTTTTTAAGATGATTTACTACTTGTACGCTTGCCATATGATGTTGTATGCAAATAACATATTTGCTTGCTATGTATCAGCATGAACTAAAATTTCATCCCCTATCAGATACAAGTGATGATATGTAGATGCAGCCTTCTGGCTCCATAACATATAATGTTTTCTTTTTGTCCTTTAATCATCCAAGTTATTAAAGTTGGTTATAATTGCTTGTATGTGATTGGAATCGCCCTTAAGTCCAATAGGAAGAGAATGGATTGGATTTGCCCAAAGCCTTCAGGTTTTCAATGGTAGGAAAAAGGATGAAAATCCTATTTAATGGAGTGATTTCTTGTATTCTGGGTTGTCACTCGTAGTTAATAGCAAGAGAAACTTCTTGGAGGATTTCTGTAATTCCTTCTATCCTGGACTACATGATTAATACAATTTATCATGATATAAACAAATGATTTTTCAGAGCATTGATTGTTGATACTCTTATTAATCATAACTTAAAAGTACTGCTACAATTGATCACTTTCATTTCAGTTTATTACTTTTTATTGTCCTTCCTGTTAATTTTGAAGTCATGCATTTTTAAATTAATATATTTATCCCCAAAAGTCATTGATATAACCTTAACCATGTAATTACAGATCAAGATCGACTTGATTTTGAGGCTAAGAAACTACAGAGCATTGTAAAGGAGAAATCCTTTTTGATTTCAGAGAAAGGTGTCCTCGCTGACAAGATAAGTCCAGGAGTGCTTAGATCTCTTGTAACCTTAAATGACAAACCTAAGTAGCATGCTTGAGACCACAACCATGAGATGCCTTGTTCTAGAGCAGCAGTTTGATGGAAAATGATGTTTACTGGAAGCTACTTTTTGGGCATTTAGGTGCTTATCAAGTCTGCAAGATGCTATCGTTTTCCTGTTGCTGTTAGTGTGTAAAATGCTTATTGGAATCTCATACAGCATTTATTCTCCAGCCACTACTCATAGAACGGCAATATTGTTGTATACACTGAATCTTAATGATGGGGAAAATGTGATTCTCCAATCTCATTCATTGAACTTTGCTCTGTTATGTGGTCTGTAAAAAACTTTACCTGGAATGCGCAAAAAAAAATTACATCTGTGGAAAATTATGCACATGATTGTTCCTGTGCAAAGGTGAGGCAGTTGCAGAGACATTATATAATATCTTTCTCAAAACATGCAAACATGATGGTGGGGCTTGAACTGTGACCTTTTTATGTCATGACAATTATGCATCTGGATTTTGTTTGAGGGTAAATTTTGACCTTGGCCTTGGCTATCATTTGCTTGTCCACTTTTATTTGTTCCAGTATCTATTTACACGATCTGATATTCGGGAATCATGTGGTTTTATATACTGACATTTCTGTGATTTCTAACGCGAAGCTTTTCCTGCTGTGGCACTCCTTTCCCTCTCTTCCCGTTCTAGATGGTTGCATTTGAAAGGGCATTTTTCTTTTGCAAGTAATGTGTTCAAATAAAGGATGCCATAGCTTATGGGATTACACTGATGTGGGAAAATAGATTTGGGGAAGATGGGAATGCATTATGTTCTTGCAATCCTATTCTACTTCTGAAATGGAAAAATAAATAGAAGGCAAGGAACTATTATCAGGAAAATTCCAAGGGGCTTTCTGTTAGTGAAAATTTTCAGTTTTTATTCTTACATATTTTTTTACTCTTAAATAAAAAAAGTGACCCTTTTAATTAAAAAAATAAGTAATCATTCTATTATAAGTAATCATGTTCTTTTGCTAAATTCAACTCCTGAAAATTTAAACTTACCCTTTTTAATTTTCTTTTAGAAAATGAAATGTTAGAATTAGTTGGAAAGTTGAAAGTAAGAAAAAATGCAAAGTAAATAAGTGAGGTATTTGTGATGTGAAAAGGAAAAGCATGATAGGAAAGAAGAGGAAAGACAAAGTGGTGGCAATAGAGTAGACAGGACCTATCTTTGATGGAATAATTCCAACAAGGTGAAGGAATGGTCACCAATCAAGAGACCTAAGTTTTTAATGGGTCACGCACACACACACTTACTTTTCTTTGCTTACTCATTCATTGTTTTGTGGTGTGGTCCAAACAGTCCCCAAAATCTTTTCTGAGACGATACACAGATTAAAATCATTTGGTATTATGCATCAATTCAGAACCCTTCAAGATAAGGAACGAGATTCTCCCATTTTCTTTGCCAAATCAAGCCAGAATTGTCTTCTTTCAAATCCATTCAACAAGGATGAGAGGGGAGAATGGAATATTATTTATATTTGGTCACACCAGATGATGAACCAAATCAGTTAGCAAAATTATTCAGAAAATATATATATATATATATATATATATATATATATATATATATATATATATATCTATCTTTGTTTTCATTTTATTTTTAATGGTGAGAATAAGGAGTAAAACTTCTGTATGTTTAGGTAACATTGTTTTGTTTTTTTGCAATAAATGCAGCCAACCAAGTGGAATCTCAACTAGCTCATGGCTTCCAAGTTCAAGCAAGCCTTTCAAATCCTTAGATTTATGATTTTTCAATCCAACACACCAAATTGATTATAAAGAGCATAATTTTCAAATAATTTAGTAAAAAAATTAGTTTTAAAATTTGATGTTCAAGAATTATATGTGATGGTTAAGGAACTTAGTAATATTAAAGATTCTAAACACATATAGGTATGAAAAATGGCCATTATTGGTTTACTTCTCAAACCAAACCAGTTCTAGTTCTACATTCCTTGGGGAATGAATATATTTTTGAGTTAAAAAAAATTATAATTAAAAAAATATATAGGAGAAGATCATGTTCAATCTTAAATTATTATTTTTTATTAGTTAAAAATTTGAGTGAATTGAGTTTAGGGTTTAAAGATTAAAAAAATTAAATTCAAATTTAAGTAAATTAATTTTCAAAAATTTATCAAAATTAATACAAGCTTAAAAATACACTATTTTGTACATTCTCCATTAATTAACAGTAAAATCAAACTCATGTCTTAGAACGTATTTTACCGAACTCTTAACTATTAAATAACATGACCACGTAATAGACATTCCGTACATCAAGTCAACGTCTGTGTCAGCCTTTTCTTCTCCAAATGTCACCCAAACAGACTCTTCTCTCTCTTCTTTTTTCATTCTTTTTTTTAAAATTTTATTTATTATAAATTTCTTCTTTGCTTATATCTCTCCCTTCCCCTGTCTGTCACACAGCTCGGTGAAATCTTTCTACGCGCTGAAAATGGCGTGAGAAAGCTCACTCGCTACAGTTGGCTTACACGTGTCCTCTGGGGGTCGATTCTTCAAGACGTGTCGATGCCTAATGGCGAGTTTGTGACGTGTAAAGATCTGAGGTGAGAGTTTACAAGAGTTCTCGAATGGACAAACAACTCGCTACCCTGAGAACTAGTACATCGTACATTGTGGATACGATCAGCTTTGCTATATCTTTCGCGGTTTTACTCTTCTGACCTCTATAATGTCTACTAAATTGTTATAATTTTAATTTTCCAAAAAAAAAAAAAAAATGCTCAAATAAGAGAAAATGAATGCTGTAAATAAAGGTTAGTCTAGTATATAAAATTGAATTCATGTCCTATACTCTTGTAACCTCTTAAAACTCAACCCATTCAATTTTTTTTTAAGTGAAAAGATTAATGTTTGTCCTCTCAATTATAATAAAAATTGAGAAAAAAATAATTAATAAGTTAAAGTTAAAAAGAATAATTAATAAGCATGTAAATTAGTTAACATTAATTTTTTTAATTTAATTAAAAGTTTTAAATTTTAACATTAAGAATATAATAATATTAAAATATCGTAAAAAAATTTTTACTGTACTTATGATCATACTCGACTTAAATTAAATTGCCAATACTTAGTTATCAAGACTTGTCACATACTTTAAGAGATTATGATTACATTAAAAATTATCTATCAAAGAAGGATAATATGAAGTGGGATATAAATAATCAAATCCTTATCATGTGAATTGTGAACCATCTTATTAGCAATTAAAAGTATCGATAGTCATTACCAATTGTGGATATGAGCTAGTATAAAATTATTTTAACTTAATCAAAAATTTTAAATTTAAACTTGATAACGTAATAATTTTATTTTTTTAAACAAATCAATGATTATCCATTTCAAAATTTAAAATTTTTAACTTTATGAAAAAACTTATTCTTACAATAATATAAAAATATATAAAGAGAGAAACATTTACAATTTTAAAAATTTATTTTAGTTAACAAAAGATTATTTCAATTAATAAAAATCAGAATCATATAAATCAAAATCATATCTCTAAAGATGTGAGTTTAAATTCAATGGTAAACACGAAATAGTAATTAATGAATAATTTATAAATATCTTTTAAAACATTTTCCAAATCTATTTAAAGACACATTCTAATTTTAATGACTCAGTTGAAACTCAAATTATTTTAAACTTTTTCTAAACACTTCAACTTTTTACAATATGAACTAGAAAGGCATATTGTATAGGATGTAAAAGGAATAGAAGGTGACCAAATTTAGGTAGGCATGCATGCATACTTTATCTTATTTGTGTGGTGTGTCATGCAAGATGATGAGGAAGTGAGTACAGTGGTTGGTTGCTAGCCTTTTTGACATGCAAGCTGTTAACTTTCTTACTTCTGGCTTTCAATTAGGATTAGGATTAGGATTAAGATGCACCAAGCCAACACAAGACTGCCCAGGTACTTGCCATTATACATACAATTCCTTCCTTTCTTTTTACCTTAGGCATCATTTTCTATGTTCTTAAAGTGATCAAACATGATTGTAAGATGAATATGATTGAGCCCACCGAAGGTTCCTTATATCAACTCATTTCCATACGAGGCTCTGAGTACCATTTAACTTGCCTCCACCTTTTTCATATCAATCAAATTTTAATCATCATCACAATATAAACTTTTTGGGCCATAGATTTCTACCCCCATAAATAAACAAATAGTGTAACTATAATAAAGTGTTTGTTGAATGAAAATGATTTTTTAGAATCATCTTTATGATTTATTAATTAATATTTTAATTTTAAATAAAAGATTATTTTAAAATGTGTAAAAAGTACAAGAACATTATGTGTGTTAAAAAAAAAAAAAAAAGGAGTTACTCCTTTTCTAGTACAAATCACTTTGAAGCTTCATGGATGATTACCATATATGTAAGATATTTTGTGAAGGAATTTGTAAAACATGGAAAATGTGTGGTTATTATACATGCTAAGCTCTTTATCCTCTTTTGTTTTTTTTTTTAAGTAAATTTAGTTTTAGGATAAAGTTAAATAAGTCTTAAAGTTTAATGACAAAAGTATTTATAAATTATTTATTAATAATATCCTTACATTAATAATAAAATTCAAACTCAATTCATAAAAAATATAGTTCCAATTATTTTCACTAATTAAACTAATTTTTATTATTTGTTTTTTTTTTTTACTTCTATATTCTTATTCTTATGAACTAATTTAATTTAATTATAGCATAATCTTATATTTAATACTATAAATCTAGATTTAATTAAATCATCTATTAATAACTTGTGAACTAAATTAATTGCACCTTGTTTGATATTAATTAAACTTAATTTGATGTAAACCCTATGTATGGTTGCAATTAGATGGTGTGGTTGACCCAAAGTCTTCTCAAGTGGTCACCTCACCAGACAAACCTTCCTGGCTTTGTGTCACAGTCTCACTTGCGACACTCACTTTGTGCCTCTACACTTCTCCGTTTCCTTCAAGACTTTGCAGTAAAATAGAGGAGGGTGCAGAGGAGCTCCACACCAAATTTTGGACTTAGCGCATCACTAGATAATTTTTGCCATTTTCTGTAAAAGTGGGGGTATTTTTGTATTTTCCCAGAGACTCGCTTGTCCAGTGCCGAAGAAAAGCACATGGCCGCGTTCTTTGGATTTTTATCTTCGTTTTGACAGGTCATTTGTCGAATTCCGACATTCGGTTCTCCAAAAAGAGGCCTTATGTTGGCTCGGAAAAATGATGTCTTGTCCTGCCAGGAGGGAATCTGTAAATTAAGCTCTTTAGGGGGGGGGCGCCAGGTGACCTTGGGTGGGTCTTGGTGCCAGCATAGGGGACGGCTTGGTGTTGCTATATACTTCCCCTACACCAAGCCAACTACTTGTATGCATGAGATATCAATAAAGAAGTAGCCCCTCTTCTTTTATTTGTCCCGACTCGTGTTGCTTACTTGCTTTCTATGTTGGTTGTCTATGATGTGCTTGTCTTGTGATTGCTTGATGGTGCTTTGCCACCTTGGTTGTTAATAGAATTGTTGTGCCTTCGATGTGAATCCCAATAATATACTTTCGGATGTTTGAACTAATGGTTGGCTGACTTGCTTGCAGGCAAGTGCCGCACGGTCTGACTAGCTAAACCTCTCAGCCCGTGACAGTTGGTATCAGAGCCCTTGGCTAAGATTGGCGAGCCATGGGTAAGTCGAAGACCACCAACACCGAACGATTAAACACCAAGGAAAGATTTGCATATATCGAGCGTGAAGTCGATGGGCTCAGTGACTCGTTGATTGACTTTAAGCAAGAAGTTGATGGGTACAGAATCCCCGAGCTCACCCAAAGAGTTGTCACCATAGAATCTCACCTTTGTAGACCACGATGGGGTGAGGAGGGCGATACTAGCCGCCTATCGGGGAGTGCCAGGGGTGAGACTGCTATCGAGGCACAACACCGCCTTGAAGAGCAAGTGGGTCAGATGCAAGGGGTCATCAATGCCCTGAGAGCAGAGATGGAAGACATGAAGATGAAGCTTAATGTGACCATGCACGCTATTGGAAATAGTAATCCAAGGGATGGGGGACTCGAATCGAGAAAGGTCAAGTTCCCAGAACCTCGAACTTTTAATGGGGCCCGAGATGCCAAGGAGTTAGAGAACTTCCTGTTTGACATGGAGAGATACCTCCGGGCCATGAAGTTTAATACAGAAGAAGAGAAAGTCGAGGTGGCATGCATGTATCTTGTAGGAGATGCGAAGCTCTGGTGGAGGACCAAATTCGAAGAGATACAAAATGGAAGATGTTCCATTGACTCTTGGGAAGACCTGAAGAAGGAGTTGAAATTACAATTCTTCCCTGAGAATGTAGAATATATGGCAAGACGTCAGCTCAGGGAGTTGAAGCAGACGAGCTCAATGCGGGAGTATGTGAAGAAGTTTTCGGGATTAATGCTCGACATCCGAGACATGACGGAGGCGGATCGATTGTTTTGGTTCCTTGAAGGGCTAAAGCCATGGGCTAGAACGGAACTTCAACGACAAAGAATCTCGGATGTCCCAACTGCTTTGGCTGCTGCTGAACGCTTAACAGACTATACCCCTGACTCTTCTGCCACTAAGAAGAATGCCAGTAATGCCACTTCATCTTCTAGTGGGAGTGGAGGACAATCTAACAGGTTCAACAAAGGGAAAAGTGGGGGAGGAGAGTACCGGAAGCCTAACCCTGCTAACTCATCAACGTCTTCCCAAGGGTCCAATGCCAATACCAGACTTAGACCCATTTCTTGCTTCTTGTGCAATGGACCACACAGAGTTGCGGAGTGCCCCCACAAAGCTGCACTTAGCGCACTTCAAGCAAGCATTCAAGATCAAACCCAAGAAACTCCTCAAGAAGTTGAAGAAGAAGAGAATGATATGGAAGAAGTAGACGCTCCGAGGATGGGAGCTCTTCGATTTTTAAATGCACTAAAAAGACAAGCCGATAGTAGCAAGAAGAATCCGAGCAAAGGGCTTATGTTTGTCAAAGGCAATGTGGGAGGGAAGGCAGCCACTAGCGTTATGGTGGATACTGGTGCCACCCACAATTTCATCTCAGTGGGAGAAGCCAAAAGGCTCGGCTTAAAGTTGGAGAAGGACTTGGGCCGTCTCAAGGCTGTAAACTCTCAGGCTTCACCTACCGCCGGCATAGCCAAACAAGTTATGGTGAAGCTTGGTTCGTGGCAGGGGAGAACAGACTTTGTAGTTGCCCAGATGGATGATTTTGATGTGGTGTTGGGGATGGAGTTCCTCCTAGGGCACCAGGCCATGCCTGTTCCAGCTGCCAATTGCTTGTTGATCATGGGAGAGAACCCCAGCATGGTGCCTGTTGAAGTTAGGCAGACCGAGGGAGCCAAACTCCTATCCGCTATTCAATTCAAGAAGGGAGTGAAGCGGATGGAACCCTCTTTCGTGGCAGTGCCGAAGCCACAAGAAGATTTTGATGAAGACGAGCAAGTTCCTGCAGAGATTCAGGCCGTGTTGAAAGGCTTTGAGGAAGTAATGCCTGAGAAACTACCACCAACCTTGCCGCCGAGAAGGGAGATTGATCATGAGATTGAATTAATCCCAGGGGTGAAACCCCCTGCCCGAAGCCCTTATCGGATGGCCCCTCCAGAATTGGCAGAACTACGGAAGCAGCTGAACGAGTTGTTGGAGGCAGGATTCATCAGACCTTCCAAAGCACCATTTGGAGCTCCGGTGTTGTTCCAGAAGAAGCAGGATGGGAGCCTCCGAATGTGTGTAGATTACAGAGCCCTTAACAAGATCACTGTCCGGAACAAGTACCCCATTCCTGTGGTACAGGACCTCTTTGACCAGTTGAGTGGAGCCAAATTTTTCACGAAGCTGGACTTGAGATCGGGATACTATCAAGTCAGAATTGCAGAGGGGGATGAGCCGAAGACGACTTGTGTTACTCGTTATGGAGCTTTCGAATTCCTAGTAATGCCTTTTGGACTGACCAATGCACCTGCAACATTTTGTACTCTCATGAACCAGGTGTTTAATGACTTTTTAGATAAATTTGTGGTCGTTTATCTGGATGATATAGTGGTATATAGTGCTACTATGGAGGAGCACGTCGAGCACCTCAAGCTGGTTTTCAAGCGGTTGAAGCAGAATCAATTATTTGTTAAGCGGGAGAAGTGCTCTTTTGCGCAAGAGCGTATTAAGTTTCTTGGCCATATCATCGAGCGTGGCCGTATCCGCATGGACATGGAGAAGGTGAGGGCGATCCAGGAGTGGAGAACCCCTAATGGTGTAAAGGAGCTTCGTTCTTTCTTGGGATTAGCCAATTACTATCGAAAATTTGTAGAAGGGTACTCAAGAAGGGCGACTCCATTGACAGAATTATTGAAGAAGGGAGTCCCGTGGCGTTGGAGTGAACAATGCCAAACGGCTTTTGAAGACATGAAGAGGGCTATGATGGAAGATCCTGTACTCGCCTTGCCGAACATCCAAAAGCATTTTGAGGTACAAACTGATGCCTCTGATTTTGCTCTAGGGGGAGTCTTACTTCAGGAAGGACATCCTGTTGCTTTCGAAAGCCATAAACTCTCAGATGTTGAAAGAAGATACACAGCCCAGGAGAAGGAGATGCTTGCCGTGATTCACTGTTTGCGTGTGTGGAGACACTACTTACTGGGGTCTAGATTTGTTGTTAAGACTGACAATTCCGCTGTTAGTCACTTCTTCTCTCAACCCAAGTTAAGTGCCAAGCAGGGTCGGTGGCAGGAATTCTTGGCAGAATTTGACTTCACCTTTGAGCACAAGGCGGGGAGGACAAACCAAGTAGCAGATGCCCTTAGTCGCAAGGCTGAGCTTGCGGCAATGACTTTACTATCTATCACGGCTGCTAGTCGTGTCGAGACCTCGATGCGGGAGCGCATTCGAGAAAATCTAGGGAAGGACCCTGTAGCCCAGAACATCATGCAGTTAGCCAGAGAGGGAAAAACTCGTCAGTTTTGGGTCGAAGATGATCTACTCTATGCCAAGGGGCGCCGCCTCTTTGTCCCCAAGGCTGGAGAGCTGAGGAGATTTCTCTTGAAGGAATGTCACGACACTTTATGGGCGGGTCATCCAGGGTGGCAGAGAACGCACGCCTTGATGAAGCAGGGATATTATTGGCCGCAGATGAAGGAAGATGTGGTCAATTACACTCGGACTTGTCTCATCTGTCAGCAGGATAAAGTAGAGAGGTCGAAGATTGCAGGGTTGTTGGAGCCACTTCCAGTGCCGAGTAGACCTTGGGAGAGTGTGTCGCTAGACTTTATTTCTGGCCTCCCAAAGGTGGAAGACTTGACCATAATTTTGGTGGTGGTAGATCGCTTTTCGAAGTATGGCACCTTCATCCCAGCATCGAAGTATTGTTCAGCTGAAGAGACAGCTCGATTATTTTTTAAATATGTAGTGAAGTATTGGGGTGTGCCCCAAAATATTGTTAGTGATAGAGACAGTCGATTTACAGGTTCTTTTTGGTCTGAGCTTTTCAGAATTCTTGGTTCGGAACTCAGCATTTCCTCCAGCTACCACCCGCAAACTGATGGCCAGACAGAGCGCTTTAATGGTCTCCTTGAAGAATATTTGAGACATTTTGCTAGTGCCAACCAGAAGAATTGGCCACAGCTACTTGATGTTGCGCAATTTTGTTTTAATGTCCAAAAGAGTAGTACTACTAATAAAAGTCCTTTTGAGATTGTTACAGGACAGCAACCGTCTTTACCTCACAACGTCTCGGAGCAGTATCGAGGAGTCAACCCCAAAGCTCATCACTTCATGAAAGAGTGGAAGCAGAACGTCGAAGTTGCCCGTGCATACTTGGAGAAAGCATCAAAGAGGATGAAGAAGTGGGCCGACAAGGGACGCCGACCGCTGGAGCTCCAGGTGGGAGATCTTGTGCTTGTTAAGTTGAATCCTGAACAACTTAAAGGCATGAGGGCAACCTGTGACCGGAGACTAACCAGAAAATATGAGGGCCCGTTCCCCATTATCGCGAAGGTAGGGAAAGTAGCTTACAAGATAGATTTGCCAGTATGGTTGAAGGTGCACCCAGTCATCCACGTCAGCAACTTGAAGCCGTATCATCCAGATGCAGAAGATCCAGAGCGCAACCAGTCAACACGCCCAGCCGTCAACCTCACGAAGCCGAAGCAGAAGATCGTGGAGCGGATTCTAAAGGATAGAGTGGTTCGTGTTCGAGGACGTCGAAGAACGGAGTATCTCGTGAAGTGGAAGGGACTTGGAGTCGAAGAAACCAGTTGGGAGAAAGCAGAAGACTTAGAAGATTTCAAGCAGATGATAGAAGCCTTCCTGACTGCTAAGGCAACGGGGACGTTGCCCATTTAAGTGGGGGAGGATGTCACAGTCTCACTTGCGACACTCACTTTGTGCCTCTACACTTCTCCGTTTCCTTCAAGACTTTGCAGTAAAATAGAGGAGGGTGCAGAGGAGCTCCACACCAAATTTTGGACTTAGCGCATCACTAGATAATTTTTGCCATTTTCTGTAAAAGTGGGGGTATTTTTGTATTTTCCCAGAGACTCGCTTGTCCAGTGCCGAAGAAAAGCACATGGCCGCGTTCTTTGGATTTTTATCTTCGTTTTGACAGGTCATTTGTCGAATTCCGACATTCGGTTCTCCAAAAAGAGGCCTTATGTTGGCTCGGAAAAATGATGTCTTGTCCTGCCAGGAGGGAATCTGTAAATTAAGCTCTTTAGGGGGGGGGGCGCCAGGTGACCTTGGGTGGGTCTTGGTGCCAGCATAGGGGACGGCTTGGTGTTGCTATATACTTCCCCTACACCAAGCCAACTACTTGTATGCATGAGATATCAATAAAGAAGTAGCCCCTCTTCTTTTATTTGTCCCGACTCGTGTTGCTTACTTGCTTTCTATGTTGGTTGTCTATGATGTGCTTGTCTTGTGATTGCTTGATGGTGCTTTGCCACCTTGGTTGTTAATAGAATTGTTGTGCCTTCGATGTGAATCCCAATAATATACTTTCGGATGTTTGAACTAATGGTTGGCTGACTTGCTTGCAGGCAAGTGCCGCACGGTCTGACTAGCTAAACCTCTCAGCCCGTGACACTTTGGAAGGGAAATTTACACATATATACAAACAAAAAATAAAATTATTATTAATATATATTATTTTTAAAAATATTTACTAATATATATATATATATAGTGATATAATATCTAAATAATATTATATTATTGTGACGTGATATTTAATTAAAAAGTTGACAACTCACAAATATCACATTATATTATTCATAAATATCGTATTACTGTAATGCGATATTAATATCGTATTATCATATTGCGATATTAATATCGTATTACCGTACTGCGATATTAATAATAGAGAAAAAAAATGAATCAAATTGTTTATTTTTATTTTTTTTACAAATAAAATATAAAAAAATTATATAATTTTTTAGACACATATACAATATCTTAAAAATTATTATCAATACATACTACTTCTATAAATATTTATTAATATATACTACTTTTAATAAAATTACATCACCCTCTTAATAATTTACTTTGTTTAATTTAAATTTATTATACTTTATAATTTAATTAAATAAGTAATTAATTAAAATAAAATAAAATACATGATGAAATACTAATTTAATTTTATTAATAAATAAAAATTAAAAATTAAAAAATGAATTATTTATTTTTGCTTTCTTTTTAATTTTTTTTTCACTCTCATAAAATTTTTTTATTTTTATTATATATTTTATACATTTATTTTATTTAATTACATGCTTTAATTTTTTAATAAATTAAATAAGTAATTAATTAAAATAAAAATATATAATTAAAGTATAATATAATTTCATTTGTAAATAAAGCATTGTAACTAAAAAAAATATATGATTAAATTTAAATTTTTTATTTTTTATTTCTTTTCCATCCATGACCTTTTGTATTTATCTGTACTACAATGAGACTCTTTAATAGTAAGACATAAGCCAATTACCCTTACAATTGTACTTGTGAATCCTCTCCTCCAATGATGACCTTTTGATAAATAAGACGATTGTTTAAAATGTTGCATCGGTGAAGGAGATTGTTCATCATCTTCTTTTTTATTTTCTTTTACATCTTGATCTTGTGAACTTTCTTTTGCATCTTTATTTTTTATTTATTAATGAAATTATATTAATATTTAATTATGTATTTTATTTTATTTTAATTAATTAATTATTTAATTAATTTACAAAATATAATAAATTTAAATTAAACAAAATAAATTTTTAAAAAGGTGATGTAATTTTATTAAAAGTAGTATATATTAATAAATATTTATAAAAGTGATATGTATTGATAATAATTTTTAAGATACTGTATATGTGTCTAAAAAATTATATAAATATTCTTTTTTATATTTTATTTGTAAAAAAAATAAAAATAAATAATCTGATTCACTTTTTTTTTTTAAATTACCGTAACCATAATGCGATATTTGTGAATTGTCAATTTTTTAATTAAATATCACATTATCATAATACGATATCTAAAAAGTAGTATATATTAATAAATATTTTAAAAAATAATATATATTAACAAAAAAAAATTTTTTGTGGTACATGTGTGTAAATTTCCCTTTCACCTCATCATGATTTCTCCACCTGTAATTAGCTGGACGTTATGTTATGTTATGGATCAGTTTTTATCTAAATTTAGAGAACGTCAAAACAGTAATGGCTTTTTTGCTGCAACCCTACGGATTAATGAAGAAGAATAAATAGCACACTGCACACACATCATCATTATTGATAATAATGGGGATAACGATATGAGAGGAAATTAACCATTAGGCCTGAAGTGTTACGGGATAAGATGCCATTTCTTTTGATTTACCATATTTAATTGTAATATAACTTTTAAAATAGACATATTAGAATGTATGTCCCTATTTGAGGGGAATTAATTAGAATGTTATTACCATATGTTAGGATTTGGTTTTTTTACTGAACTTTTTTTCTTTTTAATTAGTCAATGAATGACTTTAGTCGACAGGCGAATAAACCTTATTTGCCTTTTTTTTTTTTTGGGATGATGTTATTTTTATGTTTAATAAATGATCAATTTAACAAAACTTTGATAAGTCCATCTTGCATCCAGCACTTCAATGTGGAAAACACTATATATATATATCAATTTAACGGATTCAACATCATTCATCTTCTATTTTCCTTTCATCCTTAAATTGTAACTTGAGGTTTTCTTTATCACTTTTTTCAGATAAGAATCCCTCGCATCTGGGTGTGTATATATAATGTGTTGTGTGTTGAGACTGCCTACCAAGAGGCACAAATGCAATGAAGATGGGGATGAGGGAGAATATAGAGTTGGCAGCAGCATATTTGGATAAGTACTATCCATTTATATTAACGTGTCAACTTTTAGTTCCTTCAGTTAAAGAGGGCTTGACTTGGATGCCCTTCCCCTTGCCCTATGCAGGGAGCAGAGCAGTAAGTACTCCCCTTCAAAATCATCCCTTAGTTTTGTACTAACAGCTCCACAGATTACCATGGCTGAAAAGACTTAACCTCCAAAGGTAAACGGTAAGTCTTAGTCAATCAACCTGATCAGTTTTCGTAAAAAGAAAGACAGATAGCAGCATATAATCTTTCAACACATAATAAATAAATTAATATATTGTTAATTATATCCTTAAATAAGAAAAAAAAAAAAAAAAAGTGTTTATAGATGATTTTTTTTTTGGTAAGAAGAACTTTTAGGTTGATACCTAATATGACATTACATACAAAATAATTTTTAAAAATTAAGAAAATCACTTAATAATTGATTATCAATGAGTAAATAAAATTATTCCTAAAAAATAACTGACTTTTTAGGTTGAATTCCTTCTCTTGATAGGTAAGGACTAGCTAGAATGATAAATTAGAGACAAACCTATAGCATTAATTAATTTGATCAGTATCTAATTTTTGGCAAATTTTGCCTATAATAACAGCCACATTTTTTTTTATTTACTTCAATTTTTTTGACGTGAGGGACAATAGGATGTTTAGGTTGAAGGAATCAAATTCAAAGTTGAGAGTCAAATAAACATTTAGAAGGAAAAAAATGAAGCACATGCAATTCTACATACAATCAACAGTCCCTTTCAAATTGTCAAAAACAAAATATAAAGTGGAAGAAAGCGAAAATTCACATTAACCGATTAAGCACAAAATCCACGTAATATCATGCATGATTTGAATTTAATCATGACGATCTTCTGGGCCACTGACCAAACACAAGCAGCCTGTGGGTCCACAAAATTTAATAAGCACACCGCATGAGATTACCCTACTCTCTACTCTTAACTTAATAATTTTAACTTGCTCTTGTTCTTTTCTTATTTCATTTATTATTGCTTAACTTAATTACTGCTTCTGCCTTCCTGATGCACCCTTGCTTTGCTTTTTTCTTTCCCTCTATCCTTCTGGGTCCTGAGCAGGGAGAGTAATTAGACCTAGAAAAGCTACTGAAGCTGCAGAAGTTTAGGTATGCATTGTTTCTTGTAGTAATATGGAGATGTTCCTTTGGGTAAACTGGTAATTGCATAGTCTTACACTATATCACTGTACTCACTTCACCACCAATCAACCTCTCTCTGCACAAGCCGCCTCATAACTCAGTTTCCCTCACTCACACACACTTCACTCATTCCTTCTCAGTTCTCACCCTTGAGAGAGAAACTCTTTAGAGAGAGAAAGATGGGTAGAAGGAGACAAAAGGGTTCAGCTTTTAGAGGGTGAAAGTGAGATCTTTTAAACCCACATCCATTTTGAAGAAAAAAGAGAGATACAGAAGAGAGACTTTATGTACACGCCATTGGAGTGTGCAAGGAGGAAAGAGCAGAGTCTCTCAGGTAGCTTAGCTTACTTGGCTAGGAGCCCTGTAAATTAGGGTTTCGATATTTGGGAACGAATCTCACTTCGCTTCCTTCACTGAGTTTCATACTGCCATAGGTGAGTTGTTCTCTAAAACCCTTTTGGGCCAAACACTTGCTGCAGAAAACCCATAATTCTTTTCATGCTGGAAGGCGGAAACGACGACAAAAAAGGAAACTTTTCTCACTTTGATAGCTTGGTTTCACTTTCACAGGTAGTGAAGGGGTTTGAAACGGTGCGTCGTAACCCTCCTCCGGGAGAGAGAAGAGATATGTTGGACTATGAATGGGGGAACCCATCCAATATAATGCTCACAGGAAACGAAGATGCGGGGGCGGCGGCCGCCGCCGCAGCAGCAGCTCAAGACTCCGACCAAAGCCACCGGCAAATCTTCGAACACTATCCTTCCCATGCCTTATTACCCGACCACCTTCTTTCCAACCAACAACACGGCCACACGCCCAACAGTGCCACCGCAGATTTCTCTCAACAACACCACCACCAGTTTAACCACGAATCCCACCACCACCACCAACACCAACACCATCATATTCAACACTCGTTCTTCGATCCACGCGCCTTCCCCGGCGCGTCGGCGCACTTCCCCGCTCCACCGCCGCCTGTTCTCTCCCTTGACCCTCTTCCGAGCGTCAACTATGGGCCTGGGCTTTTGGTCGTTCCGAAATCCGAGGATGTCGGTCGGCCCATGGACTTCTCGGCATCCAGAATTGGACTGAACTTGGGTGGCCGTACATATTTCTCGTCAGAGGATGACTTCGTTAGCCGACTCTACCGGCGGTCCAGACCGGCTGAACCGGGAACGACATCGTCTAACTCCCCCAGGTGCCAAGCCGAGGGCTGCAATGCCGATCTCTCCCATGCCAAGCACTACCACCGTCGCCACAAGGTTTGCGAGTTTCACTCCAAAGCTGCCACCGTCATCGCCGCCGGGTTGACTCAGCGGTTCTGCCAGCAGTGTAGCAGGTCGTTTATTAGCAACCTCTCCAATGACGGAAATGCCCCTGGGCCTTGTGCTTTGGACCCAATCATTGGTTCCCCGTACATTGCCTGATCCCGAGGGCATTTGCGTCCGGGGAATTTTCACTTCCGTTTTCCCTCTCGTACTCTTTGCCTATGCTTTTTATGGCAGTGCAATTAGAAAACCGTATTTAATATAACAAAACATTAACTAAGGCTCTTCCAAAATGACCAGAAAACCCTTCGTTATCATTTGTATTTTTCACTATCACCTCCACTGAACTGCACCAAAATTGCAAGGTCACTTGCATAAGCACCAACAGAATGGCTCTCTCAGTCTGCTCCTTTCCAAGAATAGTTGAGGAAACGATGTTGAAAAGACGGAAGTGCCCTTGGGAGGTCTATTGTTCGGTGCAATGATTGACCCCCGTACAAGTGGAAATCCCGAGGGCATTTGCGTCCCTAAATCAAACACCTTCTCTACTCAACTTTCAGTTTACGTACTGCTTTGTTTTGCTTCTTTTAGTAGCATCATCATAATTATTTATTATTAATTAATTATGATTGGGTTATCCATTCTTTTTCTTTTTTCTTTTTTTTTTTTTTAAAAAAAAATTATATCTCATATGTGCAGGTTTCATCTTCTTACGGAGTTTGATAATGGGAAGCGTAGCTGCAGGAAGAGACTAGCCGATCACAACCGTCGCCGACGAAAAACCCAGCAGCCAACTCAAGAAATTCAGAAACCTAATATGGAAAATGCCCGAAATTCTAATTTGGAAAATGTATCAAGTAAGCTTTTTTGTTTATCATTTCTTCGTTATCTTCCTCGTCTTGTTCTTCTATTTTTCATTAAAAGGAGGAACTTTACGATATACATTGATGAATTACGTATAAAGTTATTCTCTTTCGTAGTTTTTGTGTTCAATATTACTGGAAGAATATCAGATATTCACTTGAGAAAAATGGGTGACTTTTTGTTTTTGGTTTAAATATTTGAATTTTCCTGCAGGGTCCCCGCCGGACTCGAGGGCTCCGTTATCGTCTTCGGTGACTGTGGCGGTCTCACCCCCGGATTATTTCCGGCAAACGCCATATCAGAGCACAAGCTCTTCAACAACATCAAGCTCACTGTTTTTCTGTAGTGGGTAGGTAAGTAATACAACAGCATGCGAGAGCCTACCACCCAAGAAATTACCATGGAGGAAGATCAACAATAACATGGAGTTTGAACTGCCATTCGTAACTTTATGTGCCAAATTTTAATTTCAGAGTTAGAGTTAATTTGGTGTTATATTAAGATTGATTTAAATTAAAGTAAGCATCTTTATATGTTTCTCTCTTTTTTTCTCTTTCTTTTTTTCTATTTATTTTCATGAAGGGCTAGCTAGCAATTGGAATTTCTGATCAGTGGCCCTGCTTGTTGTACCTTGTCTGGTCAAATTTTACTGCTTGTAAATTTTAGTTATGGTAAATTGTAGAAGGGGAAACGCACCCTTATTTGGATTTTCCCGGAAATAGTGACTGTTTGAGTTTCAGAAATATAGTTGTTGGCAGATGAGCAGTGAGCACGGGTGGTGTTCAGGCTAGCCAGCTACTCTTTCATATTTGGGCACTGAATTATTTTCCTTCCGTCTGCTGCTGCAAAGTTTCCTGGAAAATGCAGGGATCATTTGCAAAATTTTATAACGTAAAATTAAAGGGAGAAAAAAAAGAAATAACTTAATAATTAGAAGAGACAATTGGGTTTCTTAAGTATATTAAGAGGAGTTTAATCTTTGACTTTATATGAAAAATGTTTTAATTGAAGATTTGTATTTACTTCAATGATCTCTGTTTTGTAAGTAATTAGTCTTCAGCTTTCAGTTAAGAATATCCTCACAATGGATGCTTAAAAATATATTTATGTATATATATTAGAAGGGAATTCGAAGCGGTTAAGGTGTCCCCTCCATGGAGGCTGTGGCTATACTAAAACAAAGTTATTAATGCCAAAAATCAACCCTATGGCCCCGAAAGAAACATATGGTCTCTATCTTACTTTCAAATTAATTATCATCACCACTTATCTGTGGCTATTTGTTGTCAAGGATCTGTCCCTTGGGTCTACTTGAAAAGAAAGGTAGAAACCAGGGTGGATCTTAGTCTTTGAGATGAGCTTAGCATTTGATTGCATGGGGGCTCTCTCTCTCTCTCTGTCTTTTCGTGGGTGGGTTTGATGGAGGACTTGCTCTAATATTTGGCCATGGTGTCGATCGATGAGTGCCAATGTGCATGGGCAGCATGGAGATGTGTTGCAAGCTACCAGCTCAGCCACCAATGTGGTGCATCTTTTAATGGTGTGGAAGCAAACACATGAAGCAATAAAAGCTTGGTCAAGACAAGCATTTAAAAATAGGCTTAAGTTTAACTAATATAATATAAATTTTCTGATAAACTCAGTCTATAAGTTAAAAGAGTGATGTTATATATTTATATTACTTTTCTTTATTGTATCTCTTTTATTTTTTATTTAGTTTCACATTTAATTGGAGTTATTTGTATATTTGATCATTAGGCTCAATAGGGGGAGTTATTAATTAAATTTCTAGACATGGTCTTTTCAAAATAAGAAGAAAAATGCTATTTGTATACTAACATGTGTGTATCTATAGTCTCTATACACTCTGTGTATTTGATATTTATAGAGATAAAATTATAAATAAAAAATAAAAGAATTAAAAAGTTAATGAAGTTGCAAAATAAAAAAAAATTATATATAAAAAACAAATGTAGATAAAGAGATACATGGATGACATTACTCTCAAGTGAATGACTCTTTGGTAAGTTGTAAAATTCTTGTCAAGTTCATAAGAATGGTTTCCACCAAAACTGGAAGTTCTTATTGAGAATATAATTAGGAAAACTTTAATTTGCATTTCACCAAATATCATAAGAAGCAATTTTAATTTTGTTTAAGAGCTATCTTCCGCTCCCCTCCCCCTAAAAAAAGAAGACTGTTTTAGTCTCTTGCTTCTTATTTCTACTAAATTACAACTGAAACTCCAATACCTGCTTCTCATCCACAATAAGAATTGATCTATTGTCGTTGAATATAATTTTATAAATCTGTTAAGCACCAAAATGGTTACATGAAAGTCTTTTATGTCGACAAAGATTGTTTTTTTTGTCACAAAAAGCAATTTTATGTAAATTTGTATAGTCAATTTAAAACCACTTAATATATAATTAACTAAAAATGTTAGTTCAGTAACTAGAGCTTGTTATGAATGTGGTGATATATATATGATTAGATACCACAGTGATTTGTTTTTTGAAAAAAATAAAACTACTTTGTTATATGGTAGAAGAAATTTTTTTTTATTTTGGATGAGAACAAAAATATTTGGAACATTTAGCATGAGAAAAAATAATAATAATATAAATAAAATATCTTTAGACAAAAATATCCTCGAATCAAATTTAAAGGTGCTTATTAGATTATTTGGCCATATGAAAAAGGAAAAAAAAAATTCTTCCTAGAAACTATTATCATGAAAGCTATTTTTACAAAAAACAATTATTGATAAATGACAGCAAAAATTTCACAACATAGCCAAACATTGCCGGTATTGTGATTCAAGCGAAAATCTTGATTGTGTTTCTGTTCTAAAGGATCAAGTAGCAATCTTGATTGCGTAACAATGTGAACAAGTGTGTAAATAACATTATATATATATATATATATATATATATATATATATATATATATATATATATATATATATATATATATATATATATATATATTTGTGTGCATGATAAAGTGTGAAAGGAGCTTTTCCCATCAAAAAACCTTCCCTTCTTTTAACGTATATAAAAACTGGTGGTCCAAATCATTATTATGGCTAAAAGATAAGACACTAATTCTTCAATAAGTTGATAAAACTTGTCTGATGGCCTAGTTGGCCAAGTCCTAGAACCTAAATGCACATGCATCACAGATTTTGCATATTCCCACAACTTTGAATTTAAGCTATAAAACAAATAAAGATTGATCTATCCATCACACCAAAGTGTGAAACGAAGAGATGGATGCATGCCCAATGTATGTAGCACATTTATCTTGTTTGTGAAGACCAACACGGATTATCGATGCTCTCATGTAGTCTCATATGTGTCTATAAGTTGTTTTGTCTTTCTTGGCATGAAGCTGGCTTGCTATTCAAACTGAACATTATGGCTTGTCTATTTCTTTTCAAGCTATCTCACATGAAATGCAAGTGAAGTTATTGTTTGGGTTTTATTTTAACCTGAAATGGGAGAGTGCAGAAAGGCCTCTTTGCACCTTCCTTGAAATTTATGGTGGGCCCGTTTCTATTTTCGTGCTCTAGTGATGAATGCATTCTAACTGTTTGCTTTTTGGCTTCCATCACAAAAAATATTAAAGCATATCAAGCACAAAACATTACAAATAACGAAAACGCAGAGAAATCACCATCGATATTATCCTTCGCTTATGTTAAGGACTGTGCGACAAAGCATTAAATAACTAAATTTGTTAAAGTAAATCATAGGCAGATTGGCTGGTATAGTTGAAGAAGCTTCCCACGATGTTAGTTTAACTTAAACTCAACCTTAATTTTGTCCACATCTCTTAGAACCCAACTAGTTGTTTCTTTATTGAGTCAGTTTCACTTTAAACCATGAGATATCAACATCATCCTTTGCCCATGCTGAGGATTTTGTGATGAAACCATAAAGCGACAATTAAACTCAAAACACAACTTCCTAGATAGATATTGATGAGTTTTATAGATGAAGCTTCCTATGAAATTTAGGTTCATGTAACTCAAAACCCCATTCTTACTTGTTCGTATAAAGTTCTAGAATAGAAACCAACAAGTGGTTGTTGATGACTTGAGTGTGAGTTAAGTTATATTGTTAGTCTATTTCTAAATTTTTCTTTTGATTCACTTGAGGTAACATTACAAGGGTTGTTCTATCTTATCCATTCCCAAATTTTCACCTCGTCTAGTCCTATGAACAAGGTTAGAGCCTGATAAATATTACCCAAGAAATGTACGGCAAGTTTTATGCAGTATTGGATATATATGACATTAGATCTAGAATTTTCAGCACACATGATTTTAGAAAAATATTACTTACAAAATTTATCACGTGAGAGTATTTTAGTCAGCATTGGAGATATGACAGTATAATTTTCAGCGCACATGATTTTGACAAAAATATAATTTACAAAATTTATTACGCGAAAGTATTTTCATTATGTTATGCACTTTCTATAATTTTGTTCTTAAAGTAGGTTCCTTTCCTCTCTTTTTTCTTATTTAAAAATAAGTTCCAGTTCTTAAATGCAGATCATTGACTTATTTTGAAAGTGTTCACACCGTTGATTGATTAATTAATTAAGAAAAGTATTCGTAATGAAGGCATAAATTTGTCTATGGCTTGAATCTCTTTCTTTTCAACCCTTACTGCTCAATTAACACTGGCATAGATGTGACTTTTCTATTACATTATATATATATATAGAGAGAGAGAGAGAGTGTGTTAAATCTACATTATATGTATATATTTAAAGTATATGAAATGATACAGAATGATGAAGTACATGTATAGCATGTCTCGTGTAGGATAAAATGGAGCCACTGGCCAGCATGCACACAACATATATAAATGAGAGAAGCATATTAGAAATTGACACTTAGAATCATTGGTTACGAGGTTTAAATGTGTCGGTGTCTTTGTAATAACCCTAAATTTAACATGAGTTACTATTGGGGCTCTTGCCCCTGCTGAGTTATACAAGTAATAGATGTAATGTCCCAGACATGGCCAACTATTATAAGGCACACCCAATCAGAGTCCCTTTTCTGAATAACCAGTACAATATAGGAGAAGAGTCTCTTTCCTGCTGTTTCATCTTCAAAATTTCCTGTTCCCTTGGGCCATTGGTATGAGAAAGGAATTTAAAACAAAAGCATGCATGGCCTTACTCATACGTAGAATTGGTTGGCAGTAGTTGAACATTTGTATAAGGTAGCCTTTGTAATTCATATAAACACATCAATATATACAGGGAACTTTAGAAGCATGCACTGCATAGAACGGATTTGTACAGTCATACAAACAAATTAATGTAATATGTTGGTAGATCAACATGAGAATGGTAACTAGTTTTGTTGGTAGGGCTGGTTCAGGCTAGATTGGGTCTCTCTTAGTCTGTAAGGGAAGAAAATAAGTGAGTCGGCTGTGAAAATTTCAACGCTCAAATCAATATAGTATTCAGGATAGAAAGTATTGAGGAAATTAAGGTTTTCTAACTACTTATCTCATTAATGAGAATCACTATTTATATTATTTTAATTATAGAGGTATTTTTGTCATTTCGATGGGTGTGCATGCGAGGCTAGACCTCAGGCTCTTAGACTTGGTTTGATGCATTATATGGGTTGCATCTGTTACCTAATCTATATCATAATACAACATAAATCGTTAAATGAATTATCTAAAATAATAAATTTAAATTCATAAACTAAATATGTAGTGTAAGAACACATTGTGATATTTTAGAATGGGAGTAGACATGTATTTCTAGCAAGCAGCAGACCCTACCATAAGTAATCTGATCTAACTTTATATCAAATGTGGTCCAAACACCAAACTATACAATAACCAAAATGGAACCTCTTTTATCCATGAGGGATTCCCGTGGCCATGTTCCCTTTTTTACTTTAGGGCAGAATTCCCTTTGTTTGGTTTGAGCAATGCAAACCCTCACTCAGCTCCCCAATTCCAAGCTCGGTGGGTCGCACACATCATTTTCCTCCATTTATTACTGTGGGCCCAGCTTTGATTATTACCATCATATTGATATTGATGACGATGCAGTATGCGATGGGGGCTATCGGGGCCCTTCTCCTTTTCTGTGCAACTCATAACTCAAATGCCACTGCTTCTTGGAGCATACTACTACTTTTCAAACCCTTGCACGTGGACAGTTCTAAGGCTGTTGTATTGTGGCACCTTAATTATGAGACACTTGCAGAGTCACGTGAAATGCACGTGACCTTATTATGGTCCCCTACTTCTACTTGTCACTCTCCTTGGCTTGTTGGTTGTTCTATCTACAGGAATGAACGGAGAGGCATTGCTTCAGAACAGAACGGTGGAGAATTCATAGTAAATAAAATTTCTATGCATAACAAAAAAGAGAAATTCGTTTGAACTTGTATTCATATATAAGAAAGAAATATTTCTAATGCACCATATGATATAATATTGCAAAGACTCTTTTACTTATTTAGTTTATCAATTGATTTAGATTTTGTTAATAATTTTAAATCAATTTAGATATTGCTATATATGCATAATATGAAATATAACTATTTAAATAAAAACAACAAACAAGGTACTAATTAGTTAAATGATTATTAGATTGAGTTATAAGATATTTCAACTTAAATCTTGAGTCTAAAATTTTTAAATTACTCCAATGATTTTAACAGGGATTGATTGACTAATTATTTCATACCCTAATCACCTAATTAGTCATTTGTTTAAATTGACTAAGTTGTGAAAAGACATATAACAAATTAACCAGATAACTTACTTGGATATATATATATATATATATATATATATATATATAGCAGTTAGATGATTGTCACTTCAAAGAGTTACACTTGTACGCATCTTAATGTGGGTGTTTCTTCCTTGAAGGAATAAATGTTAAACGCTATTGTTACACCAAACTAAACAAGTTAAACAACAAAAATGAGCAAACACATCAACTTGCTTCACGCTAAGAAACAAAACAAAACAAATAATTAGAAGCCAAGCTGGTAAATAAATTGCTTAGTTTGTGTCCTTTTTGCCATTCAATACTTGAAATAAAGCAAATAATTTCTCCATCTTCACTTCATGTTTTGTCAAACATCAAATTATTTCAGATTGAGCAGTTTGCCAAAGTCTATACTCTTAATTTGCAACTGAAATAAATGCTCACCTAACCATCAAAGGTGCCTAATAGGTTGTCTATACTTTTGCAAGCATATTACCTAGAGGAATAGAACGCAACCAAACCTATATCCTAAGATCAATTTAATTGAATATAATTTGATAAGAGATATATAAATATTTGTAATTATAAGGATATATATTTAATGATAAAAATATAAAAAAGTTTTATTTAAATTAATTTATAAAAATTAAAATTCAGGGATAAATTTGTATTGGTAGATTAATCAAACATTTATCATTATTTAGAGATCTCAATGATAATTTTGCATGAAAGTAAATTAATTGTATCTTATTTATTTTTGGTCTTGGCTATCAGTATTTGTGAGGCACAAATTTATTATCAAATTTCTTAATTCACAACTAATTCGATTCGAGCCGAGTAAGATTATAAGGGTGACAAAGCTCTTCCCACTAAATTTAAACGCAACTACATTCTCAAAATTCGATCGCTAGACTTTTAGTTAACCTAGAATAACTTTGTATCAATTAATCTACACACTTGTTAGTTTACTAAGCAATTTCCCTCCTTGTTTCCACTTGTAGTGAATATGTTCAGTTGATAGTTATACTTCGTTATGTCCATTGTATAATTGATACATGCTATAAATTTTGTTAACTGATAAATTGACAGAAAATAATTTTAAAGCTGATAAGAATAAAACATATTTGTCCTTTTATTTAACATTACCTTGGATTCTTCAAGTTAGATCCAGCCATTACATTCATGAACTGGTTTTGTGGGGTTGTGAATGGATTTTCTTGACAACGACCCCTCAAAAGATCTTATAATCACTTGCTAAGCATGTGAATGAAAGTGCTTTTTTGACCTCAAAAAGTGCTTTTTTTCTATTGATGAACTTTGGTTTTGATGAGATACGAGAGTTGGAAAGCAGCCAGTGATGGAAAAATGATGAGGATTGAAGTGGAAATCCATATTATTACGCAAAAGTGGGAAAAGTAAAAAGTTGAAACCCATACTTCCTCAAGTTAGAAGCACTCTTTCTTCGCTTTGGGCATGTAGCCATGCAAAATGAGAAATTAAAGTAACATAACACATGGTGTCACTTATCAGTAACTTTTGCCTTGTCTCTCCCAATTTTGTGTAAGACCATTCTGTAATTTCACTATGCTTTCCGTCATTTTTGAAATTCAACATTACTCTATTTATGGTACATGAATCGTGTACTAGTTAGTTACTTCGTTGAATCTAGTCATGTTAGAGACATTTCCTCCTAAGAATTTTTTTTTTTATTATGTGCAACTGTTTTCAAAAGTTCAATTCAATCAATTACCATGTGTTTAGTGCATAATTAAAGAGAAAGTGATGCATCCCTAAAAAATTATCCTTAAAATTTTAAATTTAAAAACTTTGTTTTTTTTTTTTGTCAGGTGGTCCTATAGTATACCCGTGAGATATGAATAAATCATGCATCTTAATTTTAAAACCTTTTTATACACATCTAATACAAACTTTGTGCCGATATGATACAATTTTTCTTTTTAACAAACTAATTTATTTTTACTTTATTATTCTCTTTGATTTTCAAAATAAGGCTGCTTAGAAGTAAAACAGGTTGGCCTAACCCATTTAGAAAGCCCAAGTTTTTCAGGGTTACAAAACCGGGCTACTGATGTGATTTCCAGTCTATCTAAAATGAGTTGAGTCTATCTTTAATTAGAGTTGCTTAAGTTATGCAATTAAAAAAATTGATACGTTAGACCATTAGAGTGCAACTTTCATTTTTTATATCAACGTATAAGTTGTTTTAAGTTTTTTTTTTTTTGGTGAATTATGTTTAATATTTTAAATTTACTGTATTTTGCTTTATTTCATTTGAAAAGATAAACAATAATAAATAACGTGAGGTTTGTTTAAAGAATTTTTTAAGATTGGACTATTAGGATAAAAAATTGTTTGAGTTACATTAAGTAATGTGAGATAATATGACATTGTATATAGCCTGATAAAAAATGCTTAAATTAACGCCTAAGCAATGCTATATTAGTTATTCAAATTATTCGATAAACTTTTGAAGTAATTGAATTCATTACAAAAACAAATGGGGAACAAATTAAACACCCAACAACTAATCACAATTAGACTGAACAGCAAATGCAACCTTGTAATTTTTCCTCCTAAACTAATCGAACAACATTTTTTTAAACTTCATTTTTCCCCCAGATGAAGGAAATGAAAAGCTTCCTGCTCTGAAGGATTATGCTCCTAACTTAGATCATCCTTGGTAATTTGCATGCATGCCAACCATTCTCAGCTATGTCTAGGGAAACATGTGCTGCTGTTGCGGAAAATAATTGTACTCGTGCTGGATCTCCTTGAGGTCTTCCACTGCATTGTGGTGTGAATGCCAGTCTCTGTCTGAGATGAGCTGCCGAGCCATGATGGCTGCGCGGTTTTCTGCTATCAGTTCGCGAAGTGCAGCACTGCATCTTGAGGATAGATCAGCAGGGGAGAGCCAAGAATCATTCTTTGATGACAGAAGAGAGCGAGCACACCCTGCTGCCGCTGTTGCTGATGATAAGTATGGGAATCCTCCAACCATCACCTTGTTGTCTATTTCAAGAAAGTCGTTAACATTAGTTCAGTTACTTTAATGTACAACCTAAGAGGAAAAAGCAGTAAGGTTGGGATATAAAGAGCCAATGGCTTGTATGATATACTAATATCTTCATATATGCATGTCTTTTTATTTTTTTTGGCAGCTCATACTTTGAGTGTCAAACCTATTTATGATAAAACAGCAAATGGTAAATTCATCGTAACAAGTGGAATTCTAAGATTTTAAATTTAGTATTTTTAGTTTAAAATGTCTTGAGATTCAGGAGTTGAGGTGATTGAGCCAATATATATATATATATATATATATATATATATATATATATATATATGTACATGTATATGTAGACATTTTCCTATGTTTTTATGAACTCATGGAAGACCTTTTGAACTACTCAGAACAACATATATAGTAAGCTATACAACATTCATTTCTCACTCTATCAGCTTGGACTCCAAAACAAAACCTGGTTATTTAAAGAGAAAATTCCTTTTTTATCCTTACACTGGTTAATTTAAAAATGACCTTCACGTTTTAAACTGGACAAAATAAACCCTCACATTTCAAGCCTAAAACAAAAATAAAATTTCCGTACAAATAAAAAACACTTCAATAAGATCTATTTTTATTCTTAGCTTGAAATGTGAAGGTTCATTTTGTTTAATTTAAAATATTAAGGTCTTCTTTAGAATTGATAATAGTGTGAAGGGATAAAAGTGAATTTTTCTGATTCAAGTTCTGCCAATTCTAAGGTAAAAACCTGAATTTTTTTTGGAGCACTTGTATTTTCATTCGTATCCTTTTCCCGAAAGACAAATAGCATCTTGGACTCCAAAACACAAACAACAAAGCTAAGTGAAGATGAGAGGTTCCTTTGTGGAGGTTCTAATTTTGGATACCAGACTAACCTTAAATTACAGATTAATATATAGGAGACAAAGAGATAGAAGAAAGTTAACCAAGTTATTTATATAGGTACCTTGAGAAGGATTCCTAGCAACAGAATCAAGGGAGCTCTTTCTTCTTCGCTTATTGTGTCCTGCCAGTCTCCTCCTGCAACTCCTCTTTGAGTCATCGAATTCTGAAACCACATGGAACCTGAAACCACTTATATTTTCTATTACTCTCAATTAATTACCTCAAAAAATGACAATTGCCAAAAATAATGCATATATAACAAAGGAAAATATAAGTAATTGAATTCTATAACATTCATATTAATTAATTTTTCTATTAATCTCAAGTAATAGTTAAAGAATGAACAGAAATTTATAATATGATAAAAAATTAGGCATAATTTTAGAGTACTAAGCGAGGGATTTAATTAATGATAACAGGAGTAAAGCATAGAGAATATTCACAAAAAAAAATAAAAAATTATCCTGACAGTCTCCTCACCTGCTACACTGCTGGCAGAACCTCTGCTCCAACCCTAACACCACAACTTTGGGTGCCTTGGAATGCATCTCACAAACTTTGTGCCTCCGGTGGTAGTCCTTCGCGTTCAACAGCGCCACGTGGCATCCCTCTACCTGACATCTCGGTACAGCCGCAGTGGCAAACGACGCCGCTTTTACAGTGCCGCCGCCGCCACCTCTTCCATTATAACCTTTCCCTCTCTTTCCCGCCAAAGGGAACCCACCACCACTACCCAAGGAAGGGGCATTAGCGTCCTCAAAATAATGCCTCTTCCCAAGCTTCAAGCACGTGAGATGCGGGTCCGGGTGCACGTGGGACCCATCTGCCGCGGAGTACAGTGCCTGCTGCTGCTGTTGTTGTTGGTGGTGAGCACCGTCGTCATGATTAGCTCGAGGAAGGAACATGAGTGCATTTGCTAGACTCGCCTCCTGGCGAGTGGCGGCGCCGGTGCTCTCCGCAGCTGAAGCGTTGGCAGTGTAGAACGCATTAATGAGCCTTGAATTAACCGAAGTAGCTGGTTCCCATGAATCCCAAGCAAAATTAACATTGTTACTGTTACCATTTTGCTCTCTATTACCGTTGCTAAGACAGAACATGCTCCCTACAAAATCCATTCTTTCTCTCTTTGTAGAAAATCAAAGAATGGAGTTAACTATACAAAATAAATAAAAGTAGCTAGTAATTAATGTAAGCTTATAGGTTTGGTGGACAAAGAGGGAATGAATGGATAAGAAGCATATTTTTGTGGTTGAGAAATTCTATGGTTTGTGTAAAAGAGGTAAAAGAGAGAGGGAGAGCAGAAGGGTTTGCAGGTTTCTTTGTTTGTTCAAGTCCAACGCAACGGGATGGCCTTAAAGTACTCTTATGTGAAAAAGCTGCTGCAGAGTTACACTTTACACACACACTCGTATAAGACACTCGTATAAGAAGAGAGAAGAGGTGAGATGGATGGAACCAATGGTGAGGGGTGTTTGAGGTGGGGAGATAGAGGGACACGTGAGAACAAGTGAGTTGGCGAATAACCACACGTGGGAAGAGAAAAATAATTTCACCCACACAGACCTTTAGTAGAAAGAAAGAAAGATAGTGTGTGTGTGAGAGAGAGAGAGAGAGCGAGAACCAGAGAGGTGTGATAGGACATGAGAGGATCAGGGAGAGGAAAAGAGAGCAGAGATGCCAGAAGAGAGAAAAGGATATTTATTTATTTCATTTTCTATTAATTATATATTATTTTAATTTTGGTCAAATAGTAAAAATGTAATGTAATGAAAGTGGGGTGCAGCAGTACGAGCACTACACGCAAGTGGAAAAGAAGTGAGCACTGTCCCATCCCTGTTAATTTGCATGGCTCCCTCTTACGTAAAATCCCAAATATTACTCACTACTACTACCCGTATTTGCATCGCTTCCTACCAACGGTTTATGCATTGCTGGCTGCAATACAGCGACACTTGATTGTGATTTGCTTTAGAAGTGTCTCTTAAAGGGGAACCCTAGCGCTGGGTTTAGGGTGACTTCAAAAATATGATTTTGGAGTTATTATCAAATCTTAAAATTAAGACATTTCTCATTGAAATATCATATAAGCTGAAACAAATTCAATTTAATCAGATAAAAATAACAAATTTTGAAAAAAAAATTACGCAATTATGATGTTTGTAGATTTTACAAAAAAACATATTACTTTGCTTACAATAAGTAACTTAATTTTAAGATTAAACAAATCATGAATGAATTGTATGAGTTTGGCTTAAAGCCAACCAACGAAAAACATTAGTCCCAAAACATAGTAAATCAAATTTTGAATCCTTACTACAAGAAGTGCCTATATTTGATGCATTGAGTAGAATTGCTTTAAATAGGAGAATACACATAGGAAATCAAAATTAAACTAAGCCTTAAAATGCATCCATCCATGAAGATGGGCACTGGTGCAAAACCAATAATTTCATGCTATTTGTATTTTAACGGTGTAAAATTATATTTTTTATACATAAGTTACTCTGTTTATAGAATTTGACTTAAATTAATCACACTTAATTTTCCCTCGAACAGAATTCATGCACTTCAAGGATGATTAAATTTGTCTTTATTAATCACTAGACAAGGCACGCAAAAGAAGGAAACTGGAAGGATTAACCCACATGCACTTCTTCTACAGTGATGGATTTACTGAACTGAATCATAGCTTGTGAAGCCTGATGACATCTATATATATATATATATTCACCTCGAAGAGCCCACCCAAGCTTCCAATTATATATGCAGGCTCCTATACAGGAAACAAGGATATTCTGCAGTGAGAGACCAACGCTGGGATAGTTTTTTGCCCTTTTTTTTTTCATAAATAGAAGGCTACTCATGAACTATGCAACAAGCTAGCAATGGCCTAGAAAGCTTACTAGGTCGAATAAAGCTTCTGGGATTCCAGAATCTGTGTAAATCAGAAAAGCAAAAAAGCCTAACTGTTTCTCATGCCAACTCGTACAAGCTCTTGCTAAGAAAATCGTCACCCTCAAGAGATTCTCTTTATTCAAAATCTTTGGCTTCCAAACATAAACCAAATGTGGACATTTTACCAACAGGAGAATTTACCCTTTAGTTTTATTTTACTGTGATTCCAGGGATCATGCCAAAATCTTAACTTGAAGCCTATGACCACCTATATTTTATGTCCTCTTAATTTGAAGCCTACAAGAATTTACTAATTCTTTTTTAATTTCGGCAAAATTTTCAATTCTTCAGGAATATATAAGACTTGTGAAAAATAAAATAGAAGTATAGATGATAATTTTAAGAGATAAAAGATCATTTCTATGATATCCATTGAGCAGACAATATCCACCAACGTCACCCTTCATGAGATGCAATATAAAAGGAGCATTCTCTGGTTGGTTGAAATATGTTTGATTCTTTATCAAGTATCACTTAGTCAGGTCATTGTCATCTTAAAGGTTAGTGGATACATATTCATAAAGGACTAACAAAAATTAGTATAGCACTTATTAAATAGAAGATGATAGGAAATCAATTAAAGTGATTTAGAAACATATAAAGAATACTCCTGGAGACACCAATGAATTTGGAGGGAGATCATGAATTTGGATGAAGATAACGAATTTGAGGACGAATATTGCTCCCTTTTCTTCAGTTCAATTTACTTCAAAAGGAAGAAAGGCAATGATTTTGTGTTTATCTAATTTTTTTGGTATTGCCTTTGCCTACACAAGGGCCCTCTATTTTATCTAGTTTCACCATCCAAAAAGAATCAAAGGGAATATATATGTGCACTCTATTATTTTGTCTCTCATCTCTTTCCTTCAATATTCTTATTGATCCAAATGAAACAATAAAGTCAAGTGCAAAAGGGCTCTTATGCAGCTTCCATCCTTTTCATTTTTCTTTCCACCCTATCAAATACTTTTCCCTTTTTTTCCCCATCTTGGCAAATAAAGGCAAAATAACCAACAAAAAGATTAAGATTTTAATTTCGAGCAAGTGTTTAGAGGATAGAGATGTTAATAGTGAGTCTTTAGCAACGATGAAATTAACCCTAGTGTGGCTCGTTGATTTAGCTTCCTGAATAAGAAATAATAAAGATTTCAGTGGTAGAAATAATAAGAATACCTATAGTAAAATGTCATTTTTCCTTGGCTTTAGAAGATGAACTTGTCAAGGTTGGAATGAGTTGGTCTTTGGTTGGTCCCTTCCCCATTCAATGCAAGTATATGTGTGCAACACAGAACACAGACTGTAAAGTGTTTTCATGCAGTCTTAAAGAAGATTAGGATGAACCACACACGTGTCATGGATGGGCTCCACATAAAGATATCTCCACAATTGCAGCAAAGATCGACTCAGATCGATTGTGACCACTCCATGCCATTCTTTTTGGATGGTCAGAGAAATTTTGGAATTTGGAACAACTCTACCGTTTCCTTTGAAGAGGAAAAAAAAAAGGGTGAGTTAACTGAATAGAATCACTGTCCTAACCAAATGAATTCGCTCATGTTCGTAGTTATTAAATTTTAAGATCTTTTATATCTGTATTTGGTTCTTTATGTTTGTGTTTTGACATTTGTTCTTGAGATGATTCAGATTGCAGTTGAGCAAATCCATTTTCCTTCAACAGTGGGTTAATTGAAGTTGATGAATTCCTTTCATGTCCTTCTTTTCATTTCCTCTTTCTCCCTTGTTTTGAAAGTTCAAAGTTGAAACCAAACCTTGCGCAAGTTGAGGAGAGCTTCAGCTTTGTCTTGGAATTGGATGCAAGCCTGTGTCCGCAAGGATGCCAACATTTCATGGTTCAGAAAGACAAAAGAACTGAAAATAACAAAACACAAGAGATAGAGAGAGAAATATATCCAGTTTGTCATAAATATTTTCAGAAAGACTCTGATTTAACTGTGGGTATCCAAAGTTGTGGGACCCTATCGAAAAAGCCTGTTGCATATGATACTGCCACGTGTACGGCCGAAATTACCAATCTTCTTAAAGAGGGGTAGGGTTTTTTACTTTTTATACGGAACCATGCTCATCATTCTTTGATTAAAGAGAAATTATTACAAATCAAAATAAAAACAGTTATACTAAATTATGAGAAGAGTAATTAATAAATATGGGATAACTCTAATTGATTCCTCAAATAATTTTAGATGAATTTTAAAGTCAAATTTGAAGAATTAATAAAATGAATTATAACTTTATTAATTGCTTTTACTTGAAATTAAGGATGGATGTAAATTTTTTTAACTCCAAGTAAGTTGAGTAAAAATTTTAAAATTAGCTGAACACTAACTACTCAAATAATTTGAGTATTTTTAGGTGCATTAGAGTCGAGTTAAATAATTAAAAATAATTTAAAATTAGTTAACAACAGTTAATATCAAATTTAAAATTTTCACCCATTAATACTTATCCATAATTGATTTAGTTTAATTTTATTTTTTATTTTTTCTTAAACTCTTCAATCCGTCCTTATCCGTTCAACCTGACTTATTCCAAAGTATTTTTTAATCATTCTAAACTAATTTATTTTTATCTAACTTGTTGAGTTTAACATTTTAATGTATTAATTTTAATTAAAAAAATTATTCAAATAAAATTAGTCAAGTTACTTATAATGTAAACCGAACCAAACTCTAGAGGGTGGGCTACAATCATGGGTAAACTCCAACTTTGTACTGATCTGATGAAGTGGGTTTCAGACACGTGTACTCTACACAGACTTGGTTCCAATTCCAATCCATCCAAGTGCTACTTTACTTGCCGTACAGTACTCAAAGAAACAAGTCGGGCATTTGAGAGACACAGGGGAGTTTGTTTCTTTTAATGAGACACCCAGAATGAAGAAAGCAAGAGGAAGAGAAGGGATCGATCGTTGGAGAAAAATATTGCAAACGAGGGTGAAAGTGAAAGTTAAAGTGATGAATGCCAAAGGGGACCATTTTCCTTTTTCAATTTTTCCTGTGTTTGTTTGTAATGTGAACAACTATTCAACAATGGGGGGGACCATTTTGGTTTTGGAGATTGCAATTCATCAGATTTAAGGCCTCGTATTAAGAATTGCAATCATCTTGGAGAGAATCTAAGATACCTAGGATTACACTTACCAAAGCAGAATCAAAATGTTGGTCATTAAGGAACATCTTCATCATTAGTAGTAATTGCTTGTCAAAACAAAGGGATGCCCGTGTTTAATTGCTTTGACTCAGCACAAAAACATAGAATAATGTTTATATATATATATATATATATATATATATATATATATATATATATGGGTTTAAGCCTCTTGAATTTCATATCTCAATGCATTAAAAAAAGAAAAAAGAAAAATAGGGAAGAGTGTCATTTAGTTGGACAGGCATGTAACTAAGGTGTTTCTGAGGTTTATATTAAGATAACTTTTTGGGTACGTAATTAATTCATATTTAAAAAAAAAAAATCACATTTTCTGAACACACAAAACATAAGAAAAATACTCTAAGAAATTGATTAGAATTGGGCTAAACTTGTAAGTTTTTTGTCAAAAAAAAAAGATATGTGTAACTGCTATAAATAAAATTAAAATTAAATCTTATTTTGATAATTTAAGTATTTAAGTTGAATTAATTTTTAATAGTTAATTATTAAGTAAATTTTATGAGTTGTTATAAATGAATGTACAAGAAATTATTAGAGGCATGAGAGAGACTTGATACGTAATTTTTCTTTTTGTTAGATTAAGATATACGCTCACATTATCTTTAGAAAATCTCACAATAAAAAGTAGAGATATTCCTGTGAACCAATAATTATATCTGAAAATACGGCAGCTATCAATAAATATATTAACAAGAGATATAAATGATAAAATCATCAATGGTATGTGAATGTGAACTTCGTATACGGACTACAGGGCTTTCAATCAAAGAAGAAAATGGTGGGAATAAAAGTCAAGTAAGAATAGAAAGGTAAAGAACATTAGAGCCACAAATATCCCACCAATCTTTTTTCTTAGAAAAATCTTCAGATAGAAAAGGATGAAAGAGAGCACAAATACCCTAGAATTAAAGTAAAGTGGCAAGAAAGACGAGACAAAGCACAAGATGTTCCATCAAGCTGAGTCAGGGTGAGGCCTTTCCATGGAGGACTCATCCCACCCTAAAACATAGAATTCATTAGCAACTTTCAGGCCCACTGCTGGAAATTGTCACTGATATTTTAAAATCAAAACTCCCTAATTCATAATTGAAAATTTACTCTTTTAATTTGTTTTCGAGAGTTATTATGTAATAAAAAAAGTCAGTTCTTTTAATTGAGAATCATTATTTACAAAATCAATTCTTTTATTTTCTTTTGTTGATAGTTACTCTTTCAAAAATCAATTCCTTCAATTTGTTGTCTAGACTTTATTGTTATAATTTTTTTATTAATTCTTAATTTAGTTATTGAGTGGAGAATTATTTGTGATGCATTATATATTTCTTATATTTAAGACATTCAAAAGAATTTTTTTGCCAACAAAGATTAGTTCATTTAAAGAAAATCAAAACATATTCCGTTTTCATGGCTTTCGTCAAATCTTAAAACACATACGTACCTAAACTTTTCATTCCCAATAAAACAAATATTAAAACACTTTCAACTTGTATCCTGAGAAAGGAAATTTACACTTAAAGAGATAGTGACTTTCACATCTCTACTACTAAATATCTAGATAAACTGTTCTAATTCATTTTATCTCTATTTTACACGTGCTAGTGGACCTGACTCTCATATATTCATAAGCATGGGGCCCTATTGTAAATTTCATCAACATGTCCCACCTTTTATGGGGGTTGTCCTTCAATTATATGACCTCTCAGCCATTTGGTTATATTGGAGAGAAAGGAGAGAGGGGGGTCATTATTTGATTGCCTTGATTCCATCTTATGAACAATTAATGTTTTTTTCCTGTGTCTTTTTGGCTCTTCTGGTTTCCCTTTCACCTGAGAAGTAATAAATGATCCTACACATTTTGGTGCTTCAAACTAGAAGGTAAGTGGTAATTTATTAACTTGTATATAAATATAATAAGAAAAAAACAAGTGAGTTGTGAGTTGAAATTTATAGCTTCCTATTAATGGAGTAAAAAATAATACAATTTTATGAGGAATTTGAATTGTAATTTTGTATAAGTAGCATTACCATTTCATTTATTTTTATTGGTTTGTACCCATTCAGCATTCAATCACTTTTTAAGAACGTGATAACAATAAATAATAAATTTCTTTTAACAAAAAGAACTTAAAGATTTTAAATTCTACATTTTTGACTTTAATTTCTTTTTTTTTTCTAAGTTAGTAGTATTATCATTTCATTTATTAAGAACTTCTTTTCTGTGATGATGCAAGAAACTTTCTAGAGAAAAGGTACTAATCTAGATGATTTTTGGTTGATGCTTACTGCCACTACGTACAACAATTTGATTCTTTATGTCAAACGTCCAAATCTTCAACGATCAAACTTAAATGGATCATTCATATAAAGTAGCATGATGTACATCATATAACTTCAACCATGTATTTTTATTTTTCTAGTCAATCAAAAGCTACGTAACAGGATTAGAAGTAAAAATGTGGTTCTAAACTATAAAACAGCACCTCCAAACAAGTACTTAATTCAACTGTAGTCCGTCCCCCGTCCCCCTCTTTCCTCTTTCTCTATTTCTCCATTGTTAAGCATTTGTGAATATATGTTTCCTGCTTCCATGGCTTATCCTTTATAAAACCAAGCGTTACACGGTAGCCCATTATGAATCACAATGGATATTTTGAGCTAGTATTGTTTCTCGGAAACCCAATATGAATCCAAGTAAAAGGCCCAAAGATAAATTGAAGTGTTTTACTTGCTGGCGTCCCCTACTTTGATTTCTTTGGCAAATATTTATATTCATAAATAAACAAATTAACAAAATTCTATATAACAATCTCCTTTGTTAACTTTTATGCTTTATTTTTTATTTTTTTCATTTGGGAGATTTGAACTTAAATAAGAATATTAATAAGAACTTTATTAAGAATACAACCATCAAACCAACCTCACTTTTTTTTTTTGTTTAAGGGGTACAAAGACTTTTTAATAAGTCATTAAACAACTCAAATCAAACCAAATTACAAATAATTAATTTATTTTGGTTTTGATTTTAAAATTTCGAAAATTGGATATAAACCACCACACTGAACTCTATCGACTAATCTATTTTATCTATTAATTAATCATTTTATAGATGTAATATGTAGTTTCTGTTAGAGAGAGGTGACACAATGGTTGAATGTTTTGCTAGTTTTTAATTTGCGGTGAAATTATGACAGTGCTGGCAAATGGGCAATGAACAATTGTGTGAGTTCCTCTTTACGTGTCTATTTGTTAGTTAGATTGTCAAATTTATTTGAAGAAAACGAACCAAGAACTAAACAATGGGTTGGAGATCCAAATTGATTCTTGGACTTCCGGATAAAATTCTACATTGCCATTATAGTATTTGCAATGTTTGATGTGAGTTTGCAAGTGATGACACTGAAAACATTGAGTCCTTTTCACGTACGTCCAAAGCTAAGAAAGCAGTTTGTAGCATCGCTTTCTTTCAAGTCTTGATAAGTTTGAGTCATGAGTACGTTTCGAATAACAGAGAGCAAAGAGAAAATAATGATGGAGTGTAACGACCTGAATATAAGTGATTGAGAGAGTGTGAGACTTTCCTATTCTTCAAGAGAAAACAACTGCAGACTTGTGTCTGTTGGACCAGAATTGCCACTTTATCTTCAAACAAGTTATCTACAAGCTTGAGCAACTTCTCAAATGCAACTGTCTATGTTTTGTTCCTAAGTTACTTCATATATAAACCAGTTTGGGAAGGTAACACAAATTTATCATATGGGCTTGCTTTGCATTTGAACTTGTTCCTTATTTAAATAGTTATTTTCATGAATAAAACAATTTTGAATCACAAGAATAACATAAACCATGATCATTTTGGAGATTCTTGTAATTATTTGAGATTATGATTAGCTCGTACCTTAACCACATCCAAATGTTCAAAATGGTTATAATCATTCCTTAACCAACTCTATTTAAGAAATTTGACCCTTTATATATTGCTTTATGCCAAAGCTTCCCCAAGCACCAAACATACCATGTTCCTCTTACTCACTCATTCTTCCACCCTCCTCTTCACCCTTCTCCTTCTCACTTCACTTCCATGCATTCTTTCAAGAACACTCACATTCTCTCCGGTCACCAAAATATCTCTCACAAACCATAACATCCAACGCCTGGCCGATGCCGGAAAAGGCAGCACCATCACTGGCATATCAGAAATCAAAAAGTACTTCTCTCATTTTGGCTACATTAACATCTCATTGCATAACAACAGTACTTTCTCCGACATCTTTGACGCAGAGTTCGAATCAGTTCTTAACCTATACCAGCAGAAGCTTGGCCTCCAAGTAACCGGCAAGCTCGATTCCAACACACTTTCTCATATCACCACACCCAGATGCGGCGTACCAGATACAATCAATGTTGATTCTTTCCATTCAACCGAACATTACCTTTATTTTCCGGGAAAACCTCGTTGGACACGCCCCATGCCAATGTCACTCACCTACTCATTCTCTCGAGATTACATGATACGTAGCTTGAGCTTGCATGAAATAAGGGAAGCCTTTAAACGTGCATTTTCCCGGTGGGCTTCAGTTATTCCAGTTAGTTTTGTCGAAACAGATGATTATAGCTTCGCTGACATCAAAATAGGGTTTTACAATGGTGACCATGGAGATGGGGAACCATTTGATGGGGTGCTTGGCGTGTTGGCCCATTCGTTTTCACCGGAGAGCGGGAGGCTCCACCTTGACGCAGCGGAGACATGGGCGGTGGATTTTGGGTCGGAGAAGTCGGATGTGGCGGTGGATTTGGAGTCGGTGGCGACACATGAGATTGGACATCTGTTAGGGTTGTCTCATAGTTCGGTGAAAGAGGCAGTGATGTATCCTAGTCTTAAAGCGAGAGATAAGAGAGCTGATTTGAAGATGGATGACATAAAGGGAGTGCAAGCTTTGTATGGATCAAATCCAAATTTTAGATTTGGGTCATCGTTAGAATCTGATATTTCCACTAATGGTGCAGATTTAAGAGTGAGATCTTTGAGGTTGGCCGGCATCATTCTCTTTTCCTTCATTCAAAGTTTATGTCTATGCATATAATTTTGAGAAAGTTCAATCATGATTTCTTTTTTTTTTAAAAAAAAAAAATTATATTGGATTAGAGATCTGCCTTGAAGGGTAATATACATAGGCTTATAATATATTAGTTATTAGGTATATTTGCACAAACACAGCCCCACACTATTACAATTTTATTGAGAATCGACTTGGATGTGTCTTCAAAAATAGTGTACCAACGTATACTTGAAATTGTATACAAAAATTGTAAATTGTAAATTTTTTTTGTGAAGTTGGAATCTATCAGATTCATCTAATACTCACAAATGGTTGGCTATCTGCTCGCTTTTATCTTTTTATTTGCTTTTCTTACAATTTCTTTTATTATTTGTTTTCCTCTTACAATTTCTTTTAATTTCAATAGAGTTTTTAGCTCAAATCATAAGAATACAATTATATTATAATTTTTAAAAAGAGTTTTATCTAATTATAATAAATAATGAGTAATCTAAATTTAAGTAATATAAAATCATTACAACAAAAATCCTTTTATTAAATTTCAATGTAACTGCATTATTGAAATTCTAAGTGAAGCCTTTGGTTAAATTTAAACAATCTATATCTGTCAACTAATATGCGTAATTAGCATTTTTTAATCAAGTTTTACTTTTATTGATCTAGTACCAAATATTTCCTTTTACATCTCCCCTCTTCTTTGTTTTTTTTTCCGAAGACTCTCCTAATCAAGCAGCACAATATCCATCCCTCAACATTTCTCTTTAGCCCAGTGGACCTCATATTTGGGCTGAGAAGTCTAGACAACAATAGGAGTGCAGGCAGCCCATTATACGCCTAAAAACCATTTTAAGCAAATTCATTAAAGGACCACAAAATTTGTTGGGAGGGTTGGATTGTTAAAACTTTTCTTGGTTAGGTTGGGCGAAGGGGTTACACTTATACCTTCACTTGAGTTTTCAAGTTATCACTTAGGAATTTGATGATCATTTTTTATTTGTTTAACAAAAGAAAAAATATGTATAATGGCAAATTCAACTGAGAAAGGTTATATTACTTTACTTTAAGTTTAAATCCACTAAGAATAAGCAATTGATTTTTGACAATAAATGTTGTAAATAATATTATAAATTTTTGTTGAAAGTTAGTAACATGCTTTGCTTAACCTTAGAATAGGATAGGTATACTCTGACTCGAACTTTTTCTCAAAAACCCTAATATAAAATCCTTTAATCTTTATAATTTAAATATTTCAATTAGAACCATAAATTCGCAATACAAGGAAGGAGAAATTTTCTTTCCATCACAATAATCAAATTCAAACCTTTAGGCTTCTAGGCGAATTTCTTTTAAGGTTGAAAATACAAAACTTTCAAGTATTAAAAACTACTTCTATATTTTGAAACTACAAATCAATCTTATGTCTGTTAGTAGTTTTTTCTCTTATTCTATGTGGCACTAATGAATTTAGATTTAATCGAATAATATTATAAAAATAATAATTTTTTTTATTAGATTCAAACTAGCAAATAAGATCATAATAAAATTTTCTTTATCAAAATTTTAATGTAATTAAATTTTTAAAACTCAAATATAAAACTATTAATTAAAATAAAACAACTCTATTAATTAATCTATTATAATTTTTTGTTTTTTTTTACCGTGCTATAAAGTTAGTCGTCTTCAAAATTATGTCTTTAGTTGGTAACTTTTATATGACTGAGGACTTAGCATTTTTCCACCGATCTTATTTCATTGATATGGGGTTTGGGATATCACAATCCCCATCACTAGACGTCTTCATCAGCATTCAAATTAATGAGATTGTAAAAAGGGATTGGTAAGGGACTAGAATAAATGAATGGCTCAACCAACAAAAAGTAAATAAATGAAAGAAAAAAAATAGAAAATGAGAATGAATTGTTTATTTGTTACGTTATATCATGGGGCCATGGTATAAGGATGGCCATGCCCAATATGAGAGGTTGACGGGTTTAGTTTAGTGGGTAGTTAGGTGGTTGGCATGCAATTCATTCACCTTTGTGTATTTTTTCAAACAAGAAAGCAACGTGCTCAACAAGGACCACAAAAACAAGTGATATTTGCAGCAGCTAACCCTAAAATTGGTAAACCGATAAACACGTGTAGACATTTATAATCATACAATAATTGCTCCATAACATCACAAATATATACGTCATGGAACTTCTTTTTTTTTTTTTTTTTGTGAGATTATATGAAAAACGCAATTTTTTATCTTACAGTTTATCTCATATCTTGTTCACTCTCATTCTATTAGTCAAAAAATTATTTTTATTAACTTATTAGTTTTGCAGCACTTTTTTTTTATTGTCTTTTGATTGATAAAATGAGAGTAAGAGAAAGTATGAGATAAATTATGAAATATAAATGTTATTATATACAAATATTTGCAATTGCCTTTGCTTGTATATTTATTTATTTATTTTATATGAGATTTTGCTTGTTTATTTATTCTCAAAATGTCTGTTTTTCCACCATTAAGATATCGACTTAATGATAAAAGTTAGTAATCTATTAAGGAGAGACGTGGAAATAATTTTGATTAATGTCTCTACGTGCCCTCTTAAGCATACACATATCTAAAAGTTTTTTTTTTTTTTTCAAGAAAACTTATTCATTATAGTATGCTATGTTATGATTTCTTAAGCTTTTTTAACAAAAAAAATTAGATAAAAGAAAGGCAGTAGAAGCAGCTTATTTATGGTAAATAATCTATAAATATTTATGCAAGTTTCTATTAAAGCTTGTGGCATACCTGCTTTGAAATAATGCAGTTTTCTCTTTCCCTAAAATTTATAAAAATATAAATAAATTATCAAATATAGAAAATCTATCTTATGAACTTGGGTTATACTCTTCTGTTTCTTTTTATTTGTTGTTTAAAATTGTTATGCATAGATAGATTAAGAAATATAATTAATGTATCTTAAAATTTCTTAATATATCTCTAATTTATTACGAGTAAAGAATAAGAGAGTAATTCATACTTATAAAGATTAATTGAAAATAACAAGCTTATAAGTAAAAAGATAACAATTAATTATACATTTAAATTGTAAATCCACAAATAAATAGAAACAATTTTTTTTTGTTTAGATTGACAGATAAAAAAAAAATAAGGGAGGGAGGATATATTTGTGTTGTGGTTTCTAAGTTGTCCATTGATTATGAATTGGTTGGTCGACTTAAATTAATTAATTAATTAATTAAGCCAACCAGAAAAACGCAACAAAGAATAATCAATTGGGTAACACAGTCTAGCTGGCAAGAATATGACTAACAAACAAACTCAATTCAATCAGTGGAAGGGATTGAATTAAAAGTAAACAAGCTTTCAATACAAATGCTAGCAGCTTAACAGCATGATCTGATCCATATATATCATGACAGCAATTCCAAAGCACATGAACTCACCTCTCTCCCTTGCATTATTATTACCATTTCTACTCGATGCAAACAAAGAAAAATATGGGCTAATCTAACTCTATTCTAAATAGCACAATATCCACCATTTATATCTTTACTTAATGTAACCAATGGTGGAAAATCATTTACTTACAGCTTATACTTCTAGTTTTGTTTTTTTTTTTTTTCAGATTAGTCCCCTTAATTATTTGAATTTACACATGACACCACTTATCTATTATTAGTTTTCTTCCTCATCTCCGCCCATTGAGTTCCCTGCTTAGCTGCTTTTGTCTCCTGGGATGAGAACTTCCAATTGATTGAAAACTGAGAACTTGAAACATTGGTTAAAACTGAATAACAAAACAATAACTTATACAAATCAAAACAATGGAGTATCAGAATCCCAAATTATCAGCAGCTTCGACCATCATTAAACCCGTCGGAGGAATCGTCAAGAACACACCGATATCGCAAATCCAAACAATAATTTGTTCTGTTTAGGTCCTTGTGTGTTTTTATATTAGATCATGATTTTTTATTGATTGAATTAGTAAAGGAGATAAGAAAAGTGGGAATAAGATCCAGGCATTCACCCTAAAGAAGAGTTGGCTGTTGAATGATGAAGATGAAAATTGGAAGGACGACATTATTTTTTTAAAAAAAATAAAAATTAAATACCTTAATTATAATATATATATATATATATATATATATATATATATATATATATATATATATATATATATATATATATATGCTGACATTGTTAATTAAAGATCCATTTTTTATTATTTAAAAATATTTATTTTAATAAGTTTTTATCATTTGCGTTGAAATCACAGTAAATTTCTATATCATTTAAAATTAAAAAGTTTTAATTATTCCCACAACAAAATAAGTGTTAATTATTTTAAAAATTAAGAAAAATTTAGAATACATTTAATATATTTATCAAATAATATATTTATAATAATATGTTCTCTTTTTTCACAAATAAGGGATGATATATTCTTCAATATATTGCCAACAAAAATTTAAAATACATTTTTACTTCTATTAGGTTTAGTTTTCAAATACCCATTTTGTGAACTTAAAAAAAATTCACTACATGTGTGATAAATACTTCTTGTTATGCTTATATCTAAGACAATAACTTTTAATACCATATTTATCTTCTTCTTTTTTTAATGAAAGTTTAAGTGAATTAGGCTTCAAAAGGTTCATTAAGGTTAAAATATACTTGCTTAAAGAACACTTATATATCAATGAAAGGAATTTGAGCCTGCATCTTTTAGAACATAGTTTCAATTCTTACTAACTATATCAATTGTTGTTAGGTTTATCATCCATCTTTAATTATAAGCCATCATATCTTTTAATAACATTAAATATAAAGTAATGTGTCTAATTTAAATCAAAATTAATTTTAAGTATTCAAGACATTTTTTTGTTTGACTAACTCGTGAGTACCTCCACCTTATATTAGAGATACAATTAATTTTATTATGAGAATTAAACAATTACAATTATTACTTTTCTTAGTATGTAATTACTTACAAACTCAAATTCTTAACATTATAAAAGTCTCTCAATTCCTAAAACTGAATTTATTTAACAACTAAACCACACACTATTTATAGTTGAGACATTTTATTTTAAAAATTTTGTATTAAAAATTATTAAGTGATGGTATCTAATGAAAATGATATAAGTTTTATCATAATTTATAGCAAGTGATCTTTAAATTATTTGATTTTGGGGATGGCAATGACCTGCAAGGTTTTTATATTTATATAAATCATAACGTCACTATTAATTAGAGTAGCAGTGTTAAAGTATAGATGGTTAAATGTTATATGAAACGATATTCAACAATAATTTTATCATCTTCATAATTAAGATACTAAGTTATCCAAGTTTTTGATTGATGAATGCACTTTTATATTAGAGTTAGTGTATGCTTTACCTTGTTTTTTTTTTTTTTCCCCATGGTATACAAATATTTATGTATTGTTTTTTATGCTAATCTCAAAACCACCTAAAGGTTAGTTGGAACTGTTTAGAATTTTTAAGATTTTTTTTTTCAAGGATCCTCTTATAAAAAACAATTTAATTTAAGATACTATTATATTAAATTTAGACATCTTTCATAATAATTTAAACTTTGGTCCACTACATTACTTGAGACTTTTCCTCGTCTTATGATAAATCGTATCTTTATAAAGGCTTTAAGGGAGTGTTGGGTACATAAAATGATTAAATCTTGACAAAACCTTTGAATCACTCAAGTTATTTAGTGACCAAATTATGATAATAAGCTATATAAGTTCCTAAAAAGACAATTAATAGTTATAATCTTACAAGAAATTTTTTTAAAACAATTTACTCCAAAAAATTTTCATAAAAATTTATATGCATGAGTTTTAAAATCAATATAACTCATGTAAGTTTTAGTTAAGGTATCAAATTAGTAAGTATGACATTTGTCATTATTAACAACATACATTAAATATGATCTAAGTTTAATTATTTATAAAAGAATTTTAGAGGTTAAGTATCTCAAAACTTATATATATATTATGTTTTATTTTGTTGTCAATTGAAAAATATATAAAATTTATGGAAAAACATATTGTTAACAAGAGTAATGAAATAAATAAAATTTAAATATGATATGAAAAGGACGAGAAGAGAAAGAGGAAAAACGCAATAGACTACATAGATAAAAAAAAAAAAAAAAAAAAAAAAAGAGGATGGAGAAGTAAATTCTTAAAAGAAGTTAAGGTTAATTTGAAATAAATGAAAATATTATTATTAAAATTTATATTAATTAATTTAACACTTATAGCAAGTCAAATAAATATGTGGGCCTATTCTTTTGACATTTTTTATTATTATTATAATGGTCCAATTAAGATAGGATCCTTTAATTCCAATTTTACATGGAGTCAATTAGACAATCCCATAAAAAAAAAAAAAAAAAACAAAACTCGATGCTTACTTCAATACGTTGACAAGAACTTTATTGGACACAATCCTAGCCATCCTCAAATTTTGATAACTTTATTGGAAGTGCCCACTATCTCAAAATGCACATACATGCAAAGCCACAACACACATTGATATTTGGAGTATGCTAAAATCAAGAAACATTAATTTATTAGCAAGATATTAACCACCGTATACTTTCATCTTAGTATATTATTATCATGATCATATATAGATATCTGTTTTGTATTATTAGGTTAATATTTATTCTCTGATTTTTTAATATTTTTTTATAGTCTTATCAATTATAAAATAATACCAACAATATTATGAAATTATTAAATACAATGAGATGGAAAATAAGATAGTAAATATAGCCGATTTCATTAGATAAACTTTTATGAAAGTGATTGTCTTTCTCCGCAGTCACAAGCACCATTATATGCACAAATCTAATTAAGGAAGCGAAGAAATCAGTTCCAATATAATAAGAATGCTTTATGATTATCTTTTAGAAATATGAGCAAATGTTTAAGAATACACAATTAGTAAAATAGATATCTCTCGTGATCACCACCTGCATCATATCAACTTCCACCATGGACTAAACACCAAAGATTGGAGTGCTTTCAGAGTTGACATTTTCGATGGAAATGCTATCCACTTTTCGAAAGGATAGGCACTCCACGTGTATCTTGTTCTATTAAAATATTCAAAGTTCAATGTACTTTAATATTTCTTAAAAAAAAACTAAAATTAGTTTTAATTAATAATGAAGATCTTTTATTATGCAAATGGGGTGAGATGACGAGGAAGTGGAACTTGGTTTCATGATCTTTTCATTGATATATGGTAGCATTGAGTTACTTTCCAAATATGGCTATTGATAAGACTTGAAAGTAGATGATTACATGAATCTCTTTTTGTGTCAAATAATGCTTCAAATCTTTGTTGATTTTTCTTCCAATTAAACAATCTTATCTGATTAAAAGTAGCGGCATATCAACTTTCGTTCTTATGCGCATGCTCTTCTATCTTATCTTGTTCTCGTAAATTAGCAAAACAAGAAAATGTTGTTGGAATCTTTATTTCTTCAAAGTTAATTTGTTGGCTTTCGATTAATTTGAACGAAAGGTAATAATGTTCTTTATTTTCCTTAAATCTTTTCATCATGAACGAAAGGTGATTATGCTTATCAAGATATCTTGCTTATTATATGTCTACCAATTAAAATGGTCTAATTTCACATAAAAAAAATTAGATATGATTAATTGATCGTAAGTAATAATTCAAAGCACTCACTTTTCTTAGAATTTATCCTTTACCTTTACAGTTGCTCTAGCTGAGTGTTTCTGATAATGTAATAATCTAATCAAAGCACTGACTCTGAGATATATTCTTTCTTGATTGCTTGCTTTGACATTCCTTGTCCTTGACTAGCTTATTCTGATCTAGGAAAATGCAGAGTAGCTGGGATTGGCTTCCAGAATTTGAGAGTTACTTATTTACCAAATAGTGAACTCCATGCTCTTAGGGCTTGGCAGGTTTAAAGAAGAACAATTAGCATATTTTAGTTAAATATGTATGCAACAACTATCTATAAAAACTAAAGTTTAGTACATCGAATTGTCTAGATATAATATAGCTCTTAATTTGTTTTAGGATGTTAGTTTATAAACAAAATCTACGTTTGGCAACATTGCTTTAAATGATTGCGTTTAAGAATGGAAATTGACTGAGAACATGCATGTGGAATAGCATTATTGCATGTGTTAATATGCACTAGATCATGCTACATTTGGAAAGTTGCTTGTAAGGTGGAGAAGGAAAGGTGGAGGGTATGAAGGGGAAGCTAAGCAAGCATGTGACTCATCTTGATGATTGATTACAAAGAAAGGAAAGTTTGGACAGTTGAAGGAGACCGCCATTGGGGTCATCATGTGTGTTTCTTAATTATCTGTGTTTCCTTCATCCCCAAATTAAAATCACGTGAAAGTCAGACAAGCATATGTTAGAAACAAAAGAGATGATGATGATAATGATGTGTGAGAGTTTTACTGATCCAGAGAATTATTGAATGGCACTTAGCACAAACTGGAGACACCTAATGGAGATGGGTATATATAGAAGAAAAGGGACAGATTTAGTTATGTAAAATTTAAATAAATTTGATATCTATATATCTCATCTCTCTAAGCATAGACATGTATCTCTTACAGTTAAAATCTCGTGATATGATATATATCATGAGTCATAGAATAGTAAAAATTATACAATGATTAATTTATCTAATAACTCATAATATATCACATTAGTGAGTATCTATTTATGGCATTTTGATAGCAAGAAATCCAGTTTCCATACTTGCAAATTTGGCCTTTTATAATGTCTTTGGCATTGGGCGTATGAAGTGTTCTGTGTCTTCATTGTCACTTCAAAAGCCGCCCAACGCATTATATATGGAAGATTTTATGAATCGGAGAAGCTTATGGAAGAAATGAAATACAAATGGGGAGAAGGGGAGATAGAGGGAGAGATCTCATATGAATGCCTACAAAAATTGAGGATGTTAATTAAATTCACAAACTTTCTATAACCATATATAAAATATAATGAGACACACTATATGTTTTATAGTAAAAAGATTTTAGTAGAATCAATTAAATTTGTATTATACCACACAGTACAATTTATGAAATACAATGATAAAAATGTTTGTGTATATATCTTATTATTTTATGTTGCTAACAAAGAAAATTAAAACTTACAACAAGGTTTAATTTAATGGTTTATTGTCTCCTGCAAGGTTTTTAGAACCCCAAATTGTAATTCTGGGCGCACCTCACCCCTCCTACTACCCATGGACCCAAAAAAAAACTTAAAATCTACACCTGCTAATTTAGACCTAGTGATTTATAACTCTATATATCTTTCTTGGCGAAACAAGAGAGACGAGGAAAGTTTTTTTGGTGAAATAGAGAGCAGATGGATTTATTGTAACTTGAAAAGCCCAAAGGGAAAGGTGTTGTTGGTTTCTTATAAATGGCCTAAACGAGTACAGTGATGAGAGCCTTATCGGCTTGTGTACTTTGGAGATATTTCACAAAACTGTGCGTCAACACAGTACAAAGCATGTAAGAAAATATCAACACACAGTTTCAGGACTTAAATGAATGGCCTAGAACTAGCAACAACCACCACTTAGAACTCCGACTAGTCTCCTACTCTCTCAACACTTTCACCACACGTTTTTCTTTTTCCAAAAAGAAAAAAATCTCCAAAAATTTAAGGAAAGAAATCAACTCGAAGGTACGTAATATGGTAAAAATTCCTCCCCCTTAGCTAAGAGACTTCATTTTCTTTGACATGAACAATAATAGAGAGGGCCTAGCAATTAAAGACCCTCAATGAATCTGCAAAAGGTAGCAGGATTCAGGTACTTTGAATTCTTCATCCAAAAGGAAACCCTTTAATGCATTCAATTCTCCTTAAGAGACTCAACTAAGCAAATGAGAGGCTCAGACCTGCCATGCCAGTCAAACCCTCAGAAGAACAAGAGCTTCTTCGCTCTTTCATATCTCTTATCCCTTCTTCTAATTCTCAAAAGAAAAGAAGAAATAGAAGACTGAAATGAACCCAGTACTAGCTAGTATGTGACTCTGTGATGTTAATGTTTATATTAGGACTCAAAACCTTAAATTAGTAACCATAAAATAGTGTCCAACAACTTTATGTTAAGTTAATTAACCTTTGCGTATAAGATTTGGATTCTTATAAAATATCATTTTTCTATCACTTTAGTTAACCAATCTCATGCACGAAACCTACTTCATGTACCATGCAATACGCATTCCCCCCTCATAGATAATAAAAAATAGAGGAGAATACTACAGTAATATAACATAGTTGAGGGAGAAAGCCAATTGAAAAAAGTAGTGGAATTTACTAAGGAGAGGATGGTTTATGTTGTGATACACTGTATAATTTTATTATTATTATTTTTTTTTATTACAAGAAATCTGAATTCGATTTCTTAGAGGCAGATAAAAAAGAAGTGGAGAGAAGAAGAGCTTGTAACTCTCATGGCATAGATTATAAAGGACTAGCAAAAGTTACATAGTTTTATTCACAGCTTACTGGAAAGCCACTCAAAACAAGATAAACACTCTCTTTTGCAAGCTACTTACTATAAACACAAAACACTTTGACACAAAAGTAGTCAACTATATATATATATTGGTTTTCCTTCTTGTTTTTTGTTGGATCCTTTCTTCGTTTTTCTTAGCACATTACATCCTTGAGAAGCTTGTACCTGCGCGTGGTGGGCCGCGGCGACGGCGTCGGAGACTTCCCCTTATCGGAGCCGCTCTCTTCGCGATCGTGCTGCTTGATTTTCTCGCCAGAATATTCAGACCGATTCGTGGATCCGGCGTCGTTTCCGGCCGCCAATTTCTTCGAACTTGAGCTGCTATGTCTCCCGTTATTTCTCTCCTCGCTTTGGCACCAATCGCACAGTTCAATCTCCGGCAACTCGCCGTAGAAGTTACTACAATACCTGTTACATAGAAAATTAAATAATCAAACTTTAAGTTTAAATGCTTAATTAAAATTTAAAACACCCACATATTAACAAAAATTAAAATGGGTTTTATTCTTTATTCTTTATTATTATTCACCTTATATTGCTTATATGATAGAAGCTATTATAGATAATAGCAATTAATAAACGAGCTTAGAAAAATCATATGAAACATGCTTGATGCAGATATATGTAACTATCAAATTAAAGATTTTTAAGATATGATAAACATGTTTATGTATGTATGTATGGCATATATCATGTATGTATGTATGTATGATGATGGGCATGGTATGTGAGGGTGGATGATAATTGAAGAGAAGGTAGTGAGAAAAGAGATATACGAGTGCTGGAAGCGATGGCGGCATTTGTTGCAGCGGAAAAGCTTGTCGGGAAAACCAACGTCACCGCACATGCAGCAAACAGTCTGAAGATCTACCATCGTTTGGCGACCAGAACTGCAGTATCCACTCCCAAACAGAGAAAAAGAGGAGCAGAAGAGAGAAACCAGAAACCCAGAAGGGAAAAACACAGAGAGGGAAAGAAAAGGAGAATGAGGAGGGAAGGGAAGAGAAGGAGCACAAGACACCCGAAAAGGAAAGCAGGGAGATAAAGAAAGGAAGAGAGAGAGTTTATATAGAGAGTATTGAGGGAGAGGAGTGGGTTTGAGTCGGTGTGTGAATCTTGATTTATTGTTTTTTATAAAAAATAAAAATTATAGAAAAAAAAGTTACAGTATCGGATATATACACTGGTAGACCACAGGTTGCTTGCAGTCGTTTTCAGTTAGGGCAACAAGGAGAGAGAACCTTAAAAAAGATAATGGGAAAAAGACAGTTATGTCCCAAGGGTGAGCTTGCATGATTGTCATTTCTTACCTATTCCAATTTTATTTTTATTTTTATTTTTTCCCTTGGGTTTGTCTTGGTTAGTAGCCTTTGGAAATTGCCATATAAAACTGCCCGGTTAGCCATCAAAGCCGTCGCCACGCTCCCTCAGCAGAATCACATATTCTTCAAAGAGGGGCTATCTTCTTTTTCTCTCTTATGAAATCACCTAGCATTTTATATTAGATTATATTGACTATCCAACTATCCAAAAAGGATTATAAAAATAATAGAGTTTCCTTTTAACAAAATTTTAATATAATTATATTTTAAAAAATTTCAAAAAAAATTATTAAATTAAAACTATGTTTAGCGACTAAGCTCATTTGGTGAGAAAGAAGGGCTTCCTTTTCGGTGGTAACCACCGCAAAAGAGGAGGGGGTTAATGTTATTTGTAACCTACACGTATCTCAAGGGGAAATTTATTGAGCATTCATTGAACTGACTTGAGGAAATGAGAATATATTTAATTATTTTAACCGTTTTACTATTTAATATTTATAGACACAAAGGGAATTGATTATTAAGATTTACAATAACCGATGTTCATATATTAATTGACTAGTTAAAGTGATCATGTTAGCAAGAGTTTCCATAACATTTTGATATATCTTTTTAGTGCTAGCTGCGATCAGGGTGGCATCACATTTGAACTAAGTGATTCATAAGTAAAACCTTTTCTTGCGCTTGCATGGTGTTATTGTATGTATCACATCATATGCTCTCCTTAACCATTAATTTAATATTTCAGAGTGAAAAATATAATGTTTGTAAGAATTTATTTAGCTGATAAATATAAAAAAAAAAATTACCTTATAATGTTTAGGTTTGTTACTGGCCATCTCTCTAGAGAAGCAATCTTTGAATATGATCATGGATTCTTGTTGTGACCTTAAAGTAATTTGACTAGCTTGACCTAAAAAATGAAGTAACTTGACTTGCTTCCACCTGATCTCTTTCATTATCTTTTGTTATTAGACAAAGAAAACGGAAAACATCAAGTAATTAAATAAGAAATTAAACTTGTGACTTCAATATTAATTAATCATATGATGAACTACTAATGTGGTGTATGGGAGGAAAGATAACTTGACTGACTAATTTTTGTGTCAAATTAAATTGTAAAATTTGATGGCACATGCAATACATGTGGACAATTGAATCGGTTGTTTAATTTTATGACTTTGTCTTCCATTGAAGGTTAAATTGAAAACATGTGAAACACCGAATAAAAATATAACTAATGTTTTTTTGGGGGGTAATACATATAATTACTATTTAAGGTTTTTAATATTAGGTTGTTGTCACCTACCTTATAAGCAGAGACACATGAAATAGTCTTTGGTCAACTTTTATGAGCTTGCAATGTTGAGATCCTAACAAACTCTCACACTATATATGTGGATTAGTTGTCATAGGATTCTTTTTGCTTTTTCAACAATCACTATTTAGAGGTATCATATCAGATGAATTTTATAAACACAAGTACGTACCTTATTTTCTTTTTATGTAATAAATGTACGTTTGTATGTTTAACATGGGACCAAATCTCAAAGATACATGCTTAATCATGTTTGTGTCCGACGATCAAGGAATTACAGTCTCAAAGTCTAGCTTCAAACTTTTCTATGGATACCTCGGCTTCGAAATCTTGCAGCTTCTCTTTCAAGATTATTCTTGTATTAAAAAAGTTTTGATATTTTAAATATAAATGAAAGTTGATAGATGTGATAAAATTAGATATGACAATTTAAACGAATTCCCCTTGAAAGTTCTCCTTTTCGGAATTTTTCCTGCAAGGGTTTTTAGAAATTGGATAGATAGTCTATGTTCGATTTAGAAAATCACAAAAATACTCCTATTCTTAAATAGTCACTTCTTAAAGATTAGTGTTATCAAGAGAATGATCAAGAATGAGTGTCAATTACTCAAGATAAAATTATATGATTCTAATATTGACATAAATTATGTGTCATGAGATAGTAATTAGTCAATTAATTTAAATTGACCAATTATTATCTTATAAAACAAAATTTTAAGTAGTATTGGAGACAGAAAATTTTAGCCCAATTACTCACATTTATCTCTAATTAAATTATGTAAATACTTTAATGATATGACACTTTTTACAAAATAATGGTGTATAGACTTTCAAACTATAATATATCAAATTTAGATAGTATACAAAACTTTCATAAATATGTATATATAAAGCATTGCTAACCTAAGTACCCTACCTATCACCATTCTTATTGATACCATTGCATGCGTTCTTCATTGACAAGCTATGGAAGTTGATTACCAATTGTGAGTTGAAGCATCACCAAGGACCATTACACAATTACAATAATATTGCCTTCACTATTGATTAACATTGGAACACTCTATGTTAGGAGTATATTTATATTTTATAGTATTTACAGAGTAACTTACAAATTTCATATTGATAGTAAAATTAGAGATATAATTTTAATTTTTAATAATCTAATCGACTTTTGTTGGTATTTGAATTTTTTATTGATATCAAGAGTCACTACATTCTCAATTAATGAGAATAATTAAAATTAGTTTGGTTCGATACTTTCTTTCTAAATAAAATGTTATACATATTTTTTTATATAATTTATATTCGTAATTTAAAAAAAATAAAATTATATATATATATATATAAAGGAGATGTGAGAGATTGAGAACACGCGCCTTCGCGAAAGTGTGTGTTGTTTTCATCAAACAGTTTACCTATGAAAACGGTAAATGTGGGGGGGGGGGGGGGGGGGAAGAGGGGGAAATATATAAATAAGAAAAAAAATAACTGGGAACAATATTTTTTTTGGTAGAAAAAAGTGGGTAATGCCCAACAAAAAAAAACAAAAAAAGGAAGCGGGTCAACTTCGGAGTCGTACCTATTTTTGTCGTGTATGGATAGGGGATAAATCCGTCATTATAAAAATATTATGGATAATTGATGGAATCTGACATAACTAAAGTACAGTCCTTTGCGGTTAACTTTAACAAAGTCTACGACGCCATAAATAAGACTAGAAAGCATTCCCTGAGGATATTCTACTGGACATCGCACCATCATTCAACTTATAAAGAGTTGATCATCTTAACCGTTCATTTCTAAGAGAGATCCGTTGGTCTTAAAGCTACTCTCAGCTAAATCAATTTAAAGTAAAAATTCATTTTCATGTAATTTTATTTCTCATACTTAAAAATTATTATTTTTTAATTAAATAATATTTTTAATAATTAAATCACCTACTAAATGTATATTTAATTGTTATTTTTTTATATATTTTTAAAATATAAGAGATAAATTTAAAGAATAAAATTAATTAAAATCTGATTTAGATTATAAATATAAGGTGATATTTTACTCTCAAATTTAAGAATGGTATGCGAAATGAACGGCTACAATTACGAGCTTCTGAGTTACTTTTGATGTAGGATGTTTTTACACGATAGAGATGATAAGCATGAAGCGTCACGTGGGACCAGGTCTCTTTTCAGCCTTGGTTTCTTTTAAAAAATTCTCATAGATGATCTCTTTTCAGCCTTGCTACAAAACTACTTTTTTTGTTTACACTCCTAAAAATAAATGCATCCTTTTTCATTTTGTTAAAGATCGAAATTTCTTTTCACAGGAAAGGAAAGGAATTTTTTTCGAGAAAATAATTCACTTACTGATATATTTTTCATTATTATTGATAACCCAGAAACAAGACTTCATCCTGTGTATATATATATATATATATATATATATATATATTGATAAATTTAGACTTGGTAATTTAAAAGCTGGATCATCCTATTTTAAGAATTTCATTGACAAAACATATGTAAATATAATTTTAAGAGTTTATCAATTAAATAAATTATAATAATTAAGAGGTCTTTATAATATTAAAATTTTAAATTTTTAAGAATTTCTATTACCTAAATAAAATTATTAGCATTATCTCTACGTGAAAATGTTTATATATATACATTAAGCAAAAAAATAATTTTAGGAAACTAATCAATATGTAGATAGACTTGTGAAATATGCAGATAAGCTTGTAAAACATGTGGCCAAGGTGTTATCCTGGCAGAAATCCCTAGCCCTACAAATTGCCTCATGCGCTTAAGGGATAACAGACCATGCTGCCATCGATTTCAGTAGGTTTGTAGGTTCTTTTCTTGTATCAGAAAATATAATTTGTTTATTATATTCATTTTAATTGAGTAACTTTCAATGAATTTTATTGGCTAATTAAATAATTAATTAACAATAATATAACCACATTATTGTCTAAATAATCACATATGATATGATATAATTATCATATACCTAGAGTATTATACATTGAAATGACCTAATTTATTTATTACGTAATATCAATCTATAGTGGCTTAACTTATAGAAAATAATTGAACATTTTTCTTCTTCCTATTTTTACCTTAGAATGCCCTAACTGTTCGATGAAAAAAATGAATGTTTGATTTAATCAAATGGGTATTTAAAATGAATGCCCTAAAATTTTCTTCTTCCTATATAATTATCACAGTTCTTAATTTTATATGATCCCCTTGTATTTCTGCACAGTTTTTACCTTAGAATGCCCTAAATGGCGATGAAAAAAATTATATATTATCTCAAATTGCAAATATTTCTCTAGTATCTAAGAAGTAAGAACCACACATTCTTATCTATCTCTCTCTCCTCCCTCGCTCTTTTGTATGCATATTATTTTGTATGAACTCTTAATATTGACTTTGCTTCTTATTTTCATCCCACAAAGAGAAAGAATTGATTGGATAAAAATGGTGGAACCCATTTCCAGTTTTCATTTTCATCGATCCCTACAAAATTAATAAGAGTAGACTAGTAAAGAGAACCCGGTGTGGAAATTTCAAGTCTCTAATACTCTAGGTAGGAAGAGTCTATATACTCTCATAGTTTCTAAATGTCAAAAACATATTTCTAACTAAAGTATCAACTTTTACATACCTTTACTCATTTCTTATCTCAAAATTTTTTAATTTATCACTTTATTTAAATAAAAAAATTTAAATTTTATTTTTTGTCTAAGCAAAAACTTTGAAGTAAATAATATAACAGAATATAAAATAGAGTGTGATATTCGTTTCTAGCTATGACATGTGCCATGGAGCTTATATATATATACACGTAAAATGTCCATGTAATTCGAAATAAAGGTTTTAAATAAATAAAATATATATGTAACTTTACTATAATTTCTTTCCTTACAAATGTGTATCTTGAATTTGAGAGAAATTGAAATGTTTTCAATAAATTATTATTTCAATTTACATCGATGCATGAATCAGATTGAGTTAATCTTTTCTTACACATAAAACATAAAGGAATTTGAGAATTTTTTAACAAACTACCTCATTATATAAGAACTCCAATAAACTTGACAGGCATGCATGTAATAAATTAATTATAATTATGGCATATCTAATTATATATTTAAATTTTAGGGCTTGAATCTCCAACTAACACCGTTTCTGATTTAGTGGTATTTAGCCTTTAATGTTTCCCACTATAACAAGGTAAATGAATATAAAATATGTTAGATATCACGAATTAATGTTACTCTTAATGTTTTCAATAAACTTTGTTTGTGGTCACGTAAACTAGGGTTTCCTAACTCTCTTAAGTTGTACATAATATGCCAAATAAATTAAAGTTTAAGTTTCTTGGTTGAACTAATTTAAAGAAAAGTAGGTAGCTCTAATTTGTTCTTTCCATCAACCTTGCACGGTTGAGCTTTAAGCAAAATGCCATAATTAACCTATTCAAGCCTTTTAGTTCCAAGAATAATTACTTTCTATTTAATTAGTACGGTACTTTATTTCGTTGTTTTTGTCCCATTATTGACAATTTCTTTAGCAACAAGTCAAAAGAAAATAACTAAGCAAATTCAGTGATTGATGTAGCATTAAAACTTATAATATAAAAAACGTAGAAGGAAGGGAAAAAGAGAACGACTTTATGATAAGTCTTTTGCCATCACACTCAGGAATTAATAACAATTTTATCTAGAATGGTCAGCAAAAGCCAGCATCAGAAAAAATGGGTCGGCTATGGAAAATGCCACAAGCGTTGCCTCCTCCATGCACCTTACTTTTTCCCCTTTTTTGGTTAATGGAATTGGCTTCAACACTGAAAGGTTTGTAACTTTCAAGCATATAAGGTATTTGTAATTAAGACTCTATGAATAAGTGGGGTTGGCGATAGTGATGGTACATTACAATTTGTGCTATAAAGAGACGAAGTTGATAGATATAGGTGGGGTAGAATAAGCTACCATTTGGTTTTGTGGGGTTGGGGGAATGCGATTCTTGATCGATTTCAAAACACTATTATTTTTGCCTAAACTAACTTGACCATCATTGTTGTAACTAACTTGCTAGTAATCATTTTCATCTCTTCAAAGTTGTCACCTACCTTAAAATTTTGGTTACTTTGTCACTCTAAAAATAGTCATCAAAAGATACATGAAACAACTTAGCTAATTAACCCATCATGATCATGACCAATCAAAAAGTTTTTTTTTTTCATTTATTTACACTAAGTATCTTTACACTTTTTTAATATGAAATTAATTCATGTCTAAGACAAGAGTAATAATCAATAAATCTTTTTTAATAAGAATAACTTTAAAACTTTAAAACTTTTAAACTCAAAACATTTAATCTAAGTATTTTGACATCGATCAACCTATTAATACTAATACTAAGTCAACTCTTGTTAGTTTAGAAAAGTAATTGTTTAAATAAAAAATGAGAGACATGGTTGCCGTTGGTAATTCTTTATATATATATATATATATATATATATATATTAGTGGCTGTGTCCACCACCACAGCATTGTTGGTTATAGTGGCTGAAAATGGAGCAATCGCCCTACCTAATTGGTCACATATTTTGATATGTCATTTAGAATAAAGTTTCCCTGCTACATTATGACACAAGAAATGAGAAAATTACGCCAACTCAATTGAATTTAGAACACATACTCTCTTATCTATTAAAATATTATGGAAATGTGTATGATATTTAAAGACATTACATTCTAACGCCGCCGGTTGGTTGGTCAAATGCAAATCAAATAATAGGTTAAATGAGATACAGAATTATTCAAGTGAATACGTCGGAAGTACTTATTTTGATTTGCTTGAATTTTTTTGACGCAAATATATAAACTAAATTATTTTTACTTTCAACCATAGTTTGATTCTTTATTTTTGAGAAAGTACTTGCTAGGTCATTAAATTAACGCTAAGGGTAGTTTCGAAGGTTTTAAAATAGATAGGGTAGGTGAAATTTCAGCCAAATTTAGGAGAGATTGGAGTAATATACCAAGAAATTACACCTAGCCAGGCAGACATAAATACATGATTTCGTTACAATTATGCATATTTTTCTTCCTTCCTAGCTACTCGATGTTTGTTCATTTCTGTATTACCAATGAATTGGATAATAAGGTAAAGAGGACAATATTAATCGATATACTATATTGCTAGAGAATACGTTCAAAGAAATTAAGGTATTGGTGTCTCTAATATCCAAGCGGTATCAGAGATAAAGGGTATGAGATCTAGAATATTAATTTAAACTGCCATCAGCTCACTATCACGCCAAATGACCTCAAAATCAGAGAGGGTTACTGAGATTCTGCTCTTTCGACATGTCTTATTCTCTTGTTTTTTGTTTTCAATTTGTAGTCTCATGTCAGTATATTAAACAGTACTGCACTCTAACTCAATGATCTGTGATATCGTGAAGTAAAAACCAGAAGCACAAATAGATCCCCAAGATTTTTAGAATTGTTACAAAGGTGCCAAGTATTATATGTGTTTTCCATTTTCTAAATTTTAGACTGGAGAGAATTTTAACTGCTGAGAGTACTACCACTTCCAACATTGTAACTTACAAATTAAATAGAATAAATATTGAGGGATCAAGTCTCTTAAATATATAGAAATTATGAGGTAGTTAGATTTTTTATATAAATTTATTGTCGACCTAAAGTATGCTTATATAATTAATCACCTCTATTATTTTATTTCCACAAAACACATTTAAAATTCGATTTATTTGACTAAGTAGCATCCATTACTCTTAAAGCTTCTATGTTGTCCACCTTTAATTTGACCATTATAAAATTCGAGTCAACCATCTCTTGGTCTTAATTAACTATCACAGGAAAGTAAACACGATATATATAGCAGCCCTCAACCCTTCCATAGTCGGAGGCTAAGCTTAAGAATTAATGTGAAGCACAATATACTTTTTTCTCAATAAATTATATAAGAACTCTTATGGTCAATATGGATCATTTAACTAAAGGACCACCACGGTCATAAAGAGAACAAAAAAACAAAGCCACCATGGTAATACCCCTTTCCACCTTTGTTTTTGCAATGAGAGAAAAAGCGTTAAAAAGCAGACAAAAGAAAGGAACGAAGCATATAGCAAAGTCGTAGGGTTTGGTCACATTTGCATGTAAGCGGATTTACTTTCATTGACCCATATGGCTCTTATGCCTGGGTCTTTATAGTAATATTTTGTATTCTAAGTTTCAAGTTTCTTAATTGAGTGCGGCTATGTAATAAGATTTCAAACAGTAAACGCTCATAGCATTGTAAGAAAAGTAGCTCTCTCTTTTTTAACACATAAACAGGGACGAATGCAAGGGAGAAAGCAGAGTCAAGCCCCCTCGTCCCTTATCTTAAGTTTTCATCGAGCTTTGAAGAATAGCTAATGACTATTAGCTCAAGGGAGTTTTACAATGGTTGTACATATGAATTCTCGTACTTGTCTGTACTTAGGAAAAGTAAAGGTGTCGAAAATCTTATATGATCTTATCCCTATAGGATATGAAGAGTGAACATTGTGGATCTGAACCATTGAAGGTAATGCATTTATTAGAACTCACCACATCTAGTAGAAACAGATGAGGAGTGTGTAAATTTTCTTAAAGAGGGTGGAATTTCTAGGCATTTGGTTACATTTTTATTTTCTATTATCATATATTGTTATCTACAAAAAGTTTTGTAGAATAGGCCTCCTTTTAAAATTTTTATTAATTTTAACCAAGCACACACTTGATTACAAGTTATTGTTGTTCTTTTGAGTATGATAAAAGCCAATTACTATGATATATTATAGATTTATATGCAAAATTGTATACCTATATCTAATTTGGAAAGTAACATGAGATTATTCTTGAAAGACAGATGCAAAAGTTTAAAAATTACAAATCAAGGTCTATAATATTTGAGATTAATTTCTGTTTAAAACAAAGAAAACAATACTAGATAAACTTTTTTCCAAAACAAGATTTTACATAAAATAAGTATAAACACCTAAATGTATACTTTTACCATTTTCACAATGCTAGAATGAGAAATACTTTATCATTATTATTTTTAAATTAATTAGCATCATCCATATTCTGAGATGCCAAGCAAGGAGGAAAAAGAAGAAGAAATTAAGGGACAGAAAAACAAACACGAGGATCACTTTCCTTTCATGAGTCCCATCTAATGGAAATCCTCAAGTACACTTTGTTTCCTATAATTTTCTATTCCAAAATGGCGAACTTTCAATGCCACAATATCATTGTCCACATCTCAATCAGCCTCATAAGTCTGCAAAAACAAATGCTTCAATCTTTGTCAAGACCACATCAACTTAGATCCGAATCACCTTTTCTTCTTTCTTAATATATTTTCTTTTCACTATCTAGTCGTCTATTATAGCGTGACTAAAAGTTAATTAAAGTTAATTAAGATTGGTTGTGGGTTCACTCAACATGACGTATTATGGGCTATAGCGGCTAACAAAAGCATATTAAACAGTAATCCTCTATAATTAAATTAGCTCTGCTCAATATTTCTTTCAAGGTGATGTCAGATTATATATACACAGCATCATAGGTTACGGATGTATTTTGGTTGGTCCCCAAGAATGTAAAATCTATATATCGATGATGTTTTGATTAGCTTTAAAAAATGATTTTGAAATGTAAAAACAAAAACAGAATAAAGTAGAAGTTATTTTGTATTTAAACATAATATTCAAAAAGTGTTTTTGGGTATGAAAAATGCAATGACAATTTTGTCATTAAAAGAATAGTCATGAATTAAACAATTTTTTGTCAAAAGCACATTTGATGGGAGAAAATTCAATCCAAATGGGCCATAAATTGCTAATTTGCTATAGCATTGAAGTCATGAAGCTTGAAACATTTTCCTTCTCTTTCCACTAATTCCGTTGCGTTTTGGTCTTCTCCTCTCCCTTTATGTGCAGTGCTCTTGGGTGTAACTTTACCCCACTGAGCTTGCTTCTTTGCCAAGACAGGATGATTTTACACACAACAACTCTAATTTTTTCTTCGTCCTTTCATTGTCTTCTCATATTCATTTGTGTTCCATATGAAGCTTTCTGATAGAATTGCATCAGTTTTCTGATAGAAATTAGCTGTCAATTCCTCTCCTGCTCTTCCACTGTCTTCATTTTCAGTAAAAGGGATAAAGCTTTATTCGCTTTTCCCTTCTTCTCTTCTATCTCTTATTTCTTCCACCAATATATAATGGAAACATATATATATAATGGAATATTGGGATATTGCCCTTTTCTTTTTCCTTGAAGGTTGATGAAACAATGAGGATCAGCCACTCGTTGGTGATACTGACACCCATAAATTAAAGGAAAATATTGAATGCAAACTTTAAAATATTTCATCAATGCATGGAATATTACCTCGACTATATTTATTCCTTTATTAACATCCAAGGAAAGGAAGAAAGACACCATGCATATAAAAACGATTCGTAGAAGAATGAAATACAGGATTTTTACGTGCAACAGAGAAATGCATAAACCTTTTTTAGGTTCTATGCATCTGCCTCAATGAAAGAGAGCCGCATATATTTATTACTATGGCTGAAGATAATTTAATTGTCCCAATTAGATCCGGTTGCCGGTGGACTTGGATGAAAGGAAGAAAGTGAAGTCCAGGGGCTCATCAATTACAAGTTTCAGGACACAACTATCAAGCCACCACCGATAGATTTTCTTTCTTCCATGATACCAAATAAGCAATTTGAGCCCAAAGTTTTCTAGGTTAAAGTTCTAAATCTTGGTAGAAAGGCCACAACTTTATATCCTTATAATAGTACTAATGTAAGTTGGGTTGTTAAGCATTATAAATCTCTAAGAAAGTTGATAGAGACGGCTACATTCTGATTATGGACCCTCTTTTATTAAAAAGAATTTGTTGTTATTAGCGTAAAAAGTTAAAAATAAATAAATAAATTTATTTAGTCTAATTATATAATGTTGCATTTTTTTTCCCATCTAAGAATGTCTATCCATTGAAGGGATATACATCAAGTTTGCCACATTATTCACCAAGTTACTTGCACACCTCAAGCTACTTGCTTTGCTCTACTATTGTTGTGATGGTGAATTTGTGATAACCTATTCTAACAACGACCAACAAGGTTATCAAGTTGTTCGTTCTATACAAAAATAATGCAATTTGCAACCTATAATTTAGATGATCAGTTGTTTTCGCCGCAATCAATCAATTAGATAAACAATATATAATAAGATTTGTGATAGAATTTTCAATAATTCAAAAAGAAATCGTTACTGTCGTATGGCTCACACTAGTTTTCTCCTAAAGTAGAAGCAACAACCTTGTCCGGATCCGAACTAGCCGACAATGCGTAGCATCATAGCAAAGGGCACCATACCAGCACCAGGCCAGGCCCTCTTTCTAGGTGGAACGACGTCGCTTTCAGCTGAAAATTTTGCAGCCCTCTTTTAAGAGATGGGCCCATCAGTGAAAGGCTAAGAAGCAATGTAGCCCCACACAAATCCTTGAAAGGCCCACATAGCCCATCAAGGCCCTACATAATACACCAACTTTTTCCCTTGTGGCCTCAGCCTTGTTCACACAAATTCCGTAATGTGCCCACAAGGCCAACAGCCCTGCAAATCTACCTGTACCTTAACTTGAAGGGACTCATGGATACCGTATACCCCCACCAGTACCATTGTATTGTATTAGTTTTATAATAAAGGAGAAATAATTCTTATGATATGTGAATAACAATACCTCCCTAAAAAGAATTATCTTTACCAACAAGACTTAACTCAGATGCAAGATGGCTGTGTCCTTACACACGATAACAAAGGTTTGATTAGTTATAAAGAAAATATTTTTTAGTCGTCAATTAGAATATTTTCACATTTATTTTATTTTTATATATACACTATTTTATTTGACAAGACAAACTATCATATACTCAATATCTTATACTACATCAGACGTTAAATTAATCAGAAATTAAATTAAAACAACTACACAAACAACAAAGCTAAATAGATATAATTCATTCTCTTTATAAAAGCCAGAGGGGGATGGTGGAACCCATCTGGTTTGCATATAATACATTTTTTTCTCTGATAAAAGTGACCACCGCCATGAATGTCTTATAACCATTGTTGGTATGTTTCTTTTGCAATTTCATGAGCAGGGCTGGGTCCGTGACCCGCATAACATGTGCAGCTCAGACAGTGGGAGGGACCGCTAGATATGGGGAAGAGGGAGAGAGTGGGAGATGGGCCTCACCCAGATCATTTCACTTACACAAGGACTGTTAAAAGTTCAAGTAAAACATAAGATCAGTGATTCCCCAGACCAGAATCCACTGAGAGTCGCAGTGAATATGCAGGACTGCCTCAGCTAGGAAAGAAAATTCAACAACATTAATAATGATCATAGAGAATGCCTCTGGGCTAGTGATATGGCTAGCTAGGACAAAATCATACTCGAGTGATTTATTGCACCATTGAATGTATATAGTTGCACAATTACAAAAGCATATCCTATCAGTCTCTATTTTCCAAGATGACTTGGAAATAAATTTAGGCGCATGGTAAGTGACTAAATTCCATTGACATTATGCAAACCTTATGAGAAAAGTAAGTACATGAATGGCAACAAAGAGCATCTCCTTTGGAATAATGCTAATTTATTACAACTCATACATTCATTTATTATTTAATATTTAACACTATATTATACATTGATTAATTTTAATTTGAGTTGATTATAACTACAAAAAACAACAAAAGTACTTAATTTTAATGACATTATATTTTAAAGGACTCAAACTATGCAGTTAAAAGACACATTTATTTTAATTATTAAAGTTGCATAACATAAACTACTAGATAAATCAATCGTAGTTTTGTATAGTCGATACAATAATTTACATTAAATTGTGTCAACAACTTTGTGTCTCGGCTACAGTGATCCTGTACACATACATCTTACTGAAACATGATGAGAATCCCAAATGACAATTAGAAAATCCAAAAGAAGCAGCTAAAGTATGTGAAAAGATTTAGTATTAACATAATTATGCACAAAAAGTCTGCTGACACAATAATAACAAAGCCCACCCACACGTGAAGGCACTAATTATTGGGGCTAATACTTGCACGCTGATCACTTAGTGCGTAGTAACATCATAATCCACAGCTTAAATATTGGTGAGCTGATCCTTGTCCCTTTGCATCAATTCTCCCTTGCGCTTTGCAGTTGTGTTCCCTTTCCTTGCCATGGTGGGGGACAGAATGGGACTTCAGATGTCATCCTGACTTGAATCCTGTGTTATCTACTATCAGCAAGTGAAATCAAATCAAACTCATATAGAAAAGATGAAAAAGAAGGATATGCAAGAGATTCAGCTGGACAAACTAGTACTTTCTATGTGCACTTCACATAGACAAATAAATCACACTGGCTAGAGGAAAACTACTTCCATACAAATAGCCATATGTTTCACTTTCTAACTGCACTTCTAATATGCAAATTAATAGCGAGCAGTTTGTTTGTAGTATAATTATTAATATGATAATTTGTGAATAATTAAATCAAATTGTATAATTTATTAACTCATTAATTTAACGATTCATAAATTGTCATATCAATAATTATAGTATAATAACAATTCAAGTCTATACTAATAACATAAGCATAAGCAATAAGCAATAAAATTATAAAGGGAGAAGCCCACAAATAGAAGGGGGAGGTTCAGACTTCAGATTTAGGTCAGTATTGCATCTCCCCTGCACACCTTACAAGAGAATCCACCTATATTAGGTCTTCAAATTGATACCAGTACTCTATGACAAAATTTACTACTTGCAGAAAAAAAAACTATCGAAATGGGACGAGAAAAACTGTTTCAACAGGGAAAATCAAGCGCTGGTTTCAAGACCCAGATGTACTCTCAGTAAGCAACTGAGACAAGTATTTCCAGGCATGAATTTGGATGAACTGAATTAACTGCACCATTCGATTTGCTGTGTAGTAAACTATAGATAATCTTGATTCTCCAAGCATTCAAAATGCAAAAAACAACAACAACAATAATAATAAATCTTATCTTATTAAGTTAAGTCAATTATATAAATTGTACGTGCTCTATCAAAATCTAAAATTTTCGAAATATTATGTCCCTAGGAACGTATTTGGAGAATGAAACCAAATCTACCTGGCAAATAAGAATGACATTAAGGTAATAATGCTTCCTCGGAAGCACCAACCAGCATGCAGAAAAAATTGTGATGCTTTCGAAATATTAGATTTGAAGACAGTACTGGGAATAAATCGCTAAGTGATAAAGTAGCCAAAAGCATGGAATGATTGGAGAAGTTTTATCGAGTTTGGAAGCTCAGAGCTGTTTCCAGGTGAAGTTGACAAGTGTAACAGATCGTTAATTGGTCCTCGGCCTTTAGCTGGAATGGGCCTAGGTCATGGTCCTCTAGGGTTTTCTTTTGGGTTCAGTGTTGGTGAAATCTTTTGGCACCCCAATGTTTTCTAACTACACACCCATCCATCTCCCACATTCAAACCCTATTTGTTGTCCAGCCATCCTTGGCTACTGTCATCTATCAGAACAAGCTCATTTATTTAGATTCGACCATTATCAAAACATTATATAAACTCACAAACGGTTAGGGCAATATAGAACTGCTAATACCATGGAAACATATAAATAAATTACTTAGACAGATATTTCTGACATTGTCGAAACCAGAAATCCTAGTTTTAAAACTTCCAACCAACAAAACAGAAGAGACATTTTGGTACCATAAACAGGAATTAAAACTTGACCAGCCACCCTTAGTAATCATTATAGGGTCAATAGTTAGTTCCCAGATGCTCTAATTGGATAAAAGTATAATCAGAAATTCAGACCTTTATATATTCTAAGCATATTTATAAATGCTGCAAAGCTTGAGACCAAAGAAGTGGATGCAAGTGAACAGACAAAAATGGAAACTTGACATCCTTAAGATATATATATATATATATATATATATATATATATTATGGAATTGAAGTGTATATATATAGCATATTATATATAGAAAAACTTATATAATTAAATAAATTGAATTGAAGACATCCTTTAATTTTATTTCTTATTTTTTCTCTTTGAATGACTAATATTATTTGCATATTATAGAATTTAGCATAATTAGTTTTTTAATATTTGAACTTACTAACATATTAATTTTGCTGTCTTTATATTTTTTATTTGATTTTTTAGTAGATTTTTTGTTATAAATATTTACTTTTAATTGAATATATTTTATTATATAAATCTTTATTTATTCAAACTGTTACAAATGGATGATTTTAAATCATTTCTAAACCGCATTAAACTTTTCAAAATTATCTCAACATTAAAATAATGTTGGATTGTGTTTTCTCAAACTACTTATATTGATTCGGTGTAATTTTATTTTTTTTCTCTCGAGTAGCAAACCAATTTACACCCCAAGCCATTTGTATCGTGAGTGACCTAAAATAAAAGCTACGAAACGACGTCGGCGTGTCTGCAAACCCTTCTGCTTTTCGCCCTCACAAAGTAAAAGGCAGCTCCTCTGGAGTCTTCCCTGCTCAAAGTTTCAAACTGACAATCAGTCGCTAGACTCGCTACTCAGGGGAACATTCCAGAGTGGTTTTTAGTTGCTCATCTTCACTGGTTTCGTAAAAACAGTAGAGAAAGCATTAAACTTTATTATAGTAATTCCCTCCTTCTTCCTCCTTGTGAATCTGATCTAGGGTTTCCTTTCATTCTGTCTCCGCGGCCTTTCTCGTACAGAAACCATTATGGCACTTGTTGCACATACTCCTGACATTGCTGGTGAGCGGCAATTTGGTCAGGACGTCCGCACCCAAAATGGTACGTGCTCTGCTTTCACTCTTTCCTAATGGCTGCTGAAGTTTGAAGCTTCCCATACTCCTTTTTTTGTTTACATAAATTTAACTTAATTTATTTTCAAGCTGACGGAAAGCTATAAAGATGTATTTTTTTTGGTTCAAAATGGATTAATATGTGTTGCGCATTGGATAACAGTGATGGCGTGCCAAGCAGTTGCCAACATTGTCAAAACCTCATTGGGTCCTGTTGGCCTCGACAAGGTAAATTTTTCTTTCTCTTATGTATGTTTGTATGGCTTTGGTGTTTCACACGAATGATGTACCCACTATTGTTGACATCTCTGTTGTGTGTATTTTAGGGCTAGTTAAGGTGTTCTTGTGGTAATTTTGTGTAAGCTAGAACCTAGAAAGGTTGAGTTGCATAGTTTATCTTGAACTTTTTTTAAGATTGTGTTGTTTGTTTTGAAGATTATCAATGATGATTTGTTACGTGGAGTGGGGGAGAAAGGTGCTTTTTAATAAATTGGAAATGAACTGCATGTTGACATTGATGAGTGATGACATATATTTGTTGATTGGTTATTTCAGATGCTTGTCGATGATATTGGTGATGTGACTATTACTAACGATGGTGCTACAATACTTAAGATGTTGGAAGTAGAGCATCCTGCAGCCAAGGTGAAGAGAAGATCCAATTTAACTGTTTGTTTGTCTTATGTTAATCATATCCCCCTTATTTTGATACTCCTTTGCCAATGGTTTATATGCTCGATATTCGTTTATGGAGTGCACAGGTATTGGTAGAATTGGCTGAACTTCAAGATAGAGAAGTTGGAGATGGCACAACGTCAGTGGTTATTGTAGCTGCTGAGCTGCTAAAAGTAAGCACAAAGTGTATCTTCTGCTCACTTTATGTGTTTTGTCTGTACTGTACAAACTTACATGCATAAAGGATATGACCAGATAAATATATGACTTTTCATGCAGAGAGCAAATGATCTGGTGAGGAATAAGATTCACCCAACCTCAATAATCAGTGGATACAGAGTAAGTGACATTCTCCATTGCACCTTTATATGTCTTTTCACTCTTTCTCGCAGTTCATATTTCTATTGCCTGGCATGTGTAATCTCTTATACAGAATCTAATATTTTTGGATTTTACTTAGAAAACTTATCAGTCGCTTCTGTTTTTTATTTATTCTGGGTAGCTTGCTATGCGGGAAGCTTGCAAATATGTTGAAGAAAAGTTGGCTGTCAAGGTAAGGCTTTTGTATTAACTTTTTATTTCTGAGAATATCAATGGAGGAACAATATCTTTCAGCTACTCTTTTTCTTTCCCTTCTCCCTTCTAAGATCCCTAATAAATATTTTGTATAGTACATATGAAAGTAGAAACTTTTTCTCTCATGAATTTGACATATTACCGAGTCTTATTCTTTTCTTCACTTTCTTAGGTTGAAAAGCTTGGAAAAGATTCATTAATTAACTGTGCCAAGACCAGCATGTCTTCAAAGTTGATAGCTGGTGATAGTGACTTCTTTGCTAATTTGGTATGTGTGGAATTATCATGTATCTGTCTTGAATTTTAAGAATTTATATCTGTTGAAACTGAAACTTTTCTGCTACTAAGTACAAATATTGGGCTTATATAAAATTTTTGGCCATTCATCTGATATAAGAGCTTATCACATTTTCAATAATCAAATTGACTTGTTTGTGCAATTTATAGGTTGTAGATGCAGTACAGGCTGTAAAGATGACGAATGCCCGGGGTGAAGTTAAATACCCTATCAAGGTTAGTGATGGATTGCGTGTTAATCTAGGTCCCCCTCCATGCTGAAATATGTGAATATTTGGCAGTATTTGTCTGATCAATCAGTACTAGGCTTGTAATCTGTATTATATAGTCTAATATGTATATCTTGCTTAAGATTTTAGGCTTGTAATGAGTAGGATAACTTGTTTTCCTCCATTTTCCAGGGAATTAATGTATTGAAAGCTCATGGGAAAAGTGCTAGAGACAGCTATTTGATGAATGGTTATGCCCTAAATACTGGCCGTGCTGCTCAAGGAATGCCTGTCAGAGTTGCCCCTGCAAAAATTGCTTGTCTTGATTTTAATCTTCAGAAGACAAAAATGCAATTGGGCGTCCAAGTTTTGGTCACTGACCCTAGGGAGCTTGAGAAAATCCGTCAAAGGTACTGGCAATATGATCATAGACTGCCGTTAACTCAGTGGATGTTTCTTAACATGTTTATAATTGCTGGGCATAGACTTATGCCCTGTGCATAAGCTATATTATCAAAAACAAAAATACACTGGTGCAAAAATAGTCTTTGAACAGAAAAGAGTAATAAGTGCAGCTGTCAGCTGATCATCTGGTATGTGAACATTTCATAGTTTCCATCTTGACAATGCTAGGATGCTGAATGGTAGTTAGGGTTGGCAGGAGCCACCATTTAGTTCAAAGTGGTTTCTCACACACAGATCTCCTCGGATGTGTTTAAACTGGGTTCATAAAATTTGTGCATGTGCATGGATAGCTCTCCTTGATGCTTGAAATGATATGATATTATTCTTTTGGCTAGTACTGTGCTATTTTCTATCTTTCCATTTTTGGAATTTGTTGGTTCTTAGTTTTGAGCAATTTTATAATTCTATCTGGTCTAAAAATTGGTCATTCTATCTCATTCCAGGGAAGCTGATATGACTAAAGAACGAATTGAAAAACTACTAAAAGCTGGAGCAAATGTTGTTCTGACAACTAAAGGGATTGATGACATGGCACTCAAGGTAAGTTCCTGACATTTCATTTTTCTTCTGCTTTGAATGATCTTTTCATTGGTAGGATTATGTAATTATAGTCTCTTTTTAGGCTTCATAAGAGGATATATCACAAATCTTATGTAGTCTATTGACCATAAACAGAGTGTTCTAAGATGACTGTACTTGTTTGCTATATTACTAGTGGGTCAAATTGATGGATTGTGTGGTTACCTGTGCAATTGACATGCTCGTTTTATAATGGCATCAGGAACTTAACATGCAAGTATTTGTTTGTTAATATTTAATCCTCACTGTTGTTTCAGTACTTCGTTGAGGCTGGTGCAATTGCTGTAAGACGTGTTCGGAAAGATGACATGCGTCATGTTGCCAAAGCAACTGGTGCGACATTGGTAAATATTTCTTCTTTACTTTTTGGTTGTAATAATATTTTTACAATTAATGTTTATTATTTACTTTGGGTCAACTTTATAGCTGTGTTAGGCTATTTTAGTAGAACAAATAGAAGTGCAAAATATTTGTGAAGTGAGCTTTATATTACTCTCTTTTCATTGATTGGAGGATGGAGATGGAAATTTTATCACTTTGTTATTTAGTGACGTACACATATTTCTGGAGAGCTTATATATGCTTTACCCTTTCCACTTTGGAAACTATGATGCAGGCCTCAAAAATTGTATGTACATTTTTTTCACTACACTAACAATCTATGAATTTTTTTCCACTGTGTCTCTCACCTATTTTCCCTGTTATCTGAATTCAAAGAAGACATCTTTACTCATCCTTTTTATTTTCTAAATCTCTGTATCTTACTTATCATTAGTGGTCTGACCTGTTACTATAGAGTTCTATTTGTCATGCAATAACTGTCTTTTGTTGCTTATGATTTCCTCTATGATTGGTGAATGCAGGTTTCAACATTTGCGGATATGGAAGGTGAGGAAACATTTGAACCTTCATTTCTTGGATATGCAGATGAGGTTGTAGAGGAGCGTGTTGCTGATGATGCAGTGATAATGATAAAAGGGACCAAAACAACTAGTGCAGTGAGTGTTCTATCCTGAATTGCAGAGTTTGGTGCTCTAGGATTTTGAGACCTAATTTCCCTTGGTCCTTTTGTCTCTGTAATACAAATGGATTCTTAGCGTCTTTTTTATGATGACTAATTAATTTTCAAGGCAATGCAATTTAGGGGAAACAAATTATTAGGAATATAGTTTTGATATAACTCTGCACATTTACTGGTTTGTATAGGGTGTATGTCATGGTTAGCATTTATTATCACCGTGTCATAGGCAATCCTGTCTTGAATTTCTGTAGGTATCATTGATCCTCAGAGGTGCAAATGACTATATGCTTGATGAGATGGATAGAGCTTTGCATGATGCTTTATCAATTGTCAAGAGAACTCTTGAATCAAATACGGTAATGTTCCATGTACTTCCACTTTGAAATATCACTCTGCTTTTAAGTTTCCTATTCTTATTTAAATTGATTTTTTTTTTCAAAAATGATATGTTTTTGCTGCTTTTTGAGTTATCTTATTATTACAATTTCTTCTGTTTATTCATTGTGATCGAGTATTTACCCTGTGATGTGGCCTCTGGCGCCTGCATACTTGGCTGGTTGATCATTTTACTAAATGGATTTGTGTTTGAGGTACTTAACAGCGGTTAGATTAGTCTGAAAAATTAGATATACAAAGAATTGTCTTTGGATGGATTGATTGTAGAACAATTGATTTTGAAACCCAATATATATATATATATATATATCTATTATGTTTGGACATATTATTTGAGAATTGATTTTACAATAAGCAGGTTTTGTTTAGATCATATTAGGAAAATAGTTTTCAGCTATCAAATTTCTAATAAGGGTATGAAAATGATTTCAAATATCTATGTTGAAGCGAGCTAGTTTGACAGCTATAGAAGGTGGTCATTGGCATTTCAATGACAGACGGTGAAAATTTATAATCCATCAGACATGATGCATGTCTCTATACCATTTTCAGTTTTCACCTATCTTTATTCCCTCCATTTTTTCTCCTACCAAGTATAAAAGCACCATCCTGTCTGGTTCAAATAACAAAAGTGAAAGAGGAAACCATTTGGGATCACACTTGCTTTTGGCTTTGATCTTGTTTTGGGGGTTCTCCCTTCAGTGATAGGCTTTTTTGTCCCAAAGAACAAAGTCAATATAATTTTCAATGTGAAAAATCATTGTTTCCCTTTTCAATTTCTACATGAAAGATGACGCCAGAGTTGGTAGAGGCTAAACCACTGATAAAGATGAAGATGCTTTGGGAAATGTCATGTTTTCTGCTTACTATTGTGATATTTGCAATGCAGGTTGTAGCTGGTGGCGGTGCTGTTGAATCTGCATTATCTGTATATCTGGAGTATCTTGCCACAACTTTGGGATCCCGGGAGCAGTTGGCTATAGCCGAGTTTGCTGAAGCTCTGCTAATCATTCCAAAGGTCTTGTTCAAACCAAATTGATAATGCCTGTAACTTCAAATTTTAAGTCAATTGGTTTTTAACATGGTGTTAGAGCTTAGTTTGATAATTAGACACCCAATAAACTTTCCATGTAGTTTTGGCAGATAGTAGCTGCAAGTCTATTTTTGCCTTGTTTCTTGTCCTGTGATTAGTTGTACTTTCCAACCCTTTTATCAACTTGAAAATATGCTTGGAGACATTTATCCGGTGCAGGTGCTTTCTGTCAATGCTGCTAAGGATGCCACCGAGTTGGTTGCGAAATTACGGGCTTACCACCATACAGCGCAGACCAAAGCTGATAAGAAACATTTATCCAGGTATTTCATTGCTGCTATATTTTCTAACTTCCCTTGTATGTTATATTCTGGCAATTTCATTAATCGTTAGTCTGAATTTTCTTCAGCATGGGATTGGATCTTCTAAAAGGAACGATTAGAAACAACTTGGAAGCTGGAGTCATTGAGCCTGCAATGAGCAAAGTAAAGATAATTCAGGTAAAATTCTGACATGCAGCTGATTCTCTATTGCCATGCAAACAACTCATTTACTGAACTCTTTTCCTTGTTTTTCCAGTTTGCAACAGAAGCAGCAATAACAATACTTCGAATCGATGATATGATCAAGCTTGTCAAGGATGAAAATCCAAATGGCCAGGAATAGTGTGATTTTGAATTTTAGATGGCTATGGAGGAAAAATGTCTTGGTAGTGTTCATGATTCACACAAACAGTGCATTAATGTGTTATTCCATTTTCAATTTTCAGCTAGATTTTGCATAGGGATTCAAAGGTACATCTGAATGTTTTGACTTGAGTTGGAGATGCTTTATATAACGTGGTGTTTGGTTTTTGAGAAATCATGGGTGCTTCATTGATCTTTACTGTGTTAATATATAATAGCTATTTTAGCATAACTGGCAATGATGGCAAAAGCACTTTTCTTCACTTTGAATTTTGTCTCCCTTTATTTAATCTACATGTCCAGTGTCACAATTGAAATCAACTTAGTCAAATTCTCCTCTGCAATGCAACTTTGTTTTATTTGGAAAAATAACTTTAATCATTGAAGGAATGCATGTGACGATGCACGTGCAATCCCATTCCTCATTATCATGTGCTTCAAAAATCTATTTTCTAATGTGTGAAGCTGGATTTTGTACTATCATGTAGCCATGAAAATCATATGGTACCTAATTTGAATGGAACATATTTCATTGATTGACTATACCAAATATAAATTTCACAAGTGTTCCCCGTGTCACAATCTCTTAAATTTAGGATCATGGTTCTTATTGTTGGCAACAAAAATTAATCTTATGAGCATACTAAGTATATAAAAATAAAAATAATAATTTGATTAAATTTATGAGATTCTTGCTCTAACACCCATTGAATGATTAAATATAGAACACGAGAAAAACAAAAATATGTAAAAAGTCAAATCAATCAACCGAAAATTGAATATAGAGCACTACTACTTTAAAAAGGACAATGTACGTTAAGTACTTTTAGAAGAAAATAAAACAAAATGGCCTCAACTAAGGGTTTTTTTCTTATTTAAGAAAGGCTCCCCTCACAGACACAGTCATGGCGGGACCTACAAACGTAGCTTCTGGGTTCAACACGTGGCCCCCTCTTTATCATCTTTTAAGATTTGATGACCTAATCGTCCTTCCATTTTTATCCTCTTTGTTCAGTGTTCAGCAATTAGCATTGAAGAGAGAGGTAAGGGTAGGAAGAGAAAGCCCAGACAGCTGGCGGTGGCTGTCGGTGCTACTACTGTTATGGCTTAAGAGTGAGTTAATATTTGCGGTTTCTGTCTCTGTGGGCTCCGCCGCTTGTGGTGGCGTCCGTACTCGTCCATGAGATAGCCATAACCGACTTTTTTTTTTTGATCATAAGAAACCAAACCAAACTATGATTGGTTGAGTTTGTAAAGAATAAATCCATTCTAATTACATTATCAATGTTAGAACTCCGTTAATTGATAAGCTTTGGAAATCTAATTTTATTAAACTTTTCAACTAAAAAAAAGGTACATTCATCAAGTCATTATAAGCTCACGTATTTAATTGGAGATTCGTACTAAAATTTCGTTATCATGTGAAAATCATTGTACGTATGTTATCAAATCATCAAAATAAGTTAACCACGTCTTGGTTAAATTGGTCATTGACTTTTTAACGAAATTGTTTGATATTAAATTTTTTTTTTCTTTTAAATTGTAAGTTTTGATTTTTTCATTTATCTATAAATAAAAAAAATCAAAATAAAGTATTTTTTATTGTGAAATTAACCAAAATATGTTTTTATGAATCCACATAGAAATATCAAACCTTCTTTCTATATGATTATTGATATCTATATGTATATGTACGATCATCTGCACGTGGAGAGATTAAGCATCACATGACTCAAGCATGTGATGCTTGTCTCATTTTGATCTTGATACAAATTAAGAGTCAGTCAGTCAAACTCACGTTTAGGTAAAGTTCAATAAAAGATTTAAAATAAAATTATAAAAAAAATTCCCAATTAGTGAAACTATATAAAAAGGTTATATTATTGTTAAAAAAACATAAGTATTTATTATTATTTAAATTTTTGTGTAATTTAAAATAATACTTATTTACAAAACTTTTGAAACTTAACTTAAACCGAACTCAACTCAAAATTAAAATAGCTAGCAAACAGATCTTATTATAAATTAAAATTTTTTGAAGTCTTGATTTCTTTTAATACTCAAGACTATGACACCCAATGCGCATAGAGTTGAACCAAGGTATTACTCCCATAGTTGCTAGATAACATGTTGATGCATGAACAGAGTCTCACTTCACACTGTCATCAAAAGAAATGTCACCTAATTGTGCAAAGTAGCCAACTTGCTTACAATAGCATGCACAGCGTCCATTCACGCACAGAATGGTCCCAACCCAATCTCTCCTTCATAAGAAAATTACATTATAATCCAGACCGGGAATTTGGAAGAGAGAAAACAATCCCTCACTCTCTCCTCACACTCCATGCTCACTCTTCCCACGTTCTCCTGCTCCCTCTCTCTCTCCCCATTACTATATCACTCTCCTTCTTCCCTCTTCCCCCACCCTCTCTCTCTCTCTTCAGCTCAGAGAGCTTTACTTTACAGAGCTGAGAGCAAAGAGACCACATACCCAAAACCTGTACTTGCATAGTCTCTGTGAGAGGAAATGGACATGTACGGGTCACTTTCTACCACAGACTGCTTCCGCATTGATGACCTTCTCGATTTCTCCAACGACGACCCCGCAGCCGCAGCCACCCCCTCCTGCTCTTCCTCCACCGGGTCCTACCACTACAACCACCACCTTCCTCCGCCACACTACCCATTTACCCAGTATAACCAATACTCACAATCACAGCCCGTGTTTGAGAATTTCCCTCGCGTCCCCTCCTCCACCGACTTCACAACCGGGCTCTGCGTCCCTGTAAGTACGATCAGTGCTGCCAATTTCTTTTTAGTCTTTTCTGGGTTTTCTTTCTTTCACTTTCACTTTGATTTTGATTTTGATTTTTTTTTATTTTTTGTATCTTCGATGGCCGACAGAGTGATGACGCAGCCGAGCTTGAATGGCTGTCCCGGTTCGTGGACGACAGCTTCCACGAATTCCCGGTGAATGTGACACTCGGCCTCGCTGGTCTCCAATCCGACACGTCGTTTCCTAGCAAAGCTCGCAGCAAACGCTCGAGAGCGCCAGTTTCTTCCCCGTCAAAAGAGCAAAACGGAGGGGTGCGCAGATGCACCCATTGCGCATCAGAGAAAACACCGCAATGGCGGACGGGACCACTGGGACCGAAGACGCTATGCAACGCGTGCGGCGTGAGGTACAAATCGGGTCGACTCGTACCCGAATACCGACCCGCAGCAAGCCCGACTTTCGTATTGACTCAGCACTCGAACTCGCACCGGAAAGTCATGGAGCTCCGTCGCCAGAAAGAGCTTATGTAGCAACAACAACAGCAGCAGCAACAAGAAGAGCAATGTTACCATCACCAGCAAGATTTCAGAGTTTGCTGATGAGTCACTTTGTCGGTGTTTTTTTAACTTCCCTTCCAATAGTTAAAAAAAAAAAATCACGTTCTGGATTTTATGTTATTGAGAGATGTCAAAAATCAATTTTTTTTTTGACCTCAGGTTAAAATTTTTCATTTGCCTTGTTTGATTTTTACCTCAGCTTTTCGCGGAAAAGAAAAGATGGTTTAGTTGTGCTTTATTCTTGTTGCGGATTTAAAGCTTCAACTACCAGCTTCTGCCTTTTGCCCTTGGCCTGGCCCTTGGAGACTTTGATAAGAGAGTGAGGGAGCACGGGGGTTCCACGTGATAGGGAAGAATGGATAGACTCACATTGTCGCCTTCCAGTAGCTTGGAATTTGTTTTCTTTTCAAAATTCAAAACAAAAAATATGATAATTAAAAAAAAAGAAAAATGTTTTAGATCCTTTGAAGGATTGCACATGATATATGCTGTTTCACTTAAAAAATTTATTGTATTTGATGGTTATTTAAAAATAAATAAATGAAAATACAGTAAGACAGCAGATATAGCTCCAAAATACGAGCATATATGCTAAGCCATTGAGTATTGATGAACTGCAGTGAAAAAGGCCAATGATATGGTTTGGATAAGACTCCCTCCTCAATAATATAAAATCATAAAGAAAACCAAAATTAGAATATAAAGAGACCGAAGAGAGTAGCATATTTAGGAAAAAAATTTATTCAAATAGTAGAGAATTACGAGAAAAGGGGGAAAAATGTAAATCTCCATCATTGGCAGAAGAAATATTGGTTAATTTCAAGAGTGGAAAGTTCATTTTTTGTGCTTTCGAATGAGAGGCCAAAGATTCCAATATCACAAAGAAGACGAGAATGTTATATTCAGTGTCGGTGGTGCAAGCAACACAGCGATTGATATGGATGCATATGGCCACATTGATCAAACTAGTGAAGTTGTCCCAAAATTAATGCAATTGAAAATCAAAAACAAACTCAATATTTGTATTCTTCGGTGTTAGCTGTTAGCACTGCAGATCATTATACAGAACTTGTACTTTTGCAAGGGTATACAACCCTTCCACCCCCTCTTTTTTCTTCTTACTTTCATCAATTTGAAAATGAATGTCTACATCTCCCTACGAAGAAAGTGATAGATCACTTACACCAACATGAAAAACAGAGTTTTGCTCAAAAGGAAAATAAGGAAATGCCATTCGTTCTAATGAATATTTATCTAACGAGGTTTGTATTATTCCTGCTCAGAAAGCCAGAAAGACCAGTTGATAATTAAGGTGGTTGTCATCACAAAACTCCATTGCACATCCAAAAGGAGAACATAACAAATAGTTCTCAAACTGAAATGCCATAGTTGCTGATTTTTGAGACCTCCTTTGTCAAGACATTCTTTTCTCGCTTGGCCTCAGAAGCAAGCTTGGAAACCTGCGAGCCAAAGTGTAAACTTATCATTTTGCATTACCAACGAGTGTCAACCAAACAAAAGCAGAATTTGCAAATTATAGCAATTTCTAAATTTTCCTGGGTGGATCCTAATAATTGTAATTGTAATTTCCAAACCCCAATAAGAAAATTCCCATCTCTTTTTAAGTGAAGAATGTTCATCACAACTGCAAAATAGTTGCCATGTTTACTGTCTTATGTACAGTTATTCACGTTTCCCACTTACCAGTTTGAACCAGACTGATAAATAAAAATGTTTCATTAATTTTTCTTATTATGTTGTAATTATTAACAAGCCAAAACAAGAGGAAATATTAATAGCCATGAACTCAATTTTATCTTAACATAATCATTGACAGCCTAAAGGGAAAAAACACATGATAATTATCACATGCACCATTTTCATTGGTTACCTCCTGAAATCTTCCAGGCAATTAAGTTGTCATTCTGCCAAGAAAATACTGACCTGTGATCGGAAATGAGATGATTCTCCTCTAGGAAGTTCTCGAAGAATATCTTTCAAACCTAATGCATCAGAAAGAAGATGACTCAACAAAAAGCATAATGCACTATCACCAGCTTAATTTATTGTCTGGTAAGAGCATTTCCTTATCAATACAGATATCAAATTCTGCATACCTGCTGCTCGTCTTTCGATTTTATATGCTGAGTTAATCACACTTCGTATCTGTTTTCCTGCTTGTCTGTAATGGATCATAACAAATCAAAACAGGTAAATCAGTGCATGATTTTATAAAAAGGAAATCTTACATTTCAATGACAGTAAGTTGCAAACCTCAGTTTGTTCCTTCCTCGTAACAATTCCTCTTCTCCATGTAATGCTCTCTTCTGCAAATAAGAACAACATACTGAGAATTTTCTTTGTTTTACTACTTGCTTGAGACGCACTTTGACAAAAGTGCAGGTGTAATCTCAGTTTCTAAAAGGTTTACCCAACAGGATGCAATTATTTAAAGGCAAATGAACTTCAGACTCCAATAATGGTTTAAAGTCATCGTATCCCTCGTACCCCAGCCAACCCCCAAAAATAAAAACATGGAAATTGTATATAAATTGGCAGAAAGAACAAAGAGGCAAGCCCCATGATGTAAATTCATTTATTATCTTTGATTTTTCTTGTCCTTCACATCAACATTATAAATCAGTTTTAATATTTGATTCTTCTGGGAGAACTTTTGAATCAGCTTTATGTATGCTTTCAAGCAACATGATAATGGAGTATGTGAGCTTTTTTACAAAATGAAAACTCAGTAGTTAATGAGTACGGTTGTTTCATTTTTAGTTGTCTCCTGATCATCTAATTGGCATGGAGTTGTCAAGAGTTCCTTTAGGACATCAACCTTTGCAGTTTATACATTGCATGCCATAACACCGTTCTTCCAATTTACTGTGATAAGAATAATGGTTGAGAGGTACCCCAGAGCCTTAGACTTTATAGTAGTTATGAGTGAAGAAAGAGGTAAAAAGGGATAGAGAGGAGCCAGAAATTCTGGATGCATAAAATAACTGAGGAGATAACTGCAGGAGAATATATAGACCTATTCCAACAAGAGCTCATAGGAAAATTGAATCTTACCTCCAACTTTTCACTTTCAAGCTTCATAAAATCAATTGACTGCCTCAATTCTTTCAGTTGTTCACGAGCTCTGGCAATCCTGGTCTGCAACCACGAACAATGATGATTGATCCACATAATAACTATGCAATGTTCTATACATTTCAAATGTATGCTAAATTTTAACGACATACTTTTTGAATATCAATCAACATACTATGTTCTCTAGTCTATCTACAATTTCCACTTAAAATATACTCAACATTTCCAAGCCCTACAGTTTGTATTTAATGAAAAGGGGGGGGGGGGGGTGGGGGGAATACAAAGTAAAAGTACACATATCTTTCTGTTTTCTTTTATTTCTCCTTTTTAGGAGTACTTGACGCTTTTTACCTGATGTTGACAAGATAGCAAGTGATTTTAACTAATATTCACCAGCATTCAATTATACATAACTATTTCTACGTGGGCATATGATGCGATATATTAAGTACTTAACATAGATCCTTTCTGTTACAAGTACAATTTATGTTTAATAATCATAAACACCTTATTTTGTTGAGACCACATATACATGTAGGTCATTACTCACCTCTTCACTAACAAGAAGGCGCAAAGTGCTGTGATACAAGAATCTACGAGGCCCTACAGATAAACAAGTTTGAAGTGAATACAACATTTGCTGTTGATATTGCATAATGAATACTTAAAATGTACTCAATATCGTTGTGACAAAATATGTAGCAGTGAAGCATAAGATTCTTGTACTATCAACAATTTACCGCCTTCTAGAACAGAATAAAAATTAAAAATTGACCACAGACTTAATATCAATTATCTGAATACTGTCTAATAAGTTAAACAGCTCCATTACCATCGCTAATTTAATAAGGATGGGATTCCGTAACAAGATAAATTACAATATCTTTTAAACTGCATGAAGAATGAGATGACAAATGCAATACAAGCATTCAAAGAACATTACATGCCATTTACTAGAAGCTTCTAATTAGGAATATGACATTGACAATTACTTTTAAGTACCACAAGCCCCAATCCTGCGGTGACAGCACATGTTATCATTGGATGTGAGGCTGCAACGAGAACACCCTCTGCCATGGAAGAGTAAAAGCTAAACTTTAGAAACATAGAAGGTATTGAAACAGAATAACCTGACTTACTTCAACAAGAAAAAGTGCACCGAGAACATCCAAAAAAATAAACCTTTCATCTTCCCGAACAGAAGATCTTCATAAGCATTATACTGGAACTTGAGATCATCCAAGGAATCCTACAGTCACGTTGAAAAGGAAAACATCTTGGTTAGTTACCTGGACAATATAGATGACCCTGAAAACAAAATCCGACCTTACTTAATTGTTGGGCCATTTTTTTTTCCTAGCTTTTAACTAATCAACGCAGTATAAATGCAATAATGGAACAACTTAATCAGTATATAAAAAACAACAGTTTTTTTTTATTAAAAAACGAAATTCATATGATGTCTTTTCCCATAAGAAGCAATACCATCAAAGCTAAATTTATTCAATTATGAAACAATTCATCAAATTCTAAGCGTGGGTCACTCGTTTTTTCCCAGTAATTTTTCTCAGAAAACAAAGAAAGCAAAAAGCGAGCTCATAGAAATTACCAAGGTCTGGTGAAAATGAGCCGAGGATGTGGAACGAATTTGAGAAAGCCGGGACTTGGAAGCCTGGAGAGTGGAGTCGACGGTGTCGCTAAAGGTCTTATGATAGAGTTGGGCTTGCTGAACCACATAGTCGATAAACGGCGTCGCTGCATCCAGGAATTTGGAGTCGTTGCTTGAGGGGCGGTTCTCAGGTGGTGATATAGGGTCAGCGTCCGATGACTCCGCCATCGTCGCCATTCTCGGAGTATTCCGTCGGGCAAGATGTCAGTTGACGAGGAACCTCTCTCCCTCCTATTGGGTGCAATTTCTGCCTTCCGCGGTGAGCTGGAGAATCCGAGAACGATTTGAACGGGTACGGACCCGACACTCCCGTTAGCGGGGCGAATCGGGTGATCGTACTCACTAAACTAAACTAGTTAACTTCCTTTCGGGAAACACCACATGATGACATATGTACATACGACGTCGTACCGACGTCAACCATGAAATTTTTTTTTTGAGAGACTACAGAAATAAAATAATTCAAACTTCTCAGTTCAGCTGTGTAAGTTTTCAATTTTTTTTTATTATTATTTTTTTTTTTACAATTTTCATACATGATTCATTTATTGCAATACATCAATATTTAGTTTTATATCTGCATAATCCATTTATTGCATATGCATCAATATTTACTTGTATATCTCTTACCACTAACTATTGTGCATCTGTTGCACTTGTCAAATACATGCAACCTGATTGAAGATGCTTTAAGAAGCATGTGATCACTTTGTTATTTATTTTTTTTTTTAAAAAAAGAAGATCATCTTTTGGTTTTTCAGGCTAAAATTGTTGATCTGATTTCAATTATATAAAAAAAAATTAAATTAACTCATTTTATATTCTATGAAAGTAGTTATTGTGGTGAGATATGTTATTATTATTATTATGTTTACATATATGATTATCATGTTTAAAAATAAAACAGGCTCTCAGCTATGACTTTCTTTTGAGATATATTCATCCTCCAATATCATTTTGAGAACAAAAACAAAGTAGTTATAGTTTTTATTTTCTCTTAATGGAATCCTTAATTAAGAATGAAACTAAAAAAATAAGGTAAGGGGCCAAATTTAATCTGAGTAAAAAGAAGTGTGTAAATTTTTTTTTTAAAAAAAGAACAAATACATAAGATAGATAGTATAGATACATTTAAAGAAAGTAAACACATAAAATAAATAATACATGTTAAAAAATTTCTTTTGGGAGATAATTGTTCTTAATTGACTAAGGATAATTCCATCCTTATTCTTAATATTGTAAAATATTTTTTATTATAAAATTTAATTTAATTATCAACTAAATCATACTACAATAATATGCTTCCATGTGTTGTGTTTTTTAGTTGTTGTTAATTTATTTTATAATCTAATTTTATATTCTTTAATGAAATACATTCATTTACTTTTATCAATTTTGCAATTCAATGATGTCACGTATATTACAACTCATTTCATATAACAATAAAATAAAATATTTTATAATATAATTAAAGAGAGCATGTTAAAAAATTAAAATATTAGGGATACATTAATTATTATTATTAATTTATTTATAAAAGGAAAAAAAGTATTTAGTATTTTTAGACGTTAAAATAAATCCATCCGGATTCCCATTTAGCGGCTAACGTGCTAAGCGATATTCTGGGTCAGTAGTTTCGGCCTTCGGGAAGAGCGGGTCCGGCCTCGGGGTTCAACAAGGTTCATAAACCCGCAAAGCACCGAGCCACTCTTCCTCACTCGGACTCCTCTCAACCGGAAAAAAAAAAAAAAAAAGAACTCACTCAGAGCTCCGCCCACTTCTCCTTACGCTAACTTTACCTCTGAAGAACGATCATTGTCTGTTACGAATTTCACGAAATCGCTCACTCTCTTCGCCTCCATCGTTACGTCGCGAAAACCCGGAAACCCTAGCTTCCATTATATGGCCATCATGACGAATTTCTCGTCAACAGCTTCGAATCAGATTAGGTTCCTGCTGGAGAGCTTGAACGAAGTCAACTTTGATTCCATTTTTCAGGAACTTTGCCGGGTGATCTTTTCGTTCCTGGATTATATGCTCGATTAAATTGCATTTTCAGCGATTAGTTTGTCCATCGTTCGTTGATTTTTTTTTTTTAGACGTTATAATTTTTTTATATTTTCTCAGTGTTTTATATGAAACAAATTTTATGATACTGTTTTGACAAACTTTTGTTTGGTGTTATCTGAAGTTAATTGTATGATTTTGTCTATTTTTCCCCTTCAATTTGAATATCACGTTGTGTAAGTTGGAACTGTCATTGATTCTTCCTTTTTGCTGAGGAGTTGAAAGAAGTACATTTCCTATGTTAACTTCTAGAGAAATTTGATACTGGGTAGAATTTTCGCGTGTCTCAATTGGAGTTGAAGTGTGAAAAAAAGTTGGCTGTCTGAAAATGCCATGTTTACCTCCACCCATTGTTCGGTAACCAACTAATATCCTAGTTGGTTTGTTGGTTTTGCGTTATTCTTGCCCCTCCAAATGATCTTCGACATATTAGCAGCAAATTTGTTTCTGTGGTAATGCTTACGAAAAGACATGCTTAGTTTTCCCCCCTCTGCTCCCTGCTTGTTCACTGATTTTTATGTGTGTCCGCCTGCATTTTTTCTTCCCCTCCCTTTCTTCTACGAGGCACAAGAGGCATTCAATTTTTATCTGTATCATCCTTTTCTTATTTTCTGATTTATAGCTTGACAATGTCCAAGCCCAACTACTCTTAGGAACCTACTGGTTCTACGTGCATTAGATATGATTATTACTCACTTCCAATAGCAATTTATTGTTTCTGAAATATTGTCAGTGTCGTGAAGGTATCACTATTTTTTTTTCTTTGAGAATTTTCTGTGAACTTTCATCTTCGTTTATCTTTTCTTCTCTTTCGTTCTATTGTTTGTCTTTTGCTTCCCCTTAGGTTAATTCCCTCGAATGCAGAATAGAAAAGGGGGGAAAAGAATCATGCATACAGATTTAGGTAGATTTGCTTATGGGTGTAATTTATTTTTTTATTTGAGCCTATCTATTTTGTCTGTCTGACTAAATTGTTATCTGATATATTCTCTTTCTTACTGACAGTTTGCTGAATATGGAACTGATGGAAGTATTTTGCTGCTTCAAACATGCTTGGATCACCTGAATTTGTTTAGGATAGATCTAAAGGACATTGTGCAGGAGCCAATTCTTGGGGCAGTCATTAGGTACCTCTTGGACAAACCAAATTTCAGTACGGTGTTTACTGAGTCACTGAAGGATGCAGAAATCAGTGAAGGCTTTTTAGAAAGTTTTTCTAATGGATTGCAGTTATCTTTGTTGGAAAAGATTGCCATCAGTCTTGCTTTATCTGATTCTGAAAATCTTGAAACCAGGCTATGTGGTAAGCATAAAGTGAATTTCTAATGTCAGTTAGTGCCTAACATTTTTCTTCTGCCTTTTCTACTTGTAAGATGACATAAACCATTTGTAATTATGGTTATGTGCTGTTTCCTATTATTTGATATGAACCCTAAAATCTTGCTGCTTTCTAGGCAAGAATTTCTGTCTGACTCAAATTGAGGAATTATGCACCAATCCCAGCTCTTTGAGTTGCTCTGAGCAAATTCAGCATATTATCATGTTCCTTAAGAGGAGTGAAGGCCTATCCAAGCATGTGGATTCATTTATGCAGATGATATCACTGGTGCAGCCAAAAGACGCACAACCATTTGTTCTGATTCCACTGCTATCTGATGAGATACGTGAGACCAATTTCTTAAGGTAGTATATTATTTTGTTATCTTTGTCTTGAATTGTTTTATTTGATGTTGCTGTTCTGCTATTGATGTATTGTTAGACATGTCTGCTTAGTAGCTTTCCTTGTTCTCTACAGGGATATGGAGTTGTTCCATGAGTGTGGAGACAATGATTTTGATGCTATCTTAGCAGACATACAGAAGGAAATGAACATGGGAGACATTGTGAAGGAACTAGGCTATGAGTGCACAGTTAGTGTATCACAGTGCAAGGAAATTTTCTCTCTTTTCTTGCCTTTAACTGAAAATACCATCGCTAAATTACTTGGTGCTATTGCTCGTACCCACATGGGGTTGGAAGATAATCAGAGCTTATTCTTAACTTTTGGCATGGCCCTTGGTCTCAGCACTTTGTCTGAGTTGCCACCATTAAACTCTTGGAATATTGATGTCTTGATAGATACAATCAAGCATCTTGTGAGTCCCACTCTATTCTCTTGGTGCTCTGAAGCTTTTATTTTAACCTAGTTATTTGGAAATCATGAACTTAGAAATGTTTTCTATGTTTGCTGATACAGGCACCTGGAACCAATTGGGTACGGGTTATTGAAAATCTAGATCATGAAGGATTTTTCCTTCCTAACGAAGAAGCATTCTCTTTTCTCATGGCTGTATACAGACATGCTTGTCAGGTATCAGCATATGTCTGCAATTCATTCTGTTTTTTTTTTTTTTTCCTGGTAATTAATGGTCCAATGTGCAAACTTTCTTTTGTGGAATTCTAATTGTTTGAAATTGAACCTTGCAGGAGCAATTTCCTCTCCATGCTATATGCGGATCTGTCTGGAAGAATGCCGAGGGCCAGCTATCTTTCCTTAAATACGCTGTATCTGCACCACCAGAAGTATTCACCTTTGCACACTCAGTGAGGCAGTTGGTATGATACTCTGGCCATCTGGCTGCTGTTTCCTGTTTTTATCCCCTTGTATTTAGCATGACAAATCATCTTGCAGGCATATATGGATGCAATTAATGGTCACAAGCTTCAACGTGGAGATGCCAATCATGCATGGTTGTGTCTTGACCTATTAGATGTACTCTGCCAGCTAGCTGAGTGGGGTTATGCTAGTACTGTTAGATCAATTCTGGATTATCCTCTCAAACATTGTCCTGAAATCTTGCTTCTTGGGATGGCGCATGTTAATGTACAATTTTCTGCATTTTTATGCTTTTGAATAATATCCTTTTTCACATTTCTCTTCCTTACTGTTAAAGTTTGTATTTGTGGTTGCAGACTGTTTACAACCTCCTCCAGCATGAAGTATCTCTCATTGCCTTTCCAATGATAGTAAAAGGTGCAGTAGGCAGTGGTGTGATTGGATATCTTTGGAATGTTAATCCTAATCTTGTTTTGCGGGGGGTTATTGATTCTCAAAACAATGATCTTGACTGCATTACAAGGATTTTGGACATCTTCCAGGAGCTAAAGGTATTTCTAAAGTAAATAGTGGATCTTCCATTGATTGTTTTCCTGAATGGTAGAATTTGGATATAATCTTTTTCCTTAGATTTTAGTTTAATGATTTACCTAAAAATGCCATGCCTCGCTTTGTTTAAGAGATGCAAATTAATTTCCTTCATTTTTTTTGTTGTTGCAAATATGCCTTTAAACTTATCCTTTTTAAGCCAATGTCTTGGCTTTGCTGGTGATTAGCTGTTCTCTGTTTTTCTTAATTCTTGGCTTGTTTCTTATTTGATTTCCAGATTTTATTATCAGTGTTGGAGATGATACCTTTTTTCTCAAGTATAAGATTGGCAACCATTGCTTCAAGAAAAGAATTTATTGACCTTGAGAAGTGGCTGAGTAGCAATTTAGCTACGTACAAGGATGCCTTCTTTGAGGTAGTGTTTCTCTCCTTCCATTCCTCTATTTCCATTTTAAATGGGTGCTGGCACAGATTTATTTATCTTTAGGTCTTGTGCATTGAAGTTCGTACTTATTATTTCTTTCTGGAGTTAATAGAAACACAGTGGAAAAACTGTAAAGGGGCTGACATACTTAAACTCACCTTACAGGAGTGCCTCAGGTTCTTAAAAGATGTCCATTTGGGTGGATCACAGAACCTATCTGGCAAACCTTTACATTGGTCTGGTGGTCTTTTGAATGTTGATGTTGAGACAAAAGCTACCTTCTTTAAGGTTCTACTTGTTTCATTTGTTTTTTTTGCTCAGTGTGGCTTTTTTGACTTTTTCGTTGTTGTTGTTGTTTTTTTTTTTTTGGGGGTGATGAAAGTGCCTTAATTGCAGGTTCTTAAAGCTCATGCTGGCATGGTTACCTCTAACCATTTTTCTGAGGAGCTGGAAAGGTTGAATATATCCATTATGGACTCAAATCCAAGGTTGCAAAATGGTGGCACCACTGATTCATCAACTTCTGATGTACATGTTGATGACATTGAGGCTGAAGCAAATTCCCATTTTCATCAAATGTTTTCGGGTCAGTTAGGGGTTGATTCAATGGTTCAAATGCTAGTTCGATTCAAGGAGTCTTCTGTGAACAGGTGACTTCTGTTAATAGTTTTGGATCTCATCGTCTGATATACTAGTACTGCTGCGATTTTTTTTAATTTGTTTACATATTAAAAAATGATAGGGAAAAGGAAATCCTTTTCACCTGTTTATGGAGGTCTCCTTTGGTGTTGGTTATGAGATATCAAGTTCTTCTATCACTCTGTATCATGGCTATAATTCCTCTTGAAACTTCTACTAAGGAAAAACAATTTCAAGTTTTATATGCACAATTTATCCTTTGTTTATTTCTTTGTAAATGGTGTCTCCATATTAACAATTGCAAGTTTAAATAAATTTTCTTCAGCAAGATGGTTTAATGTTGCTTGGTCCTTGTTTGCGATTGACCCTTGTGGAATTCAGAGATTTCCATCTGTATTCTAAATATTTGATTTGAATTCTGACTGGAAATGCTTATCCCGTGACTTCTATCTACACATCCTAATGAAAAATTATCTATTACCTATTATTAAAAAAAAAAATAAAATTGCCTGGTATCAAGTGGATTGTCATAATGTTAAATGTCTGTCTAATTATGATATTATGTTCAAAGGCAACTAAATTGAATATTCTTTTTTCTAGAATTAAAGTATGTTTTGAAAATGGTAATGGTCAAGTAAACTAAGGTACAAAATGATTATCTGATCTTTGGGATGTTGGTTCAGTGTATGATTATTATGTGCTTAGCTACTAATCTTTGAGATTTTTTATGTGAGTTAACAGGGAGAAGTCAATTTTTGATTGCATGATTGCAAATTTGTTTGAGGAGTACAAGTTTTTCCCAAAGTACCCTGACAGGCAACTCAGAATTGCTGCAGTGCTCTTTGGTGAGCTTTGCTTTTGATGTTGCATGTGATCAACTACTCCTTTTTATCGTTCTTGGAATGTCACCCTTATCTTGACTATTTGAACTAGTATGCTACTAGACAGCTTTATAACTGGATTGATAATTTTGTGGATAAATATATGGAAAAATAAAAAAGGTTGCTTGTGACTGGTTTTTGTTATTGGTAATCAACATTTACATTGCCTGTAAGTCTTAGTACAGCAAGGGGGTTTGTAATTGTAGACTCAGTGTCTGAGATTGGGGTGTTGTGTGTGTTTGTGTGAGGGTGAAAAAGTTAGTGGCTTGCACAACTATTGGTAGTGAATGACAAGGAACTGAACTATTTCCTTTTTGTTTATTTATTTATTTTTTGAGTTTCACATGGTTCTATGACAAGGTTTTGGAACATTTTTCAGGTTCTGTAATCAAGCATCAGCTTGTAACGCATCTATCACTTGGGATTGCTCTTCGTTGTGTTCTTGACGCTCTACGCAAGCCTGTAGATTCAAAGGTTAAGGGTTTAGAAGTGGATTGTCTTTGTTGGTACTTGGTTCTCATTTGATGTTGGAATTGACAGTGCCTTCATATGCAGATGTTTTTGTTTGGAAGTCTAGCATTGGAGCAGTTTGTTGATCGTCTTATTGAATGGCCCCAGTATTGCAATCATATTCTGCAAATCTCTCATTTGCGGAATACTCATTCAAATATAGTTGCATTCATTGAACAAGCGCTTGCCAGGATTTCATCAGGTCATACAGACCTAGATGGGTTCAATTATTCTTCTGCCATCAATAACCATAATACTGCTCAGGTGACCTCAGGGAATGTGGAGGTAAGCAGTAAACTTCTGTTTTCCCCTGCTATTTTGTCCCCTTCTCCTAGATCTTATTTTCTTCTCCAGACTCTTTACCTATCTTATGGCTTAGATTTTTGACATCTTATTTATTTGCAAAAGTCTGTGCACATACTTGTGGAATAATCAGTTTTTTTTTTTTTTTCTTTTTTGGTTACATGTTGGATAACAATAACAATATAGAATAAAATGAGGGTATGGCTTTATTGATTGACCAGTATTGGTTGTTTTAGTGCTTGTTTGGTAGAAACTTCTTGAAAATATTCTTTTGTAGTTAAAGAAAAACACAGCTGTTTGAGGACGTGTGGAATTACAATTGCCATGGTCTTCAATCGTGTGAAGCTCCATTAATATTGCCTGTTAGGAATGTTACATCTGGGAAAAAGGAAAAATTATAGTCATGTATTTATGTTGTTTGGAGTAACTTCTTCCTACATCATGTGTCCTTGTAGCTGTTCAATGGCTCTAGTGTCACACAAACTGGACAGCAACTTCCTTCTCTGCAAGTTCAACAGAGACATGAAGTTTCCCTTGAAGATCGTCATAAAGCTTTGGCTGGTTCATCTAATGATATAAAACTGCTCTTATCTTCTGTGGGGCAATCTTCAATAGTTACACCTAGTGATACTTCTAGTACTAATAAGGTACTATTCTTTTATATTATTTTGTATCCCCTTTGCTTTTATGATGTGAATGTGTCTTTCATCAGTATTTCTTAATGTTACTATGACTGTTTTTTATTGCTAAATTTGCAGGTACATAACACAGTTAGTGCTACGTCAATGCTGTCTTCATCCCCTGGTTTTGTTCGGCCCACCCGCACAACTCCTTCTGCCAGTATATTTCTTTTACTTGTGAATAACTCCTTTTGTTCAGTATAAATATGTAGCCATGGGTTAGGCATTAATTTTCTAACTTTGTGCTGTATTTTCTTTGATAAATTCATCTGATGTAGGGTTTGGTTCAGCTTTAAACATAGAGACTCTGGTTGCTGCTGCTGAGAAAAGAGACACTCCTATTGAGGTGCTCTGTCTTGTCATTTGCGATTTTAATGAGAACTTGATTACATAGGCAGCACTATATTTGAGTTTTGGATTAGTATATATTAAGCAATATGAGATTTAGATATTCTGTAATGATAACAGCATACCTTGTTCCACTAAGTGAATTTAGATATTCTACTCTCCCCCCCCCAAAAAAAAATACTGTATTTGTTCCCTTCTTTGCTGCTTATAAAGGATGTTGTATGTTTCATTTTTCTCACCTCCTCCTCTGTTTCTCTTAATTTCTTTTATAAAAAGGAGTTCTGATATTTTCAGTTGTTTGCCTTTGTAAACCTTCTGTCTCTCTGCTGTTAACAGGCTCCAGAATCAGAGGTTCAAGACAAGATATCATTTATAATTAATAATATATCTGCTACAAATGTTGAAGCCAAAGCAAAAAATTTTACTGAAATATTGGAACAGCGATACTATCCTTGGTTTGCACAATACATGGTGATGAAAAGGTTGGCATACTTCATAATTTGTGTCATGTAATCGTGTAAAGCAAGCATTGAGCCTAATTTTCTGCAAAAAAGAGAAAAAAATCTTTTGTATAATTGTAATTACATCATCTGTCACCATGTTCCACATACAGAGCAAGCATTGAGCCTAACTTCCATGACTTATACCTGAAGTTCCTCGACAAAGTCAATTCAAAGTCTTTAAATAAAGAGATTATCCAGGCAACATACGAGAACTGCAAGGTTTAAACTTTGTTGCTGTCTTTATCATCGAAATAACTTTGTAAGATGGAATTAATAATAATACTTGGCATTTATTACTGTTTAGGTTCTTCTAGGATCAGAGCTCATTAAGTCAAGTTCAGAAGAACGTTCTTTGCTAAAAAATCTGGGGAGCTGGTTAGGAAGGCTAACTATTGGCAGGAATCAGGTTTTGAGGGCTCGTGAAATAGATCCAAAATCTTTGATTATTGAGGTAATTTTCGGATTAAATATTTTCTGTGATCTCATGATGACTGAAATGAACATTTGGTTTGTAATTCATTGAGTATTTTTAATGATGAAATTATCAACACTGTCAATTTTTTCCAATTTGTTTCCCTTTTTGTAGGCATATGAGAAAGGACTGATGATTGCTGTGATTCCTTTTACTTCAAAGGTATGTTATGATAATTGTTGATTATTTGAACTCAAACTCTGATAAATCTATTCAATTTCATGGGCTATATTAGCTTTCAATTTCATGATGTAGATCCTGGAACCTTGCCAAAGCAGTCTTGCATATCAACCTCCTAACCCTTGGACCATGGGTATTCTGGGATTGCTCGTTGAGATATATTCAATGCCAAACTTGAAAATGAACCTCAAGTTTGACATAGAGGTATGTTCTTTCTTCGTCTTAGTCAAGCCTTATTATCATTATTTTGGCGACCTTTTTACCTATAAATTCAAATCCATGTGGTGTGTAGGTTCTATTCAAAAATCTTGGTGTAGATATGAAGGATGTCACACCAACTTCTCTTCTGAAGGATCGGAAGAGAGAAATTGAAGGAAATCCGGATTTCTCTAATAAAGATGTAGGGGCTACAAAAACACAAATGATGGCTGATATTAAATCTGGTCTTGTGCCTACGGTAAATCAAGTCGAAATGCCACTTGAAGTTGCCAATCCATCAAATACTGGGGGTCATACGCATTTGCTTCCTCAGGTGTGCACTTATGATTGTTTATGGGCTTGGCAGTTCAAGTATTTTTTATTTTTTATTTGTTGTTAATCTTTTTATTTTTTCCTGGATTCTTTTGGGTGGAATAGTATGCTTCTCCTCTTCATCTTTCTACGGGAGCATTGATGGAAGAGGAGAAGGTGGCTGCCATAGGTCTGTCTGATCAGCTTCCCTCTGCCCAAGGACCGTTGCAAGCAACTCCTTCGTCAGTGCCTTATTCTATTAGCCAGGTTTGGAACCAAGGGCGCCTTTGCTCTCTTTCTTGGACCATGCTTGACTTGACTATATCTATTTTTTTATGACAGTAGTCAAATGTTTTTTTTTTTTTTTCCCCAATAGGGTCCAACAGCCATACCTAATATTGGGACACATGTTGTTATTAATCAAAAGCTCAGTGGTTATGGGTTGCAAATGCATTTTCAGAGGTTTGCCACTCTTATCACAATCTTTTTCTAGTGTGAATCTTTGAGAAAATCTGACCACCTCTATCATTACAGAGTGGTCCCTATTGCAATGGATAGAGCCATCAAAGAGATAGTGTCTGGTATTGTGCAGCGCAGTGTTTCCATAGCAACACAAACGACAAAGGAACTTGTTTTAAAGGTTTGCATTTCAATTTTTTAATGTCATACTTCTTCCATTTCTTTCTTCCCATTCTTATTTTTTTTCCTAGCATCTTTTAGTCGAGTATTGCCTTCAATTAATATTAGTTGATTTGATTGTTATTTTCACACATATCTATTTTGTATGATGAATGACAAATTTTAATAGTTACATCAAACTGAATTCACTGCATATGGGCTTTTGGACATCTTAAACAGACCAGCCCATTGGGCTGTGTAGAGAAAGAGATCTCAATATTTCTGTGTTATTTCTGAGTGCCTGAGACACATTTATACAAGGAGAGTCTAGGTTAGACTAGGAAACAAATACAGAGAGTTTGAGTTAGACTCAGAAACAAATAAATGAAATAACCTAGATTAGTACTTATCTCTAGAGTTAGTTTTAAACTTATCTCTATCTATTTACACTGTCAACAGGCTGTGCCCAAGCCCAATTTGGAGAGTGCTAATTGTTTTACAAATTATGTACCTGTTTATGTACACGTTTCTATGCTATAAATATGTTGTCAGGAATTGAAGAAATTTGTTATTCGAATTGTGTCCTTGACTAGTACATATGAAGAGCTCAGTTGTCTTCCCTCTAAGTTCTAACTGGAAGTCATAATAAAACCATTTGCTGACTTTTGATGTATCTTTTCAAATTTATTTCAAATGTCGATAGGATTATGCCATGGAATCAGATGAGACACGTATACTAAATGCTGCGCACTTGATGGTTGCTAGCCTGGCAGGCAGTCTTGCTCATGTCACATGCAAGGTATATCTGTTGCTGAAAATATTATCAGTTACTTTTTCTGCTTGTTTATGTTGAATCTAAGCTTCTCTTGAGGATTATATGCATCATGACTTATGTGTTATCTGGATTCTTCTAGGAACCTTTGCGTGCATCAATATCAAGTCAACTGAGGACTTCACTTCAGAATCTAACTATTGCAAATGAAATCCTCGAGCAAGCAGTACAACTTGTCACCAATGATAATCTTGATCTTGGTTGTGCAGTCATTGAACAGGCTGCTACTGATAAGGTTAGCTCAGATAAATGTTATGTTTATTTTTTGATGACATGGTTATATTTTTATTTTTGGCAGATCTATTTATCTACAAAATATGTTATCCAGGTATTTATTAATTAATATTTATTGCTTTTTTGGGGTTGACAGAGTGGCATCATTCTTGTCCTCGCAATGCTTCTCTATGAATATAAAATATGATTATTAAATTATATGAAATTATTGCAATTATGAATGGTTTAGACTGTTTCAGTGGATGCTGTAGTAAGAAAATTATATGGTAATCACAATCCTTAACCACTAGTTCTTGTCATGTATCATTAGACTATTAGTTAAGTGTTATCTAAGCTTGGGTTAATTTTCAGTCCTTTCAAATATTTTAGCCTACAAAGTAAACAAGAATTTAAGTGTTTTTTAGTTTATTAGAAAACTAAAAGTGAAGTATATTTTAGTGTATGAAAAAAGAAAATAAGATGTGTAACAGGCGCTTAAGCTGTTGCAACCGCGTATGATGCTGTTATGTAATCTCGCTATGTTCTATATGAAGTTTATCTAGTTTTCAATGCATGCAACTTTTAACTAGTTCTTGAGTTTAATTGGGTTAATGCCTATGAACGTTATCCCCTCTTATCATTTGATTGTTGTGATGCTAATTGGTTAACAAAAGCTGTCTCTTTTAACATTTTAATTTATTGCTACCTGATATAAACCTGTTTGTGGGCTTTGGTGGCATCTGTTATTTTCTAGGCAATAAACACCATTGATACAGAGATAGGTCAACAGCTTGCTTTGAGAAGGAAGCATCGAGACGGTATGGGTCCCACATTTTTTGATGCAAACTTGTATTCCCAAGGTTCTATGGGTGGTGTGCCAGAGCCCCTTCGCCCAAAACCTGGTCAGTTGACCCTCTCACAACAGCGTGTCTATGAGGTATTTAACTGGCTGGCTTTTGATATATGCCTGATTAGTTACTATGAAGAATATTTCACAATATCTTCCTGTCTATTATATTAGGACTTTGTTCGGCTTCCTTGGCAAAACCAGTCTAGCCAGAGCTCTCATTCTATGCCTGCTGGTGTCACTGTTCAATCTAGCAATTCTGGTCTCACTGGCACCTATGGTTCTGCATTTGGAAATATCAATCCTAGTTACTCAGTTAGCCCTGGAAGTGCTGGATATGAAGCAGTTTCTCGATCATCTGTTGATACAGCGGACTCTAATTTGGCTCCACATTTTAGGTACATATTTTTTATTTTATTTTTGTGTCATTGTCTTTGACATCACTAATTTGAAACTGCTATTTGTGTTTACTACTATGTATCTCATATTTCAGTGGTTCTGCAATTCACGTTAGAGCACCTGACAGTCTTTCCCAGCATAGTCTGGAGAGTGATTCTGTTGCTGCCTCATTTCCTTCAGCTGCTTCCACCCCTGAGTTACATCCATTAGATCATTCTGATTCTGTTCAAGTAAGAAATTTAATATAGATTATTTATATTTTCTGATGAGGTCATAAATTGTTATCTAAATGTTTTGGGATCTTTTGCTAGGAAACTGGAGCTTCTTCACAGCCACTAGCTTCACCAGTTGCCAACATTGGAAGCAGCATCTCTGAGGCATCTCTTACTACAAGGGATGCCCTGGATAAATACCAAATTGTTGCACAAAAGGTTTCCATTCTTTGTTATATTTGTTTTTCCTTCTCTCATGTAGAAAGTTTGTATATTATAACCATATGTTTGTTTATACCATCAAATAATAATTAAAAAAAAAAAAAAAACTTCATTTCAGGGGATCCTTTTGTAGAATAACTGAAAAATTATTCATATATAATCAAAGAAACTTACACCCAATATATAAGTCTAATAGTCCTACTAGAAGTAAAAGTCTATAAGTCTAAGAGTCCTAATAAAACTGGAAAGAAAAAATAACAACTAAATCTAAATATTATCCTTAGAGTTTCTACACTCCCCCTCAAGCTGGGTTGTATATGTTATACAAGCCAAGCTTGGAGTTCAATTTGTCAAAGCTGTCCCTTGGAAGGGCCTTAGTGAGGACATCAGCAATCTGTTGTTTGGTTGGAATATAGCTAAGCTGAATAATTCCAGTGTTGACTTTCTCTGAGATAAAGTGTCGATCAATCTCAATGTGTTTTGTTCTATCATGGTGAACAGGATTTTTGGCTATGCTGATAGCTGCTTGACTGTCACTAAACATCTTGACTGGGTCTTGTACTTCAACATTAAGTTCCTTTAATAACCTTTGCAGCCACATCCCTTCACATATTCTAAGTGCAAGTGCCCGGTATTCTGATTCTGCACTACTCCGTGAGACCACAGCCTGCTTTTTGCTTCTCCAAGTAACAAGATTGCCCCAAACATAGGAGCAGTAGCCAGAAGTTGATCTTCTATCTGTTCCTTCTGCCCAACTAGCATCAGTGTATATTTCTACTTCCCGTTTTTCGCATTTCCTAAATAACAGACCATGTCCAGGAGTCATCTTCAAGTACCTCAGGATTCGGTTCACTGCTTCCAAATGGTCCTCCGTTGGGTTGTTCATGTGTTGACTTACTGCACTAACTGAGTAAGCAATATCAGGTCTGGTATGTGATAGATAAATGAGTTTTCCAACTAGTCTTTGATACCTTCCTTTGTCAACCGAACTGCTGTCTAGATTTCTGTTTAATTTCTTGGTAGGATCCATTGGTGTGTTGGCAGGTTTACATCCAAGTAAACCTGTTTCACTCAATAAGTCTAGAATGTATTTTCGTTGGGATATAACAATCCCTTCCTTTGACCGAGCCACCTCCATGCCTAGGAAATACCTTAGTGTCCCGAGATCCTTGATCTCAAATTCTGCTGCTAGTAATTTTTTCAAGTTGGAAATCTCCTCTGAATCATTTCCTGTTAAAATTATGTCATCTACATAGACTATGAGAGCAGCCATCTTACCTTCAGATACACTTTTAATAAATAGTGTATGATCAGCCTGGCACTGCTTATATCCATTATCCTTAACAGTTTTAGAAAACCTGCCAAACCATGCACAGGGGGACTGCTTCAAACCATACAATGATTTCTTCAATTTGCAAACTGATTTGTGGTTTGCCTTGTTTTCTAGTCCAGGCGGTATGGTCATGTAGACTTCCTCTTCAAGATCTCCATTTAAGAAGGCATTTTTGACATCAAGTTGATATAATGGCCAATCTTGATTTACTGCAAGGGAAAGCAGCACCCTAACAGTGTTGAGTTTGGCCACGGGTGCAAAGGTCTCTTGGTAGTCAATTCCATACGATTGAGTGAACCCCCTTGCTACAAGTCTGGCCTTGTATCTTTCTATACTCCCATCAGCTTTGTATTTGACAGTGAATATCCATTTACATCCCACTGGATTCTTACCTGGAGGTAATTTAGTAAGAGTCCATGTGTTGTTATTTTCCAAAGCCCGAATCTCTTCTTCAACTGCCTTTTTCCATGCTGGACTCATAAGGGCCTCTTGAATAGAGTTAGGTATCTTCACACTATCCAAGTTAGTGACAAAGGACTTGTAGGGATGTGATAATTTCCCATATGCTACATATTTCTCAATGGGATGTTTTGTACACCCACGAACACCTTTCCTCTGGGCAATAGGTAAATTTAAATCATCAATTATTGGAATCACAGTGTCATAAGAGGAGAAATCCATACCAATATGATCATCGGATGCAGTAGGATTTGATTCTTGTGATTGGAAGTGCTGATTTTTCTCAGTTTCCTCTACTTGCTCGGTTGGTTTTCTTCTTCTATAGACATGGAGTTCTGTTTCTGGTGGTGCTACTATGGGTTCTGTTTCTGTTAAGTGTTCTGTTTCAGGTGTTGAAACTGGGGCTGTTTCAATAGTAGGGTGTTCTGGTTCAGGTGTGGAAAACGGGATTGACTGGTGTGGAGTGAGACTGGTTTGAGTGTCTTGAAGGAGATCCCAAATCTGATATTCCCTAGGATTCTCCCCCTGAATGTCAGATTTGGGAAAGTAAGGCTGATTCTCAAAGAAGGTGACATCCATGGAGTTATAAATTTTTCTAGTGAGAGGAGAATAACACTTATAGCCCTTTTTATGAGATGAATAACCAATGAAAATGCATTTGAGGGATTTGGGATCAAGTTTGCTACGGTGATTTTGATGGATATGAACAAAGGAGGAGCAGCCAAAAATTTTGAGAGGTAGGTCTGAAGTAAAAGAGTGAATGTGTGGGTATGCAGTGGTGAGGACATGTCGAGGAGTTTGAAATTTAAGAGTACGACTAGGCATCCTATTTATGAGATAAGTGGCTGTAAGTATGGCTTCCCCCCAAAAAATTTTAGGAACATGATTTGTAAACATGATGGCACGGGCTACCTCAAGTAAATGTCTATTTTTCCTTTCAGCCACTCCATTTTGATGTGGAGTGTCGACACAAGAACTTATATGAATGATACCATTTTTTGATAAATATGAGCCAAGGGTGGAATTGAAGTAGTCCTTAGCATTGTCAGTTTTTAGAACCCGAATAGGGCTTTGGAACTGAGTAGAGATCATGGTATGAAAGGATTGAAAAATAGTAGCTGTTTCAGATTTTTTTTTCATAAGGAAGGTCCAGGTGGTTCGTGTATGGTCATCTATGAATGTCACAAACCATCGTGCTCCATTTATGTTTTTTACACGTGAGGGTCCCCAAATGTCACTATGAATTACAGAAAAAGGTTGTGAAGGTTTGTATTGTAGGCTTGAATAGACATGCCTAGTGTGTTTTGCTAATTGACAAATCTCACACTGGTAAGAATTAGATTTTTTATTGATGAACAAATGAGGAAACAATTTCTCAACATAAGCAAAATTTGGATGACCAAGGCGAAAATGCCATAATAGGACTTGACTCTCAACTGAAACAGAATTTGAATTTAAAGCAGAATTGGAAATTAACATAGATTGGTGAGTTTGTATACTTGGGAGATTCACTTCCTTGAGCAAGTATAGGCCTTCATGAATTTCAGCACTGCCAATCACCTTCCTCGAATCCACTGCCTGAAAAACACAAAGATTTGAATGGAATTTAATAACACAATTGAGGTCTCGGGTGAGTTGACTAATGGAAAGTAAATTGCAGTTTAATTTAGGAACATAAAGAACATGAGATAGGTGAAAATCCTTTGTTAACTGGACTGATCCAATTCCTGCCACTGGGGAAACGGATCCATCAGCAATTTTGACACCAGAGTGACTAGAGTAAGGCTGGAAATTTGTGAGATAGCTGCAGTTTCCAGTCATATGGTTTGAGGCCCCTGAGTCAATTATCCATGGTTGTGATTGATTAGTGTGGACAAAAAGAGCATGGGTTTGAGTACCTTGATGGGCAAAAAGGCTGGTGGGTTGTTCTGCAGTAGTTTGTCCAGGATTGGTGATTTTTCCAAGCATTTTCTGCAGTGCGTCAATCTGTTCTTTGGTGAATGGGCTTTCCTCTATACTGGTGTCTGTTTTGACAGCAACATTTGCACGATTTCTAGCTGGTTTCCAATCTGCAGGCTTACCATGTAACTTCCAGCAAGTTGTCTTTACATGCCCAGGCTTTTTACAATGATCACACCATGGGCGTCCTTTCCCAGCTTTGTTATTCTGAGTGTATAAGGCTGAATCTTCAACTGTATGATTGATGGCAGTGTCTGTCATCATTAGTTTCTTTCTGCTCTCCTCTCTCCGGACCTCTGCAAATGCTTCCCGGGTGGTAGGTAAAGGTTTAATTCCCATGATCCTCCCCCTGACCTCATCTAGATCTTTGTTGAGGCCAAGGAGGAATCGGATGGTCCGCTTCTGCTCAACAATTTGTTTATGGAGTTTGGAGTCCTCTGCACACTTCCACGGGTGAATTTCATACAGATCTAATTGCAGCCAACAACGTGTGAGAGCATTGAAGTATTGAGTAACACTCAGATCTCCTTGTTTTAGGTCATATAACCTAGTTTCAATTTCAAGGAGCTCTGAGGTGTTCTCTGTGCTGGAATATGTTTCTCGAGCAGCTTCCCAGATGTCCTTGGCTGTATGATGAAGCAGAAAATTCTCTCCAACTTCTGTGGTCATGGAATTGATCAGCCATGGCATAACCAAGTGATCATCTGTTTTCCAGGATCGGTGTTTGGGGTCTGTTATTTCAGGAGCAATGGTTTCGCCTGTGAGATGTCCATCCTTCCCCCTGCCGCAGATGTACATGAAGACTGATTGTGACCATTGAAGGAAATTATGGCCATGGAGTTTGTGGTTTGTGACAAGGTGAGATGTATCGGGAATAGAAGGAGCAAAGTGATGAGCCTCGGGTGTGGATATGACTCCCGAGGAGGATGAGTGTGAGTGTGAAGCCAGGCCGTGTTTAGGCATGGTGAAGAGTAGTCCAGGAAGAGGACTACGGACAGAAGAAGAGGATTAGGGCTCAGAGTAAGGCTCTGATACCATGTAGAATAACTGAAAAATTATTCATATATAATCAAAGAAACTTACACCCAATATATAAGTCTAATAGTCCTACTAGAAGTAAAAGTCTATAAGTCTAAGAGTCCTAATAGTAGTATAAGTCTAAGAGTCCTAATAAAACTGGAAAGAAAAAATAACAACTAAATCTAAATATTATCCTTAGAGTTTCTACACCTTTCTTCATGTATGTATAGTAAGCTTCACAACATCATATTTGTTCTTGTCTTCATTTACATAGTTGACCCTGTTAGCTTAAATTTTTTTTGATAAATGTAGTACTAACACAGTAATCAATTCACCTGCAAAAGCCTCTATTGCTTAGGCGTAAAAGGAATTTGCTCTATGATTGATGCAGCCGTTAAATATAAGATTTGTTTGAGTCCAATTCCAATTGGGGGGAATGTGTTTTAATTTTAACATTTTGCTTTTCATTCATGTGAATTAGGGGGAATTTGGGAGTTACATAATAATGGAGTTACATGATGTATTTATGGGGACTCAGCAAAGAATATTAATTAATCTCTTGTAGAGGTAGAGCTGTCATTTCCTGTGTGATCTTCAGACACAAATTTGCAATTTTTTTTGTGTTGAAGTTTTAATGAAGATTGTGATCACTACTTGGCGGTTGTGCCATGTGTTGTCTCCTAATTTCTTTTCTATAATACTGTTGCTCCTTAAAATTTGTTTTATATATGTATGCATATATATATTTTCCTACTTTTGATAACCCTATAAGTAATTGGTTTCAGTTGGAAGCTTTGGTGAACAGTGAGTCTAGGGAAGCAGAAATTCAGGTATGTACTTCTGGTTCGGGTTGATACTTGATATCACTAAATTTCTTTCCTTTCTCCTACCTTCTTATTAAATAATTGTTTGTATGTTTTTTTCTCTGTCATTTTTCAATAACCTAGTTGAGTTTTCTTTCCATAGGGAGTGATTTCTGAGGTTCCTGACATCATACTTAGATGTGTTAGTCGAGATGAGGCAGCTTTAGCAGTGGCTCAAAAGGTGAGCAGCATATTATTTATGGTTTATAAATTTAACTGAATGGTTTGTGCCAAATGTAAATGCTATAGTTGATTGTTTTTGTTGTTCCATTGCCTGCATTATGTCTGATAATCTTCTTTTGGTTGAAGGACTGCATATAGTTGCGTAAAGATTTTCTGTACCTAAGTTAACTTGTTTTAATTGCTCTAAACAGGTTTACAAAGGTTTATATGATAATGCTTCAAACAACGTTCACGTGGGTGCTCATCTTACTATCCTGACTGCTATTCGTGATGTTTGCAAGCTTGCAGTGAAGGAGCTCACTAGTTGGGTATGATTTATTTGGCTTTTCATACAGTGTAAATGATTTTGATATTATTGGTGTCTCTTTCAGGCTTCAGTGTGGCATGGTTTTATGCTTACCACCTGTTTGCGTAATGTTAACTTTAATTAAATTTCTTGTACTATTCCCTTTGAAGTAATATTGTTCAGTTCTTGTTTTTGTTTCTTTTTTTTTTTTAATATATATTTTGGGTTTGAACTTTGAAGTGCGTATCTGACAAATATCACTGTGTGGTAGTTAGCAAGGATTATATCTGGCTGGTGTTATTTTTGACGATGTTGATATTCAGATCCTTGTCATTTAGTTTATCGTTGCTTTTTTAGTATTAACTTCTCATTGCTTATTGTACAGGTAATATACTCAGAAGAAGAAAGGAAGTTTAACAAGGACATTACCATTGGTCTTATTCGCAGTGAATTACTTAATCTTGCTGAATACAATGTTCACATGGCAAAACTTATTGACGGGGGAAGAAACAGTATGTCAATAGAATTTTCCTTTCACCGTTTATGGTATTTTATTCATCCACCTGATTCATTGGATGAATATGCAGAGGCTGCTATGGAGTTTTCTATTTCTCTTCTTCAAACCTTGGTTATTGAGGAACCTAAGGTTATCTCAGAACTTCACAATCTAGTTGATGCTTTATCAAAGGTTTGTATTGGTTATTACTTTTTTTCACATGATTCGTTGCATTGCTGCCCTAATTCTTTTCCATATTATAATTTGCAGCTTGCCACAAAGCCTGGATCCCCTGAATCTTTACAACAGCTGGTTGAGATGGTCAAGAATCCTACAGCTAATGCTTCTCTATCTGTCACCAGTGCTGCAAAGGAGGATAAAACCAGGCAACCAAGAGACAAAAAGGTTATGGGAGACCTGTGATTCAGCCATCGTTATTTCTCAAATTTTTTTTTTAATTAATTTTTTTTAAAGTTATTGGAAATTCTTACCTTTCACCCAAAGAAAAAAAAAAATCCTCCTCAATGTAGGGTTTATGTTTTCTTATTGTTTGAAACAGGGTCCTAGTCTGCTTGCTGCTAATAGAGAGGAGTTTAATGGCATGGAGTCCGTTGAACCAGATCCTGCTGGATTCCGAGAGCAGGTATCTTGACTTTGAATAAGCTTGATGATTTTGTGTTCTGTTACAACATTATTTAGCTCAGATGATCAGATCAGGTTTAAACCATAGTTGCATTTTATTTGATTGAAATAAAAAAGATTAGATGTTTTGTGGGCCTGGTGTTATTTTGTCCATAATATCCTTATTGTAGTCTTAGAATTGTTCATCTCTACTCTCCAGCAATAAATTATTTTAACAAAGTAGAACTGTTTATATATTTGCTAGAGTTTGAACAGTTTGCACCCTTACAATCATTCTGAAGAGTAAAATTAAGTGTTATTGTCAATATCATAAAAATATTGCTTCTGTGCTGAAGATTTTTGTAGAATGCTTTAGCCTTTGAGAATGATTCAAGTTATAGGAGCCATTGAATGATCTAATTCTGTGAAGTAGAACTGTAATAGAGTATTTGTATATAGCCTAGTAAGGTGTAAGAATGCTATTTAGAATCTGAATATTTTTAATTGTTGGCCAATAAAAGAACCTTGTAAAAAATCCCTTGCATCTAATTCAGATTCATTTCATCAGTGAAAACATAAAATTATCTTGGCAAGCTATGGCATGCAAACACACCCGATTTGATCCTTGGATCTTCCAAAAAGGTTTATATCATGGGTTTGAATCCCCATTCCCCATATCCCTAACTAGAAACCTAGTTCTATGTACTACCTATTGATTATAAAAAGCTATGACCCTGAAGTTTACACTGATTGAGATCTTTTCTTGTTCAATGCTAAGACTGTATGTTGTATTAGGTAAGAAAAACTGGCTTGTATATATAGAAATTTGCATCTTTAGTAGCTTTGTTTTACACCCCGGGGTTATGTATGTTAGGCTGATGTGGTTTGGAAACAGAGTGGGGTGTGATTGGAGAGCAGTGCAGCAATATGATAATTGCAACTTACTGAAACTAGAAGATAATAGATTATGATCTTCATAGATTTCAGCTTTGTAAAATTTTGGTCTTCCTACTTCTTTTGTCTGCCTCAGGGAGTCATAAAGTTGCAGATTATAAGATAGTTAAGTGTTTTATGAGTGGAACCAGAGATCAAACTGGAAATCTAGATTACTATTAGATTCTTACCATTATTTTTCCAAATGCTTAACCAGTATGAAAATGTATTGTAGGTTTCCATGTTCTTCACCGAATGGTACAAAATATGTGAACTCCCTGGTGCCAATGATGCTGCTTGTGCACATTTCATTTTGCAGTTACATCAGAATGGTTTGCTTAAGGGAGATGATATGACTGATCGCTTTTTTCGGCTTTTGATGGTTGATTCTTTATCTTCATGTGGACTCCATATTCTTAGTTGGTTAGGGCTAGAAACTCAACCTCTTATTTTCTTTCCAGGACCTAGCTGTGAACCATTGTCTATCCTCAGAGGTGATTAATGCAGGGGCCCTGCAACCTCCCCAACAAATGTCATTTCTTGCCATTGATATTTATGCCAAACTTGTCTTTTCGATTCTAAAGGTTGTAATCACACCTTCAACTAGAAACCTTTTTTGTTTGTTTGTTATTGTTTCTTTGTGTTTTTGTTTCTCTAATTTAATAGTAGTATCACTGTCCCCTGGAACAGGGATCAAACAAGCTGATTCTTCTTCCCAAGGTCTGTGACATGCTACAACTTCAACCTAGTCTCTATTCTACATGTTGTAATTTTTCTAAAGTGGAGGTTTATTGATTTGACATGATCTGTGGCAGATTCTGGCTGTGACTGTAAGATTCATCCAGAAAGATGCGGAGAAGGATGTGTCGTTTAATCCAAGGCCATTTTTCAGATTGCTCATTAACTGGCTTCTAGACCTTGGTTCACTTGAGCCTGTTTCAGATGGTGCAAATCTTCAGGTGTTCGTTATTTTCATTTTCTTCTCCATTTTGTTGTATATTGCATTGATCAAAATTTTTCTTTTACGGTAGTATTGTTCCACTAGCTGTTTTCTGTGATTTGCTAACTCATGTGGCACTGTTTTTATTTTTGAAACTCTGCCATAATCTGCTACGAGGTTGAAACAAAAGTTAGGTCTAACAAAGCAGATTTGCACATGTCGACAAGTTAAATAATCTGAAACTATTTATGTATCACAGTTTGTTAATTTTTTGTTTAAAAAGTGCAAAAGGAAACTTAATTGTGAGTTTAGAATCACAATGCAAAATTCATGAGATTTTGCAAAAGCTATTTATAATAAAAGGATGTATGTACTGTGGAATTGAATAGCTTTTATTTAAAAAAGAAGATATTGTAGAATTAGATATGTTTGGGCCTAAAGGTGTATGGTATTTTCAGCAGTTCTTATAACAAATAGGTGATATTGGTGAGAAGATCATGTTATGAATTCTCCTCCTTGTTTCTAAATGTCAGGGGAGTTAGGATAACCAGCAACAAAATGAACTGTGAAAAATGCTATGCTTGCAAACATACATACACATTTCTATATTTCTACCTTGTTTTACGCATGCAATATAGTTTCTGCTCTATTATTGAGATTTAAACTTCCAAGTCAGTATCTCTGCACAAAAGAGCTTTTAAATGCTGGTTCTTTTGATTATATAAGCCTCTACTGCCACTTCCCTTTCCCAACGCACACATACACACATAAACCAAAATAAAAACGAAAATTCCAATCAATAAACAGTTTAGATAAGCAAAAAATCTTTAAAACCAGATTTTCTTTTGTTTTTCTTGCTTGGTTTTTCAATATTCTTAGGATTTTTTTGATTTTCCATCTTTATAAAAAATAAAACAAAGAAAAGAAAGGGACTCTATACTACAAAATAAAGTTTTGAGAATTCAAGAGAAGGTCACGGTGAGACGAGCTCTTTATCATTAACGATAGGTGTCAAGTGGATGATTCTTTTTTATTAGTTAAGCCTCCTCTGCCCCTGCCCTCTCCCAACATGCACACACAAGCCAGCACACACACCAAAAAAAAAAAAAGAAAAAACTCCAAAACTGTTCAAGACAAGGATGAAAATTGACTAGTACTGCTTGATATATTGCAGATTTTGACTGCTTTTGCAAATGCATTTCATGCTTTGCAGCCCCTCAAGGTTCCTGCATTCAGGTCAGACTAAGAATTGTCTCGATATTGATTGATTGCTGATTTTAATGTTGTTTCGGGAGACCTTTTAGCTTTGATATAGTATATATGTGTATGCCTGTCAATTCTTTCTGAATTCTACTGGTAAGTTGTGCTCGAAATATTGTTGGGGAGTTAGCATCAATACTTCTTGCTTCTGTAATATGGTCAATGAGTAATGATTTGGTTGTTTCTTAGTTTTCTCCGTCAGATTTGACATTGTATACTTGGATTTAGCATTTTAGGGCCTGTTTGGTTCAGGAAATGTTCTTATGTTTTTATTTCCTAAAATGTGTTTTCATTTTCACAGTTTCATTTCTTGAACTGAAAACATATTTATCTATTTTCATTTTCACTTGTTTTCATATCCATTCAATACACAACAATCATCTTCAATGAATTTTATTGAACAATTGAACTAGTAGTCATTTCTTGTAAAAAAAAATAAAAAGTCCAAAAAATTACAAAATCCTTTGTTGTCTACTTCTAAGGAGTATTGGGTCGTTACATAAAAGCACTTTGCTAGCAAGGCAATTTCAATTATCCATGTAATTATGTCATGATCTGAGGCTTTTGTTTTGTTTAATTTCTTTGTGCATTTCTTACTGTATTTTTGTCGGGACAAAGTCCTCTGTCCCATTTGGTGTGCTAAATCCTGCCCCATAGGATTGTAATGGGCTAAATATGCAACTTGGAGCATTTTGCAGCACTTTATTTTATAATAAATGACAACCCTATGGGACAGAGGATTTTGTCCCACTTTAGTCTGTTATTGATGGTAGCTATTGGGCTTGGGATACTTTTGGAGTTTGTGCTAGGCATACACACAATCACAAGTAGTCCTTTTGTCATCTTGCAGCATTTACGAGGATAATTTGTTAATCAATGCTTTTTTGTGGGGTCATTTACTTCCTTTTATGTTTATGATGGCTTATTGTCTTGATACTGATATTGTTCTTTAATTTGGAGCAAATTCCAGTTGAAGCTCCATTTATATGTTGTGTTGGGGCAAACTTTATGGATCATTATTTTTCTTGTATTTATTTTTTCAAGCTTCTTCTGCATGCATTTTATATGATAGCATATTCCACTATTGTCTAATTTCGGGTGCAATGTAACTTACGGAAATGCTCCAGCTTTGCATGGCTTGAGTTGATAAGTCATAGGAGTTTCATGCCAAAAATGCTGACCGGTAATGGTCAAAAAGGTTGGCCTTATATCCAAAGGTTGCTTGTAGATCTCTTCCAATTCATGGAACCTTTTTTGAGGCACGCTGAACTTGGAGTGCCGGTTAGTCTGTGTCCCTGTCTCAATTGTTTGGGTTACCATGCCCTATTTGATACATTCCTTATTTATATGCATGTTCTGTTATTGTTTACCACAGGTTCATTTTCTCTATAAGGGCACACTCAGGGTTCTCCTAGTGCTACTTCATGATTTTCCAGAGTTCCTATGTGATTATCATTTCACCTTCTGTGATGTTATCCCTCCAAGTTGCATACAGATGCGAAATATCATTCTTAGTGCATTTCCTCGTAGTATGAGGCTGCCAGATCCATCAACGCCTAATTTGAAGGTATTTAGTCAATTGCATGTCATCTCTTGGATTTGTGGTTCCGTTAAAAAAGTCTGAATGTCTTTCTTTTTATATACTGTCCAGATCGACTTGCTTCAAGAGATAACTCAATCTCCTCGCATTCTTTCTGAGGTTGATGCTGCACTTAAAGTAAAGCAGATGAAGGTGGATGTTGATGAATATCTCAAGGTATTCCTTTTTATCCTTTGTGATTTTATTAATCTGACGTTGTAACAAATTTTTTATCTTACAATAGTATGAGTGGATATACTGGTTGCATTTTTGTGCTGCTTTACCAATACTATTTCCGATAATCTGGTAGTTTTTAATTTTTGGTCAAGGTTTACTTCATTCTATTATTATTTTAGAAATTCTCTTTCCAGCTACTGCTACATGTTGTCTTTTTCTAGCTAATAAATAGTTAATTTCTATTTTTACGTCCTAACACTTTTATTTATGATTCTATGATCAATTTCTTATAGACGAGGCAGCAGGGTTCTCCATTTCTGTCTGAATTGAAGCAGAAGCTGCTGCTCTCACCCAATGAAGCTGCCTCTGCTGGGACCCGTTACAATGTACCATTGATCAACTCACTTGTGCTGTATGTTGGGATGCAGGTACTATGATTTTAAAACTTTCATGTGTATACTAGCCTCTTCATTAAGTGACCACCCGTTACTTACAAGTGGTTGAATTTGTTTACATTGTTGTGTGTGTGATATTTAGTCAAAGCATGTTCAAATGCGGAGAGCATATGAAGCTTTATTTCAATCTTCCAATACCAATTGGCGCTCTTTCTTTCCTTTTTTTTTTTTTTTTGGGTCAAACCTTGGGTTTTAAGGACATTGTTATAGGATTGAACATCGATGATGTGTGATGAATCCTGGTCCTGCTGTTTCCTCTCTTGCCTAAATTCTCACTATTATTTTTGGGATAACTTACAGGCGATCCAGCAATTGCAGGGACGAACTCCCCATGCTCAATCAGCTGCAAACGCCTTTCCGTTGGCTGTATTTTCCGTTGGTGCTGCACTGGATATTTTTCAGACCCTAATTGTGGACTTGGACACCGAGGGGCGCTACCTTTTCCTAAATGCTGTTGCCAACCAACTACGCTACCCAAATACACATACACACTACTTTTCCTTCATCCTTCTCTATTTGTTTGCAGAATCAAACCAGGTAAAAACAAACTTCTAACTTATTCATATGGACTAAAGGTTCTATTAATTGATCTTGATCCTGGAGGTGAGTTGCTCATATGGGTACATACAGAAAATTTGATGCTATGTCTGAAGTCTTGGAGTTTCTGTTTGGTAGTGATGTGAATGGTTATGGAACTTCAAAATCTTGGGTTTGTTATCATTGTTCTGTTGAGATTTTTCTCGAGTATATTATATCTACCTGCCTTGAAGTACAACTAAAATTCATTTGCTTCCCATCTTGACTGTAAATTTGCAAGACCTAAATACTTTGTGACAATCAGCGGCAAAATTTTCTACCATACTGCATCCTTCTTTTTCACGCTATTTGCACTCCAGGAACTTTGTGAATTGTATGAAAGAGAAATTCCTCTCTCCCCACCTGTAGTTCACTCTTCAATTGAAAAGAAAGAGGATTGTAGTTTTAGTGTTTGAAGCTTTGTTTAGGTTTTTATTTATTTACGCAGATTGAAGAGATTAATTCAGATACTATTATACTTCTGCGGATTTACTGGATATTTATGTTGTCGTGGCAGGAAATTATCCAAGAACAAATCACAAGGGTTTTGTTAGAACGTTTAATTGTAAATCGACCTCATCCTTGGGGCCTCCTTATTACGTTCATTGAGCTGATCAAGGTTATTATTTTTCCTAGATTCCTCCCATCATGCTGGCTTGCAATAACTGAATATCTTAATATTATCTTTTTTGTTTTTTTCAGAATCCTAGGTATAATTTCTGGAACAGATCCTTCATAAGATGTGCACCGGAGATTGAAAAGCTTTTTGAATCAGTTTCAAGATCTTGTGGGGGTCCAAAACCAGTGGATGAGAGTATGGTATCGGGTTGGGTTTCAGATGGTCCACATTGAATTTTTCCTGCTTGATTTGGTTCCTTTCTATAATTCATCTTGAAGGCTAACTGTTTGATGACTTTCCAATGGGATTATTTATGTTGTTGACCCAATATTTTGTATTCCAATTCTTCGCAATGACAGGGTAGAAATTTCAATTGTATGGGAGAACCTCCTATTTAGGGCGTTTTTTATTCATCCATGAAGCTTTAGAAGTTAAAACAAGTATTTGTAGAATTTCTAAATATTTCATTTGAGTGCAAGAAAAGAAACTGTTATCAATAGTTACTTTCACATTATGTTTCCGTGAGGTGTTTCAGTATTAATATCACCTTAATTTTAAAAATTCTTGAAGGATATATAATCTAAAGAATTTTTTTTTTCTTTTTTAATTGTTATTATTTATGTAATCATCTGAATGGAACGTATGGGACTATTAAGTACTGTCTTTGTTCTCCAGACAAAGATTTGATGTGAAAACAAGTGCTCTTGAGCTAATTTTTTTCCTTTTAATTTTTAAAATTCATGCAATAGTCTCCTTTTGTCCATTGTTAATCTGTTGGAATTCCCAATCATCTAGATCTATAATAGCTCCCTTCTTTCTCTCTCATCAAAACATTTATGATCCAAATTTTCCTTGTCAGTTCTTGTATCTGACATAGACATCTTCAAATGAGAGATTCAGATTTTTCTGTCTTACCTGTTTGTCTCTTCACCTGTCAATCAATTGCTTTCTTCAGTGCATCCATCTTCTTCCTTTTGATTTCATTCAAGAGTTGGGGTTTTGGCCTAGTATTCAATTTTCGCTGTTCATTACTAGTGCTTCCACATTTAAAGTGGCAAAACCGCCATTGCCATCATAAGCTGGACTCGCCTCTCTAACAGGTTAATGGAATGTTGTAAAGTTGTTGATCAACAATATAGGAAAGGCACTTATTTTCTCTTGGCCTCGTGCCTCGAATCACCATTTTCTAATCAAGCAATGGAACTGGTATTACTAGCAGAAATCTCTCAGCGAGATCAACAGAGCCCAGAACAGAGAAATCAAAAAGGGACGAGATTGAGTCTAACAAGATACAATTTTCTCCTAGAAATCAGAGAACAAATCTTGAACAAAATGAGAACCCCTTGAGATTAGAAAGTTTTTCTCTTGGAATGGGAACTCGGGCATTGTCTGAGTAGCATGTCGCTGAAAAAGAAGGTGAATCGGAGGGAAAGTTGAACATGTTGCCTTCCTTGTTGAGTTATTTCTTTAATGAATTCTTGAATCCCTGTCTTGTTTGTAAGAGAGGGAGCAAACACTTGAATACGTTATAGAATTTGACATGTATTTTAGGTGATTGCTTACATGCATTCTTCACCCTGTGCCTCCCTTTTGTTCCTTCTGCACTCCTCGCCTAGCTCCAGACAAAGACTTTCCAATGCGAAAGAGAAAAGAATTTATAAACATATCCACTAGTATTCACTCTAGATCTTGCCATTATTAAAAAATGTATTTTCATGATCCAGAAATGTAGTAAAGAGGAGCCGAAAAGACATTTAAGAAAAAAGGGAGTCAAGCTCTAAATATTAGACAATTTTGTTCATTAAAAGTGTAGTAATTGAAAAATCACAAATATAAAACGAAGTTTGTTAAGAGAGGGATGAGGAGGGGCCTAGGCATCCCCTTGCCCACTCTAAACCTATCCCTGACACAATAATATGAAAGCTGAGTTACCCAATTAAGAATTCACATGATACTTTGGAGAGCCAACTCTCAGATCCCACAAACTCAGCCATCGAAGTTCAATAGCTGAAAAAGAAAAAGCTTTCATTCGTGAAGAATCAGCACCGCCATTTCCAAAAAAGAAAACTGCAAATCTAGACTTTTGAATTAGCTCCAGTCAGAATGCAAATGAATTTTTATTGGTCTGAATCATTTTAATCACCGAGTTAATCTTTTGTTTAAAGACAAAATGCTATGCGTGCCATTACTTAGGCACACCTCTTTTTGGCATGGGTGTAAAAAGAAGTGTGTGTAAGTAATGGGATCATAGCTTTTCTCTTAGCTGAATTCGTTTATGTTTGTGATAACGACTTCCTATATTTTTCATATCAAATATTTACGCCTCTTCAAGTGTACATTATTTAAATAATATTAACTATGACCTGTATCTCTTAATACATTCTCTTCTCATGTATGTAACTTGGTGTAAGATTCCTCCTACGTGGATAAAGTGACCAACATGTAGAGAAGGAAATCTCCTCTTGATTATCGAGTTGGTTGCGGTGATGATAATAATAATAATCTGTATTAAGTTGTCCCTATGCTAAGAACCACATCACATGATTACACAAAAAATGTATATTTAGCACTTTTACAAGAAAATTCTCGTTTTGTCTTTTCATATTATTGTTAATTTTTTTTTAAAAAAATTTATATTTTAAATAAAACAAAATGAACTCTAACATTTCAAGCTAAGAACTATTTATTTTTGTTTTACACTTAAAACATGAGAATTCATTTTATTTAATTTAAAACGTTAAAATCTTTTTGTAATTAGCGATAAGGTGAGGAAGCAAATAATTTTTTTTTTTCTGTTTTCATTTAATATTTTAAGTAAGCAAGCATTCTACTCATATTTAATAATAATAAAAAAAGCTATCAGTGACTATGCATTTGAAGATATAAATAATACATCAAAATGAATGAAATGTTACTATAGTTCAAAAGTTTTTTTTTTTTTTTCTTATAATAAGGATCACTATTGCCATGCTTTAAAATGAGACAATTGGGGTACGCTAGCTACTCGACAAATTGGCATTGTTTGTCAGCCACATAAATTATGAAAAAAGATGGCACAAGCCTTGAGTAGTTGTAACTTGGAGTCGTCTTCAATTAATTTGTTCCTGCAGCAAATAAAATCACGCCATTGGATCGTGCCCCTTTCTATTCGTAGAGGCCCACAATTGACTACCGTGATTTGGCACTTTCGGAGAAGTTTCAATTTTCACATAGCATTCCGCATTTTAAGGTAAGCAGTATATACTGTTGGTACGCGTAGACATGGAATGTGAAGTTAAGAGATTTGAAAGACAAGAATGAAGAGAAGGCATATGAAGGAGAATCAGCCGAAGAGGTACTCAGCATTACTCACAATTCGTAGCGGCAGCATCATAAAATCAAGCAAATATCTCAACTCCAAGCACCTCGTCATTCATGTGGCCCAACCTCAATGGTTTCTTTACTAATACTGCTCTCTTTCTTTTTTCTTTCAAAACAAAAGCAAGCTAGCCAGCTCATCTCTTTCTCTCTGTGTTGTATTGTGCAGCTCAGTTCCAGTGCATGCTGCATTCACTTTTCTGATTCCAGTGCTACTTGGTGCCGTTCAACTCCACTGCCAAGCCTCTGATAAATCACCATTTGAGACACACTTGCACAACATGCTGGCCTTTCAATTAGCTTCATTGATCTATTGCTTTGCTTACTATTTCAACCATATCACATCCCATCAACTTCACCCCACCCCCTCTAGTGTTTCTGCTCATCTTGCTTTCGTCTTTGGATCTCTGGCTTCTGCTTCATTAATTTCAGTCTTGGTTCCGCCTCATTTCGAGTTGTCTCTGTTCATCATATGGACTATCTTTCTCATCCTATATTTTTCGCTCAACTTCATCATGCGTTTGATGAAATGGCTTTATGATCTCTCGTCAAAGATTGCTGCTTCATATATGGTTCAACTGTGGAGGCGTATTCATGGAAGAAACAAGGGCGAGAGTGGAGCAACAATCATAATATAAGACAAGACTAGACTGTGGATTCTTCATAAGGTATATATATATAAGATGGGTTTGTTTTCTTCTTTCACAATTTCAGTGTATCATGATCTTGTTCTTTTGCTCACAGACTGTGAATGCCATGCACCATCCTCGCTTTATTGGCTCCTTGGCCATCACTCGCCCGGATGCCCCAGCTGAGAAACACTTGCTAGCTGCAGCTTAAAAGGCACCATCACCATGTATCATGGTGTCCTAGAAGTCTCAACGTCAAAAACCAGCTTTAAAGATTTTAGATCAAAATGAATTTGTTATTATAAGAATATATATTTGAATGGCCCATCTAAGAAATAAACACTGTTCGATAAATTTGGTGTAATTTGATGTATTTTATATTTTGGTTTTTATTATGTTCTGAACCAGTCAAATTTTTTATTTTTGATTTAACCAAATTAATTAATTTTCTTATTTATTAGAAGTAAGCACGTATATTTTTTTAAATCACTTCATCTAATAAAGTGCCAAGATGTGGTTAAATAATATTTGAAGTTATTATCTCGTATGAAAAAAAAAGCACTTCAATGAACAGGTACCTCCCAACAGTCAACCGGAGACCATGGACGTTTTCGTCTGGTTATCACCGAATATACTAGGTTTTGGTTTGTACCCAAAAAAAATAATAATCTGTTAAACTTGTGTCAGGATCACCACATTGTAAGTTATCTTTCTGTTTTCTTTGTTAGTTTTGCATTTTTCTCTTGCAGTAAAACTACCTTTTTAATTTTTGTTAAGTAGCTCTAAAGCTAGAGTAATTTGGATTCAAGGCCCGTTTGAAAGGTTTTAAAAACAGAATTTTTGAGGTGTAATTTTTTTAAATTTTTTTTATTGAAGTAAAAAATTAATTTAATTTTTTTAAAAAATTACGAATAATCTGTTTAAAAAACATTATTTTTAATTATATTTATTTTTTAAAAAAAGTCTATCCAAACAACATTGTATAGAAATATCTTTAAATAAAAAGACTTTTTTCTTAAAATAAGCTGATCCAAACAGGCATTATTAAAGGGAATACAAACTTTCATTTAAAAAGAAAATGCTATAAAGAGTTGAATGAGACAAATTTAATTATAGCCTAGTGAAAAAAATATTAAATACGACCATATCTATTCCGCATATTCATTCGGACAAAAAAACAAATCTATTCAGTATAATATGTAGTTTCTGTTGACATAAAGAACAAAATAAGATTAAATACGGACGCCTTTAATTGGAAAACTGAAGAGAGACATAATTTTCTCATAATTATAATTTTATATATAAAAAATAATCTATATATATATATGTATAGAAAAGAAATAATATAATAACCTTTCTAAATATTATGCCTATCCTTGAAGCGTATCAGGTCGACAAAGATTGAACGAGGAGTATCTATTGGTATTTTCCTAAGATTCTTCATTGATGGCAGATAAAGACAACGCTCCAAACCCGTAACCATTGGCCTTATAGCTCACAATATGGGATGATATACATATATCAATATTTGTATAGATTTTTATAAGAAGTAGATTAATTTATGATATATTGCCTTATTGGGACATAGGTGCTTGTTTGGTCTTATGAAATATTTTAATAATTTTTTTTTTTTTTTATTTTATTCTTTAAAATGTGTTTTATTTTAATATTTTAATTTTTATAAAACATATTTGTGGAAGTTTTTCTATTTTTATTTTCATTTTCGATTTCAATCGTTTTCTTTTTTATTCATTGCTAAATAATTACTTTCATGCATTTTATTAAATTCATAAATAATAAGGAGTCAATAAAATTATAAACTTGTCACCAATTATTTTTGAAAGACTAAAAATAACTGTTTTTTTAGAAACTTTTTTATTAAAAATGATTCTTAATTATTAAACTAAACATGTTTTTAATCTTTGTTTTTACTTCATCCAAAATAAACAAAACAAAATAGTCACAAACTTCCAAAAAAAATTTTAAGAGGATAACAGTTGAGAATTACGAAATAAGATAACACTTAAATGATAAATTTAAATATAAGTTAATATATTTAAATTATTTTATTTTATTTTTTACCATTAAAACTAATGCTTATGGATATATCTATTGGTGGGCAGTGCTCCCATTTATCTATTGAATTTATTTTCTATATAAAAATATCTATTCAATTTATTTTGGGAACTCTGGTCAACCCAACTGGTGTTATATATTAATGGTCATACATTGTGGCAGAAAAAATAGTAATTAAGTGAGTAGAGATTGCATGATAGATCAGTATCAGTACTTTCAATGGTCTTGCAAATAAAATTATGCCAGAGAAATTTTTTTATTTTTTATATTATCGTTAATTTTTTTAAAATATTATATTTAGATAAAATAAATCTTTATATTTTAAGAGAAAATAAAAATTGATTTTATTAAAATATTTTTGTCTATATTAAAAACTTATTCTTATTATAAACTTAAAATATAAAATTTATTTTATGTTAAAATGAAACTGTCTTTTTAGACTTGATAAGTGGCGAAAAAGAGTTTTCCTACCGCGTGAAAATGTGAAATACAAGGTTTCCAATCGTATCACCTGGAAACGTAAAATCTAAGATTTCCAATCGTGGAACGCTATCTTAGGAAGTTTCGTAGAGAAGCTTCGTAGACATCCAAGGGCAAAAAATACTAGATACATACATAGTTGGTAAGTGTTATTTTAGAATTGATAAGGGGCAAAAGGGTTTTTCCTCATCAAAAGTTTTTTTTATCCAATCATCAAAAGTTTTTTTTATCCAAACCGAAGGTTCGGGTTGGGGCAGCGACTTATGTCTAAGTCAATCTATCTTACGAAATTAAGGTACGGGTTGGGGCAGCGACTTATGTCTAAGTCAATCTATCTTAGGAAATTTCGTGGAGCAAACAATCTATATATAGATATGTGAAAAGGCAGTGAAGTGAAGGAAGTTGAGAGAAAAGAATGAGAAGAAAGCATATGGAGGAGAACCATGCCATGCTGAAGAGGCATTCAGCACTTGTGGCAATTCGTAGCGGCTGCATCACGAAGACAAAGACAAAGACAAAGCGCCCAGTCGTTCTTGTAGCCCATCCTGAAAGGTTTCTCTACTCTTTACTCATGCACTCTCATTTCTCTTTCGTTCTTTGTGTTTCAACCAAAAGCTCATCTCTTTTTCTCTGTGTTGTGCAGCTCAGTTCCATGCCATGCTGTGTTCAAATTTCTGATTCCAGCGCTACTTGCTGTCTTTCAAGTCCACTTCCAAGCCTCAGATAAATCACCATTCGAAACACACTTGCCCAACATGTTGTCCTTTCTATTTTCTCTATTGATCTACTGCTTGGTTTATTATTATTTCACCAATAGCACATCTCAGTTATCCCACCCCACACGTCTTAGTATTCCCTTCAAAGTTTCTGCTCATCTTGCTCTCATCTTTGGATCTCTGGCTGCTGCTTCATTAATTTCCGTCTTGGTTCCGCCTCATTTCGAGTTGTCTGTGTTCATCATATGGACTATCTTTCTCATCCTATATTTTTCGCTCAACTTCATCATGCGTTTGATGAAATGGCTTTATGATCTCTCGTCAAAGATTGCTGCTTCATATATGGTTCAACTGTGGAGGCGCATTCATGGAAGAAACAACGGCGAGAGTGGAGCAACAATCATAATATAAGAATCATAAGGCATATATATAAGATGGGTTTCTTTTCTTCTTTCACAATTTCAGTCTATGTTGATCTTGTTTTCTTGCTCACAGACTGTGGATGCCTCGCACTATCCTCGCTTTATTGGCTCCTTGGCCATCACTCGCCCGGATGCGCCCCTTGCATTCAACAAAATTTCCCAGTATATGGATGCCCCAACTGAGAAATACTTGCTAGCTGCAGCCTCCGGTACTCAAAAGGCACCATCACCATGTATCATGGTGTCCTAGAAGTCTCAACGTCAAAATCCAGCTTTATAGATTTTAGATCAAAACGAATTTGTTATTGTAAGAATATATAAACACTGTTCAATAAATTCGGTCCAATTCGGGGTAATTTGATATATTTTATATTTTGGCTTTTATTATGTGATGAATCCTGGTCCTGCTGTTTCCTCTCTTGCCTAAATTCTCACTATTATTTTTGGGATAACTTACAGGCGATCCAGCAATTGCAGGGACGAACTCCCCATGCTCAATCAGCTACAAACGCCATTTCCAAGAAAAAACTTCAAATCTAGACTTTTGAATCAGCTCCAGTCAGAAAGCAAATGATTTTTATTGGCCTGAATTATTTCAATCACCGAGTTAATCTTTCTTTTAAAGACAAAAAAGCTATGCATGCCATTACTTAGGTACACCTCTTTCTGGCAATATCAGCGTGAGAAGCCTCTTTTTGGCATGGCTTTAAAAAGAAGCGTGTGTAAGTAATGGCGACATAGCTTTTCTCTTTGCCGAATTCATTTATGTTTGTGATAACGACTTCCTATATTTTTAATATCAAATATTTACACCGCCTCAAGTACATGTGATTTATGGCCTGTATTTCTTAATATATTCTCTCTCATTTAACTTCGTGTAAGTTTCCTCCTGTTTTGATTGACAAAGAAATCATTAGCCATAGTCTTGAGAAATGAGAACATGTCCCTCAGGGTAGGGGACCTGGCTTTTATATATATATATATATGTGTGTGTGTGTATGTGTATGTGCGTGTGCATAAGAAAAAAATACCAGACGTGGATAAAGTGACCAATTGTTGAGAGGCAAGAATGAGAAGAAGGCATATTGATCAGAATCACCTGAAGAGGGATCCACTTCAAGAGCAGCACTGGCAATTCGTAGTGGCAGGATCACAAAGACAAGCAAATATCCGTCATTCTTGTAGCTCACCCTCAAAGGTTTCTTTCTCTTTCAACCCAAGCTAGCTCATATCTTTCTTCTTCTTCTTCTTTCAACTTTCTCTCTTTGTGTTGTGCAGCTCAGTTCCATGGCATGCTGTGTTCATATTTCTGATTCCAGTGCTACTTGGTGCCCTTCAAGTACACTGCCAAACCTCAGATAAATCACCATTTGAGACGCACTCGCCCAACATGTTGTCTTTTCTATTTTCTCTATTGATCTTTTGCTTTGCTTACTATTTCGACAACATGACACCTCAACTTCATCCCCCAAATCTTACTGTTATCTCCAAAGTTTCTGCTTACCTTGCTAGCTTCTTTGGATCTCTGGCATCTGCTTCATTGATTTCATTATTGGTTTTACCTCATTTTAAGATATTCATATTCATCATTTGGATTATCTTAATCATCATATACTTTTCCACCAACTATATCAAGCATATGAAGAAATGGCTTTACCTCTCATCTAAGACTGCTGCTTCATATATCTTCCGCTGCATTGCTGGAAGAAACTAAGTAAAAGTGGACAAACCATCATAACATATAGACGGTGAGTTCCTCAGTGGGGTTTGGTTTTCTCCATTGACAATTTGAGAAGGCATCAGTCTATCATGATGTTGTTCTTTTGGTCAGCAGTAACAGAGATGCATATCACAGAAATGTGGGGTGTAACTTAGTGACATCCAAGCCCTACTACGCAGGGATTAGCATGTAGAAGGTTCTTACATCTATAGGGAAGAGAATTAGGTTGGAAAAGCAGATAGGTGGAGAAGGAAATCTCGTCTTCATTGTGGAACTCGCCTCCCCATCGAGTTGGTCGCAGTGATAATAATAATATTAATTTCTTACTACTAAAATTAATTTTAATGCATATTAGTATATCTGTTGCGATGCTTCCATTTCTCTATTGAATTTATTGGTGTTATATATTAATGGTCATAGTTTGCGGCAGAAAAAATAGTAATTAAGTCAGTGGAGATTGCATGATTCTTCAACTAAAACTTTCTATACGTTATGCTTTCTGCAGTCGAGGGTTCCTTTTGATAACTAGACTAAAAAGTCCTAACCGACTGTTGGCAGTTAATTAATCATAGTTAGTTAACTGTGAACCACAGTTAACTAACTATGATTAATTACTGACTACCAAAAGGCGACTAGAGATGAAAGACTTTTTAGCCTGGTTATCACCAAAAATTTCTTTTCTTTTGGTATCCAAAAATATATTTTTATAAAATAATAATCTGTTAAATTTGTGTCAGGATCACCACATAGTAAGTTATCTTTCTGTTTTCCTTTTTAAGTTTTGCATTTTTGTCTTGCACTAAAACTACCTTTTTAATTTTTATTAAAGTAGCTCTAAAGCTAGAGTACTTTGGATTTATTAAAGGGAATACAAACTTTCATTGCAAAAGAAAATGCTATAAAGAACTCAATGAGACAAATTTAATTGTACCCTAGTTAAAAAAAAAATTAAATTTGACCAAATCTATTCCACATATCCATTCCGGACAAAAAAAATAAAGAATAAATACCACCTCTCCCATCGTATTATTCCACAGTTCTTAAAATTGGGGCTCCATATATCATGTCAGAGTTCATATGGTCAACGGGATTTCTTTCAATCCCCCTTAAATATCTATTCTCACGAAAAAAATTTGGGATGATATACATAAATATTTGTATAGATTTTCACAAGTAGATTAATTTATGATATATTGGTTTTTTGGGACATAGGTGCTTGTTTGGTCTTATGAAATATTTTAATAATTGATTTTTTATTTTATTCTTTAAAATGTGTTTTATTTTAATATTTTTATTTTTGTAAAACTTATTTGTAGAAGTTTTCTATTTTTTTATTTTCATTTTCAATCATTTTCTTTTTTATTCATTGCTAAATAATCACTTTCATGCATTTTATTAAATTAATAAATAATGAGGAGTCAATAAAATTATAAACCTGTCACCAATTATTTTTGGAAGACTAAAAATATTTTTTTTTTTTGTTTTCAGAAATATTTTCATTAAAAATGCTTCTTAATTGTTAAACTAAACATTTTTTAATCTTTGTTTTTATTTCATCGAAAATAAACAAAACAAAACAGTCACAACCTTAAAAAAAAATTTCTAGGGGATAACAGTTGAGAGTTGTAAAATAGGATAAAACTCAAAAATAAATATTTTTTTACATACATATAAATTTAAACTTTAAACTTTACTTAATATATTTAAATGTTATGGTTTTGTTAGTTGGTTATGTTCTCCCATTTATCTATTGAATTTATTTTCTATATAAAAATATCTATTAAATTTATCTTGGGAATTTTGGTCAACCCAATTGGCGTTATATGTTAATGGTCATATAATGCGGCAGAAAAAAAAAATTAATTAAGTCAGTGGAGATTGCATGATAGATCAGTATCAGTACTTTCAATGTTCTCCCCTTCAGTTTCTCTAGCAAATGAAATTATGCATCAACAAATAATGTTCAGACTGTGACTTTTGTCATCACTATCTTAGGAAATTTCATAGCAGACATCCAAAGGCAAATAATACTATATATATGTAGATATGAAAAAAGGCAGTGAAGTGAAGGAAGTTGAGAGACAAGAATGAGAAGAAAGCATATGGAGGAGAACCATGCCATGCTGAAGAGGCATTCAGCGCTAGTGGCAATTCGTAGCGGCAGCATCACAAAGACAAAGACAAAGCACCCAGTCGTTCTTGTAGCCCACCCTCAAAGGTTTCTCTACTACTTACTCATGCACTCTCATTTCTCTTTCGTTTTTTTTGTTTCAACCAAAAGCTCATCTCTTTTTCTCTCTGTGTTGTGCAGCTCAGTTCCATGCCATGCTGTCTTCATATTTCTGATTCCAGTGCTACTTGCTGTCTTTCAAGTCCACTGCCAAGCCTCAGATAAATCACCATTCGAAACACACTTGCCCAACATGTTGTCCTTTCTATTTTCTCTATTGATCTACTGCTTGGTTTATTATTATTTCACCAATATCACATCTCAGTTATCCCACCCCACAAGTCTTAGTATTCCCTTCAAAGTTTCTGCTCATCTTGCTCTCATCTTTGGATCTCTGGCTGCTGCTTCATTAATTTCAGTATTGGTTTCACCTCATTTTGAGATATTCGTATTCATCATTTGGGTTATCTTAATCATCATATACTTTTCCATCAACTTTATCAAGTTAATGATGAAATGGCTTTGCCTCTCATCTAAGATGGCTGCTTCATATATCTTTGGCCTATGGAAGCACAAAGCGAGAGAGGAGCAACCATTATAACATAACATTCTGCATTCTCCAAATTTCACGGCTTAATTTCTTACTCTGAATTATCATGATCAATTAAGATATGTTGTACTTGTTATATATTTTATGTAGAAAGATAAAATTAAATCTTACGTGTAAGTTTCAGAGCGTTCAGAAACGTTCGTTGTCTTATAGGGGTTTGGTTTTCTCCTTAACCATTTCAAAAGATTTAAGTCTAAATAATTATAATTTTATCAAACAATGATCTATACATTTCACACAAAATGAAATAATATAATAATCTATCCAAATAGTACCTTCCTAAGCTAGTCAAAAAAAGATGCATTCCATCATGCATATGACGGCTAAGATTTAACGAGGAGTGTCTATTTGGTATTTTTCTTTAGGTAAGCTAAGATTCTTATATATAAGGCCTAAAGTATTTTAATTTTATGCTTCATGGTAATTTATTTTAATTCACGTTTATACTTAGTTAATGTGTTGAACTAGTGAGCATGCATAATACTTACAATCAATGCTTAAACTTTTTAACATAAAAAATGAGAATTACATGAGAACCTAATGAACCATTTTAAGATAAGATAAAAGTTATGAGAAACCAAAGTTTGAATTTAAATGGAACAAAATCATGTGAGAATAACCGAAGCAAATATGTGAATAATTTTCACATTTTACAGTGTGTTCCCCAAGCTCTATTCATTACATCTAAGCAAACATTCTACCTACATAGGCAACAGGGATGGAGCTACAGATGAGAGATGCTGATTTTCCTACTTCATCTCATAAAGTCTTTTTTAGTTCAGTCCCAAAAAAATAGATTGGCACGGTTTGCTGAAGTGAATGAGATAAACAAACAGTAAATTTTTCTATGGAATCTGACAGCAAGAACAAGCAAAGGAGTGGATTAATAGTCTAGAATTGCAACTCAAGCAGATCGATGTCATTGACGTAGTTATATTACATTTAATTAACCCATCTCAGAAGTATGCTGGTGAGGGGAGGGAGAGATTCTTCTAAAAATCATCTCATTTGGTTCAACAAAATAGAGGAGAAGAAAATTTTGATGCCAAAATCTAGAAACAAAATCATCTGTTTTTTTAGTGTACTAAATTTGTTTTATAACAGTAATCGATCAAAATATTATAAATTATGTATTTAATGAATAGTAACTTTTTAAAATAAGATTTAACACGTTAAATGAGATCTCAAAAATGCTCCTTTTCTTCCTTCTTATCATTCTTCGGGTTTTAGACTCTATAAAATGAATTTACATCTTCCACCTCTTTCTCATTTTTAAATTTATAATATCAAATTTATTTATCTTCTTCTCTCCAATTACAAACCAAAAATTCAGAGCTCCTTCACTGTTTCATTAAAATCGTTCCCCATACCTCCACTACTTTCGAGTTTCAACCAAAATTAAAGAGTTAATTTTTGCACCACTTTTTAAATATTCTCACCGTCACATTGACATTGGAAATTTGCTTCTTAAAGTGTAAGGGTGGTGCAAAAATTAATCCCCCATTAAAAATAACTCAATTTCTTCCCGTAGGTTTTAGTCCCTTTTTTTTTTAAAAAAAATAAATCTTCTACAAGCCCAACTCAGCTCAAACGTCCACTTCGGCAATACTTGTATTTTTCTTGAGTCCAGAAGTCTTTTGGGTCCTGAAAGAATCTAAACAAATTACATGCCCCACTTCTCACATTTTTCTAATTCTATCCATTGTTTTGTTATAATATTGTTATAATCTATATTTTGGGAAAAAGTTTGAATGTAATTGGTTTCACTTCCACTTTTTTATTAAAAAAAAAAAAAAAACTTAATCATATGCATAGCACTATATATATATATATATATGCACAAATCTTTTTTTATTCACAAAAGAGTGGAACAAGATACATGTATAAATTGCAAAGTTCAAATATAAATAAATTTTTAAGACTTTTGTGAGAGATTATTAAACTAAACTTACTCCTATTACATATACACAGAATTGTTTGTCAAAGAAACAACGATGCAAATTGTAATATAATATTTATAAATTTTTAACTGAAATTTTTTTTAATAAACAACCAAAAACTAATTTTTTAAAAGTGGAGATATTATTAAAATAGATATAGTCTCTCCTAACAATTTTTTTTTTATATTTATTGTCAAAAATCTAACTTTTATCAGTATGCTCAAGTGATTCAACTATTGGATTTTGTTGATATATATGGTTTACTTAGGCTCAAAGCACATTGTCATTATACTTTGTATGACAGTTTAGTTTTGTGTTTCCCAGAGAGTTGCCTGAAGTTTAGTGATCGATCTGAAAGTTGTAAAAATCTCATTGGAGATCAAATCTGATTGTTCTCCCTTCATCTCTGCAAATTTCTATCTTGTGATCATAAAGCAGTAGTATATTCCAGTTTGAAGGAAGAGTAGCTGCGCAATGAAAAAGCCTTTAATTAATCACTTCAGTTACTCAAAGGTAATATACACATGATATTATGCCCTTCTTTCTTTTATTGTAATCAATCTCTTCATGCTTATTATTCCTAATTGGCTTCTATGATCATGTTTTCTTTTTTGGGTTTTAGCTTCCGATGGATTTCTTTCTTGTTGGACTTAATCTCTTCAGCTTGGTCTGTTAAGCAATCTATTTGTTGAAATTCATCAGATCCCTCCAAAAGAAAAAGAAAAAAAAAATAAAAGCTAAATAATTAAATTGACTCACGAACCAGATATTTCAAAACAAAATCACTGGAGAGAGCGATGGGAGATTGGAGTGGAAGGTTAACGTACGTTCTGTTTCGAGGAAGCTGGCCTGAAAGATAAGGATAAAGATAAAGACGATGGATATATCAGCCCACTGGTTTAAAGTGAAAACCATGGATTAGTTCTAGTTCTGGTTTCAACTTTCGAAAAATGTGGTGAGTGATGACCATGAGGGGTAATCCACGTCTTAATCATATTTGAACATTTGTAAAATGTGGTTTGAATATTAGCTCCTAGTTCCATTGATATTACTTCACTTTTGTCTGTCTCCATAATTTTGATTAGATTTATTGATGTTATGTTATGTTATAATTATTTGTTTTATTTATTATAATTAACCTAAGAAAAATCATTTAGTTTTCCATCTTTGAAAGCACAACAAAAATTGAAGTCTTCTGGACCTAACAATTTTCGTATTCACACTATTAGTCCTACCTAATCTTCCCCATACAATCTGTGTTATTTCTTAGCATCTTCCAAGTGTGAACACGTCATTATTTTTTTTTTTTTTTCTTCTACACATAGATTATTTTTATATTATCTAGACATGAGACTAATCAATCTAGACATGAGACTAATCACAGAACGGTTAAAATTCCCTCTCCTAAGAACTACAATTCCAAAATATTAAACCAACACTTTTGGCCATTCATCTTAAGCAATTAGCTTATTTTTCACCCAAACAATTCCTTGTCTTTAGCCAATTGTATAATAATATGCACTTTGTGTCAAGATGAGATTACACATGTATACCTCCATTTTCATCATATATTACGAATGTCTTTCTATTTTTATCCATCCCAACTTCAGGCACATGGAAAAAGGCAGCCAGATCTTATCAATGAAACTTCAGGTATGGAAGATTGTTTAAGCAAGCTAGTCATTTGGCAACATTATATATATATATATATATATATATATATATATATATATATATATATATATATATATATAGTAGATAGAAGGAGAAGAGATTAAATGAATTTCGAGATGAGACTGTAAAAAGATTTGAATATAGATGAAAAAAAAATTAAAAGATTTTTATAAAGAGACAATAATTATTAAACTAATTCTATCATTCACTTTACAATTAACTTTTTTTATCATACTTTTTTTTTTTTTTTGTCTTATAACCCTTTTATTAGTCAAAATATATAAAATAATGTATTTCACAAATAGATGTGCTGGTGATATCATGCTCATTCATCTCCACTGATAAATGATGACATGAATTCTAATGCAATTAAGGCCCTGCAAAAATTGCTTCAGAGTATTTTAGATTTGGGATGATTTTGGGTGCCGCACGCCGAATTTGACCTCACTAATGATCCCTATTATACTAAAAGCATTGCTTTTTTTTTTTTCTTTTTTTTTTTCCTCTTAAGCTTTAAACTCTCATCTTATATATATTATTTCAATTTTTACTAACAAAAAAAATTCGTTGGCTAGTAATTATATAATATTATAGTCTTTTCACAAATTTCTTTGAACATCTTGTATAGAAATTTGAGAAAAGAAAAAGAAAACTGTAAACTGTAGACTGCACACAGATTGCTTCTTCCAGACTTGCCGGGTAGAGAGGGAAATAAGGGCAAAAGAGAAAATCCTGCATTATTGGATTCAACGCTATATATATATGTACATTGCCTGCAGGCTTATCATCTCCAATCTTGCGTGGAAACACTTCGAGAGACAGGGAAGGAATGGCAGATATGTCTTCGATTCATCTTAGCCCTCTCGAAAGGTACTATGCTATATATATATAGTTCTTTTGTGACTTTTTACTCCATTAAATTTGTTCAATTTTTTATGTACTATTATTTTAATTTGAGAATTGCAAATTTCTTCTACTTTTTAATAATTCTACATAATTAATTCATAGTTTGATTTTATATTACATGAGTTTATATACATGGCATATCATTATGTAAATTTGGTGAATTTTTTTTATTATTATTATATGATGTTCATAACAAAATTGTGTTAGAGTTTTTATTAGATTATAATTTTTGAGTATAAATAATATAGATTTCCACTACTAAATATATGTGAAAATCAAATTTTGCGTATTTTTCTTAAATTAAATTCTTCAAGTTGAAGGATTGTTTCGCAGAATTGAATTTGCGTTTTTCACAGAATAACCTGGAAATCGGGTGTGGGATATGCTGGGCGGGTCAGAAAATGGGTTAGGTTATAGTGGGTTTGTTTTTAGTTTGTTAACTGTAATGGGCTGAAAAAAGGGTGATTGAAAGAATCGGTACAATATATATATATATAGCGATTTATAATATATATTAGAAAAGTAAAAAATTTAGAATTACTTAAAATAGAATAGCTTTCATATGAATAGGAAATAAGATAGAAAACTATTTTTGGAGAGTAGTTTTAGTCTCTTAACCATAATACATTAAGTCACGAATGTTATTTAATAAGTAGTTATACTTGTATTAATGACATAGATCAATGATTCCCTATAATAACTTTAATAAGTTATTGGGTTAATCTACTCATTAATAACTAACTTAATATAATTACCTAGTAACCAAAGTTCATTAAACATAAGCACAACCCAATAAATATATGAATTACTCTTAGACTTTGGCTTCTATAACTATACTCTCGTAATTCACATAATATTAAATTTAAGTTTTAATATAAAAAATGAATTAATGATAGTTCACATTTTACATTTTATTTTTGATTTGGTTTCACTTGACTTCATTAACATGTTTATGGATGCGTATGATACTATTAAATAACATAAACAAAATAGTACAACATAAAGAATTAAATTACAATATAACTTTTTATATTATTTATTATTTATTGTTTAATTACATTAAACAAAAAAATTTCATTTTATTTATGTTAAATTTATGATAATACATTTTATATAACATTGTTATATATATATATCAAGATTTTAATTTTGATATTTTATAACAATTAAAGTAATTTATAAAAATTTTAAAAATCTTCAATTACTAGTATCCCATCAATCGTGGGTCATTGCTGGTACTTCGCGGATCACCAGCCATCCTACCCCAAATCCGTATATTATATTACATATATAAAAGTAAATCATATAATTTATAGTACATATATTACATAATAAATCAAATAAAAACAGAACATAAACGTTTAGAAACATTTGCCCTTCAGGCCTTTACCCTTACACTTTACTTTAATTCCCAAATCTCAATTATCTCCCTCTCTCTTCCATATCTCTTATGCAGTGTTTGGTTTAGCGCAGAGAAGGGAGAGAACGAATTTTAATGAAGAAGGACCTTTTCTTATTTGATATGTAAAAGGAGAAGAGGAAAAGTAAAGAAATGAAAAAAAAAAAAAAAGAAAGAAAGAAGATAAAAGTAAATTTATTATTATAACTTTACTTTTAACTTTAAGAGGAAATTTTGGATCCTTAAAGGACTCGCTTAATTTTTTTCAATGGACCAAAAAAAACTAATTCAATTTTTATTTTATTGTGATTACAGTTCAAAATGGCAAAGGGTCTATCCTCCCACACCGCTGCATACTATTATATGCTTTCTGATGGCCACATTCAGCGCTCATCTCCAAGTTAAATACCAATTCAAATCAGTGTCTCCATATGATGAGTATAGAGGAACCATGGTGGCAATTTATATCAGCCTCACAGCTTATTCTATGGGACTTGCAACTGAGCTTGTCTGGGAAGTCTACGATCACATTTATCTTCCAATCATCAAGAGATTTACCCCATCATTGGGGGCCTTGGTTCTCGTCTTGCACATGTTAATCTTGCTCCCACCCTTCGGATGGTTCGCATTTATATCATGGACCATCTGTTTCTTAATACTTCTCTTCAATTCGTACCAAGATTTTAAGGAAATCTTTCAATGCTTTTACTGCACACTCAATCGTACCAGTGAAACAATAGCAGTGTGCTTTCAAAAGAAAGGGGATGTGTTACCTCAATAGATTCACCCTATGTTTCTCATGTGTGTTTTAACCAATCCGCTTGGAATAGACATTTCTATAGTTAATTATATTCTTTTTTGTACAATTAATGTTTGATTTCATAAATGATAATAATAAGCATTTCTCTTTATTTTTCTTCTAACTGGACAAATTCAAGCAACTCTATCTATCCTTCACTTCCTTAATGTACCAGTTGTAAGATGATTGGATTCCAGTTAACCAGCATAGCCATACCCATTCTGCATGCTTCTCAAAGTGTAAAAACTACTCCATCTAGAAGATACAAAACTATATTTGCTCAACAAAAACACCACCAAGAGACGGGTGGATCCAGAAACTGATAATCCAACTATGATTAAATAAAAAGACTGTGTTTGGATTCAAAATCCAAAATACATAAAATTAACCTTGTTCTTCTGCTGTGAGTATTACAACACCCTAAGCCTCTCTACGCAAATACAACTTACCCATAACATGAAGGATGGCAACAAAAGCTATGAAGCCAATGCTCATTACAAGAACCACATTGGGGGAGATCTTCAGTCCTGGGGCATCATCAGTGTAAAATTGAAGCATAGTCCCAGCTGCCCCTCCAGATGCTCCACCACTTGTTGTTCTCCTCCTGCGCATGCTTGCAGCAGCAGCTGCACTTCCTCTTGGGGGAGCTGTTCCACCTAAAGCCATTTCCTGAACCAGACATTCAAAGATTTAGCATATTAAAGTATATATACGCTAATGCCTAAAGTATATTCAAAACAATACATTTTCTAGAATCTCACGTAATATGCTCCATTGGTTTACTTCCTCAAGACAAAATAAATTAGAAAGTTTTCTATGCAAATCTAAGGAAAATTTGACCTTACAAACATTGAAATAAAAATGCATTAAGAACAGAGATGAGATTGTGCTCCTTAAAAATTCATTCTTTTTCTTAATTTTCTTCCCCTTTAAGTTCTGTGCATACAGAAATCATGGAATGATATTTCAGCAAACCAGACTTGAGTTCATCTAAATTATAAGCATAACCCAACAAACTAAAACAGTGAAACACAACTCGATATCAGAAGAGAGCTGGTTCCCTCTTAGACTAGGACCGATCCCCAAAAGACAAAAGCAATTCTTAATCACAGATAGATTATGAAACAAAGAAGGCCTGGTACGAATATATTCCCAAATGAAATTTGTAGATAAAACAATTTGGGAAATAGTTGATGTTCTCTGAGGGTTACTATCTGTGCCAGGATAATTCAACCTGGAAAATAATTGCTGACAGCGATCCAAAAAATCGAATATAAAACATAGATAATTCAACCAAACTGGAATTAGTTCCAATCAGATCTACTCCTACTTAGAATTCAGTGTAAACAAAAGTGGCCAAGGTCAACACCATGCCGAAGCCGCAGGAAGAAAACCACAGTCAATTCTGTTTGGGAAAAACAAAAAAATCCAAAAAATTTCCCAGCAGATCCGTAGCAGGAAACTGATCGAATTTCGGATTTAATACAAAAAATAATTCAGAAAGAGGATTTTTCAGGAACATCTTCAATTCTAGAACCCTAAGTTTATAACAAAATCGAAAAATCTAGATAGTAAGATCCAGATTTGAAATCACATATCGAAAATCACATCCAGAAAAATGAAATCGTGAAATTTTATCATAAAATAGAATGAACCTGAAGAATTCACGGATGCGAGCTCTTTGGAAGTTCGAGATCTGAGCCAGAGAAGTGGCCGGAGCGAAGTACCAACTCTTCTGTGCTATGAGATTTGAGAAAGCCTCAAACGGCTTCGTTTCTTCCACCCTCGGGTTATATACGCGGAGATTTTGGCTCCATTGCGTAATGGAACTGTAGTCCACGCGAAGATCACCAATCATATTTTGCCACGTGAGCCATTACAAAATAGTCATCAACTGCTGCTCCTCTGCCTCTACACGTCATAATTGAGTAGCGATATCTAGGAGTTAGCCATGCGTATAAATATTTGCATATATTTATTTTTACATAATTTTTTGTATTTTTTTTATTGTTCTCTATGTGTAATTGGCATGTATAAATAATCTTCTTCAAACTAAGTAAAATCATCCATACCTAAAATAAAGAGAGTCTCTAAATTAGAGCAATTAAGCATGTCACATCAGTAATCTAACATTTTTTATTTTAATTGAAAATCAACAATTATTCTAATTACTAATTTAGTATATATGATATAAAATAAGAGTAATTATTTCACTTGCCCACTTATTACACATTAATTTTAATTTATTAATTAATCAAATTAATTAAAAAGCTTCTAAATATGCTTTATTACTATTGGGTGTGATATCAAATAGTGAAACTGCAAGGCAGCATTAAAACGATAAGACGGCATTTAAATTATTTAATCAATAAGAGTAATTATTTCAGTTACTCATTTATTATTCATTAGTTTTAATTGATTAATTAATTAAAAGCCTCTAAACAATGCTCTATTACTTGTAGCTTCATATTCTCGGTTCTATTTATAAACTTTTAGTTTAGCACAAACTTTTTGCTATACTTTTTCTTTCATGTATTGTAATGATAAGTAATATTTGATGGCAATTTTTGTTGGTTGTTGCAAGTTCATCATTCTTGATGGGTTAATTTATAAATCTATGGTCTCTCTGCTTGGTGAAGCTTCTTAACTGGAGAAGTTTGCAATCAGGATCACCATAGTTATGTTAAGGAGTAGGATTTGGATTTTTATTAAAGGGATTAAAACAAGACTCGGCCCGTAAAATACTAAGGTGATTCCCCACATATATGCAATTCAATAGATAAGTTGCACCGCCTTGACATGCCCAAAACCATTCATAACATTCATTAGTCTACTAAATTACAACTAACAACATAAATTACATACATAACATTCATCAGTATAACACAACATAATGCATAATTATCCGAAAAAAGAAATGAGAGAAAACCTGCTCATTATAGATATATACAATATCATCCAAAGCTGGATTTAATGTTGGAAAAGAATAGAAAATTAAGAACGAGGCAGTCAAAATTTAGACTTTTCCTCAAAATATCCCCTCCTACTTTGATCACCCTTCATTTCACTTGCCATTCTTAGTCCCCACATTTCTGCACAATTGGTAATAATAGAATGTGCTCAGTTGATATGGAAGAGTCTGCAAATCCTTTCCAATTTCGATCCCATTCAAAGAAGAAATTTTACAGCCGAGTCAGATAAACTGATAGCTTTAAAGAGCTAACAGTTGGACAAGACTTTAATAGTTCAACCCTACCCACCTTTTAAAAGCCAGGGCTGCTTCCCTTTTGTTTAGCTGTGTTACTGTCTGAAATTTTGGAGCCTTGCCTTTATAAAGAGTTTTATGATACTTTAAGAAGAGCATTCGGTATTTGTACTTGTCAATAAACATGTTACCTTTTTCCATCATCTGAACAACTTCATTGGCTCTAATGAAGAATCCACCCCTCACAAATGTATATAGAACAGAATCTAGAAGTTCCTGATCAAACTTCATTGAGACTGAAGATGCAAGAGCTTTCATCTCACCCCACAGCTCTGTTACCTCCAGATATTTCCCTCCGATAGCAGCATACCCAGTGACCATAGAATGGAATGTTTGTGCATTAGGTGTATGGCCTAGACTCCTCATCTTTTTCAGAGCCTTCTCAGCATCTTGCATCAGTCTCTTCCTACAGAAAAAATGGATTACATTATTCCATTCGTGCACTCCATAATCTACTCTCTGTCCTTCCTTAATTTCCTGCAATAGCTTAGACATCAATCCAGCTTCATCTTTCTCGGGAAAAGTTTCAGTCTGAACATCAGAATATTTTTTACTAACTCTTGGAATTTTGCCCTCTTTCATCTCTTTGAATAGATGGAGTGCTCCCTGTGTATCTTCCTGAAGCACCCTGGATTGGATCATTGCCTGATAAGAGCTCAAGTCAAGCTGTATACCAGCCTCCCTAGCATCTCTTAGAAGTGATGTAGCCTCTGCTGGTTTATTTGCTTGACAGTATGCTTTCAAAAGAGAGGCATATACAGATGAACCTGTTTTAACTCCAGCTAGACGCATCTCATCAAGAAGGTCATGCGCCTCATCCAACCATCCAAGCGAAATGCATGAATTAATGACATGAACTAAGGCTGAATTGTCATTGGAAAGTGGTGAATCTTCCCTTTCTGCATTTGTAAGAAACTCTGCCAAATCCTTGGTCTTGCCAGCTTCTAGAAAAGCTTTAACTAGTTTCACGTAAATTCTTTCAGTTGGTTGGAGTATGCCATGCTCGGTTGTAATCAAATCAATCTGCATCTGCAACTTAGCCAACAAAGAACCAAGAACAGCCTTTGCCTCCAATTCAAGTTTTAAGAAATTTCGATCTCGAGACAACTCTTCAAAAGATATGATAGAGTTTCTTAATTGTTTGCTTTTCTCTAAACAAACTGAATCTTTACTGTTGCTCAAACTTTGCATAGACGTCAGAGTAGGAGAATTTTCTCTAGCCGTTTTTGTCATATTAGACATAAATTTGGCTACTGCAAGAGAGTTTTTTGCTTCCTTTGCTTTCCTAAGCATTTCCAAAACCATCTTTGATGCAGAATCTAGATCCCCAAATTTCAAATGGCATGTAAGCAAACAGTTATAGAATTGTCTAAGTTGAATATCAGTAAGATTTGGAGCTTCCACTACATGCCTTTGCAGCTTTATAAGCTCCTGTCTTCTCCCATTCCTCTCATATGTATGTGCCATAACTATCAGTAAGTTTGCATCAACTTTGACACCAATTTTAGGCATCATATCAAGAAGCTGCTCTGCCTTCCTAGTTGTCTCAAAGGAGAGACACCCTGCTAAGGCAATGTTAAAAACAGTAGTATTAGGCTTCATCGCTATTAAAGGTGCATTGCTCTTTTTACGTGGATCAACTCTATTATTTTGGAACAAATAACCAATCTCAAGAACCAACTCAGCAGCAAGGTAAGCTCCATTTGCTGTTTGTGACATTTGGGCCAAAACTGCAGACCAAGCCGTAACTGGGGGAAACTGCTCTATATCTACCAACTTTCTCAAAACAGTTGATGCAGGAATTGGCAGTCCAGCTTTGGCAAGACCAAAGCTGAGATATATAAGCACCTCTTTCTCTAACAAATTCTGTTTACTTTCCCTGAAAGCCTGTTCAACCAACCCATAAGCTCTTTCTAGCCACTGCACATTAAGGGTTTCTACAAATCTTGTAAGAAGTTTGTTGACAACAGATTTTCTAGGAAATCCCTCCATGTGCATATGCTGCTCAAATAACTTCCATGTATCATCTAATCGATTCCCATCCACAGCATTTTGTATTTCCATGCTCAGTTTCGCTGGGTCTCGGGCTTGAACCAAGATTGTATCAGTCATACTGGAGAAATGTAGTCCTGAATAGTTGATATCATTTTGTAATCCAAGTAGAAAAGCTTGCGAACGTTTGGTGATTGAAGAAGGGCCGACAAACTTAACAATAGACTGGTAGTCACCATTACCAGAGACACGGCCAATGCTGTAACTGCAATTAGCTGCCTTGAAACTCAAACTAAACGGGAGACCCAACCCTCCTTTGAGCTTCCTTATTGCAAGCATTGAGAACACTTAGCAATCTATTAAGATGAATTTCAGAATGATGTTAACCAAAGTTGCATATTGATGGTGTTAATCTGCTAGAATGACACAGTTTGCTGAGGCTGCAAAAGTGAAGGTCAAAAACAAACCGTGAATTTTTCTATGGAATCTGACAGCAGAAGCAATTAATTACAAAGAAAAAGCAATTCTATGGAATATGCCAGAAACAGCTGGAGTGCGAGACTAAGCTACTGTCTTTGCAATATCATTGCTTCAAATAATGCACTGCCCAAGAAAGAAAAACCACTATTTTCAGCTTTGTAAAGGAAAAGACCAACTAAACCCAGTCTACCCAGTTGCAAGAAAAAGAAAAAAGAAAAAATGAATCAAAATGCTTGACTATAAGAGACTCACCCCAATAGAGGAGTAACAATGAGAGGAAACCACTGCAGGACCGTCAGGCCATTCAAGAACCAGCAAAGGAGTGGTTTAATACTTGTTAGAATCAAATCAAGTAACAAAGAACTAGAACCAAATCAAACAATTTAACTTTATGAATGCAAAGGATTTTATTGTCCTTATAATTTCTAACAGCAGAATCTCTTCAGAGAGGGAATTCGTAGAACAGAAGGATTACAGCAAAGCTTAAAATTGAAAGTTTCATTATCATTATCTGTACTAAAAGAAAAACTTCGGAGGACTCGAAATAACACAATAAATAGTGATATCACAGAAAAATTTTGACTAGTAGATCTAATTAACAAAGAATAATAAGCTCGGAAGTGAAGAGTAAAGTTAGAACCTGAAGAAGCGGCGAAGGAATCAGTGGTGGGCGTTGCCGGATAAATGCGTCAGAGATAGTTGTGGCAGTAAGCTTAAACGAGAGAAGAATGATCCGTGCCATAGGCGACGGCGGGAACGTGAAGTTAATGGGGCCGACAGGAGGAAGTTGCAGCTCAGGCCGGCAGTACTGGAGCTGGAATGGCTGTTGGGCTATCCATTGTTAGTATCCATTTGGGCTTGACCCAGTAAAGGGGCTCATTTAGCCCAATTTCAGAACAAGATTGGACCTTGAAAAAATTAAGGGCTGCCATTTTACTAGCCCAAAATTGCCCTTGACCTTAATTTGACCCGAGCCGACCCAATTGGCATCCCCAACAAGCGACTATTCTTTTTCTTTCCGAAGACAGCAATCATAGGAACATTCACGCATTACTTTACAGGAACAGATAAGATGTTTGAGTTTTGTCGTTGAAACTGAGGAAGGATTGTTTGATAAAAGTTAAAAAGAGAAATTCAAGAAGAAGAAATGGAAAGAGATGGATCAATTGTATTACGCATTAACGAGTCCACCATTGTCTCTTCATTTCCTAACAGAGCCAGCAGCTTGCAGTTACAGGGCATGCAGGCCACAGAACTTGTGCCATGTGGTACACAACCCTCTTCATTCCAACCCCATTAATTTTGTTGTAGAAAATTATATAGTTGCTTTCAATTTTCCTCCTTTTCAATTTCAGCCATTCAATTTGTTAGGTTAATCTTTCCAATATAATGAATCTAATCTAAATTTAAATTATTTGATAAGCGAAGTGTTTACATTTAATATTTAATAATGTCATAAAATTTATAAATAATTAAATCCCTTAAAAATATGGATAGAAATTTAATCTCTCTGTATATATGGATTAATCTTTAGTGACAATTTTTTTTTTTTTTTGATATGACAATTGAGACAAAAAATTGTGAATGTATTAATATATTTATTATCAACTCAAACTTTTGTATTTTTCAATATGAAATTTCCAAAATCATGTACAAGATTTTAATATTCCCATACTTGGCATTAAATCTGACTTTCTTCGTGGGCAAATTTTTCAACGAAACTTGAAATGATTTTTGTAAATTCATTAAAAAATACCTTTTATTTATTCCTGGCCATACGTGATGATACTCCAATCATACGTACTCCAAGTATACATATACGGTGCTGACAAAACAAATACAGAAACCAAGGAAAATCCATATACATGACATTTTGTGCTCTCCTCACTCCCACCATCTTTTCTTCAAATACCAACCTTTCTTTGTTTGACTTTCAAAAGTTGCTCTTCTTTTCTCTTTTAATTGCTATATATACCCTTAATACAATATTGAAAAGTAATCGCACGTTTACATTTTTTTATGATTAAGCAAATACAGTTACATTATCAACAAGGATAATGCTATTTTCAGTTATTTACAAAAGTAAATTTGCAAAAAAATAATAATAAAATGCAAATGAGTATATACTTATAAATATATTTATAACATCTATCAACATTATTGTAAGTAAAGGAGGCGTCTTTAAATTTGATCCCTAAATTAATAATTATATATCCAATTTGACTTATGACAAATGCTAAACCATAAATTATTTTAAGATAATCTGAATTTTGATACCCTTAAGAAAATGGATCTAATTTCATTTCATTACATGCTATCTGCATGGCCTGGTTTAGGATAAAGATTTCCAAATTTCACACTTGACTTAAAAAGCAAGTAAAGTCTAACTGTCCTGCCATCCATTAATGTGTCTATATAATAATTGTATTTATTTATGTTTCCCCTGCTTTCTTTTCAATGTACATATATATATGTACGCACCCCATTTATGGACACCTCACAACAATATTCTTCTTTTTTCAAAAGGCACCTAAAGTGTTTGATTTTTCAAATAAGGCAATTCTCCCTCTTGATTCTTACATATGGACTAGATTCTCTCTTTCCCTCGTGAAATCAACTCCACAAGCCACTTTCCCTCTCTTCCCTAATTAACATTAACTTCACCATAACAGCACTACTTTTCTTGTATACTATAACCTCCATCATTTTCCCCCTCTTCCCCTACACACTCTATTATATTCCTCTTCAGCTTATGAACAAAGAACATAGATTGTGTAAATTACCGTCTTCTTCTCCCAAATGAGTCAGTGTGTTGTTCCGAGCTGGGAAGTGGATGACAATAATCCCACTGCCCCAAGAGTCTCTCTTCGCTCTCACTCCAATTCCACTGCTCCTGATGTCCCTATGTACTTCTCTTTTTCTCTCTCCGTCTCTACATGTTTCTGTTTATTTATGTCTCTGTAGCTCTCTCAAGTTATGTAACTGTATGGCTATGTGCAGGTTAGATTATGAAGTTGCAGAGCTGACATGGGAGAATGGGCAAATATCCATGCATGGTTTGGGTTTCCCACGGGTTCCGGCAAAAACCTTTACGGCGGCTGCCGCCGCTAACACCGGATCCACGGTCTCTACCTCCCCTGCCAAATACACATGGGAGAAGCCACGCGCTGGTGGCACCTTGGAGGCCATCGTGAATCAAGCTACTGGCTTGCCTAATCGCAGCAAGATCTTGTTTGGCGGTGTTGGTGTCTGTGGCGGCGATGGAGATGATCTGGTGCCATGGTTTGACTCGCACCGAGCTGCTGCGGTGGCTCCCGCTGCGGCGGCGTCGAACACAATGACTATGGACGCCTTGGTGCCTTGCTCAAACCGTAAGGACGAGCAGAGCACGCACTCTCTGCCTGGCATTGGCATGCGCATGGTCGGGTCATCCACGCGTTTGGAGTCTTGCAGTGGGTGTGCGGCCACCCATGACGAAGACGCGGCTCTTCTAGCGGAGAAACGCGCCAGGGTGGCGCGTGTGCCGATAGCGCACGAGTGGAGCAGCTGGGATCAAAACCATAGTATGAGTGGTAGTGCTACGATTGGGAGGGACAGCCAGCAAATGAGTCTTGACACGTCTGACAAGGAAATCGGTGCGGGGTTCACTTCCACATCAAATGGTTCGCCGGAAAAAAGCACCTCCGCCAAGCAGTGCACGAAGACCACCGCCTCCGACGACCATGATTCTGTTTGCCACAGCAGATCACAGGCAAAGTTCTTCTACTTATTTACACATTTATTTTTTTGGTGTATTTTTAATTAATTAATTTACATTTAATAGAGGGACGGTGATGATGAGGAGGACAAAAAGAAGGGAACAGGGAAATCCTCTGTGTCCACTAAAAGGAGTAGAGCTGCAGCAATACACAATCAATCTGAAAGGGTAAGGTCAATAATATAAATGATCTTATATATTTATATATTTATAATTATATTTATTAAGTCATGTCTACGGCTATATGTAGTTTTATAGAATTAGAAATTAAAAAAAAATTCAGATAAAATCATTCAATTTCTCATAGTTTATTTATTTAGCTGTTGAAATTCAACATATTTATCATGAAAAAAATAGGGGGTTTAATTGCTGTTGGTTGATTTGTGTTTGCTTTTCAGAAAAGGAGAGATAAGATAAACCAGAGGATGAAGACACTGCAGAAGCTGGTCCCAAATTCCAGCAAGGTATACAATAGTTACACTTCATTGCTTCCCTGGGCTAATCATATATGGTACTGGATATGTGGTATCTGAGCTTCTTCTTTAATATCTAATGGTCCCAGTGTACATCCATTCAGTGAGAAACAGAAAGCTATAACACCTTGCTTCAATATTACTGGTCCCATGATGATTCAGCATTATCAAATATTCCTTGAAGATGCATGCGAATTTTGTTTTATTATTTTCTTCTTTACAAAAACGCAACAGTCTTCAGAAAATTTACATGAAATAAAGGGTTCCCAAAAGCAAATTCATTTTGGGTTGCTCTTTTCTCTTTTCACTTTTACGACAATTTTATTCTTTGGTGATATGTTAAAATAATTACATCATATTCACCTTAGAAAGGTTAACATATATGTGTATGATCTTTTTTTTTTTTTTAGTTTATATCTAAAATATCGGTACAAGACTAATTTTTTTTTTAAAATAAAAAATTATAAATTTCATTTGACAAATATAATTTTAAAATTTTAAATTTAAAACTTTTATTATAGTCTCGACACTTTAGAAGATATATTTATTTCATGGCAAAATACTATTGCAAAAGATAAGGCACAGCACATATATATGGTCCAAAACGTCTATCCAATTAAGTGGCTATGGTTATATTGCATTTGTCTGAGTCCACACACAAACTTATTACCTGTTAGTGACAGTGTGACACTTTGGCAGAAGAGTTATTAGGTGAGGAGACAGCTACCTGCTCCCAGATAAATCCTTTCTGGGAGTAGGCCCTTGCACTGTTTGTTGCCTCGTCTCAATGATTTAACGTTTTACCAACACTAATGGTTCTACTTGGACTTGTTTTTCAGACTGATAAAGCTTCAATGCTAGATGAGGTGATTGAATACCTGAAGCAGCTGCAGGCACAAGTGCAAATGATGAGTAGAATGAACATGTCTCCAATGATGATGCCAATGACTATGCCACAACAGCTTCAGATGTCTATGATGGCTCCAATGGGCATGGGTTTGGGTTTGGGTATGGGCATGGGAATGGGTATTGGCATGGACATGAACACCATGGGCCGCCCTAACATCCCCGGCATGCCTCCAGTCCTCCACCCTTCAGCCTTCATGTCCATGGGTTCGTGGGACGCCTCCGGTGCTGCCGCCGCTGATCGGATGCAAGGGACTCCGGCGGCAGTATTGCCTGACCTCTTATCCACATTTCTTGCATGCCAATCGCAGGTGGGCTTGTCATTCTATTTCTTTGCCTTCATTGTACAATTATCAACTTTGCTTTTGGGAGGAAAAATCTTTTTCATATATTAAGTCAAACAGTGTGAAAATATTCAATTAGAGAAAGAGGGAAGAGAAATTCCATACAATGATTGAAAGGAACATGATTTGATAATTACTGAATTTGTAGATGTACTAATTAATAAACAGGAATGCTGAAATCAATCAAATCATATCATAATTACAGAATTATTGGTATGTTTACATTGTCAGAAAAGTGACAGAACTTAAATTACTTTTACCTATATATACTCCAACATAGTCAACTGCTAATGAATCATAAAGGAGTGAAGATCATAGGCTTTCATATCGAAAACACCACTTTATCACTTTGTGATCAGATTGAATACTGTGTATTGTGGAACTTCATTGCAGTGACTTTTTCTTCATTTTATTACCAATTAAGTTTTTTTTTTTTTAATGATTTCTTGAGATTAATTATTAAATGTTGATTATAATCAAAAGTTTAATGGCATGCAGCCCACGACAATGGAAGCATACAGTAGGCTGGCTGCCATGTATCAGCAGCTGCATCAACCTCCAGCTTCTAGTTCCAAGGGCTGATTAAACTGCAAGTTGCTTTCATCTTTTGTCACTGTGATAAGCTACTAGACTGTGCAGTTTTACCTTTGGTGAGAAATTAATATGTATATTAGCTCCAAACTGATGAGCAGTGCCTTTTGGTGAAGAGTGAAGATTAGGTGCGTTTTAGCTTTCATAATTTAATGAAAATTAATTGCAACCTGTACAATGTGCTTGTGCTTCGTTGAATAAGGTGATATTGAGTCAATTGGTGTTGTTATTTTTCTCCCCTCTTTTTCAACCTGTATATATTGATGGAATCTTTTTGTTTTAATATGAAATTCCCTGATTATTTTTCGTCAAGTCCTTATTATTTATATTTTCTTTCTAATTTTGTTATTTTTGCTTAAATGTTAATTATTGCTCATGTAATTTATAGTGCTCGAGCGTTTAAGAGAGAGAGAATTGTATGTAGACGTGAGAGAAGGAAAAGGAACACATAGACTTGAAGTTATCATTCCAGTTCTACTATCTAAAATTATTTTGAGAAAAAAATAAATCATTCTGTTAGATATATTAAAGTATTTTTTTTAATATTATTATTATGTGAAATAGTCTAAGCTTTTTGAGTGAATAATTCTTTAACATAATATAACTGCTTAATAATAAACAAGCTGTTAGATCATGATCACTTGATAACAACTTTCAAGTGTAAATTATCAATAATGAACTATTTTCATTAATTAATGTGTAAAAGAGACAAATTTTCTTTTCTGTTTACACTTGGAATATTTTTCTTATGTCGAAATAAATATATAACAATATATAATAAATTTCTTCCATCAAATAACTCTGAGATGTGAAACTCAATACCTAATTAGAAACATTTGATATTGAATGAATACCCAAAAATGCATGAGGAAGCTTTTGCATGTTGAATCGCGATGGAGTTTGCTTTTCTCCCAAAAAAAAGGATTGTAATTGTTGAAGAATCTGGCCAAATGGGAGCAATAATTGTTGTTTGAATAGGACTTTGACATATTTATTCCTCAAAGATGGCCAACTTGAGAGAATCTTTAGGAGTGAGGGTTTGATACTTAGCGTTTCTGATTGTTGTCCTGCTACCTCAACTTCAACTTGTCACACAAGTTGACAAACTCTATCCAACTTGGGATATTTATTTTAGCTGCAATAACTTTTTCGAAATTCTATTTTTCTTTTTCATTTAATTTTGCTGTTTCACGTGAAAAAAAAATTCTATAAGAGTGTCTTTTATGAAAAATCTTCTTCAAGCTAAGAGCTAAAAGCTTCATATAAATTAATAGGCCAATAGGTTCCAGCTATAGGTTAGAACATCAAAGCGCATGCACTTCAATTATTTGGTGCATGAATTAAACATGTCTCCAAAATGGCCTTTAGGTCTACCCTATAATTAAATTGTGAGTCTTTCATGACATGAAATGAATGACCCATCAAAGTACACCTGAACTAGATACCACCGTTGGATCAGTCACAAACTGAGATCCAATGGCTTATAGATCAGACCACAATAAACCAATCATCTATATGGACAACATCCCAACGTTGTCGTTTATGCAAATTGGAGACATATCTAACATGTATTGTTTGGTCAAAAAGAAACAAATCAATGATTGGATACTATTGTTATGACTTGGATAAATGAGTGGCAACACATATTTTTGGCAAAATTTTTACCCATGAATTAATGTTCATTTATTGTCATTCTGTTCATTGATATAACCCAACACAATTATTATAATTGAAGATTATATCTTATATAGCTATCTTATCAAAACGATTATGTGTAACAGCAAAGCTAGATATCATTAGTTTTGAACCTATTGAAAAACTTGTGTTGGACATGTATATATTTTATATAATATGTATGGCTATGAGAATTGGCAGACAAATCAAATCCATAAAATCAAAATATCCAAAGATTAGTCAGAGGAGCCCAGACACAAATCAACCACTGCCAACATATACTCAAGTTCTTTTTTTAAAAATAAAAAAAATTATGAACTTATTAGGACAAGAGACTATTTATAAAAGTATATATTAATCAATAAAATTCTTATATTAGTAATCAAATTCAAATTCACGTCTTTATAAAGTATAATTTTAGTTTTTATCAATTCAAAGCATAGATGGTGAGGGCATAAAACGTAAAATCATAAAAAAGAGATTTAAGACATAACAAAACTTTCAAGCTGGAAGTTAATGTAAAGATGTTCTTTCTCTTCAATTTGTTGTCCAGTAGCTGTTGCTATCACAAGCATAGAGTCCTTGATAGTGATGTTAAAGCTCTTCTCCAAAAGGCTAGGGCTAGCAGGTTCAAGTATCAGAAACCTACATTGGAAGTCTGATAAACTTGCAACAATGGTGCTGTCTGCATTTGACAGTACTTTCCAAGCTGGCTCCATTTGGAGGTCTGAGCTGACTCGTTCGTCGTCTTCATTAGCTGTTTTTGTTTCTTTCTCTTTTGCACCACAAAATAAAAGAAATCATAAGACTTCTGAGCGTGCAAACTTCATATATTTTGTGAACAGAGAAGAACTTAAAACTAGTACTTGTTTGTCTCCAATTATAAATAAACATGCTGCATCTTTCTTTTTCAGGATAGAATATAATAATTTAAATAGGGCTGTATGTCAATCTATGAATGATCACTATACTTGTCTGTGATATATAAATTAATGGTGAGGATTTTTTTTTTTTTGATAGACAGAAAAAGCTGTAGCTCATTTGCTTTTGGATCGATGATCTATTTAACAAATACAAGTGGATCATTGAGGATCCATGAATGTGAGTGTCAGCTTTGAACTGGGGTGTGACTGATAGCTGTCGACTTGTCGTTGACATAACTTTGGATAGAAATTAGCCAATTAGGAGAGACAGAAAAAAGCTTTGATTGAACAAGGAAGAGAACGCTTGGATTATGAGTCCACCACATGTCATAGAAAATCTAGGGCTGCTTCCACAACAAATCTGCTCCGATATGCCCAGTCTCTTTCTAATTAGTTTGCTTTATGAGCCAATTAAGCATCAAAAGTACTAAGGACAAATGCATTCATCCAATCATAAATATATAGTAGCTTAATCAACAACTACATAACTAATTAATAAACTATAAGCTTCGAAACTCTTGAAATAGTTATTTTAATAATTTTTTATTTAAACAAATTCAAAATAATAATAAGAAATTTTTTTTATCAAGTTTTAATGTAATTATATTGTATATATATTTATTTTTTTTAACATATATAGAGTATGTATACTATTGAGAGTTTACAAAGATTTTTACGAATCGCCTATCAATAAAGTCTTTATATCAAAATGAGATTCAAGCCTAAGTCTTTTTAGGATATAGACCTTATTTTTGCCAAATAAAATAATTTTACAAGTGTGCAGAATATTATGCTAAAAACTTTGTTTCTACTTTAACTCAAACTGTACATATAGTATAGAAAATGTTTGAGTTTTTTTTTTTTTTGTAATAATTTAAGTTTTTAAGTTGACATATTCTTAAATAATATCAAAATCTTTTTAAACTCAGTTAAGAAGTTGAATCCCAATAACGACTTTTCTTATGCTACAAGTTTTCACAATTTAAGCCCGAAAATTTTTTTCTTAAGATTTTGGGTGAGATGAACTCATGAAAATACCATACAAAAGAACATCCTCCTACAAAATCTGTATAGTATAAAAGTTTTCTTTATAAAATTGTGTATATATACATGTCCTTATTCATACATATATTAGCCTTATATACTTTTTGATACCTAGTTGGCTATGTCGACATACAGCGTTTGTTGTTTGAATATATATCATTTTACTTTGTAGTTGTCGTGAGGTAGCCGCCTTATGGAATTATTTGCTCTCACGTGTGATACCCAACCAACACTTGATGTAACAAAGCTCACTTGATCTCTCTTTAATTATATTGTTGACTTTTGCAAACAGACACCCAAAATCATCTTAATTTAAAATTTGTACCACATAACTTATATAAGAGATGCCTCTGGACCATATATACATTATGTTGTATTATCAGACACCTAATTGGTCATTGTCATACAAACTTTCATGACTATTCCGTTTTCATAGAAGCACATTTTGAAAATACCTTGGTGTGAAGTCTTTGTTTGATTTAGACAATTCGTATGATTCCCAGCACTCAACAATATTCATTAATTATACCTTTGTCCAAATAAATGACATTGCTGACTTTTGGATAAAACCCCATGGTGTAATTTGCATTTTTTCCCAAAGGATATCAATAACACTCTTTTTTTTTTTATTAATATTTTCATTTCACATTGAAAATAAGATTAATCTCATTTATAAAATAAAGTAATTAAAATTATTTCTTTAAAACTAATTTCATTCAAAAAAATAAAATAATGAGAATTATCTCCTCTCTCAACATATATTTTCTTGACATAAACTCAATTAATTCTTAATATTACAAAAATTTCTCAATGCTTTGTTGGGTTGATAGGGGTAAGATTCTACTTACTATTTTGCAGTTCAATTTCTAAAAGGAACTAAAAATGGTAAGAGTTTTTTGGGATATGAAAATGGTAAATTAAGACTATGACTTAGAAAGAATATTTAAGTGGGCACAGCATAAATATTGGATGCCCTACGTAGATGATGGCATTTGACTCCATTCTTAGAGATGCATTTGTATCTGTTAACCCTTCGAGTACGCAGAGGCTCTTGATAAGTGTAATCATTAGAGCATTGAAAAAGACATGAAAATTTTCTGCATATACATAGGAAGATCTTATGGTATATACTACCTTGGTGGAGAAAGAAAAAAAGCAAGAAGATGGAAAATGGAGAGATATGACTGATTCATTCTAAATTTTGTAATGGTTTAAGAATATTTCAATAAAAACGAATAGTTAAATTGACTAATGTTTAGAATGTTTGACTCATTTTAATGATGTATATTTTATTTTATTGTACAATTAAAGTGGATTGAGACTTCAATGAAATATATTTTTTAATCTAATGTATACTCATATTCTTTGAATATAATATTAATTTTGTTTAACATTAAAAATAATAAATTTCTTTTAATAAATATAACTTTAAGATTTTGTTCAGAGTTGAAAGTTCCATTTTAGGATATTTTATAGGAGCTAATAAAAACAAGCTAATCTGAGGGAATTTCGTTTACTTGAAGAAAAAATAAAGAGAGAGGAAAGAGGAAAAAAGAAAATAAGAGAATTTCTTTTTTGGGCTACAAATAGGGAAAGGAATTGGACTCCTCCTTTGTCACCGACGAATAAAATAGTAATGTTCCTACATGGGCTTTCATCAATCACTTTTGGGTTATATTGGGCTTCAATGGGCCTACATCATTCCAGTAGTTGACCCAATGTTTTATGAGCCCAATCAGATGGAAACATTGTACTGTATCATGGCCTGCAGTTACAGCATTCAATATTGGATCTGAAGCAGGTTTAATCAGCTTGCTAATCATTGAAGCCACTTGCAATTGTATTGATTAATTTCTTAATATATAACATAATAATATAACTTACGTTATCTACACTAGTAATTTGACCAAAGTCATCTTTGTATTTTTTCTTTGAAATATTTCTTTTTTGTTTAATACGAGAGTAACGTGATACAACTTGTATATAAGACTAATTCTTATTTAAAATTATAACATTAATCGATAAAAATTTTTCGGTGTTCTAAGTATTTGATTAAACTTATATAATTCTTAAAATTTTTTCATAGCACTAAATTCACCCCTCTCCAATGTAGAGTGCATTGGCAACACATTCAGTTTTGTTTACTTTCTTTTTCTCTTCAAGTTATATTTTGAAGGAAAAAGAGTAGTCCAGCATAGAAGTGATTGGATACATATAAAGCTTAACTTTTGGGGAAACAAGTCAAAGATATTTAGTCATTTTGCACAGCATCTATGTCACAAATATGCTTGCCTAAAGAGTAGAGAAAAGCCTGCTCACATCATGGGAAAGTGTAAATGTGCAAATCCACTATAATTTCTATCAGCCATTTAAGGCTTTCCCTCTCAACCAACCTATAAAATGATATGGGGTCTCCCTTGTCTTGGATATTTTGAGGGAATAAATTATTCAAACTTTCCATCGTAGTGGTAGATGTTGTATTAATATGACTTAAAATTAATGAGATTTTTTTGGTATATAAAAATTTAGGCTGAGGGAAAATTATCCTATTTAATTTTTAACTGAATGCATGTTGACTCCACCATGTGTTAAAAGCAACATTTACCGCTTGTGTATCAAGAGAAAACTCCTAACAGTAGTGATAAATCAAATGGCAATGGATGTTATAGTTTAATTAAATACTTTTTTTGTTTAAGTTTTAGGAATATGATAGTATTAGAACTTTGTAAAAAAAATTACTGTTCATATAATTTTACTTAATCAGTATTTAATATAGTGTTAACCAAATAATTTTCATAAAAAAGAAGACTTTATAAATAAAGTACTTCATTCCTTACAGTGGTGAGCTCAAAATGCTAACACATTACACAAATAAGCTAACTCTTATAATGACATTTGCTAACTCTTACAGTCATTACATGACACAATACATTTACACAAATGAGTGGAAAACTTGAGTGAAATCTTAATAGAGTTAGATTAGAGTAATTTTCCTCAGCTGTGAGCATAGTTTTTTTCTAATTGGTATCATCATTCTTCCTCTCCATGATCCATTTTTATCAGTAAAAGATTTTACTTTTATAATTTTAATTTAGTTGTTGTGCACAGATCTACTCCTTGACAACTATAAAAAATTTCAAGGGCCCACCTTTTGGAAGAACAATTAATCTTCTACAAATGGGTACCATTTTTATACCTTCCCACCAATCCAAACATAAAATTTCTCTTTACAAATTCACAAACTTTTCCCATAGCTTTGAACCTGTTTCCTAGCATAAGTGCAGAAAAGCTTGCACGGAATTCACCAGCTCTTCATTTGTCTGTTTCTGGCATTGTCCATCACTACTAGCTCTCTATAAAAGTGCAGCTAAACATTAAAAACATCTAAATATCTGGTTCATTAAGGTTCTTATGTTTTCAAAATTTAAGATTCCATGAATTCTGATGTATAAGCTTCTGTGCTGTACTTTTGCTTGCTCTGTGAAGTCAACTGAACATTTCTTAGTGTTAAATTGCAGGATCCAAAAGGAATACTGCATGGCTGGCTATGTTTTCTGGCAGTGACCCATTTTATGTGACTAGAACTTGGGAGTACAATAGTTATGCTCCTCCTCTTATGCTCACAGAAATCCTACTAAGATATCAATTTGCCAGATTCATACGTATGTCTCTCCTTCTCTTTTGTTTTGTTTGCTGAATTTATTACTGATTAATCGATTGTGTCTGTCGGTTCCTAATTTTGTACTTGATATACGAAATAGATATGCAGGGGACAGAGAAATCAAGTCTCAATTATTGTGACCGAAAGGTGCATGCCCACTTCCCTGTTTATTAAAAGAAGAAAATTTCATAAACCATTCATCCACAAGCTGTTACTAGGCTACACAAGATTAATGCTTTTGTTTTATATGTAATTTCACCGCTCTATAAACTATTAGTGTTCAGAGAAGTGAAATTGATTTAGTAAAATTTCTCTTTGATATTAAGAAGTCGAAACACTTATATAATATGAAACTAGTAAAGTATTGGCTTATGTAAAGTACACATTACAAATGAAAATTCCTGAGTCAAGGATTTGTTGTTTTACTACTCACTTTAAAACATTAAGGCCAAGAATTTGCTGTTAAATGCTTGGGCTTGTCAGTTTCTTTTGGTCAAACATAGAAGACGTTGCTCTACTATAGATTCTCGAGGTAAATTCTGTCTTTTTTTTTAAGGAAGGAAGCAAGAAACAAACAAGAAGAAGAAGGCAACATAACGCACGTGGTACGGGTGCAAGTTACAAAACCAAGATCGTAGGATTCGTATGAGAGGCAAATGCACGTGTGGCAGTAGCCATTGAAGTATAACTAGTATTTTGTTGTGGAAAATTAAAGAGCTTAAATAGCACAAATCTCCCAGGCAAAGGTCAATTTGTAATGACTGAATGACCCACTATCCCTAGCTATGAATTCTCTCTTCACTTTTCCATTCTTGCCCTTGGACTCACTGTCGGCGAGGCCTTCCAATTCTAATCTCAAGGAGGATTCCGTTTTCTTCTTAATGTATTATTATTATAAAATGCAAAAGGCTTAGCTGGTCTTGTTTGTTCTTTGCCTTCCCAAAGAGGAGGCACATCATATCTTACAGTTTTCATTTCATCCTCAAGCTTCCACCCACCTTCCCCCTGTGTCCCCTCCTAGTCAATGTCAATTCCTTTCTTTTCTTTAATTTACCCTTTTCCCTCTGGTGCCAACTTTATTTTGTATAAAAGCCCATTCGCAAAACCTTCTCATACAATCACAAAACGTCAAAACCCCAACCCCACTTGGTCCAATCCCCTTTCAAAACCACCTCCTCTTTCCTTCTTCAGGGAAAATAAACCCAGCTTTCCCTCTTTTCCTCTTTCTCCATGGCTGCTTCTTCTTCTCTGATAATTTCCCCAGGAAAGCTTCGCTCTGATTTGTATTTTTATTCCTACCAAGAAGATTCGAGCACTCCATCAGTGATAAACGTTCTTGCTTCGCTGATTGAGAGAAACATGGCCAGAACAGAGAGAATTGTCAAGAATTGTTCTTGGGCTTTGTCTAAAGCCATTAGTACAAACATCTTCGATTGCAGAGAGATCCCAGATATGACTATCCAATCCTATCTCGAGAGAATTTTCAGGTACACTCGTGCTGGGCCTTCGGTCTACGTTGTTGCCTATGTCTATATTGACAGATTCTGCCAGAACAATCCTGGGTTTCGAATCAATTCCAGAAACGTGCACAGGCTTCTCATCACAACTATAATGGTGGCCTCCAAGTATGTGGAAGACATGTGAGTTCTTCTTTCCTCCTTGCTTTCTCTCTACTTTTGTCAAACAATTAGCCTGCATAAGCTTGAGATAATATTATTCATTTTGAAGCTGAATTTTTCTAATTATTTGGTAAAGGGTTTGCTAAACCGTGACAAAGTTTATCCCTTTCAGTCTCCATCATTGAAACTACTCGCTAACAGCTAAGAAAAGTGACAAATTGTTTGGTGACCAATATTTTGGTCCATATATATGATAATGGGTCAATTTCTTTACCACCCAATTGCTTGATATAAAAACAGGCCACATAATTCTCATAAAAAAATGTTTCTTTTTGGGACAGGAACTACAGAAATTCATACTTTGCAAGAGTTGGTGGCTTGGCAACAAATGAATTGAACAAACTGGAGCTTGAGTTCCTTTTCTTGATGGGTTTCAAATTGCATGTAAATGTGAGTGTTTTTGAGAGCTATTGCTGCCATTTAGAGAGGGAAGTTAGCATCGGAGGAGCGTACCACATAGAGAGAACTCTTCGATGTGCAGAAGAAATCAAAGCGAGGTATAGAGAAGAAAGGGGTTATAATCAGATTGCTCGGGTAATGTTGTGGATTGATTAATTAGGGAATTTCCCTGTGTTAGGTTACTTTTTGTTGGCCTGCAATTGATGAAAGGCAGTTTATATGTATAGATTGGTGTAAAATCCAGAGTGTTTGCTTTCGGATTTGAGAGTGTAGGGGCAACAAGTAATGCCCAGTGAGAGCTATTGTAAATTTGCCTCTGTTTCTTCACAAGCAAAATAGAAAGTACAGTGACTTTTTCAGAAGAAATTCTAAAATTTTAGGGACCAAATTGCAAAATATTTTGTTGTACCTGTGTTATTAATATTATTATATCCGTCGCAAATTAATAAAGGAGGAAAGAAAAAAAAAAGGAAATTGTTGGGTAAAAATTAAAAATGAATATAAGTTAGGGCAGATATTATTTTCTTGGGAGACATGACACTAAAAGGGAAGCAAACATTACTGTTACAAGGAACTCGCTTAATCTATAAGCAAATCTAAGAAATGGTATAAGATCGTAATGTCATTTTCAGAGGCAGGGAGCATTATAGTAACTTGATTCTTATGGCACTTGAGATATGGCCCCAAAAAACTTTTTTTCATTGTCATGATATAATTTGTATTTATGATTTAAGATTATGGTCACATGACCTTATGTTAATATAATTGTATTGTATAAACGTGAGATTTTTATTTGCACATGGGCAAATTGATGGAAAAAGAATCCTCTGATATCGTTGTAATTATTAACATAAACTATTTTAGTCTGAACATGCATTTAACTAGAGCAATGCTATATATAGCCAAAAGTTATGCGAAAATATAAACCCAATTATATAGTAGAGTTGTCGTATCAAAGATCAAAATTAAAAAAAGATTGCAATCATAATTATTCATAATCAAATTAGCACAACTTGATTTGCTATTTTTTTTTTTAATTCTCAACAATTTTTAAAGATTTAATTGGCCACATGGTGGCCCAAAATTGTGATATGATTTGAAATAACAGGATTTTTTTTTTTTTTTTTGGGATTTAGAAAAGGGTCTTCGGATATCAAGAATTACTTAATAAGTATGTGGCATGATGGGAAAAATTATGATTTGGCTCACTAGAATTATTACAAAAATTAAAACTTATTTAATTTAAATGATAATTTGAATCTTACATCTGTAAGAATTAGCTGGGTAATGGTTGGATTCTATTACTGAAAGCACTGATAAATCATTATGTAAGTTTAGATGAATTGCTATGAATTAATATTTAGACTATCATCATTATTAAAAGAAACAAGCTAGTAGTGATGATGATTTTGTTCATAAGCTGTGTTTGTTTAAAAGCAATGATGCAAAATGGCCTTGCATCACCAACATGGATATGATGGAATTGATTGCAATATTGTTATTAATGTGAAAAAATGTCAATTGTTAAATCAATTATTGATGTGATATTTATAATTACATCAAATGATTTATGTTCTATTACATTAACCATTATAGTATTATCATGCAATTATATTAAATTCATATTCCTTACCTTCACCAAAATTCCAATGTTTGTTCCATGTATAGACATGTGATTATAGTAGGATCCCAACCTAAACTTTATAAGTAATTTTATTTTTGCCAATTTTACCAACTCGTCGGCATGTATTAATCATACTTTTATTTTTTTTGCAACTGTTGATCGTTTACTTTAATCACCAATCCTTAAAAGTGAAAGTAAAAAAGCTACAAGGATCCAGGGTGTAAAGCAGATAAAGCATAACCCTTTCTTGACGTTGACCATCTTATCTTATGATGTCTTTAAGTACGAATAATTAATCAATTAATTAATTGTTATATTTATAAAATGATATGATATTTGGGTTGAATGGGAATGGCCTTGTTTGGTTCCACGAGATCCAGATTCTGGATTATGATGTATTGCCAACCGAAGACAGCTTCTCTGAGTGCAAGGAAGAAGGACAGAGCATCTAAACTTTTTACTTATTAAATTAACAACACCATCAAGCTCTTCTTTAATTTTCTGCAGTTTTTGTGAGAGAGTGAAGGGAAGGATGACCTAACTCCTAAGGTAAATTAATTATATATATGCAGGGCATTAATTAAGATGGTGGAAAATGATGATGACCTTGTGTGGGGTGGATGAGTGCAATCAGAGGTTGAACTGCCTAGTTTTGAAAGCATAGTAGCTTTGTTACATCCTTTTTCAAGTGATTTATTAACAAAGTAAATTTCAAAGATGAATATTTTTGTTGTTTTATATAAAGCAAAATTATCCCACAACCGGATGGGAATTTAAGATTTGTACAATTTGAGGTGAGAAAGAAATTCCATTTTTTTTTTCAAAAAATAATAATATATACTCACTTCACTAACATGCATGTATCAAATCAGAAAGTAAAAATCTCTGACTCCATGTGACAAAAAATTGCCAAAGTTAATTCATATTTGATCTGGACATTCAAGAACTTTGACCTAACATCTCGAGGGTTTATTTATTTATTTTTTTGAACTAACATATTGTTATGCAAATGTTTTAGTTTTTAACACCACATATATCCTAAATAATAACAATTTCTTTGCTAAATTCACCCAAATTTATGTATAGTTTATATCATTTCTGAAATTCAAATCTGCTAGGAGCGGCTTCAACTTTAAAAAAGTGATCATGTAGGACTTTAAACCCGCGCCACTTAAAGCGGCTAAGAGACATTTGTATTAGAAATAATTTGACTTATCATCAATGAACACATCAATGATTTCTAATGTTAAATTTGCAAAATAAAAATGCAAATCATATACAAACTATAGGCTTGGTAAGATGCAAGTTTAGATGTCCTACTTAAAAGTTTTCATCACTCTTAAAATTTGAAACATTGAAGAAAATATGGAGATGGGGTTAGGGTCATTGGAACAATGCTGATCCAGATATCTACCAAACTTATCAAACTTGAACAGTATAAATAAATGAAGAGTATGGCAAACAAACCCCTTTCCCTGCATCTTAGACATTCCACTACCCTGTAGCTTTCTATCTTAATTGTCCATACCATAAACCTCTACCCATCTCAATAAGTTGGGAAAAGAAAAAGGCAAAAGTAGGTACGTAAAATAAATTAGACATTTATATAAATGGTACATGCTCCAAGATATGAAAGATATAATATAAGAAGCGTATATATATATCAATGTGGTTAATATAATCTTCTTATTCTACTTGTCATTGGTTAAACAAGCATGTCATATTTTTCTATTATTGTTTGCTGCCATGTTCATTAGCACTCACCTAATTATATGATTCTTTAGTTATAATCCCACATAGAAATGAGGTTCATGTCCAATGGGCGATTTATGTTCGTTCAAGAATCTTAATCTTAATTAAGAATGAGCTCGAAAGTGGGTTGGTGGGAGTCAAGGTGCCTTGACCAGAAGAGGCATGCACATGCCTCATTTATCGGCGCTCAATTTCTGACATAAAATCCCTTGTGTTAAATATGACTTAGAAGTTTTAAAACAAGTTAGTTAAGCAACTGAAGAAAATTTTGAAGTCTCAAGGTAAGAGAAAAATGTAAGCGTAATGTTTTTGTTTTATCAAATGATCTTAGCATACTAATCTTTTGTTTTTTCTCTGTACAAATTAAGATACAAAGAATTTAAGTACTCTACTAAACTGAAGCTCTAATCTATTAGCTAATAAAAAAAGATTAATGTTATATGTACACTTATATATATATATATATATACATATACTTTTTTTTTACTTTCAATATTGCTTTTTTTTTAAAAAAAAAATTTAGCTCTTTTATTTTTTATTTACAATTACCTCTGCGAATAACTATAATACACTATGTGTAGAAGTGGGTATACAGCAACATATGTACATATACATTTTTCTAAGAAAAAAGTCTTCTGGTGGTTCCTGTCATATTCTGCTCCTTTCCACTGTGCTTCCTAGCTACCAACCTGAAACTGCTACTCCTCCATTAGGCCTCTTCTCGCATGCTTATGCTGTTGAACGACCAAAACTGAGCCATTGGTCTCAAAATCTGAAGAAGCCAAGACATCACCAACTGTTCCAAGTTCTGGGCATTCCTCCCAATCACTCATGCCAATTGTTAAAGAACAGTGCCCTCTCCCACCCTTTCCCACTATAAACAAAGAGTACAAGGTTCCAATATCTCTCAAAGCTGCCAATGATTCCACTCCACCGTCTACATATTTCTCCACATATGAAATTCTCCCTGAAGTCACATGCCTATTATAGAAATCAACCATGAATGTGTTATCTATATCATTCACAGTCTCTTCTCCAGACAATGACATCAAGGTTTCTTTATCCTCAAGCAAAGGAGCAAGTTCAATATTTTGCGCACTTTGTGAGGAAGCAGAGCCAAGAAACCTAATAACTGTCAAATGAATCCGAGGATGTTTTGCCATGCGTATGCTCCAAGCAATCGCTTCGCGATCATCTGGGCCTCCAAAGAAAAGTGTTGCAACGTCTTGCATGGTCTCAGAGGTAATTAGCTGTGAGAAGCCAGGAATCATACCAAGTCCTCTTTGTACAAGAATACCAGTTGAACAAGGAGCATGTCTGAGAACTTTCTGATTTGTTGTCCTCATGCCTTCTTTTCCACTTTCCATTTTCCCGTCAATGCGTTGGTGCTTGTGGAAAGGGAGAAGAATAACGGCTGCATGTAAATCCTCTGCATCATTGCAAACATCCTCGTACATGCATGGGAAAGGAGACACTGTTCTTTTAGAGCGAATCAAAATCTTTGTCTCAGCAGTGAATGTGTCCAGAGCATCCTGAATTTCCAGCACATCATTGCCACCGTATTCCTCGTCGTCGCTGACCTCAGGATCTTCTTTTTGGTGATAGAGCTCATTGGATTTAATCTTCTTGACAAGCTCTATCAGGTGCAGTAAGTGAGAGATGGACGGCCAAGATCTTGAGCCATTCAGTGCTAAAATAAGGGCAAGCATGGCGGATACTTGACGAGGATCATATACACAAGACAAAGTTCTGATCTCTTCCTCTTCGTCTTGAAATTCAAGTGCAGTGTCATGATTTTCGAACAATTTCTCTTCAGCCCTTTTCAATGAAGCGACAATTATTCCTGATATTATTGTGTTAAGTACTATTGATACCATAAACACATTGTAAGCGTCCTCGTTTAAGCTCTGCAGATTGACAAAAAACCAAAGGAAATAGTGTCATAGATTCTGATAACGATATTCACACAAGCTTATGCTACAATTTTCACAGATTATTTTTATATGGGTTTCCAGCTTTTACTTTCACTTAATCTCTTTTCCATACACAAGATTCTATCATGACTACACAAATTGTATATGGTGGAAAAGATCTCGTTAGGAATGGTCCCAAAATTATTCTTGCTTTGTTCAAAAGTAAAAGTGTTTTTTTTTTTTTTAATATCATATCCAAATACAAAATGACTTTTATCTTTGCATGTACCTCATATGAACTTTTTTTATAGCTAAATTAGCTAATCCAAATGAGTTTTAAGTTTGAAGACTTCTAACATTTCTCTTGACATTTAAACTCTAGTTACTTCAATCAAGTCAAGAAGAAAACTTACAATAAGTGACTTTGAAGATGCTCCTATAAATAGAAGATCAGCATATCCTCTGACATTCAAGATGAAGCCGATAAAAATTCCTTCACTTGTAGGCATTTTAAGGTAACGGCAAACCAGAAGAGTACCACAAAGCTTGCTGCCAATGCTCAACAAGATCAATATGATAATGCTGATTGCTAGAGTCAAGGTCTTGAAGGCACTCAGGTTACATTGAAAACCTATGTAACCAAAGTACACAGGTAGCACAAAGTTGTAAACCGAGTAACTGAGCTTATGTACCAACGTTCGTGCTGTTTTGCCTTCTCTAGGGAACATAAAACCAGCGAGAAAACAATGAATAATGCTGTTAGAACCCTCCATTTCTATAATCATTGAGCTAATTAGAAGCAATGCAAGGATGAGTAACACCTCAGGACCCTTCAGGTACTTCTGGTTTCTATTCCGGTTATTTAGCCATTTGGTTAAATATTGGTTTATAATAACAAGCACCACAGTAACTAACATCAAAAGGATTCCACGAGGAATTGTTTTGGAACCCAAATTAAGAAGGAAATTGTAAGTGATCAAGCAGCCCATTTCTGTTATTATTGCAGAAGATATTGCAATTCGGCCAATACCTGATGCAGCAATCCTTAATTCTGCTGCCAAAACAATGACAATTGGAGAACCCGTGTATGCTACGCCTAACATAACAATCATACAGAAAAATGCCGTGTCGTTACCATTACCAAACTGCTGATATAAAAGAAATGAGACTGATAGACCAAAAATCAATCCCATCACTGCACCACCACAAGCTACTAAGCTCACCCGACGTAGATTGCGCCGGGCGTAGTGCATATCTGCCTCTAATCCAAACAAGAACATGAAGAGAATGCGACAGAAGAAGCTCACAACCTCGTAATAGTTTGTGGTTGTCTGAAGAAAGAATGTACTTCTAACTATGTCAATGCGAGACAATCCCGTGGGTCCTAACACCAACCCAGCCTGTTGAAGAACATGCCAATATTCCATCAAATGTTAGTAAAGAGAATATTTTTATAAAAAACTTTTCATTGGTTTATATCATTTGAAGAAGGGGCATAAGGTATTTACCAGGATTTGGGCAATGGGGCCAGGTTGACCCACATTTTTGAGCACAATATTGAAGAAGTGTGAGATTACCAGAATGCAGGACACCTGCATACCCATAGAGCTTAATGGGTTACCCAGTTCTGGATTTTGACAAAAGAATTTGTGCGTGGCGTCCATGTTGTTTCAATTGTTTGTCAAAACTCAAAGGAATTTGGAGAATCAAATGTTAATGCATTGATACGATGGTAGTAGGACACAAGTTAATTATAGGAAAAGTCTAATTTTTGTCTTGAGATCCAGTTCTATAGCTAGGTTGAGCCCTGTGACAAAATGTAGGGCGCCTTTCACTTGTTCCTTCCTTTACTCTCGGAAATGGTTCAGAGGATATAGCCATCTTAGTTTTCTTCCCCCCACTTGTTAAATGAGTTATTATTTATTCAATAGTAATTAAATGAGAGAAAATATTGGCTATCTTAAAGGGTTCATTTTAGGATAAGAGTTTCATCACTAAGTGAGGAGGCAATGTGGGGTTAACAAGACTAGGGCTACAAGGTGTTAAACCCAATTGCTAAAAGGAAAATTAATATATATATATATATATATAGCAGATTCTTTTTTCTAATTAGATTGTGGGCATGAGTAGACAAAATATCACACTGTGGGCATTTGAGTGGTGTATTAAGACTGATTGAAAGATTGTGTCAGCCACCAAAAATAAATTTTATACTTAGCTTTATAGATCGTAGATAGGATAAGTAGAATCGTATTCATAATACTTATCAGAGTATCTTAGTAGACTTTGATTGCCATGTGACAAACGCCAAAAATATCAGTTGCTCAATGTTGCCTTCTATTCCAAGACATAATGGAGCAAAGTATGGGCAGTTCTCAGGAGCCTCATAGCTTCTGTTGCAACTAGTTATGTGCCCCAAGATAAGAAGGAATGACTTTTGGAGCGTCACCCACGTTAAAGTTATCCAACTAAAAGCCCGTGCTTTTAGCTTTATTTATACAAACACGCACTTTTTCCAATTTGATTATTTCTTTGTTTTCAATTTCTATTCTTCTTTCCCCGCACTATTTAGGGTGATTTTCTTTCTTTCTTTTATAATTTCCTGTCTTTGCTTTGAAAGAGGAGGCATGCATGCACCTGAGCAACACCCAGTTATACTCATTTAGAAAAATTCTTTAGTTTGACAACGATACCCAGTGAATTTCAACTATTTTAACTGCTAGCCATGGCCTACACCCTAACTATTTGTGATGTTTATTCTATAAACCTTCCTACATATGTTGACAAATGACAATTGACACATGCAACTCATTTTTGTGAAACATTTCTTCAAACTCAGTCATGATTTTGAAAGAAATTGATGAGCTAAAATTGCTGACTACCACCACAACTTTGGGTTTATAAGTCCATATTGTCAATCAATACCTTGCTCATACCCTCCATTTAGTCATTAGTTCTAATACGTTAATTGCATAGAAGTTCTAATTGAAATGTCGTGATATGATACAGCCATTTTTGAATAATTTTTATTATTTTGTTTTGCATTAAGATATGTCCTAGACAATAATCAAAGACTAGTCATATTCTTTTTTGTGTAAATTACTAGTTTCTACACTATTTTAGATATTGGTTAATTTGATTTGAGTTAAACAAGATCACAAATATAATAAAATTTTCTTTATTAAATTTTAAAGTAACTCATTTTTAGAGTTTAAATTTAAACCTTTGGTTAAGCTGAAACAACTTTTGCTAATTAATTTATACTTTTAATAATAAAGATTAGCCATTTTCAAAGTGGGAAGATTACCCAAAATAATATTTACCCTTACATTAAAAGGTTTTAACCTTGATTATTTTTAAAAATTTAGAAGCCAATTTATCCTTGTTAATATATCTCACATCCAAAAATTTGATATACCTAATCAACATAGTAATTGCCGAATTAAACGATTTACATGATCTTCTTAAGTAACATTAATAGCTAAATTTTGTGTTTAGACTTGGGTATGGATTTAGAAACTAGAAAATAGTAATGTTTAAGGTTGTGACTTCTCTATTAAGTTTGTGCTGGATAATAAATGAATGATTATAATTTATTTTCATAAAATACTATCACACACTATACATTTTCAAAATAAATCATAGCTATTCATCTGCTTCGTTAAATCCTAACATTTAATGGCAGCCTGTATCATTTAATCAATCTAATCCTCCAAACAGTGAATATGACCCACGCATTCTATCCAACAAGTACACGTAGCTAAGCTTGTTTACTCACATGAAAGCTTCCCAACGAAATTACAAAACTGACCGTAATAATGCAAAAAGAAGCCTTAATCGTTGCCAAATATTACGTTAACCTGTCTAGCAGTGACGTGGACATCCACGTACGTTAGAGTTAGTTCAACGGCAAATAACCTCCATTAACGAACATGTATGTTTCGCTTTCTGCGTAATCCCAGGACTTGGACCCCGGCCGGTTAGCCGTTAGCAGTTAAAATCAAAACGATTCGTATTTCTTCCGAAAATGACTACATTGTCAACATACGGAGCATTATAGGTCGATATTATTCAGAAAATCAAAGTGGCCCCCAATCAGCATGTGGGAAGATTAATGATTTCATGAAAAATAGGTTTTCATCTATCTCTTGAATCAATTTACCCGATTTGTTGTGCTCAAGACATGCTATCAATTGTGTAGGTGTAGAAATTATTGCATAGACTTTTTTAGCGTTTAAACTTAATGTACACATATCATGTGAACTAAACCAATCAAAAGTTTACACATATTCTTACAGAGAGCAGAGAAGGTGTATGAAGAAATTAAAGAGTAAGAAAATCATTCAAATGAATAGATGATAGTCTTTTACATGAGGTGTCCTATATATATAATCAGCTGAATACATATGAACCTTCCAGAAGAATAGATAACTGTCAGAACTTCCTAAGTGACGTATCCTAACCGACTAACTAATGCTTAGTTGTGAAACATATGTCTTACTGTCTAGAAATTTACATGGTGCATAGAGTCTTATGGCATGTCTCTGTTTACATTTTTTTTCTCTTTTTTCTTGGTAAGGGAGTGTAATGCATTGAAAAAATAGAGTATATGATATAATCTTCACATTAATATTCTTTTATTTATGCTTAGAATATTCTTATAAATTAATTTTGTTAAAAAAACAGTAAATTAATTTTTCTCAAGAAGAACAAATTTAAAATTTGTGTGAAAGCTCTAATTGTTTTCTATTGATTCAATATCTTGTTGATCAGTGTTCTCGTGAATAGAAAAATATCATTAGCGTGTTTCTAATATTAATTTATTAGTTCAAAAAAATTAGTTAGACTAGACAGAATCTGTCTGTATGTTATGATTTCGTGAAATAAGTTACCAGTCCCAGTGCATCAAAAGTTTGCAATTGAATTACCATGTTCTTGCTATGGCATTCTCCATTTCAAAGTTTCAAGTACTCCATGTATCAGCAGAAAAGAACAGGACAAAATGCTCACAACTTTTCAGTCTTGGTCTGATACGTGGTTTCAGTATTCAAAGACAAATGTAATTATCTAATTAATATAATATTAATCAAATAGGATAAGGCGGTTGATTACGTCATCCAACTTATAATCTTGGGAAGGCATTACATAAAACTGGAATGGACTTAACATGAATCTATGTCTCTTTTCTTAAATATGCTGATGAATGTTCTTCAAAACTATCCGGAATTTAGGATACTTGTCCTATATATATCGACGTAAACTTATTCTGTTTCACACACTGTTTTATAACCTTTTCATTAGTTAGAGAATAATAAAATAAAATGCTGTTAAGTGTTAAAAATATATTATTTAATTAATTTTGACTAATAAAGAAGGTATGAGATAGGGTGCTAGAGAGAAGTTGTAGCTCCACCTACATATTAATTAATACCATCTATTTAAGCTAAAAATATGAACTGAAAATTGACAAATTGAACGAGTTCACTGCATTAAATATTGAGTGACCATGATCACTTCGTGAATTTCTGGTATTTGTCTTTTTCCTTGTGGAAATTTACCTAATAATTCTGATGTCTCTCTATTGGGTTTATCAAATTCTCTTCTAATGACGTGTGCAAATAATTTTACTAACAGTAGTTTAGATATCATACCATGCACCTCTTTCTAGTGCTCTATATATACCCCACTTTCATGGTCTTATTCCTCAACGGTTTACTCAACCATTTACGCATTTAGTCGCTGTGATAACATGGCTCTTACTCTTCAACATTTGTTCTTACATTTACTCTCTCTTGTAGCTTTGTTTTCAATATTTCTAGTGACCACATCCTCTTGCTCCAACCCCAGAAAGCTTCTCAATTCTTCATACTCCCCATCTGATTCAGATTGGTCACCGGCAGAGGCCACTTGGTATGGAAGCCCCGATGGAGCCGGAAGTGATGGTAATGGAAAGATATATATACTGTATATATCCTTTCCATGAATAAATATCAATTTTACGAAAAGAAAAAAAGTTTTGAATGAATTATAACACTTCCATTCATTTAATTTCTTCTATATACAGGGGGTGCTTGTGGATATGGCAATGCTGTCGAGCAGCCTCCATTCTCTTCAATGATATCAGCTGGAAGCCCTTCATTATATGAGTCAGGCAAAGGATGTGGTTCTTGTTATGAGGTGCAAGCTCAACACAAGATAAACACATATATATGATTTCTATTTTGTGCTATCATAATTTGTTATGAATGTTAAACGGCTTGAAATTAAGTTCAAAATGAAAATTATTAATAAATGGATTTGGCAATTTGTTCTTTTCTAATTTTAGGTGAAGTGTACTGGGAATACGGCATGCTCCGGCAACCCCGTGCATGTGGTCATCACCGACGAGTGTCCTGATTGTAGTTCAGCAGACAAAGTTCATTTTGATTTGAGTGGCACTGCTTTTGGTGCCATGGCAGTTTCAGGTCAAGCTGAGCAGCTACGCAATGCTGGGAAATTGGACATTCAACACAGAAGGTATCAAAATTCTTTTACTGTTGTATGCGTGAGAGAGATGAAGAAAAAGAGCACAATAAATAAACACACATTTCGTCAAGTAGCCCATACTGTTCCTAGTGTGACAAATTCACTAACTTGACTATTTTGTTGACTTCGTGTTTTGATTATTGCACATGGGTTTGTCACTATTATATAATTTTTTTTCGAGACTGTACTAAGAAAATTGGAGACTGGCTTTGCAGGGTTGAATGCAACTACCCTGGTATGTCAATAGCCTTTCATGTGGACGCTGGCTCCAACCCTAATTATTTTGCTTCGCTAATTGAATATGAGGATGGGGATGGTGACCTTGCCAAAGTTGAGCTCAAACAAGCCCTTGACTCGGACTCATGGCTTTCCATGCAACAATCTTGGGGTGCAGTTTGGAAACTTGACACAGGATCACCACTAAAAGCTCCGTTCTCTCTCCGGCTAACGACACTGGAGTCTGGCAAGACCGTTGTGGCAAACAACGTTATCCCCGCCGGGTGGATACCGGGCCACACTTACCGTTCGGTTGTGAATTTTTAAATCTAAGATATGTTGATTCACATGTATGCGATACAAGATAATGATGAGTCATTGTATTTATGGACTTTGAATTGTCTTCTCTTGTTTAGTCAATTATGAAAATATGAAATAATGTTTAGTATCCACATTAATCACGTTATCCTCTAAAGGGTGTTTGATGTCAAGGATTAACTTATAACGAAGAAGAAAAAGAAAAATTTAATTAGAAATTGTTAAATATGTTATCCTAAACTTGTAAAACACATAAATAGAAATTTAAAAAAAAATTCTAAAGCGATAGATAAAAATAAAATAAAAATAGAAGGAGTAATGTTCTCAAAGTTTATAAAACATTGGTATTACCAATGTCACATGTCATTCAACTATTACATAAAGTGTTAAATTTACATAGATGCTACATATTTTTATAATATATTAAAGGTGTATATATACATTACTGTGACTAGCTGTTGATGGTAGTTGCTGGTCTCTTTTAGAAGAGAAAGTAGGTGGAATGCAGATTTGGACTTTAAGTGGAAAAACAAAAGCAGAAATGACAACTATAGAAGCACCTTTTAACGAGGTTCACATCTGAAAGAAAATGATAATGATAATATCGTATAATCTGATTTGACTATATATGGAAAAAAAATTAGTAATTCAAATTTTGTTAATACTCAAAACTAATACACCTCAGAAAGTGTAATGCTTATTCCATTCTCCACTCAGACGCGCGTTTATGTAATTAGATTAGATGGGTTCTCCATATATATAATTGAAAATCTAGACTGTTAACTATCCTCCTATATATAGTACTTCATAAATATTTAAGCAAATATAACTATTTTTGGTGTAATTTAAGCAATATAAAAATAATTACAGAACTATGTCCAAGGGGGAAAAGAAATTGTGTAGCTGAATTATGTAATCCCCAAGAATTGTTCTATCATATTTTAGGCCTAGCTCATTCTGCTTGCACTTCATATAATGTGTAATATTTGATTGATTACAATTCTGTATATTCCATTTACTATAAAAGTTCCCAAAGAATTCATTAGAGGAATGTTTCCAATAAAAATTGTTTGTTCTTAGATATTTCTACTGGTTTTTCAAATTAATCCCGCAGATATATATAATTCAAAAGAATATGTGAGTGATTCATATACAGTATCTTTTTCGTTTATCAAGGGTTCTACCAATTGATAACACACAATATGCAGTCTATCAAGTATATATAGGTAAATATGATCCATGAATTATAATTGAATGCCTAAATATAACAAATAATATGGTGCAATAAAAAAAATGTGCTTATATATAACTATAATTTGTTTGATAGCAACATTATGGATCTTTTATGGCCGGGATATTATATTATATAATGTAATGAATAATTTAGAGGCAACACGTCAAATATTACATATTGCCTAGTTATTATATATGGTGACATTTCATTTTTTTTTTCTGATAAATTTCATTTCACCTCAGTATTATAATTTTTTTTGTTTTTGGTCTACACTTTTGGTGTCCTACCTTTTTTGTGATGGGAGTAGAAATGAATAAATCGTTTTTAACAATAGTGACTTTCAAACTTCAAACTTAATAACATTATTAGCCTAAAAAGCTTTGGAACACTCAATATATATATATACCACTAAATTAAATTAAAACCTTCTTGGTATTATTTCTTTCATTTTCATCATTAGTAAAGGTATCTTCTAGATTATTCCGCTCCTATATTCCCTCGTGTGAATGCTTAATGTGCACCAACGTTTAACAAGCCTAAAGATATTGAACAAAGTTGTCTGAAACATTGCAAATTTAGTTAATGAAGGTGTCAAAGGTACAACAGCACATGCAAGTAGCTTTAGAGTTTATTTGGAAAAGTGGATGGAATTATTAATGGTAACCCCTCACTCTAGATCCTAATGTTTAGGGCATCATTCCATCCTTTGTCATATTCATGATAAATATAGTTTTACATTGACCCATGTAAGCTATTCCAAGAAAAATAATAAGTCAGAATTGCCATCTACATAACAAAGACATAGAATAAAGTAAACTAATTCAAGATCCTATAGTTTTCAAATATATCAACTAGATCTTCACTTATTGACTTTATACAAGTAAAAGTAAAATAAATGAGTTTATTTCTTTACGTTTAGCTCCTTAATAATATAAGCTTATTTTCGGGGAAAAAAGAGTTTAAATAGTCAAAACTAGGGTGAAGATTAAGGGATATTAAAAATATAAAAAATTAAAGATAATGATAGATTAATTTAATATCCTAAAAAATATGATGTTAGTTGAGTTGTCTGATATTTTTATGATCAGGGTTCAATCAAGTATTTCAAGCACTACTTGGATATCTTACCAAACATAGTAGACTGGATCAACTAAGAAGATTAGGGAATTGACTCAAATTTGTAGGAGTAAATTAAGAATTAGAGAATTTCTCTCAAAAACTATATATCAAATTACTATAAATAGAAAAATAAAAAACACGATGTATATTTAAATATAAAATAAGGAGAGTTGAGTCAAAAGTAAATGTATTCATCAAATTACTATAAATAAAAAATAAAATAACACGATGTATATTTAAAAACAGAATAAACACAGTTGAGTCAAAGATAAAAAATTAAGTTGAGATTGCAATTTTAGTCGCTATAAATAAATATGAAAAAGATTGTCTATTTGGATGGACATGCAGCTTAAACCAACCGACAGAGAAGGAGAAGCAGAGGATAGTTTTCTTGGCTTGGAATTGAAGGGATTCTAATAGGTATAGCAGTTAGAACCACGCAACTTCTCCTTCCACTCACTCGCTCACACACACAAAATCTCTCTTTTCAATGTCTAATTCTCACGTCACACAACACACAAACACCACCGGTCCTCCGGTGCCTTGACCGGCGGCGCCACCACCACACAGTCGGAGAAAAAGTCTCTCACCCTCTCACCCTCCTTACACTTGTCACCAAACTTTCTTGATGTCAAATGGCACACATTTCTATTTCTCATCCACAAAACAATCCAACCAACACTACAACTAAAAACTAGGACTATTAGCCCTTGTTTTTGACCGTACAACCCCATAACAACATTCACTACGAGAACCAACTCCAACCTTAATTGTTCAATTCTTAAACCTACTTCATTGTCCCATATATCTGTCCCTCACTTTCTTTCTTTCATTACTGGGTTCTCTTTTTTTCTTTCCATTTTTAATTTTTCTTCTTAACATTTCCATATTTTTTTTGTTCTTATAATTGTGTATGGCTTTGATTGTGGATCAACAACAAAACTTCAAGCATTTCTGTAAAATTTGCAAAAAAGGTTTTGTGTGTGGGAGAGCTCTTGGAGGGCATATGAGGGCACATGGCATCGGCGATGAAAGTGGCCATATGGACGACGATGATCCGAGTGATTGGGAAGACAAGCTAGGAGGGAATGTGGCTCCCAGCAACAAACGCATGTATGCATTAAGAACAAACCCTAACAGGCTAAAGAGCTGTAGGGTATGTGAGAATTGTGGTAAAGAGTTCTTATCTTGGAAATCTTTTCTAGAACATGGAAAGTGCACTTCTGAAGATGCTGAATCCCTGGTCTCATCTCCCTGCTCCGATGGCGAAGATGACATGGCCGGTGGCCGGAGAGGTTGTGGTGGTTGGTCCAAAAGGAAAAGATCATTTAGAACCAAAGTTGGTAACTTCAATCCTAATTGTCCATCAAGTGAGGAAGAAGACCTTGCCAATTGTTTGATGATGTTGTCCAATGCCAACGTCGATCCTCTCATGGCGGAGCCAGAGGAGTCTTGTGCCTCAGCTAGCAAAGATGAGGAGAGAAGAAACCCCATGAATTTCATTGCACCAATGTCTTATAGGGTTCCAGTAGATAACAAAGCCAAAGGGGTTGCCAAAGGTTTGTTCGAATGTAAAGCATGTAAGAAAGTCTTCAATTCCCACCAAGCATTGGGTGGCCACAGAGCTAGCCACAAGAAGGTAAAGGGTTGCTTCGCCGCCCGGCTTGAACAAATCGACGATAGCCTCGCCGACGATGACGTCATCACACATGAAGAATTTGTCCCTATAAAATCAAACAACGCCCTCCAATTTGATCATGGTATTAGCAATAATGCCACATTGGCTTCCTCTTCAAAGAGGAAATCCAAAGTCCACGAATGCTCCATATGTCACCGGATTTTCTCGTCAGGACAAGCATTGGGAGGACACAAGAGATGCCATTGGATCACATCAAATGCACCTGACACTTCCACATTGGCTAGATTTCAGCCATTAATCCAAGATCACATGGAGCAAAACATGAATCAAAGACCAAAGTTTGATAACTCAGAACCACTTGATCTCAAACTCGATCTCAACCTCCCAGCTCCGGCAGATGACCTAGCCGGATCCCGGAGGGACGTGGCGACAGAGATTCACTTACAGTCATGGGTAGGAATAAAGAACAAAGATACAAATACTAGAAGTCAATGTCACAGCCACCTCCAACGTCACAAAATCGACAATGACAATGTGGACGAGGACAAAAATAATAACAACTGCAATGCTTCATTGCAAAATGTTGTGGATGATGAAGCTGACAGTAAGGTCAAGTTTGCAAAACTAAGCGAACTAAAGGACATCAACATAGGTGGGACTTCCTCGCCATGGTTGCAGGTGGGAATTGGTTCAACAACAGATGTGGGAGCTGACCCATAAGACATATTTTTGCCAAAGCAGACTGAACTTCTACTCTGAAATTGCTTTGGGTTTTTCTTTTTTCTTTAATTAAAATATTAAACTGTAATTATTTATACACAGACAAGATCACAGTTCATCATGTTTATAATAATTTACAATTCATCGAAAGTTATATACATTTGAATAAATTAGAATAATTCTTTTTTTGCATTTACTTTTATTTATTGTTTACATTTCAAACAGAAAAGCCTGGCTCAAATTGTCTTTGTGAGAGTGACTCTTGTACTTTATAAAAGCTTCTCTAACCGGTCCAGGAGAGCCAAGGGAAGGGAACATGCACTGGGAAAGGAATTCAACGCTTCCAACTTGAGAGAAAGCCTTCTTATGAATGATGGTTGAAAGGGAAGTAGGATTGATAGGTCACATGGAAACCAAAAATCCGGTGTGGTAAAAAAATTTATGCAATTATTAACATGACACACGAGTCAATGAATGATCCATAATTTGAGCACATAAAACTAAATTTTGTATAAAATGCAGTTATTAGTATGAATAATGCAACATGAACCATTGGATAATATATTACTCTTCACTATCTTATTATTCATGTTAAGTCATATTAACGATTGTACTGAGTGTACTAATTTTTTAGTACGTGACTGCATAATACGATTTCTTTTGATAAAAAGTTGATTCATGTGGTTCAATTGAGTGAATTTTATTTCTACTTTATTTTAGTTTTTGATTGTGATTCTAAACTAAAACATGCAACTCAAAATTTTTTAGTACAATCTTGGTATCATTTAACTATATGCTGTTTGGTAAGCAAATTGGATAGGGAAATATTATTTGTACATCGACTTTGTACATCATGTATATTGCAGTTATTTCTAAGAATAAAATTATAAACTGAAAATTAAAATACTAAAAATGCAAAGAAAAAAAAGAATAAAAATGTGTAAAAAATATGTGTATATATATATAACACCCCTAAGTTGAATATGCACGAGAAATTTCTGTAAACCAAAGACGAGTATCCTTACACTACACCTAAAAAAATGTGTCTAAGTCAATTAATATGCCAATTCAAATTAATCCGATTTTGATCCATGTGTCTTTAGTTTCGCCTAATAACCCGTTCATAAATTTGTGTATTAATTACCAAAAATAGACAGCATTGCGAGGATTTCTGATTACTTATTAGTACTTAGTTGTCAAAGTCATCAAAGTGTGTCTAAAACCATTGATTCATTCTCTCGTGTGGAGTTTCTTAAGCAGCTTTCGTCTCTGTTATGCCTTCATCTTTCACCCTCTCCCTCTCTATATATAGCTGCAATCCCATGCTCTGACAGTCAACCGCACTTTACTCCAACCTCTTCAATTCCTCTCCTCTGTATTTTGGAAGAACCTCCGCAGTTATGATGAGTTGGGTTCTAGGGATTATCAATGCATGACTTCTTAGGAAATGCTATTGCAAACTCTCTTCCCTTTCCTTGTTTTGGAAAAGTTAGGGCATTCAAGAAAAAAAAACTTGATCGAAGTGATTACAATCTGGAAATGTTCATAAAATTAGAAAATCCATCGTGACCGGTTGACCATAATCAAACATTCCATGCAAAATTAACGGTGGACTAGTGTGCTGAAACAAAAGACAAATAGAACGGACAGAAGAGTTCAATCTTTTCCTGACTTGTTTGACGAACGACTTCTCTTCTCCTCAATACCAGACTGAGAAAATCTCTGTCGAATAATTTGCAGTACATCTTCTATTTTTACATCTTTCACTGCTAACAAAACCATGGCATGATAGAGTACATCTGCCATCTCTGATGCAGTTTGTGACTTATCCTCATTATTCTCTAGTGTTTGGCATAACTCACCGGCTTCTTCTCTGCAAGGTTGATAGATATAAACATACAGACACACAGTCATACTAATCCAAACTATATTTTAACCAAATTCTTTTTTATTTAGAGCTTATGTATTTTTGCAATAAATATTGTGGTTTTGCTCCAAAAGGCAGAAAATAACTTACCTAATTTTTGAACACAGCAAATTGTTGTCAAGTAATAATCTCTTAGTCCATGATGGCTTTTGATTCTCTGTTGATGCTAATTCTGCATTACGCTGGGCTATTGTTGACTCTAATGCATAAAGGGAGGTTAAAGCCAATCTATTTCCTTCGTCCTGTTACAGATAGCCAAAATCGCTTGAAATATTTTTGTTTATTTCTCTTGAGTAAAGCAGCATGCCAATATGCTCAAGTAGCTTATAGTTGAGTTACAAACCTTGTCCTGTTTCAACAAGTCTGAAACTGGAGTGTAATAACAAGTTTCTGACCCTGTATGACAGGTAGGGCCATCAGGCTTCCCAAGGTATATTATCTGAGAAAAGTTGCACAATACAGGTGACTAGGAAATAAACTATGGAGAATAAATAAAAACATAAAATATGCCAATCAGAAAAGGAAAAAGCATACTGAATCGCGATCACAATCAAGAAAGACATCATGCACATTGATAAAATTATTTGAAGTCTCTCCCTTTGTCCACAATGCTGATCGGGATCGACTAAAGAATGTTGCCTTCCGAGAAGTAAGGGTTGTAGCCAACGCCTTTCGATTTGCAAAACCTTGCATCAATATGGCTCCTGTGTCAATATTCTGAGCTATTGCCACTGCCAAACCTTTATCATCCCATTTTATGCTATCAAGTAACGTGTCAACCTGAAATCATACTGGGAATTCCCACTTAACTATATAATTCAACATGGAAAAGGAATAACTGTCAATCAGAAGAGAAGGAAATATAAAAGATACAGAGTCAATTCCAATAAAATTTTTGAAAGTATAAGTAGATGAACTATTTTTGCTTGAGGCAATAGCATCTTTTTTCTCCATTACCATACAATCATAATAGAGAGAGACATGTCAAAGCATTCTTCTAACAGGACTTAGTAGTTTGTTTCTGGCATTAAACATAGATATTATGCTCAAGCGAAAATCATATCAAAATACTATTTCATATGTTCAAGTTTGCGAAGCACAATTTTCAGATTAAATTCAAACCGCATGTCATCAAAATGCTAAAAGAAAGACATCAGTAAGTATTCTTTCCAAAAAAGGATAATTCTGTCAAGACCAAGAGATATGAATATGATTATTGGGCAATTATTGAATAAGCATCTATGGCCATACATATTCAACAAAGAACAAGAACCATATCAATCCCTTTGTCTTCCATGCTAGACATATAAGGATCCTACGGCTAATATGCTTCAAATAGATTGAGCGACATTTTATACCCTGTAAACTGAAGCGTGGAAGATTGAGGTTATGAGAAAATCCACATAAACAATATGACCTTCATGACCATGACAAGTCTAAATTCATCTATTTATTCCAGCTCATCTTAAACACCTATTATCCCTTTTAACGAGATATTACCTAGACTCTACATCTAACATGATTCAGTTCATACAATCGAAATGACAGACACTTTCATAAGGGGCTAATTAAGTTATTGATGTCACCCTGTTGTCTAATTTTTGTTTTGCAAGGCTGACTATCCAACAGAAATAATCATAGAAATATTCAAACTTCTCATATTATATAGACATCGGCAAAATGTGAAACCTTGTCAACCGGCTGACTGATGCTGACTACTAACAAAATAAAAAAGGTAAATAAAAGTTATATAGGGTTGAAATGAACAATGGAAAGAAAACAAACACAAAACAAGTCAAGTTCCGCACGTATAAGTACCTTGGTGTCAACAGAGAAACCTTTCTCTGATCTCTCAGTTGAAGCAAAAGTTATATGACGGTTCCTTCTCTTATGACTGTATCCACTGCAATCACGCCTTGAAATGAATAGAGTCTTAGGGGAAAGTCTCACAGATTGCAGCATGTAATAATATGAAACAGCCATCGAATGATCCAGCTGCAATCTCCAGTAGTTTTAAAGGACCAACCTGATAAAAGGAAAGGGGAGATCTAGATTAAACTGCAGAACAAATGGGGAAAATCCATGGTGGCTGATGGCTACATGTATTAAACAATAATATTAGCAGAGCTGACAATTATGTTAATAATTATTTAATAAAACAAACAAATAAAAGATTATGAGAATGTTTTAATAAGGCAGTCGCAGTCGCAGTCGTTGTCGATTTCATATTATATAAATATCAAAGCTAAAGATTTAACATTTAGTATACACACACTGAATCCTACTTTTATTTCATAAAATCGCACAACTTACAAGATAATCTCAATCAATCATAGTAATCTGATAACAAACTAGCGATTTAGGTAGAAGGCATTGCTAAACTGTAAAGATTGAAGACCATAATGAAGTAAACCAACCAATTTAACCAAGAGAAATGTACCATAAATCTTCCAATTACAAGCAACGAGGGGAAAAAAATCAAACACCCAATATCAAATCTATTTTAATTTGAATATCCCAGCTATGAATAACACAACCCTTCTCCACAGACGATTTCTCAAACAGTTAGAGGGCAGCTCCAAGGAAGATACCACTCCTTACGAACAGCAAATAAAATAACTAGATTAACAATGAAAAGAACGATTGCAGAGTGAGTATGATTCTTTACCAAAGGAGTTGAAGTCTGCAAAGCAATCAAGCTAATTCTTCATATTTTGCTTTCATTCAACCTCAGCTCAGCGCAGCTGCCAGAGCGAAGGTGACAGAATGTGATTCTTCCCAAACAGTAGAAAATGAAAGGGAAAATGAGTTTTTTTCTTCTTTGTCTGAACTTTTTCCTCCTCATCAGTTCAATATGGGCTCGGCCCACTAATGTGGGCCTTTTTGCTTCATCTTGATTTCAATTCATAGCATCTAAAAAAAAAAAAAAGTTTAATTCATTACAATATGAATCGCGTTTGGATGTGCGTTGTGATAGTCTATGATAACAGAAAATTGACCTGATAGGTCGGCTTAACAACTTGCAATTACCTGTTTGGATTGAGAATAGTTTATTAGTTGTTACTTCTAGCTTTTATAGCGATTATTCTTACTTGTGAAATAAAATAAATAACAAGATTATTTTCTTTTAAGTAAAAATTTAGAGTAAAATAAGATTATTTCCATTTCAAAGTTAGGAAAATATCACAAATTTCAATCAAAGAAATACTATATTACTTACAAATTATCTATTAAAAAAGAATAACTCATATTAAAATTCAAACTAAATTTTATGATACTTTTAAGTATGTGAATCAACTAAATTATTAGTTTAACTAAAAATTTTAAGTTTAATATCTAAAAATATAATTACGTTAAAATTTAATAAAAGAAAATTAACCCTATGACAACAAAAATTTATATTATTGAGGTATGAGGCTTTTTATTTAACAATTATAGAAATGGTTGATGGGTGGAAGATGAGTGTAAGCATGTGTGAGCTTTTTATTTCCTAACAGTGATATCCTCAAAGAAGATTTTGATCTTGCACCTTATTCATTTCCTATTGGTAACAAGAACACTCCTAAATCTTTAAGCTCCACCACTCATGTTGTCATTACACTACATCTTCCTCACCTAGCATTACTTGTAAAGTGTACCTCTTTCAACTCTTCACATCTATTTTTTTTTTTTTTTTAAGTTTTTAGTGCCAAACATGGCCTTCAAGTAACCAAACTCATCAAATGTAGTTGTAGCTAGTGCTGTCCATTGCAGTTTCATGTTTTGCTTTACCCCAGATTGGAGATTCTGCTATTTGTTTTTCTAACACACAACCAAACAATCTACACCTCTGACTAATTAAAGAAAGAAATTGCAGAAGCACCATCACTCTCAAGATAGCTTGTAAAAGAGACAAAGTTAAGTTTAAATTATAACAAAATCCAAATTTATGTTGCCCTCTTATAGATAGAGGGGAAAAGAAGCATATATATATTATTGTCAATTTCATGTAACATTGATGGGATAATATTCTTTATCAAATAATTTATCCCAAATAGGATTTAAGACTGATAATGTTGTTCCAATGTTTTTTAATTGATTTATTTATATTATGGGTATGCAAATTTTTTCTATATTATATATATGATCTTATCTAATGCATGCGTTGCTTTATCAGATTAAATTAAGAAGTTCTATCATATTATGGTGAAAAAGGGAAAACGGTTGAAAGTTTGGGATCTGAATTGTTTCAGACCTGATAAGAAAAAGGTAAAGATAAAATTGATACGCAGCTTAATTATTTTATTTCTTTAAATTTACTAAAAATTAAGAAGTAAAGAGGTTGGTTATAAAGGCATATCATGTTAGTGAGATCTCATTTAACCATGCTTGTATTAATGTACTCTTCCTTTTTCTTTTTTTATGAGTATCTATGCAGTTAAAGTATTCTTACATGCTTATGCTTAAGTTAAGAGATCAATCATTATTTTAAGAAATAGTAAATGATAAACATTTTTCAATAAATATAAATTTAAGATTTTAAATTCAAAACTTTTATATTTTTAACTTTTTAAATATTACTCAAATACCTTAATTAATGGCTTTACTAGTCTTAGCATTTCCAAGCATAAGTTCTCCTTAAATTTCGTTTACACTTGAGAAACTCATCCAATGCTTAGATCTAGTCTAAAGCATACTTTTCTCCAAGATAAAATATACGTGAGCCTTGGTCCAAGTGTCTAATCAACCTACTAATGACCATTTATTTGATCATATACTTTGTTACTCACTTTTAACTTTTGCATGTGACATCTATTATTATTATAAAATCTTTTAAGTGTCATAGTAGAGGATCATAATTAAACTCCATCTAACCTAGATCCAACTTGGCCCGTCTCAATTCTCAGCTAGGTAGCAATAGAGAGTATCCCAATCGGTTAAAGCATATCATGCTTATGATACCAATTGACAATAATATTACTGATACTAAATTAGTTTCGCATTACTTATAAACCAAGTCAATAAGATGTTCAATTATATCAACATGAAAACAATGTGGAACTAATTGATATACAACTAGTATTATCTTTACAACACCTCCTTGGATTCATAATGTCCTACTTTTTGCCTATCGCTAATCAAAGAATAATCAACATTAGAAGAAAAAGGGAAGGTGGGTTACACAATAGAATAGACCATTGGCACATTGCATACGGCACCACACCCCCCCCCCCCTCTGACCAAACTGCATTTTCTGTTGTGATTTTTCTTTTTGCCAATTTATTGAGCAAGAAAAGATTGCACCTTGGCTTTGTTAAGAAATTGGCATAACATACGATGTCTCACACTCTTTGCAACTCTCTGTTTATATTTCAAATAATCAGTCATAATTTTATGTTTAAATATACTAAGAGCTTGTTTAGATTTTTTCTTTTCTTTTGTTTTAATCAAAACTGCTTCTATTAGTTATAAAAAAATATATATAATATTTGAGTGTTTCAATTGATTTTTGAAAAAGAAAAGAAATTTTTTTGAAAAAGTATTAGGATAATTGAAACAAAAATTACTAGTTATAATTTTAGCTTAAATTTATATTTTTACACATCAAAATTAAATATATTTTTAAAGTTAGTTTAATCAGACTCTAATCAGCATCCTAAAAAGCCCCAAGTTGTGTGGGGAAACACTAGCAGGCTTAGGACCAGGACTGGGTCTACCAAACCCTAACAAAACGCCATTCGCTTCCAACACTCCCCACACAATACTCAACCCTCAAACACTCAAAAGTAGGACAATTAGTTTCTTACTCATTTCCCACCCTTCATTCCCATCACACTTTTCAACCAAAGATCCAAAATTAAAGGAAAACCCTCAATCCCATTCCTTAAAATAAAAAAAAAAGTTAATTTCAGTAAATTCAATTACTTAATTTTCTTTTATGAACTGAACCACGTAAAGGACCTGATCGGCATCTTAAAGCTACCCACGCCCACCGGCACTCGGATCACCGGCTCTAAAGTAACAGAATCAGAAACATTAAAGAAAAAAAAGAAAAAAGAAAATTGGATTCGGTTTTAATTAAGGTTAAACTTCCGAATAAGCCGTGCTTTAACCTGTGGTTTCTAAAACCATTCGCTGCAAAAACGACAGGGGTATGAGTGCTAGGTGTAACGCTTTCATTTGATGGCGACTGTTTGTCTTTCGATTTCACGTCACAGCCTTGTGATGTTAAGCAATTTGGGTCGTTTCTGTCATAAGGACACCGTCCTGCTATTTTATTCCTCTTTTCGTCGTTACAACTAACATAGGCTAGCAGTTTCCTCGACTTGGACAAGCAAGCAACCGGTTTACACTTTATATCGCGAGTTAAATCACCAAAATACCCTTCATTATTTTTTTTTTCACTATCTCATATGCATTTCGCATAATTATAATTTTTTTAATGCAGCAAATCATCTCATATTAAACATTATAATAAACATTGGTTAATCTAACTCAAATTAAATAAAATCAATAATATATTAAAAAAATTTATTAAATTTTAATATAATTAAAATTTTAAAACTCGAATGTAAAATTTTTAAGTTATACAGTTTAGCTTAATCTCATAAATTATAATAATATTCTATTTTATTTGCCAGAGGGTATTATGGGGAATTGGAAAATGATGGAAGATTAAAAAGAGAGATTGAGTGGGAATAAATAGAGAAACGGGCAAGTCTCGCATGTTACATGTTCTTCCTCTCTTGGTGTATCCTCTTTTAATAAATTAAATTTTCTAATTGATTGGTTTTTGACCTTTTTTTTCGAAAAGAAAAAAAATATTTACTTCCAAAAAAAAAATAAAATGTGAAAATCTCCCTATTTTGGTATTTATTTTTGGTTAAAAATCAAAGAGCTTGTATATATCTGTTGGTGGAGGAATGCTTGTCACCTACTCCATAGTTCGCAAACGAGAAAAGAGAATGCCGAGAACTTAACAAGCTTTTTTTCTTTTTCTTTTTTTGAAAGAATAAATAAGCAGCTTTCTCTCTGTTGTTTTTGATGGAGAAGCACAAGTGCAAGCTCTGCTTCAAGAACTTCTCTAATGGCAGAGCCTTGGGGGGTCACATGAGGTCTCACATGATGAGCCTCCCGGTTCCGCCAAAACCAGAGGAGTCTCCGCCGCATGTTCAGCTGAGCTTCGAGGCGGAGTCAGCTTCGTCTCCGTCGTCGTCTTCATCGGAAGGGGACGATAAGGGTCTCGGGTATGGGCTGAGAGAGAACCCGAAGCGAAGCATTCGCCTGGTAGATCCAGAGTTTTCGTTCGCCGTTGTAGATTCCGGCTCTGTAATTCTTCAAGACGGAGAGAGCGAGACCGAGTCGTCGAAAAACCCGACTCGTAGACGATCCAAACGTGCTTGGAAAACGGGATTTCTAGAGGATCAGTACATCAATCACCACAACCTAATTCGAGAGAAAGAGAGTTTGAAAAAGTTTAAATCTAACAAACCCAATAAGACCGAGTCGTGGGCAGAGCCTGAACCGGTGAGTTCAATCTCTGAAACCACCACCGAAGAAGACGTCGCCGTTTGCCTCATGATGCTTTCGAGGGACAGATGGAAGAGACAAGAACTAAACCGAAAGGAGAAAGAAGATGAAGAGGAAGAAGAGGAAGAAGAAGAAGACGACGAGGACGAAGCAGAGAGTGATGAATCAGAGGAGCTGAAATCGTCGAAGATCAGAGTTCGCGGAAGGTATAAATGTGAAACGTGCAAGAAGGTGTTTCGATCTTATCAAGCACTTGGTGGGCACAGAGCTAGTCACAAGAAGATCAAAGTGAATAATAACACAAACAACAGAGTGTACGACCCTGAATTGGAACAGGAAAATGCTGGCACTTCAGCTCCTCCCATGGCGGATAATAAGAAAATCCATGAATGCCCAGTTTGTTTCAGAGTGTTTTCTTCAGGTCAAGCACTTGGTGGGCACAAGAGAACTCATGTTACTGGTCCAGCAACAACTCCACTTCCAACCCCAACCAAGTTCGTAGAATCTCTCATAGATCTTAATCTCCCTGCTCCAATGGATGACGACGACATTAGCCAATTCGAAAACTCTGCAGTTTCAGATGCAGAATTCGTCAACCCCATTAGGCAATGATCAAAATTTTAGCTTGCTGATGAACATGATCCAAAGGTACACAAAATTCTCGGCCGCTTTTCCAGTACAAGTTTACAATTACTCTATATAAAATTTTCATTATGATTCTTCTCCTTCACATCAGATTCTAACTATAATTCAGTTCTTTTGGATTATGCTTTGTCTCTGTAAGAAATGATAAAGCATCCATTAATGGAGGGTCAAAACTTTATATATTATATATAATTCTTATTCAGATTCAAGCTTCAATTTTTTTTTTTTTTTTCCTTTTTCAAATCCTGTTGGGTGTTTGTAATGTAGAGAAAAATTGACAAGCATGCGTGTTTAGTGGGCTCTGTTTGGGTTTTCAAGCAAATACCAAGTAACTGTTATACCATTCATTCGTGGCTGTGAAATGTGACTATATTAGTATAATAAGAAAGTCATTTTCAGAGGAAGTTGATCGACCTGTTTATTTAATGGGTTTGCTCTACTCTAATTTTTGCACTTTTTTTTTAAAATTTTTATTTATCTTATTTTATTTACATTTTACCTCTAAAAATAATTAATAAATGAGAAGTGCATATAAAAACGTGTGGATAAACAAATGTACGATTTTTTTTTATATTTTATTTTATTAATACAAAAGTAACTTCCCCTTCTGACTACCGGCATTATACAGTTTTTGAATAGTAATATGTTTTCTGCGTCATTCTTTTGTTATTTTTATATTCTATTTTTCTTTTCTTCTCACAAAATTTATAAATTCCATTTTTTTCTGTTTGAAAAATTAAAATAAATTATTTTAAAGTAGATGACAGAATTCTTGTTATTTTCTTCTAGGCACTTCTTATTTTTCTTAATCACCCCCTTGATTTAAGCCACATAATCCCAGTTAAAAAGAATAGTTTAAAGTAATATTTTTTACTCGTACATATCTCTGTTTAAGGCGGTTCTCACGTTAATATGTAAATAAATAAATAAAATTTATCAGAAAATTAAATGAGAGCATGGCCTTGAGAGAATATCTGATTTTCATTAATTTTTTCTATATTTAAAATAAAATGTGAAACAGCCCATATTGATTCTTTACTGATAGAGTAATTTGGCTTAGTGGGGAGCTAACGCATGCCCTATTGACTTTTGTGGAAATATTTCCATCACACTCATTAAATTTGCAATAAGTGACTTTTGATAAGAGCCATATTTCTTGCACTTGTTTGTGCATTCTTTTATTTTATTGGGGGGTTATGTCAATTAGTAGATAAATAGATGGCACTATTGTGATTTAGACTTTAGGAACTAAATGATGAAATTTCACTTGAAAGAAAATTTGATTGGTTAACAACTAAACCAAATTAGAAGGTTCAACATTGGGTGCTTAATTAGATAGCTCAACTGATTAAAGTAACTGCCTTTAGAAAGTTGGATATTATTTTTTTTTTCCTTTAAGTAGGAAAAAGGCCAATACTTGATATACAGTGTATATGCGTGCAGAAATAGTAAAAGATCGTGATCATAATCATAAAGTTGCCATAAAAGGAATTTATTCTGGTGTGAATCACTCTCCATGTACACAAAGTAAGGGTAAATGATTTTCTTCGAAAAAATAGAGAAAAAAATAGTTTTTAATCAAAATTCAACATCAAATTAATTTTAGGAAGATGAAACTTTATTTATATCATTCTTTCATTTATTTTGGTAATGTACAATAATAAAAATTTATTATAAAAGTATTATAATATCGTCTTTAAAACTTGTGTTTACTTTTTTTAATTTTTTTTAAAATTATAATCCCTAATAGTTTTTTAAAAAAAATTAGTGATTTATTATAATTTATTGTGAAGTGGGATAATATCGTCCTCAAATCAATGCCTTTTTCTCTCTAAATTGTAATTTCTAATAATTTCCTTTTAATTTCAAAAAAAAATCAGTGATTTATTATAATATGACATAAATAGTTTATGCTTCTACTCTGTTTCTGACCCTACCTTTTTTCTTTTTCTTTTTTTTTTTTTTTTGGGGGGGGGGTGTGGTGTAGGAGAATGAAGGGGTAGGAGAATGACTTTTGGAATCCCAAACCGACCAGCAGGGATAATAATAGAGATATCTGTTGCCTAAAATTCAAGGAATATGTTTAGGAATCAAATTTTGTAATGAAGCATAAGAACATTTGCGAAGTGATATAAATCCAAGAATTCATTTTTGAGTTTCAACTTGATGGATGTCTCAATAATCACAAATTTATCATAAATTAATACTTAAGAATGGAATCGTCTGCTTCTCCATTGTTTCATAAGATACTGTTGTGGTATAATCAATCAATTAATTAATTGATATAAAGAGAGACCTTATCAGTATTCTCTTGTTAAGATCCATGTCACCCACGAAGCTTTTGGTGCACTTGGTCAAAATTATCATACGAAATATATTCGCGTATCAATTCAAGAACGATCCACAGAGAGTTTGCTTAAAAGAGAAAAATGTGGAATAGATGGAAGATTCCAATTCAATTAACTCTTTCAAGGACAAAAAAAAAGCTGTGTTCATCTTTTCTTTTTCTTGGTTTTAAAAACTATTATTCTAGACAGCATCGTTGGTAAAAAGGAAGTTTCCATAACCAAGTTGTGATCCTGCTATGCTTGCTCCATAATTCAATCAGATTGAAAAACCCAACGCACACCACATATACCAAACCTACACCCTTAATTATACACTTCTATCTAACCCTTATTTTACACCTTTGATGGTAAAGAACCATTTTAATCCAAAAGTAATAAAGCTCGTGTCATTACGGATTGTTAGGTTTAAGAGATTTCATAATATTAAAAAGAATAATTGTCGTTATAATTAATTGTATTAGGTAAATATAAAATATAGATTAAATTTTAGAATAAATAACATTTTAGATAAACATTCAAAATATTCATAACATGAACATTATAGTTAAGAGAGAGACAAGATAATAGAAGTTTTTAAGAATTCCAATTTAGTAAAAAAAAAACAACAATAAATTTTATTGAAGTTGCTAACTACTGGATGAAGGACTCCACTTCTTTGTAATTTTTTTAAATAAGTCAGATAAAAAAATATTTTTTTAAATGTGTTTACAAAAAGTGTAACTTAAGGATCCGTTTGATACACAGTACAAGTAAAATAGCATATCACAAATAGATACGGTACATGACAACTTTTAGTCCTGTTTACTGTTTGTTAGTTAATGCACAAGACAAAAAATTTTGTGCTATTTATTGTTTGATTAACTTAAGTACTAGACAGAATAATATAAAATTTACTGTAATACCCTATGTGTTATATAATATTTGTTATTAAAAAATTTTATTTTTAGATTTTACAAAATTAAAATTGTAAAAGAAAAAAAAAAAACTAATCTAGATATTGCATAGGTTCATTTTGCACAATAAAAAAAAAAAATTGAGGAGGTGAGGTTAAATTTGTCTTTTAAAGTTTTTGTATTGTGGACAAAATTTTTGTCCCCTAGTTTTTTTAGGGACAAAAAATAAAAGATTTGTCCAGTACCATTGTCTTTTTTTAAAATCAAACAGAGTACAAATTTTTTTATCTTGTCCAATCCATCATTTTAAGTGAGCATTATTGGAAGCTGTGGATTGGAAGGAAGGGATTTAGGGGTAGTGTTTGTGAGAGTGAGTGGCAGTGGCACTTTGATATTCCAAGTAGTGGGGATATACATAATACTGCAGAAGGGAACTTGGATTGGAAAAGAGAAAAACAAACAAACCTTTAACATGGATTCGCCGGGTTATGACTTCCAAAGTTCCCAAGAAAAGACAGAGTCAACAATTAAAGTTGATCCTTTTTCCACTGCCTTTCTCTTTCTCTTTCTATTGTCAAAAGCTCTAACCAATCCCACATCACCATAATTGAACAAAGCACTTTCCCGAGGGCTCATTCAGATCATCAAATTTGGCACTACCTATTATTACATGTATGTGTACTATTTTTGCACTTTTAATTTTATGTTATTGTTTAGTTCAAATTCAATTAATTAGTATTTAATAAAAATAATTTTTTTATTGAGTTAAATTGATGTTAAACACATTTAAGTTATTTATTTTTTATTTAATAACTATTTTATATAATAATTAAAGGTCATTTCATTTACTATTTGATCATATATTTTAAGATCTTTGGCTTCATCCATTTCAAGTGCAAAATAGTAGTATTCATATTTTCTTTGATCTATGATATTGATTGTGGGTTGTAATTAAGAATAGCACGTCTTTGTCCTTGTCCTTGAGCAAAACAGGTGGCGATTTCCTTTTGAAAGCAATTCATACAAAATCTGGATTTCTTAACTTTGGGTTGTGGGTATAATAAGTCAGGGATCTTTCACATCATGTATTAATTATCAAATTCCAACTACATAACCATCATACACATGAAGGCCCATCATTTTCTCACTTGCACGCATACTTAGCTTGGTTGGTACATGGTGTTGTCTTTATCAAATTGTCCAAATTCTACCTTCAAGGTTAATTGGTTCAAACCCTCCTATTACCACTCTTAATAGAAGAGAAAATTTAAAATCACAATATCATTGTCCTCTTTTTTTTTTTTTTTAATTTATATCTAGTATATTTTCACATTTTTTAAAATATAAGACTTATCTTTTGATATATTCTCAATAATTTTCCTCGTTTTTATGCGTCTTAAAGTGATGATTTTACCAAAGGCATTCTCTACCTATTTGGGTAATGAGAAGCCAATAATATATCTATATTAAATTTTTTTTACTATCAAGTATTCTCACTTTATATTAAGGCTCAGACTAATATTATTTAAGAAATAAAATAATTATACTTATTACATTACCTACTAACATATGCTTTTTTACTTATTTAAATTCTTGATATTGTAAAGATCCATCGATCGATAAATTTGATTTGCTTGCTTACCAATTTATCAATCCCTTGTTAGTATATACATTAAATTATTTGGGTTGCGAAGACTAATTAATAAAATGAGCTAAGATTCCCCCACAGAAACCTCCCCACAAGTTGAATTTGAGGACCATTTCTCTTTTCAGAGAGGTAGAAAGCAGATCAGCTACAACTTCTTACAAGTCAAGCAAAGCAAGCAGACCCTTGAGATTTATCACAATTAGCCATAAAAAGGGTTAAGCAACTGCCAAACTTTTGAAGACTATTACAGTCCACGGTAAATAAGCTTAGAATTACACAAAGCAAAGCAGCTAGCCAGAAGTCCCAGCTAGAACTTGCTTGGCACATCTTGCTTCAGACTTAACTGCACCTAACTTGGTTGAGTTAAAAGAGATGAATATTAATTGTACATAAAATATAACTAGAAGCTCATCAATAGCCACTCGACATTCAAAAATGGTTATGTCAAAAGAAAGTAAACAAATTAAACACCCTTTATGAGCTTCAGTTGACTGGCTCGTGCAGAATGGAGTAAGCTTCCCTGCTACTTTGGCCATTTGACATTCTGGATAACATATTGAGAAACAAAGTCAAACTTTTATTATGGCCTATAGTGATGCTACATATCTTACTTCATATGTTGCTTACAACCTAACAACTACTTTATAAAAAATGCAAGGAAGAAAAAAGAAAATTATTGCATTTGCTGGCATAATTGTAGTATCTAACGTAGATCAACAACTCCACCACTAAAATGATAATTAATTTGAGAGACATGCATGCGCTTAGCTAGCAACCAATGTGTGATTTAGTGGTATAAAGAAAGCAAGAATACATGAGATGCTGAATCAATTCCTTTGAACTTATTCAAATGCTCTCTTTTTTCTTACGGTAAAAACCATTTAGTATATATCAAGTATCATATTTAGCATCGACTAACTGAGGTTTGTGCTGGGTAAGAACTTGCAAAAAAGCTTTCCCTACAGTTTTGCCCATCTTGAGCTGCACCATGTTGTTTCACTTTCCTTGTTTTGAGCTCTCCGCAGAACTATTTTATTGTACTGTATATTCTTTTTAGGCAGAAAATGTAGGGCATTTGCCTTGGGTTCACGCCACAAACACCATGATTCCATGCCCCTCCTACAAAGTCATGCACACTCAAAAGCCTCGCATGCTCTACCTAAGCGGTGTGCTTGTGTCTCACATGTGATTTGTTTTGTTGCAGACAAGGAATATGCTTAGGACTTGCTCTTATCTTCTAATTTTCTCTTTAATTAGACTATATATTTCTTTTTATAGATTCACCATTGGCCCCATACAGTGTCCATTTTCACACCCTAATGAGGAAGCACTATGTATTGGAGTGTCTCACCAAACTTGGTCACTTCGTGGCCACGAGTAACTTCTGTTGCTGTTAAACGAGGGAGGCTTTTCCTTGACAAGTTATATCGACATAGAAAATTCTTCACTTTCTTAGAAATTATTCATTAATTGGTAGTAGTTAAGTGGCGGTCGCTGTCCAGTTTCAGATTAATTAATATTATAAAAAACAAATAAATAAAAATAAGAAAAATTCAAGTCATTAGCATTAATATCTGGTTAAAAAATATTGGTGGCAGATAACTTGTGGGCTTATACGCTTTTGACCCAACTGATAAACAAATTTTGAAATCAGTTGAAGAAGGAAAGAGATATGGTAGGATTAATTTCAAGCCCACCAATTGTCGTGTAACGGTAAACCAACTTTATTAAAAGTCTAAGAGAACCAGTCTTAACTGATTAATTATTCTATGCCACTTCGTTCCATTTTTTCATCCTCATAATATTTTTTGATTTGATTTTCACATTTTAAGGTTTTTAAGTAAGATGCTCACAATATAAAGTTTTATTAAAATAGATACTTGATATAAATTTAAGGGCTTATTTTGCTTTAATGGATAGTTTTGTAATGTAAGGATCTTATATAAAAAATTTAAAACATGAGAATTTTTTTTTTTTTTTTAATTTTGATGAATTTGTGATGGTGCAACATAAGATTTTACTTACTCTATAAATTAGAATCATTCATCCCTTACTTTTTTTCTTTTTTTTTTCCTTGTTACATGATGATAATTAAAAGACCTCAAATGTTTGACCTTTGCATGCTATTTAGGCTCTTTATTATTCTTAGAAAGTATTTTTATACTCTTTGAATATAAGATTAATTTATATAAAAATGAGAAACCGAGGGCAATAATCTCTCTTAATAAGTAAACTTTAAGATTTCAAATTTATGATCTTTAACTTTTTAATCTTTGAAGATTACCATAACAAGTCAACACCTTGTTAGTAACTCTATCATTTGATCATACTTAGTAACTTTATTATATAATTTGTACATATTCTAATAACCATGATTTTTTAAATATACTTGTCATCGTATTATTTTCATGCTTATGATTTTGTTTCTTAGTACCATATATGCATGTCGGCCGCAGCCCATTAGTGTCATTAATTCAATTTTTTTAATCTCTCAAATCAGAAGGACCACATCACATGGCCTACGAGATGTGGAAGAGTTGCACAAACTATGGTAATCAAAGGAGACATTAACGTTGGAATTTGAGGGAGATATATAAATGTGACCTTTAGCCTAACGCATCTATACACATAATCAGAAAAAGAAAATATCGAGCAATAAATTTATTGAATGTTGAAATACATCAGAAAAAAGAACTCAGGGACCATATTATAAAATAATTGCTGAGGACATATATATAATAATCTACTATGTATATTCTCTCTTTTATTAATTAATTTAAGAATTAAAAATGTTGAAAATTAAAGTAAGACACAAAAGTGGGCTGGGAAAAACGAAACATAAATTTATGAAAAAATAAAAACAGTGATAACAATCAAAAGCAGTGTAGGCCTTAATTACGCATAAAGCATCGAGAAATGAGTTTAATTTAATGGTTTATCACTCTTACAAGTTTCTTGTTAGTTTTTTACTTAAGTTTAAATCTTCTCACTAATAATAATTCATGTCTCATTCTACCTCCTCTTTTGTATTGATAACAAAAAAGATATACATAAAGCATTTTTCAGATTAAAATCAGCTTGCAATTTTTGCCTCATCACACACTTTCCTCCTGTTTATGACAAAAAAGATAACAAAATACATAAAGCATCTCTTATGTCAAAACCTAGTGTAGAAGCCGTGGGCTATGGTAGAATTCGGTGATTTTTGCCTCTCATTTTTCTGCGATCACTGAGGCTACAAAAAATGGGGTGTACAAAATCTAATTAAAAAAGAAGGGTATTGTTGGAATTAAAGATATTTTGGGGTGTTAAAAAGGATTAAAAAAAAAAAGAGTTGAAAAAAAAATCCCCTTTCATAAAATACAATGGGATGAATCCATGAAAGTCGACCCGATTAAATTTGGGTCTTATTTTACTCATCCTATTGATATTACTGGAAAGAACTATAAATCTGTAATACATGTTTAAGCTATAACGTGGAGGGATTTTTGACTAAAATAGGTTTTGGTATCAAAATGGTTGAGTTTAAAATTATTTACCAAAAAATAGATTTTTGTTTTTTTTAACAAGAGATGACAAAATGCCAAAAACATCTATCGTAACTCCAAAAAATAAAACCCCTTTGGCCTAACATTTTTGTCAATTTGTTTTTTGGCATTTTTACCAAAACTTACATGAATTGGCCTTTTATCAATTAGTTTTATCGTTTTGTATACCATAATTTAAAAAGAAACCTATTTTCATAAATCATTTTAAACTATACTCATTTTTGTAAATAATTTTCTACAAAAACCTTTAATAATAAAAAATCCATGAATGAGTAATAGATGAAAACTAGTTTTATATAGACGGTGAGGAGATAGATCTCATAAAGCCTTTGGCCTATGGTATTGTCAAGAGATTTGGTTGCTCTTCTTGTACTCATTAATTCTTCACACTATTTTCTAATAAAATCTTAGAGAATTTTTTGTTTTTCCAATTGGTAAAAATGGCCATTTGGTTCGGAATTTCAATTTGATTCATGAGTTTAATTCAATAATGCTTCAGCCTTTTTGTAATACTATGTAATTTAGAAGCCTTCCATAGTAGAGCAATTGATGTTTTAAGAAATTAAAACTGATAGATGAGTAAGCTAATTTCCTAACTTCCATTCACACGATAAATCATTACCGCTATACTTCTACTTTAAAATGGATCATGTTCAGTCTGCATTGTACAATCAGCTTGCCAATCGTGAATTCATTAACCCCGAACGGGGAAGAAAGTTGCAGAAGTGGAAACATGCAAATTTTATTTTGTCCATAGCAAAAATATAGACTTGTAAAAGATAAAAAGAAATATGTAGCTTTATATATAAACCAAACAGGGGCAGGAGGAATTGGATCAGAACTGATACAAGTATAAAGAGATGTAGGAAATAATTGGTGAGTAGTTCTATTTTCCAAATCGAAGTAGCCAACATCATAATTGGTGATATGACAAAAGTGACCTTGCACAATATCATCCGTATAATAAATGCAATTTCCCTTTCCATCCGAAAAAGTACAAGGCAACATACACACCGACGTATTATTGTATCCAAGCATCAGCACATAATCTCTCAAATTATTCACACTTGACCATTCTCCCTCTTCGTCATTTAATTTTTTATATATAGCAAATTGACAGGTCTTACCATATTTATATTCAGAGTAGACGAAATTTGCATACCTTATTATTACCATTATCTCTCCATCTGGTGTACCAACCACATACAAGTAGATTCTTCTAGAATCAAAATTCTCCATAACAGCACGTGGTAGTTGTACTTTAATCACCTCCCCTGATTCAATGTCAATTTCAAAAAACTCAAGTGCACTCACAGCATAGATCTTTCTTCCGTCAAATACAGCATCCCGATAACCAGTTTTGGATCTGTTCCTATGCCTGTCCATTCCTTGTCACCAAACTTACAGTAAGCCAATTTTCCACAAAAACCGTAAATAATCATAGCCATAATACCTGGTGAGGAAGATATAATAACCTTCTTAATATGGCTTTGTTGCATTACAGACTTAGATGTGACAAGCCGAAAGTCTGGTCCAATTCGATATAAACGGGCCGTTATAGTGTACTCCTCGTTGTGCTTTTCGGGGTGATAAGCAATTACACTTGGAAGAGTTGACATTGGTGGAAGACTAATCTGATCCTTGCTAAATGGATTTAACATTTGAATTTCTCCATCAATCCCAACAGTGACAAACCACCCGTCGTAAGATCCTTTAATCACTGTCTTGTGCATATCTGGAAAATTGAAGAAATACACTCTCTCCTCCCCAATACTATAAAAAGGATTGTCGTCGGGATAGACAAATGCCAGCCATGGATTTTTTATATGTTTTGGAAACTTGGGCAGTTTAAGATTCCATCCTTTACAAACAGTTCGCAGCCATACATAGTCATCGCAATAATCAACATGCTTTGCAATTGCATTTAATAAGTTGGAGGGAAGCTCGGACCAGGAACCGTGCATTCTCAAACCTAATGTATCCGTCAGATTAATTTGATCAGGCAAATACTGAAAAACATTACGGATCAAACCTGATCGAACCAAAAAACATAACAGAAACAAAATCGCGAGTTCAAGTCATCAATCCTAATTATAATAACAATTTCAGCGCATACCCATAAATCGGAACAAGCAAATAACTAAAATACAAATATCAAATCAATCGCAGCAGAAATCAGAATCCAAAAATACCAGATCTATGAGACGAGGAAGAGAACTAACCGGTAAAACAAAGACGAGATCCCGCAGAGCGTTATGCGAAGAGGAGGCGAAGGCTCCGGATGCACGCAAGCAGCGACGAGGATGGATCTAGTTATAGGCAGTATCGAAACCACGTCGTGCATGGATCTAATATCTAATCTAATATAATATTTTAATATTATATAAATAAATAAATAAAAATAATAAATTTAATCTAATCTATCCAAGTTGAATGATTTTTTTTTTTAAAAAAAAATGTATATTTTTCTTTTTAAGGTGAGTCTATCTGATCTATTTTAGAAGAAATTGGATGTGTTTGTTAAAATACATACTTTTTTAATGTGAACTTAATATTTGAAAATATAATTTTTTTTACTTGACACATATTAAGTTTATATTAACAAAAAAATTTATTTTTTCTTTAAACATGTTTGACTCTTTTTTCTCTTTATCTTCTTTCAAATTAATCAATTGATATTAATACAAATAATTTAATATAAATGATAAATAAATATCAATACAAATAATTATATACTTCACTCTCAAGTATTAACGCTTAGATGTTCCGTTGAGTGACAATTATAACTTTTTTCTTTTAAATATTTAAAAATATTATAATATTTTTAAATTATTATTTTTAACATTTCATTTTAATTTTTAATTTTTTACTTTTAACATTATATATTAAACCTTATCCATATCGTTTTTAAACTTGAAGTAGGGTGGATATTTTAAAACATATAGTTGATTTCATTAATAATTTATCTAAGTAGTAAGTAAAGCTAAGCTAAAAAAGAATTCAATGGATTTAATAGAACAGTTGATGTATAATGTTAAAAAGCAAATAATTAAAAATTAAAAATAAAATGTGTGAAAATAATAATTTTAAAATTTCAATGAATTTCTCTAATTAGTTGATATTTTTTAAATATTATAAAATTTTCAAGTGTGTTTAACACCTATGGCCATCAGAAAGTTGATATAAAATTTTCAGTGGATTTCCCTACTCATGTATTATGAAATTCATATTTGTTCACTTGTACCCTATGGCTCTCATTTACTCTTTTTATTTTATATTATTTTTTTACATCAACTTTCCCATAACTTATATTGTTAAAATGTTTGATATAAATTTATACGAAATAATATAAGATGCTTAATACAAGTTTACAAAGGATAATTTGATATTATCCAATTAGTTAATATATTTTAAATGGATTTCTACACATGGATTTCCCATAATTTTTTAATCTTTGAAGATTACCATAACAAGTCAACACCTTGTTAGTAACTCTATCATTTGATCACACTTAGTAACTTTATTATATAATTTGTACATAGTCTAATAACCATGATTATTTAAATATACTTGTCATCGTATTATTTTCATGCTTATGATTTTATTTCTTAGTACCATATATGCATGTCGGCCGCAGCCCATTAGTGTCATTAATTCAATATTTTTAATCTCTCAAATCAGAAGGACCACATCACATGGCCTATGAGATGTGGAAGAGTCGCACAAACTATGGTAATCAAAAGAGACATTAACGTTGGAATTTGAAGGAGATATATAAATGTGACCTTTAGCCTAACGCATCTATACACATAATCAGAAAAAGAAAATATCGAGCAATAAATTTATTGAATGTTGAAATACATCAGAAAGAAGAACTCAGGGACCATATTACGCAATAATTGCTGAGGACATATATATAATAATCTAGTATGTATATCTCTCTTTTATTAATTAATTTAAGAATTAAAAATGTTGAAAATTAAAGTAAGACGCAAAAGTGGGCTGGGAAAAACGAAACATAAATTTATGAAAAAATAAAAACAGTGATAACAATCAAAAGCAGTGTAGGCCTTAATTACAATGATGGAATTAACTTGAAAGAAAGGGTTATGCACAGAAGCACAAACATATTGAAGTGGTGTGAGAGGTATATTTCAATTTTTCACACATAAAAAGTGGACTATATATCTTAAGGTTAAGGGAATTGGTTTAGTAAAAAATTATTAATTGGATCAACCACATGGATGGAGACTTGAGTCATGGTCAATGCATGTCTCCACTTTATTACATGTTTTCCAAATTAAATCTTGTTCTAATTTTTTCAAATTTTCATACAGAAAAAGTGGGATTATCACTTCCTTCTTTTGTTTGTGTTCTTGGCCATACACCATTTTCTCACACCCCTTGTGAAAAGGAAAAAGGGGTCAAAAAAGAAATCACAAAATCAGAAAAACAATCCGACCGTATGAAAACTGTGGCCACTTGTACTGTAAGCCCAAGATCCACTGGTGGAATTTAAAAGTGTAGGAATTTGTTGATTTTTCAAAATGAAAGAAAAAACATCCTAATCATGTTCGTGTATGTAGACAAGTAATTATTCTAACTAGATTGTATCCGTGCGTTAAAGTGTATTTTCAAGACGGATAGGTATACAAAATTATCAAACAAAAATTGTGTTTGTTTAAATTGATTATGTGTTTATGCTTACTCGTTAATCAATTTTTCTTGTACATTTGTTCTTAAGACTACATTATAGGTTTATCTGCTTATTAGTGCAAGGAAAAAAATTAAGCATTTCATTGGTTAGTATAAAATTTATATCTGTAAATGTTGAGTTTGTGTTAACAGTAAATATTTATTATTATTATTATTATTTATAATTTACCCTAGATAGTTGTGTGTTATTATTGATTCTCACGTTATTATGTAAACTTATATAGAAAAGCATAATTGTAATTTTAAGCAAACAAAACCACACTCATTTTAGAGCATAATTTGATTTGTTATGCAATATAAAATAATATGTAAATCTATTCATACTTTGATACCTTCTTAAGCACACGGTAAAAGTTATCAAAATATATACGTTGCAAAACCATATTGTGATGATGTTGTTGAAAAGTGTATCAAACACAATCTAAAAAAAAAACATATATTGCAATTCAAAATTATCATATGGTGTGTGGTGGATGAAGTAGATTGTATGGAGTGTTAACTAAGGATGTAACAGCAGCAAACTTTGACGTTTTATCATTTTGAGATTCTTGGAACCTTTGCATCCTTTCATTGAATCCTCTATTCATTCTCCTTCTTTAGTGAGTCGAGTCAACCTGTTTCTTGAGGTTATTTCTAGGAACATCTCTTGAGATTTTTTGTTGACGAGTTCATGTCTACTAAAATATTGAATATAAACTACTTTGTCAGAAACTTGAGAGAAAGCTCATAAGTTGAAGCATAATATGACACTGTTGAAATGGGTAATGATACATACTTGAGAGTTTATAACGGGGAAAAAAATATCAAAACAAAACAAAACAAAAGAACAAAGATATTTGTCTTGAACCAAAATGAAGAAACAACTAAACCTGGCATTCCAGCCTCAAATGTCTAGTTCACATCATTTGAAACTAAATTCTGTACAACTATCCTGTCGAAGAGCCACTAATCAGTTATGTTTCAAGGAGAAGGGAATGAAACAACAGGGGACAAGATCCACTCCTTCCCCTTCGAGGTCCTAATATTCTCATAGATATAAATTAGAAAGCTGTTAAACTACATCCAAACAACAAAACTATGGTGGCAAGCTTTCACCAATTTTTTCAAACTAATGATAATGAGACATTGCATCATTATGTTGTTAAAGTCAGAATAGAGAAAAACAAACCATACTTGCATCAACAGATAAAAAGATGTATTAACAAAACTGTGGTCCTATTGCTCATACTATTATCATTGGAGATATGCAATTTTTTATGTAACTTAGGATTAGGATGCCTATTGAACATTTCGATAATAAAATAAAGGGAGAAGTATATAAAGAAGAAATCATAACTGCAGTGGAAGGAATTATACAGACAATCCACAGCATGAAGATATGAAACACAAAGAAAATAAAGCAAAGTATAAATTATAACTATTCCACCATCAATATAAGAAGAAACACTATTTAAACTTATTTAAAGAATCTTTTTAGTGTGGAAAATATTTCTATGCCATGATTATGACTATAAGTGAATAAAATGATAAAAGATAGATTCATTAAAATCATAAGCAATAATCAAAACTGAAGCTCCTTAGTTGATTTTAGTGTCAGATCAACTTGAATCCATACACAATCTATGCAATAGGAAAATTGTATAAGGTTTTCCTAGCATACAGCAAGATTAACCTTTAATGAATAGCTTAGCCAGTAGTCTAATCCCAACTACTTGAGGACTTGATAGCTATGATTTTCTTGTATATAGTTAATTTGAAACAATATGGTAGTCTACATACCTCTAATTAACAAATCACATTATATCTGTGTAGAAGATAACAGCAATCTTCTAAGAAATATTTAGTTGGAACATGAAAAGAGAACTTCCATTACCTCCACTTCCCTTAGCTTGATTTTGCTTCTTCATCTCTGGTTTGGCTTCAAATTTTTGCCCCTATTGCTTTAAATTCGTAAATTGCATACTTCTCATGGGAAAGGAGAAATAAAGAAAGCCATCAGAGAGGGTAGATTTTGAGATTCCAAATTGAAAAAGTATTCACCCAAAGTAGACATCCAAAATGGGAAAGGAATTCTAAACTTCTGTAACAGTGGCTATCAATACTACTGGCTTAATCACATGTGTGTTATACTTGATAACACCAGTTAAAGATATGGAGAACGAAAATGGAAAAGCAAGTGAAAAAGAAGATGAATGGATCGGTATCAGTGCGGTTACTCTTCATTTATGCTGATTTAATCATAGTTGCAGAGAAGAATATGTGCTATGAGAGATTCCATATGCACGAGTTATATTACAATAGAACTCATGAGCACCACATAAGGCCACATGCCAAAATCTATATTACAGATATGCCTGAATCATAACTTCCAATAGTTGGATGTAATGTGGTTAATTGAAGATTTCCAAAGGGGAAAAATAACTATGAAAATTTGGCAGCACTATAGGGTCATCAGTCTATTTTGCAGCAGTTTATTTATACCAAAAATATTTTTCAGTCTTAATACATTCAGCCACTCCAGAAAAAGCACTACAACCCCATATAAATGATTTAGTTTCCTGTCAAAAGGAAATGTTTGATATAGATCTGTTGTATAAACATTAAGAATTACGAAGTAAAGCTTGCAGATTTGGTTGCTCTAAGGATATTAAGAGAGAGATTGAACTTGCTGGTTAATCTATCAGTTGTTAAGAGCTTAATTAACTCATATCACAATAACCTTGTTATTTTATTGGCTGCACATTATATGTTGGTGCAGCAGCAACATTTTGGAAGCCACCAACATATATTTGCTCTATCCAATTGCCAATTAGAGATTAGAGATGCGCATGGACTCCATCCATCCTGCCATTGAAGTTTTAATTTGAAATTTTCTAACACAGGCCATCATTTTCTGATGCAATCAATCCTCGAACCATATTTTCCCTTGTCCTTTACTGTGATAGCTTGCATTTCCTTTGCATTGCACAGTAATATTAAAAGCGATAAAAAGGGGCCTCTACAAACATACATTCCATTAGAAGAGTATCAAATGTTGAGCCCGCTATATCTCCAACCTGTTGGAATATCGTTACATAGACCCTGTCCAGCCAGACACTCTAAGGTTGGAGAAGTTCGGTGAGAGGGGTTGGAATAGTAACTCTTGGGATGAGTTTGGGGCAGTGTTGGTTAAAATGAGGTTTTCAAAGGACTTTCGCGCAATTCCAGCCACGATAAATTAAGAAGCGCTTTTGTCCGTTAAAGAGTTAAGGTGCTTCCTAAATTGTTCCCTCAAGAGAGAAGAAAGAGGCATCATCTCTGGAATATCCAGACGCAAACGCAAACCCAAACCCTTAGACAGCCCTTGCAGCCATGAATCATTCCTCTGGCGACGAGCACCATCAACAAGAGCAGCAGCAAAATGCTTATGACCCATCTTATGATCAATCATATTATGGCTATAATCAGCAATACGCATATTATCCTTCTCAATACACCAATTCTTATGCACAACAAACCCATCAGCAATTCCAGCGAGAACCCACTTCGATTCACCCCCCTGGGGTCCCAATCCCTGCCGAGGCTGTTCATTCACAGACCCAGTTGCAAAATCAGCAGAATGTTCATTTCCTTTCTGGGGTTGTGGAGAATCAACAGCAATTGAATTCGGCATCAGGTTCGGCAGCTGCAGTTTTAGTGAATCCAGCAGCAGTCGCAGCTCTCTCACAGTTGAGTCACCTTGGAGGGAACATGGATGTGGCGCAGGGGACCGTGAATATGCCGGTAAAATTTTATTTTGCTTCCAATTTTCAACTGAAAACATTGGTTGAAACTGAATAAATGATCAACCTTCTGAAATTGGAAGTGAATAAAGAAATGATTTTACGGGCTGGCTTGCTGATCTTGAATTTATTACATATGGTTCGTGGTTTTGTATCGATGAAAGATTTTAATTGGTTTCTGATAAGATAACACTGTAAGATTTTAATTCTGCATTATCAAGGCATTAGTTTTAAGAATACAGGAGCCTACAAATATGAAGAAAAAGAGAAAATGGATCTTCCATCTTTTTAACTCTTTCTTTTCAACGTGAAGCTTTTCTTAAGTGAGTGACTTATGTTGCTTCACTCGTCTTGTTTGGTTAATGAATGCTTGACCTCAAAAATGGGGGATGCTTGGATGATCCTGATGAATTACTTCAAATCTGTTTGGTTTGATGGTTTTCTTCTTCTAGTCTTAGTGTTTATATAAGTGAAGTTTTTAGCATATTTTGTATCAAATTGTCCGTCTTCCTTCGATTTAAGTTTTTCATGTTTATTGTTAGTCTGCTTATTTGTATTTCTATTGGTTATTACTTATTGCCATTAGCTTTGAAGCTTAAACACCAACATACAACAGAATATGACACCTCATAGATATACATAGAAAGATTATCCAAATGTTTAATATGGATATTTATAATTATGAGGAACATAAGAAGTATATCAAAACTTAAAGATACCTAAAATTGTCTAGCATGCATTGAAATATGATTAGAAACAATATCAATTAAAATTGAATATTCATTGCTTCTAAGAGTATATCGTAGAAGTGCTCAACAAGACTCAAGTATCTCAGAGGCAGAAATGAGACAACTTCTTTCTTGGAATTTCCGTGCTTCAAGAGCAGCATTAACTTATTTTAGCTTCACGCTAGAAATATGTAGAGACAAGGAACTTAACCTATCATTTTACATTACTTTTAATATGAACTAAATCCAATTTAAAGAAATAATATTTTGAAGCTTAAAAGTGGAATTTTTTAAAATCTGAACGAACACAAACTGAATTGTACTATGGATTTTTCAAAGGAAATTTCCTTTTTGTGGATGACTAACTCTTATCAATTGTTTCTAAAAGCTTTTGTGTTATATGAGATAAAAGTATATTTCATTTTTGTTATGCTGAATTAGTACTACTACTATTCTTAAAATAAATATTCATTTTTCTTACTTATCTTCTTCTTTATGTTTTATTTTTTCCTCATCAACGATTTCTTAATCTTGTTTATTTTGTTCCTTATCTAACACTTAGTAACAGACTGCAGAGGAGACCAGATTATTACTATGTTGAAATTTTTGTTCTATCATGTGTCAGTCTTACCATGTTTTTATCACGCATGCTTAATTTACTGTCTTTCAGGACTGGATTGTTGATATATATTGCGAGACTACATGAGATTAGTTGCTGAAATTCTGTTATTGGTCTATCGTTTCTTTGTTCTTGATAAAGGCTTGTTGTCGAAATGTGCTTCTTCTAGCATTGGCTCTACATTTGATACTTCTATTATGAGGTCATTGCAAGAGATGCATTGTATACTATGCCAATCAGCCTTTGTATTTAACTAAGCTGTGGCAAATCACTTCAGTGCAACTTGCACGAGATTAAGAATGAGTTAAACTTAAGTCATTATTGGCAGTTGTTTTGCTGCTTGACTTGGTTTAGCACATTCATTTCTAGACTTGGCAGTCACCTTTTTAATCTACACTAAAAAGATAAAAGCTTTAAATAAGTAAATAGTGACAGGCCGATTGAAGATTTTTCTAATTTTTAGATGTTTCCTTAACATATTTTTATTCTTTTAGAGAGAATACAGCTGTGCTTTCTGAGGCTCTTTTGGACTATCTCTCGAGAAAAGGCTGATACTTGATAGGTATTGAATAGTCTCTTTCCATCTGAAAGTGGAGAATTCTGCAAACTCAGCCACAACTCCCTGAAGTGACCAGATAAAGACCGTAGTTGCGCGGGGCAAGTTGATATGTATATGTGGCTCTTCCCTTTCATGCCACAGCATTGGTGCATGGTGGTGGGTCTTTGCTGGTTGCTTTGGAGCTGATGTGGGCGTGACATCATCATTTGAAGTTTTTTAGGTTTTAAAGACATTGATTTTCTCTCCAATCGAAGCTTTCTGATTCAGATTTTTAGGTTTATTTGTCGCAAGTACATGCATTCAGTTGAGCCAGTTCTTTCTTGTTTCTCTTCTTAACTGTTGGGCCCTTTTAACTACTCATGCGATGCTCCTTACAGTTAAGGAAGAGAAAAGTCTCTCTTATTGCTGTACATTGGATATACTTTTTTTGTTAATGCCTTTTCTTTCTTCCTTTATCAGAAGTTCTTTTTGTGCTCAGTTTCAGCCATAGGGAAGCGTTGAGCATATTTTCGGGCCTTAGTTTGAGCCTTATCAAGGGTTGCTTGTTCAACAGTATCCCGAGGCGGATAAAATTGTGGATGGGCATGGATGCGATGTGGTTATTTGGTTGAATCCCTGGTGGGTAAATTCTTAACTCTGAAGGAGTGATCTTTGATCCATGGCTATTATCTCAACCATGATGAAGGGTGCCCATGCTGATCAATTGGCTTATCAAGACTGGCTCTTATTTCCTGAAAGGGGAAGACCAAATGATATGCTAAGTTTAGAGCACATCCATGCATTCTTTAATATCAGTGCAGTTGTTTCTGTATTCTCCTTGCTTTGCTGGAATGTTGAAGAATGCTAGATCCAAGTGATGATATTAGGTTGCATTTGAATTTTAGAATGGGCAAAGAAAAGTAAAGGGAATGCATCTAATGTTGTAAAGCTATGGAGCAAAGTGCTTGATCAAATTGCCAGTTTTCCTTTTCTTTTCTTGGTTCGTTCTGAGATCCAAGTGGCTCCTTGCTAAAATGTGCCCTAGAGAGCTTCTATAGACATTTAGCAAGGGCCTACATTGAGCCATGGCTAGACAATGATGTTTAAGTTTTGAACTCTTCCTCGAAAGCATTTTCAGGGCCATCATTGTCTCTGCATGTGCTGATTCTCGTAATCTCTTAATAACATTCTGTTCAGGGTACTCTGATCATCACCTGGCTGAGTCTGATATCCCCTTTCCTTTATCAGTACTTGTTCTGGTTCTTTAACTATATCCATTACCTCTTACAGTTTCTGCAAGATTTTTGAGAATTACAATACTTTGCATGAATTTACGAGAAGTTTTCAGTTAGTTGGCTGTTTGAGCTTTCTTGTTTTGTCTATCTTGCTCTTTTAATATCACTAGCTGTGTGCTCTCTTTATAATCTCTTGCTGTGCATGCATTTTCTTAGTTTATTCATTTTGTCGTATTCTTCCCAGTAATCTGGGCACCTGAATACCACAATCATGTGAATATGTGCTTGACTTGGTACTTGGATGCTTATATACAGATTGGGCAGTCTCAGTACAGAGGGGGTAGACGATTTAGATGGCGTGGTCGGGGCCAGTTTCATCACCGTGGCAGGGGACGTGGACGGAGTGGCAGTAGGCACTTCCTACCCCATACTTCTGGACCTGCCATTTCTAATGTAGTATCCGAACAAGCTGCTGCTGGAACTACTTCAGTGGCCCAATCTTCATCAGTTCCTGGGCAGTCACTGTTACCCGTGCCATTGCCACCACTACGTAAGGCTTGGTGTGAAATTTGTAAGGTTGATTGCAACACTGCTGAAATCTTGGAGCAGCATAAGAATGGAAAGCGACATAACAAGAACTTGCGAGTGCACGAGGAACTACAGAGACGTAAAGCTATAAATGGGCAGCAGAGTGGACACATGCCTACTTCTCAATTGCATTTAGCAGTTCAGCCTGAGAAAAATAGTCTCCCGCCAGAAAATGTTAGTTCTGGAGCTCCTAACAATGACCACAACGAAACTGAGCAGCAGAAAGATACAGGAGAGACTTCTATAGTTCTCAGTGAGGAGAAACCGAGGGATGACTTGGCTGTAGTGGGTCGTGGTTCCAAGCGTAAGATGAGAGGAGGTAAGTACATGAGGGCTAATGATGGGCCAAGAAGGCCAGTGGAAGCTCCACTAGCTAAACAACCGATTCCTTTTATATGTGAGTTGTGCAATGTTAAATGTGAGTCTCAGGTGGTCCTTGACAGTCATCTCACGGGTAAAAAGCACCTATCAAATCTCAAGCGTGTTCATGGCCTCCAAACTTCGAATGGAGGAGGAGGGCTTCAAGCAATTCACCCACCTCCCCTCGATATCTATGCTATTTCAAATTCTATCAATCAACAAGTCCAACAAGGTGCTACTGATCCGCAGCTCCTTTTGGCTCAGGTCCTGATGAATTATGTAGTCTCTCAAACCCAAGTACCAGCAACAGGACCACCACCCGAGCATGTGCCTACTCAGGTTCCAGCATCATCAACACCGGCGGTGTCTCAACATGTCTTAAAGATCCAAGTTTCTGAAGGCACATTGCAAGGTGAGAGGGAGAATCCTACGGGGGAAACAAAAACTGAGCTGCTATCTGTCCCAGCACAGTTGGATGTCCCTGAAAGTTCAGGTACAAAAACCCAAACTGCAGATCCTGAATCTCAAGTGAAGGAGGTAAATCTTACCCAGGATAACTCAGTTACAGCACTGCCGGATAATCCAGATGCAGCAAATGATCAAATACCTTCACAGTAACTTCGGACCAAGTTTGACCTTCTTCAGAATGCGAAGCTTCCTCTTAGTAGGGAACAGAATGGAAGACAACCATTCTTGAAATCCTGTTTTACATTATCTACCCAAACAAAAATGGGAAGTGACATGTTAAATTTTTTTTTTTGGACGTGACTATGTTGCCACAAGTGGCAGCAATACCCTTCCTGACAAGTCCATCCACCATGTGGAGGATGGAAGGACGGTGCATGGTGAAAGGGTAAAGGGACAGGTTTCATGATAATTACAAAGTAGCTTAACATCCATTTCTATTGAATCTTCACCTGAAAAGCATTGATTTGAAGTCGTTTAGTGTATTCTTTCTATTTAATTTTTGGCCATGCTAGATGCCAAATATTGGTATTGTCCTTGATTATACCATGCTAGTTTTATTATGTTTTTGCTTAACTATCCTGTAGAAAAAGCACCAACAGATTTCTATACAACCATATATATGTGAAAGTCAAATGACAACGTCAAACAAAAGTTCAAGTGTAAAATCTCCTTATTGGGGAATTAACTCACTCAACTCTTTCAGGGACCTTTGTTAGTCTTACCAGCAGAGGAAGCTTGATGCCTACGCTGCCATGGTAATTTAATACCATTTTAAGTGCCTTAACAGTTTCCAACAGTTTTTCATCCAAATGTATATGTAAAATGGCCATCTTTTTCTTTTTCCCTTCTCTCAGTTTTAGATTGTTGAGTACAAGCATAGAAGAAAGCGATTCAAACTATTTAAACTGATTTCTATCTTTACCAGATGATCCTGGAAAAGCCACTCGAATTTTCAATATTCTTTTTTATTTCTCATCAAACGAATAGCATCTTCTTTTGGAAATCTTAGTTATTCTTAACATGATATTGGGGAATCTCGTTGCTAGTACTCAAACAAGCATAAAACGTATGCTTACGTATTCGTCCATAGGTCAAATCAGATATGTAATTATTGGAATAATTGTTGGAGACTCAAATGGTGGATATGCAAGCATGATAACTTATATGCTGTTCTATATCTCCATGAATCTAAGAACTTTTGCTTGCATTGTATCATTCGGTCTACGTACCGGAACTGATAACATTCGATATTTGGTACTGGAAAGACATTTCTCCATGTCAGGTCAGGGTATTGAACTTGTGATGCCCAATAATTTAGAACTGCAAGAAAAACTTTAAAAGGAGTCCTCCTAGAGACATTGATTTTATTTATTTATTTTTTTCTAATTGATTTGTGGGCTGATGAGCAATTACATAAGAATACCAATCACAATCAGCTTCTTATGTTCAATTGATTTAATGCATAATTTCTCCTCATCTTAAGTACCAAATGGAAGTGATGAATACGAAGAGGTTCATGTATTGAAGGAATTAGAAGGGAGAAGATTGAACTGAAAAAATGTATAAAATACTGCAAGCATTTGATCTATAAAACTGCAATCCATCCAACTTGTTCTGGCAGCGTGGAAATTTGATTTACCACGCTTTGTAAACAGCTGCCCAGTTTAAAACAGCACAAAACCTGAAATATTGAAGCCATGAGTAAATTGCTAGGCAAACGTAAAAGGAAGAAATTTCCATCTGCGGGATATACAGTACCTCGACTAGGTTCAAGAACAGAAAACGATGCACCAGAAACTTGATTTACAAGTAACTTGAATTCAATCTCACTTCTGATGCAAACCTGGTACCAAGATAACTAGCATCAATCACAATAATTAAAAAGTAATATCTTGCGCAAAATATATAGTTTTCTGTTTGGGAAACTCATGCAATAATCATGAAAGAATGCCAAATAAAGGAACTGCGGGAATCATACTACTGTTAAACTCGTCATTGCTATAAATAGTAAACTCAACTCATCTGCACAGTTTACTTACCCCAACAGGACGACTCTGATATGGCAATACCTTTGCAGAAACCTGTCAAAATATAATATCAGATTAATTTAATTGATATGGGAGTTAACATGTCTTAACATCAGAATTTCTTATTTCTTACGGCATGAATCTCTCAGGTCAATCGTAGCAAAACTATCACATTGTACACGATGTCACTATGGGCATTCCTTCAGGAGAGGTTCCAATCTCCTACGCCAAAATCACTTCATCAGCACTTGGTGGATTTGTTCAATGGGAGTTGGAAGTGAGAACAGCGGCCGCACGAAGTTCCATGCATCTATACAAAACAAAGACATCAGATGACAAACTAGAGATAGTTAGCATAACCAGCATACAACAAAAGTTACAAAAATGAATTGCTTAAAAATGAATTAAGATTAACATCTAATCTATAAACAATTCTTCAGGCAACCTAGCTGTATGGCTCTTTTACTTAAATCTTGTCATCAGTCAAGGTCTTACAAAATGGCTAATCCCTTATAGTAAAAGTAATTTAGAGAACATCCTACAAAAACCCAAATTCAGCAATTGCAGAAAGTAAATAAAGAGCCAGACTTAAATTTCTTCTATCATTCAAAGAAAAAAAAAAATAAAAAGTCCACTCGTTCTACCTTTGTTTTTGCAACACCTTTTCAAAGAAGATTGAGCAAGCTCAAACTTCTTCTTGATGTATATCATTATTGTTGTCTTGGAAAAGTACCTTCCAGACAACAACCTCTTCATGTAGTATAGTAAGAATAATTATGGTAGATCGAGACTTGGGATGATTTTTGGGAGCAGTCTCTCAGGTGGCCTAGAACATGATTCACCATCACTGTTTAGGAATGTGAGTTCGTTTTCAAGAATGGAATAAGCTTCTGAAAATGCCTGCAGGAATATTCTTAAATATGAGAAACATAACTAGAATTCTTGAAATCGAAACATCAAGGCAATTAGGCAACTAATTAATAGACTCATGCTAGCACAAGTTGAATGACTGGGCACCGGCAGCATAAGTGAACCTAAGAATCATGCATCACGTATGACGTTCTTCACACACACACATATATATATATATAAGTTATTTAATTTAGCATGAGAAACTGTAAAATAACATAGGGCTACATGGGAACCTAATGGACGAGTATTATATTATCAAATTCTTCTATACTAAGGAAACATCTCCAATGACATTTTATTCAGTTGTATATTTATCTCTCATAATAACTATTACACCAGATAAAAATTCTAGTGCCAAAATGTGCCATAATGTTGCCTCTAAGATTATCATGCTTCAACAAAAGCTCTCTATTTCCTCATTTCAGATATTCACATTTCTAGATGGTGAATCAAAGGACATCTTTTACAATTTAAACTTAGTTTATTTCAATTCTCAAGTTATCCCATTGACGAGATTATACTTCAAAAAAAAAATAAAAAACTTGAAAACACATTTAATTTAATTCTCTGAAATTTCAGAAGCACAACTGTCAACAATTTCAAAATGCCATAACAAGTATAAAGTGCCAAAAGGCAGTTTTGCACTATCCCAAAAACTTTCTTACCATTTCTCTGTAAGAATTTCAGAAAGAGAAAGGGAAAAATAAATAAATAAATAAATAAAAAGAGTAAGCATTCTTTCTTCGTCATCTTGGCATAGCAAAGGCAAACTTTGACACTACACATACGGCAAATTTATTGACTATAACTGCATTATTACCTTAATACACTGATGTATGCGGAAGCAGTTTCTTCCCACATTATTTGTTGGGAAAAGAGGATCATCTATATGTATCGGATCAATGCTGTAGAGTTAAGAAATGGTGTCAATATGAGATAGTGAAGAAGGAAGTTAAAAGGACACCGCACTATGCACAAAGGAAGCTTGATTTCACTATTACCTACAACCTCTTTCTCTTTTTATATAAACTCCACTTCCTTGCACAGAAATTCGCATTTGACGAGGATCAAACACATTTCTGAAAAATAAATTGATTAATTAATGATTTCTGACTAAACAAATTTCATGCTGCTAGCCTGCTATGAGGTCAGTTCTGATAGCCTTTTGCAACAAGAAACAAAATAGTTGTTCGCTCACCCAAAAAAGTAAAGAAAATCCATCAAAAGGCTTCCATAGTTCTGCAAGAACAATGATGAGAAGTTTATTTATTAGAGGTGAAACTTAGATGAAGGACTAACAGAAAAAATAAAGAACGTGATGCTCCATGAGATGACTCTGTTATCTTCTAATAAGTCGTCATAAAAAAATCCTCCATTATTATAAGACTAGCCTCTCTTAGCTATTATTTATAGTATTAGTACAATAAACATCAGGCCTAATCATGGGTCTAATTACATATAACTCATGTCAATATTGTAACAATTATATATAGAAAGATAGATCATAAGGCCAAACTCAAATAACTAAAGAGATAAAAGTTTACTTGGTTGATTGGGCGGCCCAGATGGTGCTCATGCTGAAGAAAACGTATAATTAGTAACACCTAAATTTGGTAACATAAAAAGCTTGGTTAGCATATAAAACAAAGATTCAAGTGATGAAAATTATTAAATCTATCAATTCATGATGTATATAAGATTTGACAATTTGGGCTTGTAATTGGAATTTCATCATTAGCAATTTGGGAAGGTTTGGTTGTCTTGGAACAAATATTTCCTATCGCTAGTTAGACACTTGAATTAGAGCTACAATATGGAGTATGAATTTCCGTTAAACTATGATTTTTAAATTAACTACACTTGGGTTTCATGTAAAACATTACAATTCTTTGGGTTCAACATAAGGTCACTTATTCAAGTAGTTACTTTAAGGACAAATCACGGAAAAATCAAAATCATATAAAAAGTAAGCAACCATGCATACCAAACAGTAAGAACTTAAGCCACCAGAATAAGATTGGTCTAGGCTCCGATCAGCCAAGAACTGTTTTAATACCAAGGCGAGAGGAGTAGCAGCAGGGAATTGATCTGTCAGTTCCTTAACCTACATTTAGCAGTATAACAATAGTGTATTGTCAAAATACAAAAGCAGAATAAATAAAACATTGAATCGAATTTTGTTTTTTTTTTTTTGACATACTAGGTTCCACCCAGGAAAATGCATCTGGTCTAAGGTCAACACTATATACAGATAAACTTGAAAGAGTCAGGTTGCTGATTTCTTCCTGAAAGCAGGGAAGCTCCCAGCAGAACTATAGGATTTTTAAGAATATTCTTTTCATAGTTCAAATTGCTAAAGCCAAAAAAATATTACCTGCTCTGTAGTTTCGAGTCCTGTATGTGATGGGGACTTAAAGCTGATGTCTAAACGAACAGATTTGGAGCTGTTTGTGGTATCATAATTTATTTGTGAGCATTTTGACAAAGCTGAATCTTCTAACTGAGTTATATAAGAATGAACATCTTCATCAGGATCACTAGTTGTACAAGTTGTCTCCTCTTTTGGTAATTGTAAAATAGGAGCAGAAGAGGTAATAACATCCTGAGGTACTTCCACGACAAGCATAATAATAGGTATCTAAAATTAATAAAAAACAGAATGAGAAGACACGATATGAAGACAGGAGTATTTTACTAAGTTAATGAAATAACAGCTTAGAAACGAGACGTTACAGCTGTATTTTCAACTGTCTTCAAAGAATCATTTTTTACCCAATCCTGATTGGCAAGATACCTAGCTGCATGCTGCATACCAACATAATAGTGTCAAATTTTCCAACGCTAAAACAAACAGTAATTTGTTTCAAATGAAAGTCATGATAACATGACAAAGATGTGAAAGGACATGGTTAAATATCCTCCAATTACATAAGAAAGAAACAAAATGAAAAAAAAACCCCTCTTCTTTGTATGTCTTCAAAGCAACCCTCTTTCCAACAGAATCAGAGAGATCAATTATCACAGAATAGAACTTCAGTGATTTGGATAATTGATTTACAATTTTTTTTAAAAAAAATTCTCATGTATCAAAAATTTTGGGACAACCTAGAGTGTTTATATTCACATAACCTATTCCATAGACATGAATAAATAATACCAAACATATTTGACCCGAAAATATGTATGCTGCCGGTAGTTTTTCTATTCTCTTTCAACACCCTTACGTTATTTTCAAAACTTTATAGGAGAGAAATCCATAAATAAGCTGGCAAGTATTAAATTATATTAAATCAGATCAGTAAACATCTCTCATTATACGTGTCACAAATTGTAATCAAATCAAACATAGATGAGCTAAGCACACCCAAAGAAAGACCAACAAGGAGACAGCTATGAAGTATGAGAACAGTTCCTGTATCTACAAAGTCATGGGGTATGTTTCTCCATCTGGGGCATGTGATCAGCTCTCCTTTGTTTTTTTTTTTTTTTTAAAAAAAAAAAAAAAATTCCCCAAATCATTTTGGTCAATGCTGAATGGTGTCAAAACAAGCAGACAAAGTTCAAATTCAAATTATTTTCAAAATACTAAGAAACAAATCTGATATGTGCTGAAACTCAGCAAAATACATAAAAATGCATCAAGAAGGCTCTAAATATGTCAAAATGTTTGAATGCTATAATTTCTAGTGTTCTTTCAAATATGAACATATATTATGTAATCTTCTAATATATTAACCGTGAAACTATATGTGACAAAATACGCAAATACATATAATTTTCAATATCTTGTACAAACTAATTTAGCCTGCCCATATCCCAAATCGTTTAAAAATTGCAATATCCTTACATCAGACCCAACATGATACATGTTCCCATGTCTGTGCAACATAGGTACAAAGTATAGGTATGCTAAGGTCGTCTGATTTGTTGCCCACATACCTGAAGACAAGTTTCTTTAATACCATTGCGACCCTCCAGTATTCCAGCTTCTTTTATAGGTTCCTAAAGATTTTGTTCAAAGAAAAATGATAACTCTTATCACAATAATAACATGGCAAGTAAAACAGAAGGAAATGAAGATAAAACTTACCAGATTCCTTACTGGAGGGAGACAAACCACAAGGTCAACATCACTAGTTGGAAGGGACATACCAGTTGCATTTGAACCAAATATGATTGTCCTGGATCTTGGCCATAGAACCTGCAGAGACCTAGTAACTCTCTTGACAGCCCAATTGATGTAAGGCTTCCTAGCCATATTTTCAGCTGCAACCTAGGATTCAATCATTCAGGCAACGTATCAACCACAAGTAACATAATTGGAATCTTGTCTTGTGGTGGATAGAAAAGGAAATATAAGCTTTCCACAGATTCAATACAAAAAGGTAACTTAAGAAAGTCATAATATATAACTGGAATGAAGATAAACAATAGTGATGACAAATGAATCCCCATACCTGTTTACAGAAAGAATCAATCTCATCATGGAGACGACTGTGCATAAAAGACAAAGACACATTCTGTGTAGCACAGCTCTGCAGATCAGGTGGTTGCAAAGGAAATGCAACATCTGGCTGTACAGTTAAAATCCTACAATGAATACTGGCAAATGCATACAAACTGCAAGGAATTAAATTGAATTAATTTTAAATAACCCACATGTTCCTGATCACGTGCTATCTGTGATATAGCAATCAGGCGATCCTGCAGCAAGGCCGCAGGTAAAGGCTGAATCATAGGTCGCCCTGCAAGTTTATTACTTCTCCAAGAAGGCCAAACAACTTCAGCACCATCCATTCTTACACAAGCATCCTCCAAGTTACTTCCGTCACGATACCAGCCTCTCATTCCCCAATGCCTCGGGCTGGAACTACCAGATCTGACTGTTGGAAAACCCCTTTGTTTCCGGGAATCACTCACGGGAGAGGGTGGGGGTAGACATGAAGCCCGAGGCACACAAAGCACTACAGGTGATGGTGGCCGCTTTATATGAGGCTGCTCCCGCCTGGTAGGAGGAACACATGGACTGTTATGATCAAGACTACGCTTAAAGTCAGACCTTGACCTTTCCCTTGACAAATTAGGAATGATGATTGGCCGTAGAATGGGGTATGGATGCAAATCACCAATCTTTGCTTCAGCTTCACCGGACAAATTATTACCCAAAGACCCAGAAGCATCCTCATCAGTTGCTGTGTCTGTAACTGATGAAGAATGCAAGACCTTTCCAGATAGGTCATTACCTGACATCATATAACCAACAGTCTGGTTTCCAGGTCCCACGGGATCAAAAGGAGAACAGAATGAAGCAGCAGTAGGTGAAGTCAAACCGTTTGTACTATATGTAGATGAGAAAGCAACCATATCATCCACAGCCCTATTCAAGTCAGCTTCACGCCAAGCCCATACACTATCATCAGAGCTAAGAGACGGGGGTCGAGAAAAACCTGTTCCTGGATGATCAGAAGGATTCCAGTACATTATGCCACCACCAAAGTATTGATTATAATCTATACCAGAAACTGCATGAACCTCATACTCTTCCTCTGACACACAATGATTTTCACATTCATCTGAAAGCTCCTGTGTATTAGCCAGATCAGTTAAATCCATTGAATCCCCAGAATACTTTCTTTCATCATCAAGAGCTGTTGCATTAACCTGCAAACTGTGAGCAGCCAAACCTTTCGAATAGAAGGTAGACTGCCGCCTAGACATAAATCCACAGTCATAGCTACAGGTTGGTGAAGGTGCCATGCCACCTCGAAAAACTGGGGGCCAATCAAAACTCATAGGAATAGGACGAGGAGGAAATTGGTTACATGCACCTTCAATAGGGGAACTTCTTGCCTGCTGTAATGTGGGAACAAACGAGTGGCAGAAGTGATTATGCCAGTTGCGCCCCACATCCAGATGTAATCTATCAGTGGCAGGAGGGAGATGTGAGTTAATAGATGGAAAATAGATAGAAGGTACACCAGGCCACTCATATGGACTGCATTTTGAAAAGGCAGCTCTACCTCCAAATATGCATCCTCTATCTTGCTCCTTCAACAGCACAGGTTCTTTTACACTAACCTCTTTGACTGGTTTGTCAAGAGAAGTTGACTTTACATCTGATTTGGCAACATTTAAAGCGTTCATAGGGCTGCTGAGAAAACTATCAAGCTTCTTAGCAGCTATAGGTGAAGTTATAACATGACTATCTAAATCACAACTTGAATCATCTAATCTAGAAGGTGAAGTGCTCTTATCATCTGACAATAGATAATGTTGAGGATCCAACTTATGACAACTTTCAGAAGAATCTTGAACAGAATCTCCTTGAATCTCTACAGCAGAACTGTCCTTCCCAGTAGGCCCACTAAGAGAACTACAAAGGCTTGAATTTGAAGCAAGGATGTTGTTGCTAATTGAATTGTCATTACTGACCTTATCAATGGTAAAAATACCAGGACAATCATCGGGTCTTGCCACCTCACCTTCAGAACTAACACGTGAGGTAGAACCCATTACTGAGTTTTGAGAATCCCCAACTTTACAGTCAACAAGGGAGTTTTTATTTTTATTTTTATTTTTCTGTTTTCTATTTCTTCTGGGAGTATTTCGCAATTTTCCAGCATCCAATCCTTGGTTCTGGTCCTGGTGACATGTGGCCAATTTATAAACAACTTAAATCTTAAGCAAGAAATATGATCCATTCAGAAAAGGAAAAAAAAGTCACAACCATTTTTGCAGTTGACGATGAGCACTCGCTGGAATTCAGCTTCTGCGGAGGTACATCAGGAAACTTCCTTGATTGCACTAAATCAGCCTTCTTGTTATCGACAGAACAATCAAGACCCTGGAATATCAGATGGAACAAACCAAAATTTTAAATTGGCAGCATGTCTGTTAAAACTAAAAAAATGAACCCAGCCAACTCTTAAAATAGAAATATAGTACCTTGAGAGAATTTTCACAGGACATATAATCAACAGATGACTTTGGAACAGGATTTTGCCTTTTACTATTGTTGGTCCGTCCCTTCTTTTTACGGCTACTATTACCAAGCTTTTCCTTAGTTTTTCCTGATGAAGACTTATTATCAGGTTGCTCTCCTAAAAGTTCAAGTTTAGTGCAGTCAAGTGAAACCACCATGAGAAATCCTCGCAGTTTTCTAAATATACAATCATAAATGGTACAGACAGAACCCAACGAACTAAAGAATAATTTTCCTATATCATATTCACTATTATGACATGATAATATCATCATACTAATATCCTGAAGGACAAATAAAGAATTAAAAGCTCTGGCTATAGCTGGAGGTTTTCTAGAAAAAGTGAGTCGCGTAACAACTTTTCCAAATTCTACATCATCAGGAAATATTTGGGTGGGCCTTTGGGCTGATGAAGTAGAGTTGTATCGCTGTGTTTGCTCCATTCCTCCACTGTACAGACAAACACCATCCTTCAAGCCACTATTTGCCACTTTCAAAACTTCACGAGTCTGAAAACTTAAAAACCAAAAATCAGCCCAGTAACTATAAAAGGGTCTTAAGAATTAAGATATTAACAATTTACAAACACTTGAACAGAAGGAATTCCTGGAACTGTAAAGCCACAAACAAGAAAGATGTTCATATTACCCATGACATGCTATATCTGAGCAACAACTGTTACAACTACGGGAGACTACCGAAGAATTCATGTTATGTAACCTAAGAATCTTGTTTTTTTAAGAGAAGAGAATAATTCAGCATAGGACAGGAAGTACACGGGTATAGGATGAAACATCCTATTAGGAGAGGACAGAAAATACATACATTAGCTCAAAAGAAATGTCCAATCCAATCCCTGCTCAAATGCAAAAAAGATAATCCCCTAGGCAACCATTAGCAGAAATTAAGAAAGAATCCAAGAAGGTAACAATGTCCCAACAATGAATTGAAGAGGCAAATCAGTTGTCAAAAATTCTGGCACTATGCTCTAACCAAATGAACCACATGCCTGCTTAGTGAAATTCCACAAGGCTTCAAACTTCTTTTTACCATCAAAACCACAAAATTGAATGAATAGAAACTTCCATAACCTAAAAATAGCAATCACATGTTTTGTGCACTGATAATATTTAAAAAGAGCTTTCATAAATTTTTTTTTTTTTTGAAAAAAAAAGGTGAAGTTTCCAAGTAGCTGGAACAAGAATCAGTTGAATTAAGTTAATTAGCAAATGGTGGTATAAGACGAGAAAATTCATAATCTAATTTTTTGTACTTTGAGTAATAAACAAAAAAAAAAACACATAACATCATTCATTAATTAGAAAACGTAACTTCAGCCACAGCAATAAATTCAGGTCATGGTAATGTGCAGCTCTAGCTAAAATATGAAGTCCTGTCCCAATTATAAATGATTATTCAATATTTTTCACTCAACCAAATATATTTGACATGCCAGCTGGACATGCCGTTTATAGTAATCTTCCACTGTATCATAGAGGGCCAGCCTCCATTATCTTTTCAGAATAATTCATTGTAAACTAATGTTCAGGATCTACTTTATAATTAGCACCTAGCTCACTGTTATCTGCACTAGTCTCTTCATTATTGTTCACAGACCTCAGTTGAGCTTTTAACAAAAGCAAAAACAAGGACGATACTTTATCATCTCAAAACCAGGGATGCACATCTCAAAGCAACCACCAGCATAATTTATCATTGTTCTGAAAGATTGATGACAGATCGCATAAAGATGTGATTTTAAAAATGGGTAAATTAATGTTTCAAGGATTCAAAAATCTTGCAGAATCGATAATGCTTTATATGAGTTGGCAGTAACCACATAATTTCAGAAATCATTGTAATATGAGACATATTTTATCAGAAATCATTGTGATATGAAACATATTTTAAAAGCATGAGGGAAAAGAAGTTGCACATAAAGCTCACAACATAACTTTATTGCCTCACAATTGCCTGTTGCAATAACACAATGTTACACACTTCAAATTATAGATGAAAATTGAGATCATTTTGAGGGATTATTTTTGCAGTGTATAATGTATATTAAGAAATGCTTCACTAAAATAACGACCATAATTCCTAATTAAATATATTCTAAAGCATCTATATCATTGTCTTTCATTTTAAGTTTCTTCTTTTGTCATCATAAGGCAATCAACAAAACACTTTCCATCCATGTCTCCTGACATCTCTTGGTCATTTTACCTTCCAATTCTAATTTTGAAAGTTTTTTTTGAGTATTTGAATTACCAGATTTTCTCCATAATAAGAACCTAAGATTTAAAGTCTTGCTAAGTGAGAGAGAAACTGTAAAGGCCAAAATAACATAAGTAAAATGTATACTTTCAGAAGCCAGTACTCGAGGAGTTCATCATATGCAACAACTCCATCGAAATAGTTTATGTCTCAAATGCATGGATCTAGTCATGGTAATCAAGCCTGTGAATCATACGTCTAAATGCAAATGGAAAGACACAGAGCCCACTAATATTGAACTCCCATAAGATGATCCATATTTAAAAAAAAAAAAAAAATAGAGAGAGAACAAAATCATTGGAAATGATGAAGAACAACAATGTTGATTAGTTGCACCAATCTCTCAATAATATCTACAAACAATTCCAGATGGCACAATGTGACTAGACAGAATGTCCATCAAAACTGATACTTAAACAATAAATTCTACTTACATTTAAAATTTATGTCACATAATTATAGCCGATGTACATGATTTCATGTCTAATCACCATTCCGTATCAACTTTGCCCAATTATCCCAGAATTTCCACCTTAAATGTGAGATCCACCTTGAACTTTATAGACTATTTCGATGAAATCGTTAACTAGTTAATTACATTTAGAACAATAATTATGCAATCTACACTACTGTGGCATGCATAATTTTTTAAAGTTCCCAATAAATACCAAAGATTTTGCCGCTTTCGCCATGATGGTGGTCAAAACTTTCTTCCTTGTTGCCGCATCCAGATTCTGCCACCAGTCCACGCAGCCTTTTTTTCTCCAGTACACATTGGCTGCAAGACCTGCCCCATTCAACTTCTCCTTCAATTTCACCCCTCTCTTCTTTCCAGTGTTACAGTTCAGCCAAGCCAGCCTCAAGGCAACCTCTAGTCTATTTGCCACAAAATCCTCAATGCTGTAATAGCCTTTTGATTTCAACCACCCTAGTTCCACCCAATCAGCTCCCAATTCACTCTCTTCACCTCTCAAAAACCTCCCATTTGAAATTTTGTCCATTGCCTCCACAAAGCTATCCACATTCTCAACAAGGTCCTCAGTCACAGTTAGGGTATCAAGAGCCGTCGATGAACACGAGCATTCTTCAACTTTCTCCCCTTCTCTAGACCCAAACAACCTAGCAGACTGGAAAATCCAGCAGGCTGACTGATTTGACTCGGCCACACGGGACAAGAGGCCACGTGACTTCTTGTAGCAGAGCTCAGGGAGGTAAGGGGGATCACGCGAGGGGAGGTCAGGGAGGATGATGAAGTAGCCATGCCCATGAGCTCGAAGCTTGGCCAGCATTTGAATGAGAAGCTGAACGAACTTGTAATCAATGATTGTGAGATGAGATTGGCGTTGGTGAAAGGTGAGAGACGAGAACCATTTAAGAACTGCAGACCTGGGATTAGGGTTGGAGTTGGGAAGAAGAGATTGAGAATGGTAGAGGGAGATGTGGGAGGTGAGCGAGTCCATGAGCTTGTGGTGAGCCATCACCGAGTTAGCTCAGAAATTGGTTTGAAGCTTTGCGAAGATTGCAGAGGCAACGTGATGGCAATGGCATAGAGGAAATGGCGAAGAAACGCAAGGAATCCTGCGCGTGCAGATTACGATGCCAGCGTCAATAGATTCAATATTTTCTGCTAATTTTCTTGTCGTCTAGAAAATGGTGGGTGACAGTGAGAATGTCCTTTTTCATTTTTCTCTGTTTCATTACTCTCCCCATCAATTATCACATTTAAAGGGTTCATGTTTTTTTTGCTGTATAATCTAAATTTTGACCAACTGTATAATATTGGAGTGGTTTATCCTAATTCTAACCAAAAAAAAATCGTCTTTAATACCTCCTTATCTCATACATATGCTTAACTTAAATAGAGCGTGATTTAATAATAAGAGACCTGAATAATATTCTGGATGTAATCATTTTTTTTTTTTTGTTTTAGAATATTAGTTTGGTATTAAAAAATTTAGCTACAAGATAAGCACGCCAATATTAGCTTATGGTTGAAAGTGTAATTGGACTCACTTTTGTAAGTGGTTCGATCATTTGGGTCAAATTTAAACCATTTTTTTAAAAAAATCCCGATCAGTTTTGCAATGTTGTAATGGGCTTTCTTAGTTCTGAGTTCTTAATAAAATGGACCTTGGGCTAGGGTTTCATGAACTTCATTAAGCCTATGGTTTGGATGGTGTTTCTTTTAACACCCACAATTTTTCTCGCCCACCCCTTTACACAATAATTCAGTGATCAAAATGACAATCAGATTATTAGTAATCCAGACTGGGAGGGGTTATAGTGAGAAAAATTGCAAGTGTTTAAAGAAACAACCCTGGTTTGGATAAGCAATCGAAAGTTTATGGATGACGCAGGAATGAAAAAGAAGCAAGAGTTTTTTTTTAGTTTCAAACAAAAATATCTATACATAATAGCATGAATATCCATTGACATATTCCTTAGAATAGACTATCAATTGTGTAATAAAAAATTCTTCTTGCCAAAAGAAGTTGTCATGCTGTCCAAATTCTGTATTTAGGCTTTTCCTTTCTTTGCAAGTTACCATGGTCTTTTGTTGTCTTGTAACTGCACAAAAAAACAATCTAGGAAGGGGGATACAAAACGACAACAACTTAAGAACCAACCTAGTAAAGTATCAAACGACAAGCCATTTGTTGATTTGCCAATTCTCCAATGAAAGAGCATTTTCCTCGATGCCTTATAGTTCAAAATCCACATATTCCCCTGTTTGGTTCCTTATCACGCCACAATCTTTGCTTAATGTGTCCCACATATTACTACTTTAAAATCCATTTCCACAAGTGATTCTCGGTAGATACCTTGGAATGATCCTCTCCGGCCCCCACAAATCACTTTTAGTCCACTTCAACTTCTCACTCTTCCACATTGTAATATCTCACCTCTCCATCACGACCCAATAAAACCCCACCACCTTACCTTTTTTATATATATATATATTACAATATTAAAGCTTGAACGTGAAAGAAAAGTATATTAAATTGATATTGTGGACAAGCAAAACTCATTGACTAAGAACCTTCTTGTATCACCGAGCTGTAACCAGAGAGTATCCTGCCCCATTGCTCCCCTAATTACTACACACAATCACATAGTACCACCATGGGAAGAGCAGTGTTTTCATTTTCAAAGTCTCGGTCTAAAGCGTGAGCAAGTAATAACCGAATATGCTCAAATGGATTCCCATTATTCAACGACCCCGTTTATGCCTTTTTCTCACCGTCACTTCAACACGCTAAGTATATGCCCTTTAATATTCTAACAAATCTTCGCTATTAAAACCAAAACCCCGTCCCACTCTTTTTCCATCTTAACACTGCCAGTCCCCACATTGACATTTTGTGTTTTTTTCATTTTCCGACGTCGTTTTTGGTTGGGGAGTCCGATGAAGTTCGGGAAGCGACTGAAGAAACAGATTCAGGAGACGCTGCCGGGGTGGCAGGACAAGTTCTTGTCGTACAAGGAACTGAAGAAGCTTGTACGGCTGATTTCGGCGGCGCCGCGGTTGTCCAATGGATCCATGGATTATGGGAAGGCGGAGGCGGAGTTTGTGTACCTTCTCAACAATGAGATCGACAAGTTCAACTTGTTTTTCATGGAACAGGAGGAGGATTTCATCATCCGGCATAAGGTAATCCTTGTTCTTGTTTGGCAGGTAGATGACCATGGTTTTAGTGAGAGTAGAGTAGAAAGTTCTATTCAATATAATATTCAAATCCTTAATGTTATAACGTGTTCGGTACGCAGAATTATAGTAACTCTTATTAAAAATAAAGAAAAAATATAATTAAAAAGAATATGTTAAGAAAAAAAAAAAAAGTTATGAAATAAGTCATCTTACTTCTCAAAGTAGGAAAGAAGAATACTCATTTTTATTTGTTTATTAAACACAAACTAATCAAATATGATGTAAACCAGTTGAAATATCTTGTTAAACGTACTCTCTCTTTTTTAATGTTTTTCTTTCCTTGAAATTAAGAAAAATTAATTTTCCCTAATTAGAAAATGAAGAAACTAGCATTTACGGGTAATGCATTTGTCTATAGGAAAAATGAATTTCGGTTTCAAATAAAGAGAGAGAGAGATTATGAAAGACGGGGCCTATGATATTGATATTATGGACACACTTTTATAAAATGGATTATACCTTCACCATTAACGTGATCAAAATAAATACTTATTTTCATGTCGTTTATGCACCGAATACAAAAAAAAAAAAAAAAAAAAAAAAAAGACCTTATAAATTTACATGCACTTGTTTATTAATTCAACTTGGGAGGCAAGTGCAAATAATGTTCTTCTTTTGGTTTTTACAGAAAGGATTTTCTTTTTGTTAATGGTTAAGGATTGAAAAAATAATAATTGTATTTTTGTTATTATCAAATTTATAACGTCCATAATGACACCTTATATTATGTCAAAGCTTTTGTTGTATGATTATTATTTTAAAATTTATTAATTAATTTTGTGGGACAACTATAAATCATGTCAAGATAAGCCATAGTTTTTCACGAACTTCGCTTCCATTTGAGATCTATAAAAAGTGGAAACAAAGTGGTCCACGAGCCCAATCCCTATGTTTGTTTCTTCGCGTTGAAGGTGCACACTTAAATTGTTCGTTCAATGATTGGACAGAGGTTTTTTTTAACCCAAGTATCCTCGTACCATTTAACATAATTCTTGTTTGACACGAAAACAATAAACTTTAGATTCGAAAGTTTCATCACTAACCATGTGCGTTTTCGATACTAACTATCAAATTCTTACCATTGATGATACGTTTAGCGTTGCCACTCGTTCAAGTAAAGCATTTGTTGAAATGGATTAGGAGAAAAAGTTCTCATCTTGGAAAATACTCTTTGAAGAAAGTTACAAATAAAAAAGAGAAAAAAAAACGTGTGAATTTGTAGAATTTATGTGTGGTTGCAGGAGCTGCAACAGAGGATCAAGAGAGTCGTAGAGTTATGGGGACCCAATGGCTCCATGCCCTCAGAAAGAGACTATGAGGAAGAGATGGCAAAAATCAGAAAAGCCATTGTTGATTTCCACGGTGAAATGGTTCTCTTGGTAAATTACAGCAACATCAATTACACGGGTAATCTTTTTCTTTCATTCTAAGCCTTAACCTTAATTTCCCCAGTGATGTTAGAACAAAAATTTATTACACGGGTAACCTTAATTATTCACATATTTGAGAAATTTGAGATTTTTTTGGCAAAGTTTTCAACTTGGGTGTCTCTAAAGCTGAAACTTTTGATCAGGGTTGGCTAAAATTTTGAAGAAATATGACAAGAGAACAGGGGGGCTGTTGCGTTTGCCGTTCATTCAGAAAGTGTTGGAGCAACCCTTCTTTACAACTGATCTGATTTCAAACCTTGTCAGGGAATGTGAGAGTATAATTGACACAGTTTTCCCAGCTGAGGAAGAAGCTGAAAGAGCAAAGGAAGCAAAAGAAGCCATTGTCGTAGCAGGAGAAGGGATCCTCAGAAACACAGTTGCAGCTTTACTTACAATGCAAGAAATCAGAAGAGGGAGCTCCACCAAGAGTCCATTTTCTCTGCCTCCTCTCAACTTGCCAGACTCTGAACTCATCAAATCAATACAGCTCAATGCTGCTGTCCCAATTCTCTAGAAGAGCAAATATTGATGTCCAAAGAAAAAAAAAAAGAGTATAGCTTGTTAGTGAATTGTGATACATTTTGGGAGCACATTGTAGTAGCTAGTTAGTCATATTATATATCCTTTTGATTAACAAACACTTAAGTTACTTGAATGATGAATACAAAATAGCCTTTCCTTGGCTAAAGTTATTAAATTATTGAATGCTAGGGAGTTTTAGTTCATTGATTGTTTATGTTCAACTTTGGATATCTTCTATGTTACAAAGGAAATAAAGAAAGAGACACAAATACTTGTCTATCCAAATTCTTTCAATTTTTTGAAATTTTGATTTTGTCCTCGAAAGTGAAACCAAGATATCTCCTTTCACTTGACAGAGTAAGAGGTCACATAAAGGTTGAATTGAATGCTGAATCCGATGGATACTATGAACAATATAGTGATCAAATGTATTCTTCTGTCTGTGTTTTGCTTGCAAAAATTGAATCTGAAGCAAAATGTGGCCATAAATGTCAGTACCTCTCATATATTATTTCCAATTCTTAACGCTTTCTGAGTTCTGGTGCTCATTACAGAGTGCTCTGTTTTTATCTGCAGGATTACAAACCAAAATTATTTGATGTCCTGCTGGTTAGCCTTGCAAAAAAGCTAAATGAGGAATCGGCAATGCTATCTGGCTATTTTGATCCCTATTTCACTTCGCACTCTCACTGCAATGGCAGGTAGTGAATGGAATAGGAGCTGTGAAGTGTTGTTACTTGCACAATTTTGCAAGAGCTAATAACCCAAAAGAATTTCCGAGAGGCGGAAGAGAGAAAATGCAAGCCAAAATTTAAATGGTCTAGTGCATATTTTGGCCAAGGAGTGCAGCTCTAAATGTTCTCTTGAAGACTGGTATATTACTATGCCGATGAAGATGGTGTTGCTACGACTGCGTTGGGATGCAGTGCATGAAAGAAATTTATACTCAAAAAGAGTGATTCATGATTTGCAAATTATTCTCAAGCATGCATATGTAAATAGCGTTTAGAATTGTGAAAAGAGAATTATGTCAAGGGAAAGAAAATTTCATATTCTATTTCTTATCCCAAATTTTGTTCCATGAATTTAGAATTAATCCAAAAAATTTTATTGATTTAACTTCGTTGGGATAAGATTGGAAAAGGGAATTGAAATAAAAAATTTTGTCTCAACTTTACTCTATTTGGTTTGAGACAGAAAGTAGAGACAATCGATCTCTTCTTATATAATTCTAATGGATTTGGCCTTCTTATCATGGTGCAATCTAAGAATAAAAATATTGCTAATATGGGTCTTAAGAGAGCACTTCTAAGCAACATAGTATTAAGTTTGGTTTTAAGATAAGATTGATTTACGTTAATCCACAGATATTTCAACAGTGCATAGAATTTTTCAGTGAACCGTCCCACAATGAAGGACATCTTCCTATGCTTAGAGACTCTACTAGTTTTACAACGTTTGGGCGACTATAGACCAACAAAAAGGGGGGGAAAAGTTTGTGCTCCAAGATTAATCAATAAGAGAGATTTCAAATCATTCAGCCACGCCTAAATCTGCCACAGAAATGAAATGAAAGCAAATTAACTTTCTAGTTTCTTCTCCTTCAGTTTGTTAATTTGACCGAAAAGTTATCTCTCCGTGAATATATTAACGTTTGATTTGTTTAATGATGACACATTTTTGGTCCATTTAGCAGAAGATTTTGTTTGATTTGATATGTTTTGTTCGTTAGAATGTTGTAACATGCACATTGACCAGTCAGTCAAAGATTATGCCGGATTAGATTTGGTTTGCTGGCAGAATCTACATACAGTCAAAAGTTTCTCAAGTCAAATTAAACTTTAGAAGCGTAGAAGTTATAGTTAACTAGGGATTTTCAAAGATATGGTAATAAAAAATAATACCTAAAAAGTCAAGTCAACTGGTCAAATGCTAGTGAATTTGGCAAACAACTTTGGCTTCAATTATCGATTATATATTATATAAGCGATTTACCGATGGTCTTAAGGTTCAATTTTAAAGTAACTCAACTTTAAGCTTGGGAGACATTTATCAACTCCACTGCACTAAAGCTTCTTTTTCATGATATTAGTAATAATTTTTAATTAGTAGAGTTCAGAATTGCTATACCATAATGTAACACACTATCATAAATTTATCATGGATCGTTCTAGTCTTTCAATCTCATTAGTTATGTACGACTAATTGAGAATGGGATAGACTACCCCTTATTCCATAACTCATAGTAAACCCAAAAAAAAAACAAATATTTTTATAACTAATTATCTAAATCGAAATATCATATCATGTCCTAACTATTGATAAAAACATGAATCATATAACTAATTATTTATATTGCCTTTCTTTATGGTCTCTATTTCTACCCAATATATATATATATATATATAACAAAATAAGACACATTATGTTAGAATTATCTTTTCATTGTTATTAATTTCCAAACTGCTTCAACAATACGTGGATACATGAAAAAATATAAGATGGACTTCAATTAGCGATCAACTTATTAGTATCTTTGCATTTGAAAAGTGACTTCAACATCTAGGGCACAAAGTTACATTCAATCCTCCGCTAGCTAACTAGCTAAAACTCTAGCATGAAATCACAAAACTGATAGAAGTAACCATTTTTTTTTTAATTTGGTTACATGACGGCAAGGAGATTAATTTGAATCCTTGATCTCCCACGTACTATCTAATAATCTAATTCTTTCACCATTAAACCAACCATCTACTCGCCAACATAGTCAATATATATATAGTTGTAGGATAACTATGTCATTTTACTTGGGCAGACATAGCTTCTGTGCACTGATGCTTTTCACAAACTCAACCAATCTCTTGCATGCATGAGCCATTGCTCCTCCAACTCCTGAGTAAAACCGTTTGATAACACAAAGAAGCAATGGAATCCCTGCTGCTAATGGCAAGATGGTCCATAGACTTAGACAAATCCACCCGGGCAAGCGCGGAAGGAAGACGGATGCTAGCGAGATTGATGACAAAGCTCCTGAGAAGAGCACACAATTTCTGAAAATCCTGCAGGGAAGGTTTCCTGAATTCTGAATTTTCATCTGGAATGCAAGCCCTAAGCAGTGGAAGCACGTGGCTACGAAGAAAATCCACATGTTTGCAGGGTGTGTCTGAAAAGGGGAAACGTGTTTGTTTTGATACTCCACTTGTAGCAGGTCCACCATCAATGGGTTCAAGAATAGGAAGACGGCATGGGATGGGATTGAGGACATGATATCGTGCTCACTTGCATGGCATAAATGATAATTAAATCAGATAATAAATTATATATATTAGATCATAAATAATGCTATATGTAGCTGAATATATACATGACAAGCAAAATTATGTAAATTAACTACTAAAGATGATATCAAAACAAGAAATCAGATTTTGTGCAATCAAAAAAATAATGTACTTAATTAATTAATGTATTATACTAAGGGATATTGAATGGATTAATCATTGCATTGTTATATACCACCTGAGACTTATAATATATATATTATGTTACTATTTTTTAACTATAGAAAACTTCGATCCTCAAAAGAAACAACCAGTTGCAAAATAAAGAAATTGTGAAACATTTCTCAATAAAATAAATTTGGCGAAATATTTTGGATGTATTTATCCAGACCATCTACTAGCTAGACATAAAGTCAACCCTCATTGAAATCATTCATTCTACGTACTTCTTACGAGATTCAAACTTGAGAAACCCATCTGTTTTCTTCACTTGAAAAGGTGTTATGGGCGTTGATGATCGATGGGAATCAAAACAATAAATTTTTTAGGGTAAGCCTTTTCACCCGGCCTACTTCAAAATTGCATTATATAAGACAATAGGAACTAACAAAGGTAAAACAAGATAACAAAAAAGACACTAACCTTTCCACAAGGCTTGGATATTGCATAGCACAATTGCAGTACTTGGTCGGTGCCTTTCTTCTCATTCTCCTTAATCTAGGAGAAACTGAGGTAACCCTAATGCCTTTCCTATGCCCAATATGGCAGCAAACCTCCAGAGCCTCATTCTCTTGGCTTACAGAACCCATTATATTATTTCTCCTATAAAACCTTCCTAAGCTTGGCACTCGGAAAGAGAAACTAAGAAAGCAATAATGCCCCAGCACGCATTATAGCGTACGGAGCTAGGCTCATATATGCTGACGAGTTTCAATGGAAGTCCATCGTAAGTTTTGGTGTCCACACGAATTTCACACGTCCAAGAAGTTCGCCCATTATTGGAAAATCTAATAGGAAAACAGAAGTTAGTGGGAAAGAAATTTGGTGATAGTTCATTGTTCTTTTGGGTTAGAGTGTGAGGGAGCTATTGGCTGGAATATACAATAAAAAATTTCAGTGACCTAGTTGCGTTTGTTCAGGTTCATGTTTGATTTGCATACCATGATTATTTTGAAAGAAACTAATGAAAGAGCATAAAAAGGTATTATTTTTTCACATATGTCTTAAATAATCATGTAATAGTCACCTATAGAGAATTAATTTCTCAAGATTCAAATTCAAAATTTGACACACAAGTAAATACGATATAACTGGTCCAATTGTTTCTCGTTCTATATTTCATATTATATATATATATATATATCTCACTCAAAAAATTAATGTTTATTCATGATTACCAGGGGTAAGCCTTCGGCTCTAGAATCCTTTTTTAGTAGTTCTAGCTAGCTAGTTTCTGTAAGTTAATTTAGATTTCAAAGCATAAAAATGGAATTATCATTATTCTCAATGTTTGATTTAAAGCATTCACATATAATAAGTTTTTTTTTTTTTTTTTTTTTTTTTTATGTTTGCTTAATTGTTTTAGTTAGTCTGCATATATAATATTCATTTTCTTAATCTATTGGATGAACCATCCTTTGAAATATTAATATGAACTCACCAAACTGAGATTAATAGTTAAAAGATCTTTGAAATGCTAGTGATTGGAGCTTCAAAAAAATTATATGTTATTAGAGAGGTAATTATAATTATTTTATTTTTTGAATAAAATAAGTTTCGCCTTTAATGTGAATGAGTTACTTATGGTAACATAAGAAAAAAAAAAAGAAGGTTTAATTATACTTTCAGTTCTTACAGGTTTAGACAAAATTTAAAAAAGTGTCTCTAGTTAAAATGTTAAAAATTAGCTGTTATAATTTACAAATATTTATAATTTAATTTTTACAGTTTTTAAAATTTAAAATATTGAAAATCAATTCTTATAGTTTAAAAATTTTTATTTATTAAAACAATTTACTGTTTCAAATTGTGTCCCATGGCTTGTTCTAAGGTTTTTCAATGGTCAATAAACTATTAAAATATTACTATAAGTATTGAATGCAAATTATTTTATTATTTTCTTAGTTAATGAAGAGCTTTAAAACAGACTATAAAACAACAAATTTTGTCCCTAATGTATCAGTAGGGATTATTTTATAAATATTTATATAGTTCGAGGATAAATTTTTAACAAAATTTAAACTATAGAGATTACTTTAAATTTTGTGTAAAACTACGAGCATCAAAAATATAGAGTTGTTTGATAAAGTTGAATAACAAAAACTAAAGACTTTTTTAAATTTTAAGGGAAATAATAGGTAATAAAAGTATAATTGAAAAAATAAAAATATCTGTATTAATTATCTTTGTCAAATAGTCATGAGAGGCATAGTGGAGCGTGTTAGACTGATAGGAAGTAATTGGGTTTATAATAATTTTCTTTGTCAAGTAGCTTCCATTTTCAAACCAACCGTGTTGATGCTACAACTCTTAATTAATTAACACTAACACTTCTAGGGCTCGTGTGAAGAATTTTGCGCTCGGGGCTTCTTGACGCAGAGGTTACACGCATCTATGGGCGTGAGGCATATGTTCTCTTATATATACAATTTTTTTTAAGACTACACCATGTGACGATTAATGGATTAGAAGATGTAGAGAAATTCATTCAAGCATAGTAAATATTATCTTAGACAGCCTATGGGGAATATCTCCACAGCCAAGTCCATCGACAGCACCAATTTCTAAGTAGCAAGCTTCAACTTCTGAATAATCCTTCCCTTTCCATGCATATTATATCCTCATGCTCTCTTAGTAATTAGTAATGGATAATTAATATATCGCAACATGCATAAATCGATGTGTTTAAGTGAAAGTTTTCACTATCTCAACCAAATTCTTGGCAGAAGATAAATCTTCACACGCAAAACTACCCAAGGCAACGACTTCTATTTTCCAAATCTAAAAATAGCTAGCTAGAAGAGCAAAAAGACTTGTGTAGAAACATTTGTTTGTGTGTGCGGGGTTATGGGGGAGGGTTGATCAATTTTGTATTTACACATATTTTTGTTATTAGATTAATCACTATTCTTGACGAAAATAAATAATTAATTAATAAATTCTTTTTAACAAATGTGACTCTAAGATTTTTAATTATAAATATTTAGTGTGGAAACTTAGCTTTCGCTTCTTTCATTGAGTCAATAATTTATTAATTAGTAGAGTTAATTATGATATTTTGTAATAGAAAGCCCAACCTCAATAAGATGGATCCAATAATGCATAGCTATTGAAATGATGTTGTTAATGATATAATGCAACGTATGCTGTCAGATCAAATAGTGTATAACTATATGCCAAACAATTTATAGCATGTTTCATTAGTCTGCCTCATTTTTTGGCAACCGCAAATCTGATCAGATTTGAGTTTAATATCGTTTCTTTTGCTCAAATAAATTAGAATACTTGATTGATTCTATTATATTAGTAACGTGACAAAATTGCATATGGGTCTTCAACTAGGCAAAAGTTGGAGGAGAGAATATTTTTATTTTGCTTCATTTATAGAAAGGACATCCAAACGGAAGTCAAAGAAATTATGGATTGTAGTTTTGTAGTACTCTCCCATAATTTTGATTTCCTTCCTTAATTTCTTCCTAAACAAAAGGTAACGAAGGATCTAGAAAATAATTTCACATACCAAGGTAGCAAGGAACTTGACAGTGATAACAATCATATTAAGGATACCCTAATCTTTGTCTGAATTAGAATTCTTTAATGCTCTTTCATTTAACCAAGCAATATGCTTAAATGGGAGAATTACTAGGGATATTATTTTATTTCCCTTTTCTAGTACTGCATCCTGCACCCTATAAAATCCCCCTTAGACTTTTGGCCAAAGAAGCAGTCACAACAAGAGTTGTTACTCTCTCAAATCTCTTTCTGTTGATTTGGGCAAAGAATCATGGAGTTAGGAAATGGTTTGACTACTGGACTAGCAATCGCAGAAAATGATTGAGGAAACCAATATCTCGACCAACCTGAAAAGAGCAACACTTGGACATCACGAGCTGTATACGACGACAAGGAGTACAAATGCTCGAGTCGTTTTACTGAGACACACAAAGCTAGGGACTTCGTGATTGGATCAGGAGGTGTGGGACACAAACAAGAGTCAAGGTACACTGCCACTGTGAAATATCATGATAAGGTGGACGGTTCCAAGACTGAGTATCAGACTCAAGTGAATGTGAGGAAAGTTGTTTACCCTCCGCATAAGTCTTCTAGCAAGCGCATCAACTATTAATTACTATTTTAATTTCTCAGTTTGCTATCTTTCTTGCTTCTTCTTATAGTCTCCTTTACACGTCTGTGTCTTTGTTTCTGCGTTTTCTTTAGGTATGTTGTCGTTTACTGTGTCTATGGTCGTTCTAACTTGATATTAATGGTGAAGGAAGGCATATTGATATTGATATTGCGTTTGGTTTCCTCTGATCAATTTGGCATATGCATCTATCATTTGACAAATTATAAAAATATTAGTGCTCAACTAATTAGAATCACATACGAAAAATTATGAAACTAATCAATTAAAAAATAATTAATATTCCTGATTAACCAGTATGCATGCATCCATCAATGTTTTTCTAACATCCAAGGCACTCTTCATTTTTACGTTTGTATCATGGAAAAAAAAAAGTCAAACAAGACTACCCCACTAATTTGCGTTCTGATGAAATCAATGGTTTGAAATTAGTGTTGTCACTTCAGATTAAAAAAAAAAAAGAAAAGAAATTTGCCTACGCCAAATAACTAAATATTTTTAAATTAAAATATATATATTCACCTCAACTTATTGCAGTTGCCCATGTAGACCTGGGCAGAATATATTCCTGTATTCGCACAAGTGACAAGAACTTACATCTCACTTTGCTAAACGACAAGAACGTACCTCTCCTTTGATCCATCACCATATGCTAAAAGATGTAACGTTGATTCATTCACATCAATAGGGCAATTTAATTATCAAAAGAAAAAAAAGAGAGGATATATGGACAAAACATGGTCTTAAACTCTCAATCTGTTTACATACTTCAATTTCACGCTTCTGTAATTTATAATCTTTGTTTCCTTTTCCCTATTATGTCTTCTTTTTATTATTAATGAATGCAATTGCAAGAGGATTGGCATTTTCATATAATTACTCTTTATTGGCCGTACTCAATATAATTTTTTTTAACTTTATCAAGAGATAAGGATGCTTAAATTCTGAGTGCTGATTCCTATGCGTCACATCCCACTTTATAAAAAGAATTAACTCTTTGGCCTTTCTGTCTCATTTCCTAGACTCTACCGACTGAATGAGACTTACTAATTTTTGTGTTTTTGTTAGGTAGACGAAGACTAAGACTTCGGTGCATCATTTTTCCAAAGAAGTTTACTTTATTTTTATTTTTTTTCTTTCCAATAGAAAAAGGCGTTGGCCTCTTTATAAGCAACATCCAACAAGTTCTTCTTCATTGCTTGACGGCCAAACCCTTTTCTCCCTCTCAGTGTCCTCTGAAACCACCATAAGCCCCTGAAGTAAAGAGCTGTACTCATTCCAACTTCTAGAGTAAGTATATATGTTAATTTTCAGTGATATACTCCATCATTATTATTAATATATTTTCTGTTACTTTCTCATTCTCGTTGTCTGTTGAATTTCTATTTTCTCTAGGCTCTTTTTCCCTGGTCACTAGCTACTAATGGCAGCAGAATCAGGTTCCCAATCCTCTGGGTTGCCCCTGCACGAAGGAGAATATGCTGTAAAAAATCTAGAGTTAAAGAAAGGTAAAGTACCAAAATTAACCAGTGATCAAATCTATAGCCAAACACTGCTTTCCAAATTAAATTTTTGGAAGGGTTATACGATCCAAACTTTTGGGAAATGGTGTCCATTAGATAATGAAGCTTTAAGTTTTTCTTTGGTCGCCCGAGAAACCATCCGAAAATATAGAAGCAAATATGCCTTTGTGCATATAGGGTTTGTTCAAGTATCCATCAAAGCTTTAGCAAAATTAGGGCCAGACGCTTCGGTGACAGTAGCCTTGACGGATCCAAGACATGCTGACGAGAAAAAATCTATCTTGGTAGCATTTGAGTCCAGTATGTCCATGGATAGTCCTGTAAACTTTAATTTGTACCCAGATACGTCATGCTACTTACCCGAACTGTTTAGTGATGAAGCTTTACATCTAGACATTCAGCCACAGGGATGTGACATCAAAGATAATACTAAACATCTTCTTATGAGGTTCAGAATGTGTTACAAGCTATTTAAAACTAGTCTTGAAGCCCAACCTTTGATAAAAGGTCCTAGGTTGGAGATTGACACTCAAAAGTCACATGTTCTTGTGCCTGTCGACAATGGGGACAGTGTTGTTTTTCAACGACGAAAAGTATGACGAAATATCTTCATAGCCAAGTATATGTGACGTTGGCTACAAGCTTCAATTTCTGAAGAATGTGTGATTGCATTTTCTCTTGTGGAGGCTTCTTGAATATAATATTTCAACTGTGTGTGTGTGTATATGACATGTACTATTAATTAGTGGCTACAAGGTGTAACTAGTGTATAAGTGTGATGTACTATAATTAATAATGGACATATTGGATTAAATGGTTTGTGTAGTGGTGCTGGAGAGAATTAAACACAAGAGTTACTTTTTATTTATAATTTTATTTTTACAATAATTTATAAAATAATAGGTACATATAATTTTTTTTCTTTTTAACATAATTTAGGCAAGAGGAAAAAGTCTTGATATATGTTCACGACGGTGATTTACATTATCATTGCACTTCAATATATAGTTCAAAACTAGCTTGCAGTTTCCAGGGAAGAGTGAGGAGAAGAAAAAAGAGAAGTGGTTGCCGACAATTTCTTGGCCTTCAACTTCACAATTATCCGGACCTATCCAAGCAATAGCAAAAGAAAGTTTGTAGTACAATTATTGAGATATCATGATAGAGACATTAATTAGCTAACTTTTACACTTCATCCCTCTCATCTGAGTAATTACAGTAAAACTGTAATTGTAAAATTATTTTTACTTTTAAATAATTAATCAGAAAAACTCATATAAAGTTAACTGTCTGCTATCACTTTATAGGATGCTCCTATCCCTTAAAAAATGTTAAGCCTTTAGTATTAATAAAGATATTTATTTCTTTATCCTTTTTAAAAAGAAGAGGCACTAAAGTTTTCCAATAGTATTGACATATAGCTTTCTAAATTGGCTATTATATGTTAATAATGTGCTGTTCATATAATTGAGCTAGTGATGTTATTATTTTTTTTAGCTTAATTTTACTGCAAAGAAAAAGAACATGTTAATTTGGACAAAGAGTAGTTGATTTAGTCGCATCAGCAAACCAACAACCTAACTCAAATATCTATTTGAGATTTATTCTCAAGAAAATTGATGCCAAAGGAATTGATTCTCAAAAGAATTGATAAGTAGAGAATCGACTCTTAAAAACGAAAAAAATTCTGTAGTATGTCTCATCAAAAGAGCATGAACCTATACATTCAATGACATGCTATTATCTTTACTGCTCAATCGGATGTGGAAATTTCATTATACAATATCTATATCTATCATGCATTTTTTTTTTTACATTTAGGGTATTCATACTTATCTCTGCTTAAAATAAAAATAATAATAATTGGTGAATTCGAATGACACCTAAGTCAAACTATCACTTAAATTTTTCTAAATGCTTACCTCAACTTAATGCACATGCTGGAGTCAGTGAAGAGGGGAGTCACCATCAAAAAAATTCAGGGATATATACAAACATGGTGTTAAACTGGCAATCTGTTAATTTGCCTAATTTCAGTTTTAACTGTTCGTTTGGTGCTTTCTTTTTATAAATAACCATTTCACGCTTCTGTAAATTATAATCTTTGATTTCTTTTACCTATTAAGGATACAATTACAACAGCATTCGCATTTTGATATAGTTATTCTTTTATTGGCCGTACTAAAACAGTAATATCTGATTTTCTTATTAATAGTTTACTTTATCAAAAGATAAGAATAATTAATTTCTGAGTGCTGATTCCTTTGCGTCACATATATACATCACTTCGGAAAGAGTAACCCTTGGGAAAATTCTTCTGCCCTTCTGTCTCTTTTCCCAGACTCTACAGAATGAGACTTGCTTGTCTTTTTCTTCAGTAGACGAAGACCAAGACTTCTCGGTGCACCATTTTCCCAACAGATGCTTACTAGAGAAGTAGGCTTTTTTCTTTTCTTTTTTTAATAGAAAAGGCTTTTGCCTCTTTATAATCAACCAAATTCTTCTTCATTGCTTCACATAGCAAACCAGAGAGCTAAACCCTTTTCTCCTTCTCTGCAGAGTCCTCTGAAACCACCATAAGCCATTGAAGAGAAGAGCTGCCACTCCAACTTCTAGAGTAAGCATATATGTGTTATTTGTCATTATTAACATAATTAATTCTTCTGTTTCATCTTATTCTAATGGGTCTGCTAATTAAATTTTCCATTTTCTCTAGGCTCCTTTTCACTGGTCACTACTGATGGCAGCAGAATCAGGTTCCCAACCCTCTGGATCTCCCCAGCATGAATTCACTGATGATGCAGGCCAGGGAGAATGTGCTGTAACAAATCTTAAGTTAAACAAAGGTAAAACACCAAAACTAACCACTGACCAAATCTACAGCCAAACACTGCTTTCCAAATTAAACTTCTGGAAGGGTTATATGGTCAAAACCTCAGGAAAATGGTTCCCATTTAATAATAACCTCTTAAGTTTGATTTTGCTCAACGAAGAAACCATCCAAAAGCACAGAAAAAAATATGCTTTTATGCATATAGGATTTGTGCAAGTTTCCATTAAAGCTTTGGCAAGATTAGGACCAGACGCTTCAGTCACAGTAACTTTGAGGGATGCAAGGCATGCTGACCTCAAACAATCTATCTCGATAGCATTTGCGTCTCGTGTGTCCATGGAGAGTCCCATAAGCTTCAATTTGTACCCAGATATCTCATATTACTTGCCTGGACTGCAAAGTTCTGAATCTCTCGTGCTAACTTTTCAGCCACATGGGTGTGACATGAAAAGAGATTCTAAGCATCTTGTTATGAGCTACAGAATGTTTTACAAAGTGATGAAAACTATTGCGGATCCCCAGCCATTGATTAAGGGTCCTAGGTTGGAGATAGACACTCAAAAGTCACATGTTCTTGTGCCTGTCGCCAACGGGGACAGAGTTGTTCTTCAAAGACGAAAAGAATGATGAAGCATCTTCATAGCCAAGTCCATCTTCTGCAGTATCAGATTAGTTGCAGTTTCTCTTGGAGGCTGCCTGAATATAAAGCTTCAACTTCAGGGTTTTCATATGACATGTACTATTTATTATTGGCTACAAGTTGTAACTAGTGTGCAAGTGTGATGTACTATATATATTTAGTGTTTGTCTAGTAGAACTGAGAGCATATGTTGGAATTAAGGTTTGGATAAAGTGCTGGATTTTGTGGGTGATTTTATTTGAGTAATTGTGAAAATGAATATCACTGTAATTACAACTTTTGTAATTTTTTGAATTTTTTTTAATAAACATTTATCAATTACATGGTGCACCTTATCTTAGAGCTTATGACTTAAAAACGTCTTCCAATTTTTAACGCTTTATTTTTCTTCTAGCTAGTATCTTTCCAATTTCACCTTTATCCTAGTAAAATCAAACGTTGATGATGATTGGTGGGATAAGGATAAGATTAGATTAAAGGATCTATTAGGATCCAAGTTGTAAATAATTTATTCATTCACTAAAGTTGTCACTTTAAAGTTACTGATTAATCTAACATTTCTTTTTGGGCGTTGTACTAATGATTCTCTGCAACGCCATCGATGGCAAAATGTAAAGAGGAAAAAATCGAACTGATTTAATATATAACAATTCATCTTTTCTTCAATTCACAAGTGGTAGAAAGAACGCAGAAGCCCTCTTAACAACTTTCCCCCAAACCATTTACATTTAATTTGAGCATAATATGTAATAATACAAATACATACCAAGCACGGAGCAATAGATGCAAATGGCCATTAAGAAAATCCACATTTGGATTGGGTGTGTCTCCATGGGCGATTTTTCCTTGTTTTGGTACTCAATTTGGATCAGACTAAGGAGCAGTGGATTCGAAACCATGACCATGGCATGCCCTGGAATTGAGCAGATGAGCTCTTCAATATCCCTTGTAGTAGTTGATCTTAATCGGCTACAAATTTAAACAAGATGAAAGACAGCCAAAATTTTATTAGAAAAGATCACTTAGAAGCTTATGCACTAATATTCAAATTCTAATTGACATTTCAGTTTGGTTTTTTTTTTGGGGGGGTTTTGGTCCGTAGGTTGCACGTAACATGTGGAAATTGAGAGTTGAGACTAGGACCAATTTGCTTTAACAAGCAGTACTTACTTATAGTGAGCCATTCTAACGCATGCCGGGTTTTCGTAAAACAAGCAAAAAAGCAGTAAGAGTAAGATGTCCATCACCCAACCCAATTGTGTCAACTGAATCGACCCAACCCAATTTGGTCAGTTTGGGCTGGGTTTTGTATTTGACTAGAACAAGAAGACAAGTCTAGAGGTCAAACTGATCCCAAGATTTTTTTTTTTTTTTGTGTGGATCTAGCCAAGAAATTTAAATAGTTATGATTATGAGGAGAAAAACAAACGTATGTAGACATTTAATCATGTATCAAACAATGCCTAGTGGATTCTGCTTTCTTTTTGACTTCAAGAATTGGGCAACATACCATATATATTTCTTTCAATTATGCTTCTTTTCCATTCTTTTTGCTCTTGATACCAAACAAATACTCCACCCCATTTCCACTAAAGTTCATTGCTATTTTTTTCTTTTTTCAAGGAAAGGATTCAGTATTTTTTATTTAATAATTTTATATTTTAGAATATATTTAGGGTGGGAATTAAGCCCATTTAAAGAATAAGACTCTATTAAATGCTTGTACCCTTAAATAATTTATTTCAAAATATGATTTTTATCGATCTAACATTTAAATTATGTCATATTTTAACCATGGTCAAATTTTAAATAAATCAAAAGTTATTGAGTATTTTTTTTTTTTGGAGAAAATTGAAAATTATATTAATCAATCAAAAAAGAGACAACAGAACAAGGGGTATACCCTTAAGACTCAAAGAGGTCAAATTTCAGCCCTATTGCTTTAGTATGTCTAATTCTATCTATCATTCACCTAATTTTGAGCTCACTAATCATTCTAATACAAATACTATCACAAACAGGATTTACGTGCTTAAAGATCAACTCATTCTTAACTTGCTATACTGCATAAATAGCAGCATAAAACATAGCCACTCGTAAAGATAGACCTATTTTTCCTCCTAGATTGGACAAAATTCTGCTGCCAATCCAAAAAACTAGTAGATCCTATATCAGAAGATACATACTGCATTAGACCTTTCAAGATTTCTGTAGAAGTTTTGCATTCAAAAAACAGGTGCACTTTTAGTCTTTGAAAAAGACTGACAAAACATGCACATATCATCAAGAACCAAATTCATTTTTTTTCATTCTATCCTTTGTGACCAATCTGCCATGGAAAGCTAGCTATGCAACGAAAGATATCTTTGGATTGGCATAACCATTCCAAACAATATTGTACCACTCTACTTCAGGATTTAGACAATGAACCAAAATCATTGCGTATTTATATGCTCATGACATTTAAAATAAAATGATATAACGTCATCCGTATATAAAAAATCGAAAAATATTCTTATTTGCTAAAATAAAATGATATGAGAAAATATCATTCTAAAATTTCATAAATTTTATGAGTATAAATCTACTTATCGTGTGTGTGTGTGTGTGTATTTCACTATAGGACTTTCTTACACTTCTTTCGCTATAAAGTGATCTATTGCAGTTTTGGTGCATTACAAATACGATGAAGTGGCTATTGGAGGATGGTCAATTTGATAAGGACCGTAACCATATCCCATACAGGAATGTAAGTTCAAGCTTATTAAGCCTTCATTTATTTATATTTTGATGGTCTTTTTGGCTTTGCATTCGTATGTGTATATCACAAAGAGCTCCTATTAGCCAATAACCTGTAAGTTCAATCACACATATATGCTAATATACGAATAAGAATATTTAATGTTCCAATAAGGATATTTAGTGTTAGGATTTTCATTCATAGCGTGTACTTCCTTTTTCTTTTTCAATACTATATTATACTATGAAATAAAAAAGACACAATTTAGTGTTCTGCGCAAACCTATTAATTAAAAAACGAACTAATAATGTAGTTACTTTGAATCTACGTACGTATACACCTAGGTCGCCAACAGACATTCAGAGGTAAAGGATACTTCAGCCCCATCGATTTTGCTGCCAGTGAGCACACATACATTAATGACAAAGAAATCACATAGTGAATTAGTATCTATATAGTAATTATATAAAGTTGGAAAGCAAGTGACAATTAATTATTTAGTATTTTTAAATGCGTGTATACATTTCATGTATCCATTCATATAAAAACAATAGTAAGAATGTTAATATTTTTTTCTTGATATTAGTGATCAACATTTTTTTTAATATGTTCATCCGAAATATGCTTTTATTTTATCAATGCAAAAATGACAGGATTATGCTTCAACTTAACAATCCCAACTTCCTTGTTGATACTCCCTAGAACCTTAGATTGGACATCCCTAGTATAAATATATCATGCGTTTGCCTAGGTGCCTTCCCTTGCAAGTCCCTATATATATATATATCTTGCTCTCTCGAGGTCACTCAGCTGAGATGTGAGAGTGGTTACTCTCCCCAGTCATGAATGTAAGTTTGTATTTTTGCTATACCGATATGAGACTTCAATTTACATGGTCACACTAGCATTCAAGAACGCCTCTGATAAGTTGATTATCCCTCTATGAGCTATAGCCTATAATATTGATACATATGTTTAGCAGGGGAAAACCTTCTTATCACAACTGATAATTGGCCTGAGAGGGAGCCCACAACCACAAGTAGATTTACCAGAAATCAGTATACCTTTCAGATTGATGATTACGAGCAACAGAACAAAACCCTAATTAAGTTTTGCTCTATTGTCATCTAGGCAACTGTTGCTGCCACGGATTGATCATACGTCCTGCAAGCATGTTGAGCTTGTTCTTAGCTTGGGAAATTGAGTTCATGATTCCAGAAAATGCCCAGCATAGTTGAACTCTGAGCCAGCGGCGTGCCATTATAACTGGCATTGATGCCCATATGATAATTAAGAACCACACAAGCAGGCGTGGCAAGAAGATGGACACGAGCGAAGCTGAAGAAAGTGCTCCTAAAACGAGAAGGATTTGGCTGAGAATATGAGCGTAGTAGCTACTGTGATTTTGTACGTAAATCTTAATAGCAAGCACTGCGCCGTAGATGCATATGGCCGCTAAGAAGGTCCACATATGAATTGCATGTGTCTCAAAGGGGGAATATGGCTTACTTTGATACTCTACTTGGATCAAGCCAAGGAGTAGTGGATCCAGAAATACGAAGACAACATGGCATGGGATTGGGGAGATGACCTCTTCATCACTTTTTGCAGTTGAAAGGCTACAAAACACAAAAGGAACACTTCTTACATTACAAATTAAATAATAAGGTCTCTCTACAGCTTCCACCCATATAGCACAAAACACGCAAATACACAGAAAACTGAAAGACACACCAACCTCGAGGTTTCATGATTTGATTGAAGATGACATGTTGAGCAGCTCACCATCTTTCTGTTTTTTGCATTTACTCTTCTTGAGAATTTAAGTCTTCTGAGTTTTAAATTTCTTGTCGAGACATTAACATGCTCAACTTCTCCATCTCCCAGGTCACCGACCATTTTCAAGTATTATGTTAGCCATAATCCAATAAAATATATAGTGAATGCATCCCAAAAATTTACGGACTTCCCGAAGCGAATAACTCACTATAGTCCAAACATGTATGAGTAACAATACGTAGTTGAAGATGCCAGGGGGCTCAACATGTATCAGAAAGCCAATTTTTAAAATGAGGCTTTTTGCAATTTTTTTAAGTGCTATATTTTTTCTATTTAAAAATTGTTCTTTTAGTATTTAGAGATGCAAATTTATTTTTACAAAACTGTTACGAATGAGAAGATTTTTACACTTCAAGTTTCCATATACAATACTTATGGCTTAGAGTGATATTGAAAAAGAATAAAATAGCTGCAGGAAAAGTAACCTCGAAGCAAAAGGAGAAAGGAAGGTTAAATCATAGAGACAAAAGAAAAAAAAAAAAAAAACATTAAATTGGAGAAAAATGAAGAAAAATAGTGTTAAAATGGAAGGAAATTCTGATTAGAAATTGTGTTCAAGAAATAAAAATATTTTAGAATTAAAAAAATAATTAATATCTAATTAAATAATGAAAATTCAAATTAAAACTTATATAAGTAATTAGTACTAAATAATATAAGATAATATATCCTAATTTTTAGGAAATTGTTTTTGCAAGTGTTTTACTTGTCCAAGAATGACCGGCTGGTGGAAGATGCACGGCGTGCCAGGAAACTGGCATGATGTTTCTGCACGTTTGCTCTTCGATTATTTTCCTTTGACTGACTCAGGGAAGTCTACACGCTCGCACTTCATCATCTAACTTTTTTGTGTTTCCTTTTCGTATCCAACTCTTTGGGATTGATTAAAAAAGTAAAGTAATATTCTAAGAATGATTTAATTAGAAAGAATTTATTATTTTATAATTTAATTTTAATCTATTATAAAATTAAAAATATGATGTAAGACACAATCTGCGAGACAAAAAAAATATCATCTCATTAGCATACAAAAGTGGAGGGCCATATAAGATCATATTTATAATAAGTCAAGTATAAAATAAAATATTTATTGATCAGTTGAGCTGGTCTTGCCACCAGTGCTTAATGCATCGCACAAAAGCATGGGAATTTATGCTCACTATCCCTTGTATTGACCAACAGAGCATTTTGAGTAGGTAAACAACAACTGGAGATCAAAGGAGAAGGCGTGGCAAGAAAATGGACACCAGGGATGAGCGTATTACCTTCTACCACCCCCACCTTTACCATCCACCACCCCTCAATGTGCGAAATGATCATAATACCCTTGTACACAAAAATAATTCCTCTTACATCCTTCTCCACCCCCCGCGCGCGATGGCTTAGGAATGAATGAAACCTAACCATTTCTTCCCATTGAGATTGATGTTTTTTTGATTTGTAAGAATAAAAAAACTAATTTTTGGTCTGTAGTATTTGTGCGGAGTTCAATTGCATATAAAACAATGTTTGTATATTCTACTTTTTATTTCGAATCAAGTAAAGTTTTTTGGTGCAAGAACGCTTATGCACAGGTGTTAATAGCTCGAAAATGCCCATGCACAAGCGTTAATATCTCAAACGCTCATGCACATGCGTGAGGAGTTACAAAACGCCCATGCACAAGCATTAATGTCCCAAACGCTCATGCACATGTGTGAGGAGTTACAAAACGCCTATGCACAAGCGTTTGGTGTAAAATATGCATATATATATTATTAAATTTAAATAGATTACTTGATGTTTAAGAAATAAATAAATAAATTTAAAAATAAATATGTAATAATTAATAAAATTTTTAAAATTATACATATATTATTTAAAAATAAATATATATTTTTAAAATTAAATATATGTTTTTATAATATTTTTAAAATTAAAGAAATATATATATATATATATATATATATATATATATATATATATATATATATATATATATTTTATAATTAAAAATATTTTTTTCAACTAAGTAGCTATTTAAAAAATATTTATAATTTATATTAATAATTTATAATTTATGATTATTGTGATAAAGATGTATATTAATTTATTTAAAATATTATAAATTTTATTTAATTTTAAAAAATATATTTAATCTTAAAAATATTATAAATTATTTTATATTTAATTTTAAATATATATGTTATGAAATTTTGTTACTTGGGGCAAGAGTAACATATTTTTAAAATTAAATAAATTTTTTAAATATTTTTAATAAATTAATATAAATTCTATCACATAATAATTAATTTATTAAAATTTTATTTTATTAAAAATATTATAAAAATATATTTTTAATTTTAAAAATTATATATATTTAATTTTAAATATATTTATTTATTTAAATATAAATAATATATATATATATATATATATATTTCATCCAACGCCTCTAAAGAGGTGTGGAGGGTACTCAACGCCTCTTTAGAGGTGTTTGGAGAGTTATCAACGCCTCTTCAGAGGCATTACGAATCATTAATGCTTTTTCAAAGGCGTTTGGAGAAAACAAACTAAAAAATTATTCAAGGTATTATTGAAACTTTGAAAAAAAAAAAAAAAAATAGGGTGGGAGATGGTAAAGGTGGGGGTGGTAGAAGGTAATACCCCAGGGATGATGAAGAAAGTGTTGTTGAGAGGACAAAAGTATAAAGACATTTAATCATGTACCTATCAATTAGTGCATGGCTAGTCTGGATTCTGATTTCTTTTTATTTGGAGGGAATGGGCAACTTCACCAATATAAAGACATTTCAGCAATTTTTAATTTAATAATTTTACATATTAAAAAATATTTTTGAGAAAAATACATTTTTATCTCTAATATTTTTTTTTAAAAAAAAACTTATATTCAAACTTTTTAAATTAAACTCTCACACTATAAAAATTTATCAAATTAAACTTTTCGTATAAATAAAAAAATTCTTGAAAAGTTTACTTTTATAAGATTTTTGTAAAATAAGAATTCAAAACGAAAAATTTAAAATGTACAATTTTTTTTTTTATTTTTGGTTTTAGTAAAAGTTCTTTTGACAAAAAAGAAATTTTCTTTATAATTTAGGGTAAAAAATCATATTATCTTTAAAGTAAGACTTGACCAACATGCGTTGGATTAGCAATGGTGATAGCGCTTATATCACGATAAACTAAAGTTTAAATTTCTAATAAAAGATGCATATATTCACGTTTAGTATTGAATAGTATTTTGAGAAAAAATACATCTAATATAAGAATAGATGTTGAAACCAAAAGGAAAAAGACTAGAAACCTATATACTTTAATAACTTTTTTCAATAAGATAATTTTTGACTATCAAACATTGAATTGTGCCATTTTTTTATTATTGTCAAGTTTTACATAGATAAAAAACTTTATGGCAGTAACTTATAATTTAAAATCTTTTTATTTATTAAACAAAGTGACAGAGTATTTATTATTAATTTTAAAATTTTATGTGTATGATTTAAGTATTTATTTATTTATTTACTGTAACACTTCTAACACTTGTTTGTATATCCACAACCTAATTTGCTTGTTTTATGGGATGCCTGGCTCTTGAACCTCTTTGAACACTGTAAATCCTTGTTTTATTGAGCTAGTGATGTTAATTCAATCAAGCTTTTAGTGTGAAGAAAAAGAAAATGTTTGGACTAAGAGTAGTTGAGTTATTTGCTTCTACAAGTTCATAAAATTTTGGAAAGCATTTATCATTAATTGAATTGAAGCGAGAAAAGGTGTTGGGCTACTGGTTGAAACTACTCAACCTAAGGCTCTAATGTTCTATCTTTTTTGAGTTTGAATTCAGCACAGTCTTCTCATTTTAAAAATCTTGAGCACCCCACTCCCTCCTCTTACTTGTAGACAGACAAAAAGAAATGAAACAAATTGATGAAGACATCTTTAAATCGAACCCAATCACACGTTATGTAGAGTGTATGTTTAAGTTTAAAAACTAACCATTTTAAATTTCCCATGATTTTCAAAACAAAGAATTAAAGTTGTACCAACAAGGTTTTACTTTAATGGTGAGCTCTAAAATATTACAGGTCTCATATATAAAAGAAGCAAGATACTTAGATGTAAACTGGGAACAAAAAAAGCATTAAAGTTATACTTGTATTGATCGAACAACAAACTTGACGGAACATAATTAACGACCTTATTATACCACGATCAGTTAGGCAGGTCTTGCCACCACTGTTATACATGCCACAAATATATTCATAATTCAGAAAACATGGGAAGTTAAGCTCACTATCCTTTCTAATAACCAGCAGAGCACAATTTAAATATCACTTCTTTTTTTTTAGTTAAAAATAAAGTTTTTAATTACATTTATACATTCAAAAGAAATTCCCTTTCCAATTATTTAATTCCTCCTTGGGCTGTGGGTTGGTCCTATTTTGAATCAAGTCTCGACTCATTTTGAATCTCGTAGTGTGTGTGAGTAGAAAAAGTTGGAAGTGCCAAAAGAAATGGCCTTGTAATTTTTGCAGAGGTCGGGAGATTGATCTCCTTCCATCATCTGGTTTCAGGATCAGCCTTGGTGCAAGTATAAGTTTAACTCCTGAACGCCATGCTCCTCTGCTCATCTTCTGTCACTCTCTCCCATTACGATGCTTCCCCTGACTCAGTTTTCTTATTTTCCTTTACATACTTCTTTTGACTTTCCACGCACAACCATCGTTTTGTCATCAATTGAACGCCTAGGACAAGAATACAAGTCTACAACTCAAACTGATCCCAAGATTTTTTTTTTTTTTTTTGTGGATCTGGCCAAGAAGTTTGACTAGTTATGATTATGAGGAGAAAAACAAATGTATGTAGACATTTAATCATGTATCAATCAGGGCCTAGTGGAATACCCTAATTAAGTTTTGTTCTATTGTCATCTGGGCAACTGTTGCTGCCATGGATTGATCATACGTCCTGCAAGCATATTGAGCTTGTTCTTAGCTTGGGAAATTGAGTTCATGATTCCAGAAAATGCCCAGCATAGTTGAACTCTGAGCCAGCCGCGTGCCATTATAACTGGCATTGAAGCCCAAATGATAATTAAGAACCATAAACAGGCGTGGCAAGAAGATGGACGCGAGCGAGCTGAAGAAAGTGCTCCTACAACGAGAAGGACTTGGCTGAGAATATGAGCGTAGTAGCTACTGTGATTTTGTACGTAAATCTTAATAGTAAGCACTGCACTGTAGATGCATATGGCCGCTAAGAAGGTCCACATATGAACTGCATGTTTCTCAAAGGGGGAATATGGCTTACTTTGATACTCTACTTGGATCAAGCCAAGGAGTAGTGGATCCAGAAATATGAAGACAACATGGCATGGGATTGGGGAGATGACCTCTTCATCACTTTTTGCAGTTGAAAGGCTACAAAACACAAAAGGAAGCCATTATGGCTTTAAAGGCTTACATCATAAACTAAATAACTATATATCCCTCTAACACATAAAAACTGAAAATACTGCTTTTCTTCATAAATGAATTCTAGGTTTGCTTCCACCTAGATGGTGGAAGGAAAGTGTAAAATAAAGCAAAATATAGCACAAAACACAAATACACAGAAAGCTGAAAAACACACCAACCTTGCATGGCATAAATGATAATTAAATCAGATAATAAATTATATATATTAGATCACAAATAATGCTATATGTAGCTGAATATATACATGACAAGCAAAACTATGTAAATTAACTACTAAAGATGATATCAAAACAAGAAATCAGATTTTGTGCAATCAAAAAAATAATATACTTAATTAACTAATGTATTATACTAAGGGATATTGAATGGATTAATCATTACATTGTTATACACCACCTGAGACTTATAATATATATATTATGTTACGATTTTTTAACTATAGAAAATTTCAATCCTCAAAAGAAACAACCAGTTGCAAAATAAAGAAATTGAGAAACATTTCTCAATAAAATAAATTTGGCGAAATATTTTGGATGTATTTATCCAGACCATCTACTAGCTAGACATAAAGTCAACCCTCATTGTGAAATAAAATCATTCATTCTACGTACTTCTTACGAGATTCAAACTTGAGAAACCCATCTGTTTTCTTCACGTAAAAAGGTGTTATGGGCGTTGATGATCGATGGGAATCAAAACAATAAATTTTTTAGGGTAAGCTTTTTCACCCGGCCTACTTCAAAATTGTATTATATAAGACAATAGGAACTAACAAAGGTAAAACAAGATAAGAAACAAGACACTAACCTTTCCACAAGGCTTGGATATTGCATAGTACAATTGCAGTACTTGGTCGGTGCCTTTCTTCTCATCCTCCTTAATCTAGGAGAAACTGAGGTAACCCTAATGCCTTTCCTATGCCCAATATGGCAGCAAACCTCCAGAGCCTCATTCTCTTGGCTTACAGAACCCAAATATTATTTCTCCTATAAAACCTTCCTAAGCTTGGCAATCGGAAAGAGAAACTAAGAAAGCAATAATGCCCCAGCACGTATTATAGCGTACGGAGCTAGGCTCATATATGCTGACGAACTTCAATGGAAGTCCATCGTAAGTTTTGGTGTCCACACGAATTTCACACGTCCAAGAAGTTCGTCCACTATTGGAAAATCTGATAGGAAAACAGAAGTTAGTGGGAAAGAAATTTGGTGATAGTTCATTGTTCTTTTGGGTTAGAGTGTGAGGGAGCTATTGGCTGGAATATGCAATAAAAAATTTCAGTGACCTAGTTGCGTTTGTTCAGGTTCATGTTTGATTTGCATACCATGATTATTTTGAAAGAAAATAATAGAAGACCATAAAAAGGCATTATTTTTTCACATATGTCTTAAATAATCATGTATTAGTCACCTATTGCTTATATAGAGAATTAATTTCTCAAGATTCAAGTTCAAAATTTGACACACAAGCATATACAATATAACTGGTCCAGTTGTTTCTCGTTCTATATTTCATATTATATATATCTCACTCAAAAATTTTAATTTTTATTCATGATTACCGGGGTAAGCCTTCGGTTCTAGAATCCTTTTTTAGTAGTTCTAGCTAGCTAGTTTCTGTAAGTTAATTAGATCTCAAAGCATAAAAATGGAATTATCATTATTCTCAATATTTGATTTAAAGCATACACATATAATAAGTTGTTTTTATGTTTGTTTAATTGTTTTAGTTAGTCTGCATTTATAATATTCATTTTCTTAATCTATTGGATGAACCATCCTTTGAAATATTAATGTGAACCCACGAAACTGAGATTAATAGTTAAAAGATCTTTGAAATGCTAGTGATTGGAGCTTAAAAAAATTACATGTTATTAGGGAGGTAATATAATTATTTATTTTTTGAATAAAATGAGTTTCACCAGTGAGATACTTATGGTAACATTAAAAAAAAAATTAATTATACTTTTATTCCTTACAGTTTTAGAAATTATTTTAAAAAGTGATTTTAGTTAAAATATTAAAAATTAGTCTTTATAATTTATAAATATTTATAAAGTAATTTTTACATTTTTTAAAATTTAAAATACTAAAAATAATCCTTATAATTTAGAAATGTTTATTTATTGAGACAATATATTGTCTTAAGTTGTGTCCCATAATTTGTTCTAAGGCTTTTTATTGGTGAAGAAACTATTAAAATATTACTACAAATATTAATGCAAATTACTTTATCATTTTCTTGGTTAATGAGGAGCCTTAAAATTGACTATAAAACAAGAAATTTTGTCTCTTATTTATCCATATGGATTATTTTATAAATATTTGTATAATTTAAAGATAAATTTTTAACAAAATTTAAACTATAAAAATTATTTTAAATTTTATGTAAAACTACGAGCGTCAATAATATAAAGTTAATTGGCAAAGTTTTAAAATTTAAGTGAAATAATAGGTATTAAAAGTATAATTAAAAAAATAAAAATATCTGTATTAATTATCTTTGTCAAATAGTCATGAGAGGCATAGTGGAGCGTGTTAGACTGATAGGAAGTAATTGGATTTATAATAATTTTCTTTGTCAAGTAGCTTCCATTTTCAAACCAACCGTGTTGATGCTACAACTCTTAATTAATTAACACTAACACTTCTAGGGCTCGTGTGAAGAATTTTGCGCGCGGGGCTTCTTGACGCAGAGGTTACACGCATCTATGGGCGTGAGGCATATGTTCTCTTATATATACAATTTTTTAAAAAACTACACCATGTGACGATTAATGGATTAGAAGATGTAGACAAATTCATTCAAGCATAGTAAATATTATCTTAGACAGCCTATGGGGAATATCTTCACAGCCAAGTCCATCGACAGCACCAATTTCTAAGTAGCAAGCTTCAACTTCTGAATAATCCTTCCCTTCCCATGCATATTATATCCTCATGCTCTCTTAGTAATTAGTAATGGATAATTAATATCGCTCAACATGCATAAATCGATGTGTTTAAGTGAAAGTTTTCACCATCTCAACCAAATTCTTGGCAGAAGATAAATCTTCACACGCAAAACTACCCAAGGCAACGACTTCTATTTTCCAAATCTAAAAATAGCTAGCTAGAAGAGCAAAAAGACTTGTGTGGAAACATGTGTTTGTGTGTGCGGGGTTATGGGGGAGCGTTAATCAATTTTGTATTTACACATATTTTTGTTATGAGATTAATCATTATTCTTGAGGAAAATAAATAATTAATTAATAAATTCTTTTTAACAAATGCAACTCTAAAATTTTCAATTATAAATATTTAGTGTAGAAACTTAACTTTTGATTCTTTCATTGAGTCAATACTTTATTAATTAGTAGAGTTAATTATGATATTGAAATGATGTTATTAGTGATATAATGCAACGTATGCTGTCAGATCAAATAGTGTATAACTATATGCCAAACAATTTATAGCATGTTTCATTAGTCTGCATCATTTTTCGGCAACCGCAAATATGATCAGATTTGAGTTTAATATCGTTTCTTTTGCACAAATAAATTATAATACTTGATTGATTCTATTATATTAGTAACGTGACAAAATGGCATATGGGTCTTCAACTAGGCAAACATTGGAGGAGTGAATATTTTTATTTTTCTTCATTTATATAAAGGACATCCAAACAAAAGTCAAAGAAATTATGGTTCGTAGTTTTGTAGTACTCTCCCATAATTTTCATTTCCTTCCTTAATTTCTTCCTAAACAAAAGGTAATGAAGGATCTAGAAAATAATTTCACATACCAAGGTAGCAAGGAACTTGACAGTAATAACAATCATATTAAGGTTACCCTAATCTTTGACTGAATTAGAATTGTTGAATGCTCTTTCATTTAGCCGAGCAACAAGCTTAACTGGGAGAATTAGTGGGGATATTATTTTATTTCCCTTTTCTAGTACTGCATCCTGCACCCTATCAAATCCCCCTTAGACTTTTGGCCAAAGAAGCAGTCACAACAAGAGTTATTACTCTCTCAAATCTCTTTCTGTTGATTGGGGCAAAGAATCATGGAGTTAGGAAATGGTTTGACTACTGGACTTGCAATCGCAGAAAATGCTGGAGGAAACCAATATCTCGACCAACCTGAAAAGAGCAACACTTGGACATCACGAGCTGTATACGACGACAAGGAGTACAAATGCTCGAGTCGTTTTACTGAGACACACAAAGCTGGGGACTTCGTGAACAGATCAGGAAGCGTAGGATACAAACAAGAGTCAAGGTACACTGCCACTGTGAAATATCATGATAAGGTGGACGGTTCCAAGACTGAGTATCAGACTCAAGTGAATGTGAGGAAAGTTGTTTACCCTCCTCACAAGTCTTCTAGCAAGCGCATCAACTATTAATTACTATTTTAATTTCTCAGTTTGCTATCTTTCTTGCTTCTTCTTATAGTCTCCTTTACATGTCTCCGTCTTTCTTTCGTTATGTTGTCGTTTACTGTGTCTATGGTCGTTCTAACTTGATATTAATGGTGAAGTAAGGCATACTGATATTGCATTTGGTTTCCTCTGATCAATTTGGCATATGCATCTATCATTTGACAAGTTATTAAAATATTAGTTTTCAACTAATTAGAATCACATACGAAAAATTATGAAACTAATCAATTAAAAAATAATTAATATTCCTGATTAACCAGGGTGCATGCATCCATCAATGTTTTTCTAAGGCTTGATTTTGTGAGGTGAAGTGTGACTAAAATCCAAAGCACTCTTCCTTTTTACGTTTGTATCATGGAAAAAAGAAAGTCAACACAAGACTACCCCACTAATTTGAGTTATGATGAAATCAATGGTTTGAAATTATTGTTGCCACTTCAGATTAAAAAGAAAAAAATAAATATCTATTTTAGTTCTTTATACTTTAAATTTTTATTAATTTAGTCTCTCACACTTCATATTTATCAAATAAGTCCCTCACACTTCAATCCGTCAACCATTTTGGTCCCTCCGTCATCTTCCGTCTCGTTGGGTTAATGGCACCGTCTAGTTGAGTCATAATTTACTTCTTTGTTTTTCCTAGAACAAGAGCAGTGTACATAAACATTACATCCATCACCCATTACCAGTAGTCTCTGCAAGAACAAAGTCCATCTTTGAACAAGTGGAAGCGACTTCTATCTCTCATAGTGATTTCTATTTAATAAACCTTAGATATCAACTTCATCACTGTGTGGCAGTCCGCACAAATCCTAAGGTTCTTCACTATTCTTATAATCCTTCCCTCATGAAGTTTTGCTATTCCAAAAGCTACAGCAAGCTTCTCACTTTGCTTAGACACTGAATCTTCTTTTTCTTCCTGTTCAATATCATGCAAAACAATCCTTACTTGTGGTTCATAAACTACTTCTGCTCAATTGCAGGTTCAATGCCATACACATTCTTCATCTTAGAGAAGTAAGCACACCCTTGCTCAACCAAGCCAGCATGACTGCAATCATATAGAAGTGAAATGAAGGTGATACCATCTGGCGTAACTCCACACTCTTCCATCTCATGAAAAAGTTCTATTGTCTTTTCTCCATGACCATGCATTGCAAGTCCTGCTATCATCGATGTCCAAGAAACAACATTCCTTCCCACTAACATGTTTTGAAAGACCAATCTAGCCATAACAACATTTCCACACCTTGAATATGTATCCATTAGAGCATTACTCATTGAAACAATCTGAAGAAATCCAGATTTCTGGATAAATCCATGTAAAATCTTCCCAAATTCAAATGCCCCAGCTTGTGCACAAGCAGACAGGACCCCTGTCAAGCTAACCTCGTTTGGTCTAATTCTTTCCCGCTGCAGCTGCCTGAAAAATCCAAAAGCCTCATTGAATAAACCGTTATGAGCAAACCCAACAATCATAGTACTCCAAGAAACATCGTCTTTGAGAGGCATTTCAAAAAATGCTTGTCTTGCCGACTCGAGCTTACCTGCTTTGGTATACCCAGTAAGCATCACATTCCATGAGGTCAAATTTTATATGGGCATTCGTTTAAACATATGTTCTGCACCCTCCATATCCCCACACCTAAAAGACGCAGTGACAACTGCATTCCATATGACAATGTTGGATCAGACATTTCCTCAAAAACCTGTCTTGCAGAGTGCACGTTTCCACATTCCATATACATACTTATCAGAGTTGTCCCAACAAAAATGTGGCTGTCCAGCCCATGACATAAAGCCTGACCATGCAACTGTAAACCAGCTCTCAAAAACCTACAATTAGCAACAACTTTGAGTGTAAATGCGAAAGAGAAACCATCCGGGAGAACAATGGATTGTTGGCGCATTTTGACAAAAGTATGAAGGGAATCGCTAGGAGTTTCAGACTCAGCAAGTTCTCGAATAAGCGTGTTATACATAAAAGCATCTGGGTTGGGAAATTGCAAGAGTAGACAGCGAGCATAGTGGAGAGCATCAGAGATGGAAACGGCGCAAAGGAGATGGAGCTTGCCAGCAACTAAGGGATCAGTATAAAGGCCATTCTTGTCGACATAGGCATGTATTTGTTTTGCCAATTTCAGGCTCCTGCACTTACTCAACAGGAAAAGGCATAGCTGTTGCGAGCTGCTCATTTCATCCCAAAAAAAGTCACGTCAACGATTAACTGCACACAAGGCACTTTGACGTGCCATTAAGCAGGTGCCATTAACCCTACTAAATGAAAGAAGATTGAGGGACTAAAATGGTAGATAGATTGCCGTGCGAGGGACTTATTTAATAAAAATAAAGTATAAAAAATTAAAATAAGTATTTACTTAAAAAAAAAAAATTTGCCTACACCAAATAACTAAATTTTTCTAAATTAATATATATATATACACTCAACTTATTGCAGTTGCCCTGGCCAGAATATATTCCTGTATTCGCACAAGGGACAAGAACTTACATCTCACTTTGCTAAACGACAAGAGAAGTACCTCCTTTGATCCATCACCATATGCTAAAAGATGTAACGATGATTCATTCACATCAATAGGGGAATTTAATCATCAAAAGAAAAAAAAAAAGAGGATATATGGACAAAACATGGTCTTAAACTCTCAATCTGTTTACATACTTCAATTTCACGCTTCTGTAATTTATAATCTTTGTCTCCTTTTCCCTATTATATCTTCTTTTTATTATTAATGAATGCAATTGCAAGAGGATTGGCATTTTCATATAATTACTCTTTATTGGCCGTACTCAATATAATTTTTTTTTTGAACTTTATCGAGAGATAAGGATGCTTAAATTCTGAGTGCTGATTCCTTTGCGTCACATCCCACTATAAAAAGAATTAGCTCTTGGGAAATTTCTTCTGCCTTTCTGTCTCTTTTCCTAGACTCTACTGACTGAATGAGACTTGTTAATTTTTGTGTTTTTGTTAGGTAGACGAGCACTAAGACTTCTGAGCATCATTTTTCTAAAGAAGCTTAGCAAAGAAGTTTACTTTATTTATTTATTTTTTCCTTTCCAATAGAAAAAGGCTTTGGCCTCTGTATAAGCAGCATCCAACAAGTTCTTCTTCATTGCTTGACGGCCAAACCCTTTTCTCCATCTCTGTGTCCTCTGAAACCACCATAAGCCCCTGAAGTAAAGAGCTGTACTCATTCCAACTTCTTGAGTAAGTATATATGTTAATTTTCAGTAATATACTTCATCATTATTATTAATATATTTTCTGTTACTTTCTTATTCTCGTTGTCTGTTGAATTTCTATTTTCTCTAGGCTCTTTTTCCCTGGTCACTAGCTACCAATGGCAGCAGAATCAGGTTCCCAATCCTCTGGGTTGCCCCTGCACGAAGGAGACTATGCTGTAAAAAATCTAGAGTTAAAGGAAGGTAAAGTACCAAAATTAACCAGTGATAAAATCTATAGCCAACCACTGTTTTCCAGATTAAATTTTTGGAAGGGTTATACGATCCAAACTTTTGGGAAATGGTATCCATTAGATAATAAAGCTGTAAGTTTTCCTTTGGTCACCGAAGAAACCATCCACAAATACTGCAGCAAATATGCCTTTGTGCATATAGGGTTTGTTCAAGTATCCATCAAAGCTTTAGTAAAATTAGGGCCAGACGCTTCGGTGACAGTAACCTTGAGGGATCTAAGACATGCTGACCAGAAAAAATCTACCTTGGTAGCATTTGAGTCCAGTGTGTCCATGGATAGTCCTATAAACTTCAATTTGTACCCAGATATGTCATGCTTCTTAAGCGAACTGTTTAGTGATGAACCTTTACATCTAGCCATTCAGCCACAGGGATGTGACACCAGAGATTATACTACACATCTTCTTATGAGGTTCAGAATGTGTTACAAGGTATTTAAAACTAGTCTTGAAGCACAACCTTTGATAAAAGGTCCTAGGTTGGAGATTGACACTCAAAAGTCACATGTTCTTGTGCCTGTCGACAATGGGGACGGTGTTGTTCTTCAAAGACGAAAAGAATGACGAAATATCTTCATAGCCAAGTATATGTGACGGTGGCTACAAGCTTCAATTTCTGAAGAATGTGTGATTGCATTTTCTCTTGTGGAGGCTTCTTGAATATAATATTTCAACTCTGAGTGTGTGTATGACATGTACTATTAGTGGCTACAAGGTGTAACTAGTGTATAAGTGTGATGTACTATAATTAATAATGGACATATTGGATTAAATGGTTTGTGTAGTGGTGCTGGAGAGAATTGAACATAAGAGTTACGTTTTATTTATAATTTTATTTTTACAATAATTTATAAAATAATAAGTACATATAATTTTTTTTCTTTTTAACATAATTTAGGCAAGAGGAAAAAGTCTTGATATATGTTCACGACGGTGATTTACATTATCATTGCACTTCAATATATAGTTCAAAACTAGCTTGCAGTTTCCAGGAAAGAGTGAGGAGAAGAAAAAGAGAAGTGGTTGCCGTCAATTTCTTGGCCTTCAACTTCACAATTATCCGGACCTATCCAAGCAATAGCAAAAGAAAGTTTGTAGTACAATTATTGAGATGTCATGATAGAGACATTAATTAGCTAACTTTTACACTTCATCCCTCTCATTTGAGTAATTACAGTTAAACTGTAATTGTAAAATTATTTTAACTTGTAAATAATTAATCTGAAAAACTCATATAAAGTTAACTTTCTGCTATCACTTTATAGGATGGTCCTATCTCTTAAAAAATGTTAAGCCTTTAGTATTAATAAAGATATTTATTTCTTTATCCTTTTTAAAAAGAAGTGGCACTAAAGTTTTCCAATAGTATTTACAAATAGCTTTCTAAAGTGGCTATTATATGTTAATAATGTGCTGTTCATATAATTGAGCTAGTGATGTTATTATTTTTTTTAGCTTAATTTTACTGCAAAGAAAAATAACATGTTAATTTGGACAAAGAGTAGTTGATTTAGTCGCTTCGGCAAACAAACAACCTAACTCAAATAACTATTTGAGATTTATTCTCAAGAAAATTGATGCCAAAGGAATTGATAAGTAGAGAATTGACTCTCAAAAAAAAAAAAATTCTGTAGTAACGATGTCTTATCAAAAGAGCATGAACCTATACATTCATTGACATGCTATTATTTTACTGCTCGATCGGATATGGAAATTTCATCATACACTATCTATATCTATCATGCATTTTTTTTTTCTTACATTTAGGGTATTTATACTTATCTCTGCTTAAAATAATAATAATAATAATTGGTGAATTCGAATGACACCTAAGTCAAACTATCACTTAAATATTTCTAAATGCTCACCTCAACTTAATGCAAATGCTGGAGTCAGTGAAGAGGGGAGTAACTATCAAAAAAAATTCAGGGATATATACAAACATGGTGTGTTAAACTCGCAATCTGTTAATTTGCCTAATTTCAGTTTTAACTGTTCGTTTGGTGCTTTCTTTTTATGAATGACCATTTCACGCTTCTGTAAATTATAATCTTTGATTTCTTTTACCTATTAAGGATACAATTACAACAGCATTCGCATTTTGATATAGTTATTCTTTTATTGGCCGTACTAAAACAGTAATATCTGATTTTCTTATTAATAGTTTACTTTATCAAAAGATACGAATAATTAATTTCTGAGTGCTGATTCCTTTGCGTCACATATAACATCACTTCGGAAAGAGTAACCCTTGGGAAATTTCTTCTGCCCTTCTGTCTCTTTTCCCAGACTCTACAGAATGAGACTTGCTTGTCTTTTTCTTCAGTAGACGAAGACCAAGACTTCTCTGTGGACCATTTTCCCAACAGATGCTTTCTAGAGAAGTAGGCTTTTTTTTTTTTTTAATAGAAAAGGCTTTTGCCTCTTTATAATCAACCAGATTCTTCTTCAGTGCTTCACATAGCAAAACAGAGAGCTAAATCCTTTTCTCCTTCTCTGCAGAGTCCTCTGAAACCACCATAAGCCACTGAAGAGAAGAGCTGCCACTCCAACTTCTAGAGTAAGCATATATGTGTTATTTATCATTATTAACATAATTAATTCTTCTGTTTTATCTTATTCTAATGGGTCTGTTAATTAAATTTTCCATTTTCTCTAGGCTCCTTTTCACTGGTCACTACTGATGGCAGCAGAATCAGGTTCCCAACCCTCTGGATCTCCCCAGCATGAATTCACTGATGATGCAGGCCAGGGAGAATGTGCTGTAACAAATCTTAAGTTAAACAAAGGTAAAACACCAAAACTAACCACTGACCAAATCTACAGCCAAACACTGCTTTCCAAATTAAACTTCTGGAAGGGTTATATGGTCAAAACCTCAGGAAAATGGTTCCCATTTAATAATAACCTCTTAAGTTTGATTTTGCTCAACGAAGAAACCATCCAAAAGCACAGAAAAAAATATGCTTTTATGCATATAGGATTTGTGCAAGTTTCCATTAAAGCTTTGGCAAGATTAGGACCAGACGCTTCAGTCACAGTAACTTTGAGGGATGCAAGGCATGCTGACCTCAAACAATCTATCTCGATAGCATTTGCGTCTCGTGTGTCCATGGAGAGTCCCATAAGCTTCAATTTGTACCCAGATATCTCATATTACTTGCCTGGACTGCAAAGTTCTGAATCTCTCGTGCTAACTTTTCAGCCACATGGGTGTGACATGAAAAGAGATTCTAAGCATCTTGTTATGAGCTACAGAATGTTTTACAAAGTGATGAAAACTATTGCGGATCCCCAGCCATTGATTAAGGGTCCTAGGTTGGAGATAGACACTCAAAAGTCACATGTTCTTGTGCCTGTCGCCAACGGGGACAGAGTTGTTCTTCAAAGACGAAAAGAATGATGAAGCATCTTCATAGCCAAGTCCATCTTCTGCAGTATCAGATTAGTTGCAGTTTCTCTTGGAGGCTGCCTGAATATAAAGCTTCAACTTCAGGGTTTTCATATGACATGTACTATTTATTATTGGCTACAAGTTGTAACTAGTGTGCAAGTGTGATGTACTATATATATTTAGTGTTTGTCTAGTAGAACTGAGAGCATATGTTGGAATTAAGGTTTGGATAAAGTGCTGGATTTTGTGGGTGATTTTATTTGAGTAATTGTGAAAATGAATATCACTGTAATTACAACTTTTGTAATTTTCTGAATTTTTTTTAATAAACATTTATCAATTACATAGTGCACCTTATCTTAGAGCTTATGACTTAAAAACGTCTTCCAATTTTTAACGCTTTATTTTTCTTCTAGCTAGTATCTTTCCAATTTCACCTTTATCCTAGTAAAATCAAACGTTGATGATGATTGGTGGGATAAGGATAAGATCAGATTAAAGGATCTATTAGGATCCAAGTTGTAAATAATTTATTCATTCACTAAAGTTGTCACTTTAAAGTTACTGATTAATCTAACATTTCTTTTTGGGCGTTGTACTAATGATTCTCTGCAACGCCATCGATGGCAAAATGTAAAGAGGAAAAAATCGAACTGATTTAATATATAACAATTCATCTTTTCTTCAATTCACAAGTGGTAGAAAGAACGCAGAAGCCCTCTTAACAACTTTCCCCCAAACCATTTACATTTAATTTGAGCATAATATGTAATAATACAAATACATACCAAGCACGGAGCAATAGATGCAAATGGCCATTAAGAAAATCCACATTTGGATTGGGTGTGTCTCCATGGGCGATTTTTCCTTGTTTTGGTACTCAATTTGGATCAGACTAAGGAGCAGTGGATTCGAAACCATGACCATGGCATGCCCTGGAATTGAGCAGATGAGCTCTTCAATATCCCTTGTAGTAGTTGATCTTAATCGGCTACAAATTTAAACAAGATGAAAGACAGCCAAAATTTTATTAGAAAAGATCACTTAGAAGCTTATGCACTAATATTCAAATTCTAATTGACATTTCAGTTTGGTTTTTTTTTTGGGGGGGTTTTGGTCCGTAGGTTGCACGTAACATGTGCAAATTGAGAGTTGAGACTAGGACCAATTTGCTTTAACAAGCAGTACTTACTTATAGTGAGCCATTCTAACGCATGCCGGGTTTTCGTAAAACAAGCAAAAAAGCAGTAAGAGTAAGATGTCCATCACCCAACCCAATTGTGTCAACTGAATCGACCCAACCCAATTTGGTCAGTTTGGGCTGGGTTTTGTATTTGACTAGAACAAGAAGACAAGTCTAGAGGTCAAACTGATCCCAAGATTTTTTTTTTTTTTTGTGTGGATCTAGCCAAGAAATTTAAATAGTTATGATTATGAGGAGAAAAACAAACGTATGTAGACATTTAATCATGTATCAAACAATGCCTAGTGGATTCTGCTTTCTTTTTGACTTCAAGAATTGGGCAACATACCATATATATTTCTTTCAATTATGCTTCTTTTCCATTCTTTTTGCTCTTGATACCAAACAAATACTCCACCCCATTTCCACTAAAGTTCATTGCTATTTTTTTCTTTTTTCAAGGAAAGGATTCAGTATTTTTTATTTAATAATTTTATATTTTAGAATATATTTAGGGTGGGAATTAAGCCCATTTAAAGAATAAGACTCTATTAAATGCTTGTACCCTTAAATAATTTATTTCAAAATATGATTTTTATCGATCTAACATTTAAATTATGTCATATTTTAACCATGGTCAAATTTTAAATAAATCAAAAGTTATTGAGTATTTTTTTTTTTTGGAGAAAATTGAAAATTATATTAATCAATCAAAAAAGAGACAACAGAACAAGGGGTATACCCTTAAGACTCAAAGAGGTCAAATTTCAGCCCTATTGCTTTAGTATGTCTAATTCTATCTATCATTCACCTAATTTTGAGCTCACTAATCATTCTAATACAAATACTATCACAAACAGGATTTACGTGCTTAAAGATCAACTCATTCTTAACTTGCTATACTGCATAAATAGCAGCATAAAACATAGCCACTCGTAAAGATAGACCTATTTTTCCTCCTAGATTGGACAAAATTCTGCTGCCAATCCAAAAAACTAGTAGATCCTATATCAGAAGATACATACTGCATTAGACCTTTCAAGATTTCTGTAGAAGTTTTGCATTCAAAAAACAGGTGCACTTTTAGTCTTTGAAAAAGACTGACAAAACATGCACATATCATCAAGAACCAAATTCATTTTTTTTCATTCTATCCTTTGTGACCAATCTGCCATGGAAAGCTAGCTATGCAACGAAAGATATCTTTGGATTGGCATAACCATTCCAAACAATATTGTACCACTCTACTTCAGGATTTAGACAATGAACCAAAATCATTGCGTATTTATATGCTCATGACATTTAAAATAAAATGATATAACGTCATCCGTATATAAAAAATCGAAAAATATTCTTATTTGCTAAAATAAAATGATATGAGAAAATATCATTCTAAAATTTCATAAATTTTATGAGTATAAATCTACTTATCGTGTGTGTGTGTGTGTGTATTTCACTATAGGACTTTCTTACACTTCTTTCGCTATAAAGTGATCTATTGCAGTTTTGGTGCATTACAAATACGATGAAGTGGCTATTGGAGGATGGTCAATTTGATAAGGACCGTAACCATATCCCATACAGGAATGTAAGTTCAAGCTTATTAAGCCTTCATTTATTTATATTTTGATGGTCTTTTTGGCTTTGCATTCGTATGTGTATATCACAAAGAGCTCCTATTAGCCAATAACCTGTAAGTTCAATCACACATATATGCTAATATACGAATAAGAATATTTAATGTTCCAATAAGGATATTTAGTGTTAGGATTTTCATTCATAGCGTGTACTTCCTTTTTCTTTTTCAATACTATATTATACTATGAAATAAAAAAGACACAATTTAGTGTTCTGCGCAAACCTATTAATTAAAAAACGAACTAATAATGTAGTTACTTTGAATCTACGTACGTATACACCTAGGTCGCCAACAGACATTCAGAGGTAAAGGATACTTCAGCCCCATCGATTTTGCTGCCAGTGAGCACACATACATTAATGACAAAGAAATCACATAGTGAATTAGTATCTATATAGTAATTATATAAAGTTGGAAAGCAAGTGACAATTAATTATTTAGTATTTTTAAATGCGTGTATACATTTCATGTATCCATTCATATAAAAACAATAGTAAGAATGTTAATATTTTTTTCTTGATATTAGTGATCAACATTTTTTTTAATATGTTCATCCGAAATATGCTTTTATTTTATCAATGCAAAAATGACAGGATTATGCTTCAACTTAACAATCCCAACTTCCTTGTTGATACTCCCTAGAACCTTAGATTGGACATCCCTAGTATAAATATATCATGCGTTTGCCTAGGTGCCTTCCCTTGCAAGTCCCTATATATATATATATCTTGCTCTCTCGAGGTCACTCAGCTGAGATGTGAGAGTGGTTACTCTCCCCAGTCATGAATGTAAGTTTGTATTTTTGCTATACCGATATGAGACTTCAATTTACATGGTCACACTAGCATTCAAGAACGCCTCTGATAAGTTGATTATCCCTCTATGAGCTATAGCCTATAATATTGATACATATGTTTAGCAGGGGAAAACCTTCTTATCACAACTGATAATTGGCCTGAGAGGGAGCCCACAACCACAAGTAGATTTACCAGAAATCAGTATACCTTTCAGATTGATGATTACGAGCAACAGAACAAAACCCTAATTAAGTTTTGCTCTATTGTCATCTAGGCAACTGTTGCTGCCACGGATTGATCATACGTCCTGCAAGCATGTTGAGCTTGTTCTTAGCTTGGGAAATTGAGTTCATGATTCCAGAAAATGCCCAGCATAGTTGAACTCTGAGCCAGCGGCGTGCCATTATAACTGGCATTGATGCCCATATGATAATTAAGAACCACACAAGCAGGCGTGGCAAGAAGATGGACACGAGCGAAGCTGAAGAAAGTGCTCCTAAAACGAGAAGGATTTGGCTGAGAATATGAGCGTAGTAGCTACTGTGATTTTGTACGTAAATCTTAATAGCAAGCACTGCGCCGTAGATGCATATGGCCGCTAAGAAGGTCCACATATGAATTGCATGTGTCTCAAAGGGGGAATATGGCTTACTTTGATACTCTACTTGGATCAAGCCAAGGAGTAGTGGATCCAGAAATACGAAGACAACATGGCATGGGATTGGGGAGATGACCTCTTCATCACTTTTTGCAGTTGAAAGGCTACAAAACACAAAAGGAACACTTCTTACATTACAAATTAAATAATAAGGTCTCTCTACAGCTTCCACCCATATAGCACAAAACACGCAAATACACAGAAAACTGAAAGACACACCAACCTCGAGGTTTCATGATTTGATTGAAGATGACATGTTGAGCAGCTCACCATCTTTCTGTTTTTTGCATTTACTCTTCTTGAGAATTTAAGTCTTCTGAGTTTTAAATTTCTTGTCGAGACATTAACATGCTCAACTTCTCCATCTCCCAGGTCACCGACCATTTTCAAGTATTATGTTAGCCATAATCCAATAAAATATATAGTGAATGCATCCCAAAAATTTACGGACTTCCCGAAGCGAATAACTCACTATAGTCCAAACATGTATGAGTAACAATACGTAGTTGAAGATGCCAGGGGGCTCAACATGTATCAGAAAGCCAATTTTTAAAATGAGGCTTTTTGCAATTTTTTTAAGTGCTATATTTTTTCTATTTAAAAATTGTTCTTTTAGTATTTAGAGATGCAAATTTATTTTTACAAAACTGTTACGAATGAGAAGATTTTTACACTTCAAGTTTCCATATACAATACTTATGGCTTAGAGTGATATTGAAAAAGAATAAAATAGCTGCAGGAAAAGTAACCTCGAAGCAAAAGGAGAAAGGAAGGTTAAATCATAGAGACAAAAGAAAAAAAAAAAAAAAACATTAAATTGGAGAAAAATGAAGAAAAATAGTGTTAAAATGGAAGGAAATTCTGATTAGAAATTGTGTTCAAGAAATAAAAATATTTTAGAATTAAAAAAATAATTAATATCTAATTAAATAATGAAAATTCAAATTAAAACTTATATAAGTAATTAGTACTAAATAATATAAGATAATATATCCTAATTTTTAGGAAATTGTTTTTGCAAGTGTTTTACTTGTCCAAGAATGACCGGCTGGTGGAAGATGCACGGCGTGCCAGGAAACTGGCATGATGTTTCTGCACGTTTGCTCTTCGATTATTTTCCTTTGACTGACTCAGGGAAGTCTACACGCTCGCACTTCATCATCTAACTTTTTTGTGTTTCCTTTTCGTATCCAACTCTTTGGGATTGATTAAAAAAGTAAAGTAATATTCTAAGAATGATTTAATTAGAAAGAATTTATTATTTTATAATTTAATTTTAATCTATTATAAAATTAAAAATATGATGTAAGACACAATCTGCGAGACAAAAAAAATATCATCTCATTAGCATACAAAAGTGGAGGGCCATATAAGATCATATTTATAATAAGTCAAGTATAAAATAAAATATTTATTGATCAGTTGAGCTGGTCTTGCCACCAGTGCTTAATGCATCGCACAAAAGCATGGGAATTTATGCTCACTATCCCTTGTATTGACCAACAGAGCATTTTGAGTAGGTAAACAACAACTGGAGATCAAAGGAGAAGGCGTGGCAAGAAAATGGACACCAGGGATGAGCGTATTACCTTCTACCACCCCCACCTTTACCATCCACCACCCCTCAATGTGCGAAATGATCATAATACCCTTGTACACAAAAATAATTCCTCTTACATCCTTCTCCACCCCCCGCGCGCGATGGCTTAGGAATGAATGAAACCTAACCATTTCTTCCCATTGAGATTGATGTTTTTTTGATTTGTAAGAATAAAAAAACTAATTTTTGGTCTGTAGTATTTGTGCGGAGTTCAATTGCATATAAAACAATGTTTGTATATTCTACTTTTTATTTCGAATCAAGTAAAGTTTTTTGGTGCAAGAACGCTTATGCACAGGTGTTAATAGCTCGAAAATGCCCATGCACAAGCGTTAATATCTCAAACGCTCATGCACATGCGTGAGGAGTTACAAAACGCCCATGCACAAGCATTAATGTCCCAAACGCTCATGCACATGTGTGAGGAGTTACAAAACGCCTATGCACAAGCGTTTGGTGTAAAATATGCATATATATATTATTAAATTTAAATAGATTACTTGATGTTTAAGAAATAAATAAATAAATTTAAAAATAAATATGTAATAATTAATAAAATTTTTAAAATTATACATATATTATTTAAAAATAAATATATATTTTTAAAATTAAATATATGTTTTTATAATATTTTTAAAATTAAAGAAATATATATATATATATATATATATATATATATATATATATAATTTATAATTAAAAATATTTTTTTCAACTAAGTAGCTATTTAAAAAATATTTATAATTTATATTAATAATTTATAATTTATGATTATTGTGATAAAGATGTATATTAATTTATTTAAAATATTATAAATTTTATTTAATTTTAAAAAATATATTTAATCTTAAAAATATTATAAATTATTTTATATTTAATTTTAAATATATATGTTATGAAATTTTGTTACTTGGGGCAAGAGTAACATATTTTTAAAATTAAATAAATTTTTTAAATATTTTTAATAAATTAATATAAATTCTATCACATAATAATTAATTTATTAAAATTTTATTTTATTAAAAATATTATAAAAATATATTTTTAATTTTAAAAATTATATATATTTAATTTTAAATATATTTATTTATTTAAATATAAATAATATATATATATATATATATATATATATATTTCATCCAACGCCTCTAAAGAGGTGTGGAGGGTACTCAACGCCTCTTTAGAGGTGTTTGGAGAGTTATCAACGCCTCTTCAGAGGCATTACGAATCATTAATGCTTTTTCAAAGGCGTTTGGAGAAAACAAACTAAAAAATTATTCAAGGTATTATTGAAACTTTGAAAAAAAAAAAAAAAAATAGGGTGGGAGATGGTAAAGGTGGGGGTGGTAGAAGGTAATACCCCAGGGATGATGAAGAAAGTGTTGTTGAGAGGACAAAAGTATAAAGACATTTAATCATGTACCTATCAATTAGTGCATGGCTAGTCTGGATTCTGATTTCTTTTTATTTGGAGGGAATGGGCAACTTCACCAATATAAAGACATTTCAGCAATTTTTAATTTAATAATTTTACATATTAAAAAATATTTTTGAGAAAAATACATTTTTATCTCTAATATTTTTTTTTAAAAAAAAACTTATATTCAAACTTTTTAAATTAAACTCTCACACTATAAAAATTTATCAAATTAAACTTTTCGTATAAATAAAAAAATTCTTGAAAAGTTTACTTTTATAAGATTTTTGTAAAATAAGAATTCAAAACGAAAAATTTAAAATGTACAATTTTTTTTTTTATTTTTGGTTTTAGTAAAAGTTCTTTTGACAAAAAAGAAATTTTCTTTATAATTTAGGGTAAAAAATCATATTATCTTTAAAGTAAGACTTGACCAACATGCGTTGGATTAGCAATGGTGATAGCGCTTATATCACGATAAACTAAAGTTTAAATTTCTAATAAAAGATGCATATATTCACGTTTAGTATTGAATAGTATTTTGAGAAAAAATACATCTAATATAAGAATAGATGTTGAAACCAAAAGGAAAAAGACTAGAAACCTATATACTTTAATAACTTTTTTCAATAAGATAATTTTTGACTATCAAACATTGAATTGTGCCATTTTTTTATTATTGTCAAGTTTTACATAGATAAAAAACTTTATGGCAGTAACTTATAATTTAAAATCTTTTTATTTATTAAACAAAGTGACAGAGTATTTATTATTAATTTTAAAATTTTATGTGTATGATTTAAGTATTTATTTATTTATTTACTGTAACACTTCTAACACTTGTTTGTATATCCACAACCTAATTTGCTTGTTTTATGGGATGCCTGGCTCTTGAACCTCTTTGAACACTGTAAATCCTTGTTTTATTGAGCTAGTGATGTTAATTCAATCAAGCTTTTAGTGTGAAGAAAAAGAAAATGTTTGGACTAAGAGTAGTTGAGTTATTTGCTTCTACAAGTTCATAAAATTTTGGAAAGCATTTATCATTAATTGAATTGAAGCGAGAAAAGGTGTTGGGCTACTGGTTGAAACTACTCAACCTAAGGCTCTAATGTTCTATCTTTTTTGAGTTTGAATTCAGCACAGTCTTCTCATTTTAAAAATCTTGAGCACCCCACTCCCTCCTCTTACTTGTAGACAGACAAAAAGAAATGAAACAAATTGATGAAGACATCTTTAAATCGAACCCAATCACACGTTATGTAGAGTGTATGTTTAAGTTTAAAAACTAACCATTTTAAATTTCCCATGATTTTCAAAACAAAGAATTAAAGTTGTACCAACAAGGTTTTACTTTAATGGTGAGCTCTAAAATATTACAGGTCTCATATATAAAAGAAGCAAGATACTTAGATGTAAACTGGGAACAAAAAAAGCATTAAAGTTATACTTGTATTGATCGAACAACAAACTTGACGGAACATAATTAACGACCTTATTATACCACGATCAGTTAGGCAGGTCTTGCCACCACTGTTATACATGCCACAAATATATTCATAATTCAGAAAACATGGGAAGTTAAGCTCACTATCCTTTCTAATAACCAGCAGAGCACAATTTAAATATCACTTCTTTTTTTTTAGTTAAAAATAAAGTTTTTAATTACATTTATACATTCAAAAGAAATTCCCTTTCCAATTATTTAATTCCTCCTTGGGCTGTGGGTTGGTCCTATTTTGAATCAAGTCTCGACTCATTTTGAATCTCGTAGTGTGTGTGAGTAGAAAAAGTTGGAAGTGCCAAAAGAAATGGCCTTGTAATTTTTGCAGAGGTCGGGAGATTGATCTCCTTCCATCATCTGGTTTCAGGATCAGCCTTGGTGCAAGTATAAGTTTAACTCCTGAACGCCATGCTCCTCTGCTCATCTTCTGTCACTCTCTCCCATTACGATGCTTCCCCTGACTCAGTTTTCTTATTTTCCTTTACATACTTCTTTTGACTTTCCACGCACAACCATCGTTTTGTCATCAATTGAACGCCTAGGACAAGAATACAAGTCTACAACTCAAACTGATCCCAAGATTTTTTTTTTTTTTTTTGTGGATCTGGCCAAGAAGTTTGACTAGTTATGATTATGAGGAGAAAAACAAATGTATGTAGACATTTAATCATGTATCAATCAGGGCCTAGTGGAATACCCTAATTAAGTTTTGTTCTATTGTCATCTGGGCAACTGTTGCTGCCATGGATTGATCATACGTCCTGCAAGCATATTGAGCTTGTTCTTAGCTTGGGAAATTGAGTTCATGATTCCAGAAAATGCCCAGCATAGTTGAACTCTGAGCCAGCCGCGTGCCATTATAACTGGCATTGAAGCCCAAATGATAATTAAGAACCATAAACAGGCGTGGCAAGAAGATGGACGCGAGCGAGCTGAAGAAAGTGCTCCTACAACGAGAAGGACTTGGCTGAGAATATGAGCGTAGTAGCTACTGTGATTTTGTACGTAAATCTTAATAGTAAGCACTGCACTGTAGATGCATATGGCCGCTAAGAAGGTCCACATATGAACTGCATGTTTCTCAAAGGGGGAATATGGCTTACTTTGATACTCTACTTGGATCAAGCCAAGGAGTAGTGGATCCAGAAATATGAAGACAACATGGCATGGGATTGGGGAGATGACCTCTTCATCACTTTTTGCAGTTGAAAGGCTACAAAACACAAAAGGAAGCCATTATGGCTTTAAAGGCTTACATCATAAACTAAATAACTATATATCCCTCTAACACATAAAAACTGAAAATACTGCTTTTCTTCATAAATGAATTCTAGGTTTGCTTCCACCTAGATGGTGGAAGGAAAGTGTAAAATAAAGCAAAATATAGCACAAAACACAAATACACAGAAAGCTGAAAAACACACCAACCTTGCATGGCATAAATGATAATTAAATCAGATAATAAATTATATATATTAGATCACAAATAATGCTATATGTAGCTGAATATATACATGACAAGCAAAACTATGTAAATTAACTACTAAAGATGATATCAAAACAAGAAATCAGATTTTGTGCAATCAAAAAAATAATATACTTAATTAACTAATGTATTATACTAAGGGATATTGAATGGATTAATCATTACATTGTTATACACCACCTGAGACTTATAATATATATATTATGTTACGATTTTTTAACTATAGAAAATTTCAATCCTCAAAAGAAACAACCAGTTGCAAAATAAAGAAATTGAGAAACATTTCTCAATAAAATAAATTTGGCGAAATATTTTGGATGTATTTATCCAGACCATCTACTAGCTAGACATAAAGTCAACCCTCATTGTGAAATAAAATCATTCATTCTACGTACTTCTTACGAGATTCAAACTTGAGAAACCCATCTGTTTTCTTCACGTAAAAAGGTGTTATGGGCGTTGATGATCGATGGGAATCAAAACAATAAATTTTTTAGGGTAAGCTTTTTCACCCGGCCTACTTCAAAATTGTATTATATAAGACAATAGGAACTAACAAAGGTAAAACAAGATAAGAAACAAGACACTAACCTTTCCACAAGGCTTGGATATTGCATAGTACAATTGCAGTACTTGGTCGGTGCCTTTCTTCTCATCCTCCTTAATCTAGGAGAAACTGAGGTAACCCTAATGCCTTTCCTATGCCCAATATGGCAGCAAACCTCCAGAGCCTCATTCTCTTGGCTTACAGAACCCAAATATTATTTCTCCTATAAAACCTTCCTAAGCTTGGCAATCGGAAAGAGAAACTAAGAAAGCAATAATGCCCCAGCACGTATTATAGCGTACGGAGCTAGGCTCATATATGCTGACGAACTTCAATGGAAGTCCATCGTAAGTTTTGGTGTCCACACGAATTTCACACGTCCAAGAAGTTCGTCCACTATTGGAAAATCTGATAGGAAAACAGAAGTTAGTGGGAAAGAAATTTGGTGATAGTTCATTGTTCTTTTGGGTTAGAGTGTGAGGGAGCTATTGGCTGGAATATACAATAAAAAATTTCAGTGACCTAGTTGCGTTTGTTCAGGTTCATGTTTGATTTGCATACCATGATTATTTTGAAAGAAAATAATAGAAGACCATAAAAAGGCATTATTTTTTCACATATGTCTTAAATAATCATGTATTAGTCACCTATTGCTTATATAGAGAATTAATTTCTCAAGATTCAAGTTCAAAATTTGACACACAAGCATATACAATATAACTGGTCCAGTTGTTTCTCGTTCTATATTTCATATTATATATATCTCACTCAAAAATTTTAATTTTTATTCATGATTACCGGGGTAAGCCTTCGGTTCTAGAATCCTTTTTTAGTAGTTCTAGCTAGCTAGTTTCTGTAAGTTAATTAGATCTCAAAGCATAAAAATGGAATTATCATTATTCTCAATATTTGATTTAAAGCATACACATATAATAAGTTGTTTTTATGTTTGTTTAATTGTTTTAGTTAGTCTGCATTTATAATATTCATTTTCTTAATCTATTGGATGAACCATCCTTTGAAATATTAATGTGAACCCACGAAACTGAGATTAATAGTTAAAAGATCTTTGAAATGCTAGTGATTGGAGCTTAAAAAAATTACATGTTATTAGGGAGGTAATATAATTATTTATTTTTTGAATAAAATGAGTTTCACCAGTGAGATACTTATGGTAACATTAAAAAAAAAATTAATTATACTTTTATTCCTTACAGTTTTAGAAATTATTTTAAAAAGTGATTTTAGTTAAAATATTAAAAATTAGTCTTTATAATTTATAAATATTTATAAAGTAATTTTTACATTTTTTAAAATTTAAAATACTAAAAATAATCCTTATAATTTAGAAATGTTTATTTATTGAGACAATATATTGTCTTAAGTTGTGTCCCATAATTTGTTCTAAGGCTTTTTATTGGTGAAGAAACTATTAAAATATTACTACAAATATTAATGCAAATTACTTTATCATTTTCTTGGTTAATGAGGAGCCTTAAAATTGACTATAAAACAAGAAATTTTGTCTCTTATTTATCCATATGGATTATTTTATAAATATTTGTATAATTTAAAGATAAATTTTTAACAAAATTTAAACTATAAAAATTATTTTAAATTTTATGTAAAACTACGAGCGTCAATAATATAAAGTTAATTGGCAAAGTTTTAAAATTTAAGTGAAATAATAGGTATTAAAAGTATAATTAAAAAAATAAAAATATCTGTATTAATTATCTTTGTCAAATAGTCATGAGAGGCATAGTGGAGCGTGTTAGACTGATAGGAAGTAATTGGATTTATAATAATTTTCTTTGTCAAGTAGCTTCCATTTTCAAACCAACCGTGTTGATGCTACAACTCTTAATTAATTAACACTAACACTTCTAGGGCTCGTGTGAAGAATTTTGCGCGCGGGGCTTCTTGACGCAGAGGTTACACGCATCTATGGGCGTGAGGCATATGTTCTCTTATATATACAATTTTTTAAAAAACTACACCATGTGACGATTAATGGATTAGAAGATGTAGACAAATTCATTCAAGCATAGTAAATATTATCTTAGACAGCCTATGGGGAATATCTTCACAGCCAAGTCCATCGACAGCACCAATTTCTAAGTAGCAAGCTTCAACTTCTGAATAATCCTTCCCTTCCCATGCATATTATATCCTCATGCTCTCTTAGTAATTAGTAATGGATAATTAATATCGCTCAACATGCATAAATCGATGTGTTTAAGTGAAAGTTTTCACCATCTCAACCAAATTCTTGGCAGAAGATAAATCTTCACACGCAAAACTACCCAAGGCAACGACTTCTATTTTCCAAATCTAAAAATAGCTAGCTAGAAGAGCAAAAAGACTTGTGTGGAAACATGTGTTTGTGTGTGCGGGGTTATGGGGGAGCGTTAATCAATTTTGTATTTACACATATTTTTGTTATGAGATTAATCATTATTCTTGAGGAAAATAAATAATTAATTAATAAATTCTTTTTAACAAATGCAACTCTAAAATTTTCAATTATAAATATTTAGTGTAGAAACTTAACTTTTGATTCTTTCATTGAGTCAATACTTTATTAATTAGTAGAGTTAATTATGATATTGAAATGATGTTATTAGTGATATAATGCAACGTATGCTGTCAGATCAAATAGTGTATAACTATATGCCAAACAATTTATAGCATGTTTCATTAGTCTGCATCATTTTTCGGCAACCGCAAATATGATCAGATTTGAGTTTAATATCGTTTCTTTTGCACAAATAAATTATAATACTTGATTGATTCTATTATATTAGTAACGTGACAAAATGGCATATGGGTCTTCAACTAGGCAAACATTGGAGGAGTGAATATTTTTATTTTTCTTCATTTATATAAAGGACATCCAAACAAAAGTCAAAGAAATTATGGTTCGTAGTTTTGTAGTACTCTCCCATAATTTTCATTTCCTTCCTTAATTTCTTCCTAAACAAAAGGTAATGAAGGATCTAGAAAATAATTTCACATACCAAGGTAGCAAGGAACTTGACAGTAATAACAATCATATTAAGGTTACCCTAATCTTTGACTGAATTAGAATTGTTGAATGCTCTTTCATTTAGCCGAGCAACAAGCTTAACTGGGAGAATTAGTGGGGATATTATTTTATTTCCCTTTTCTAGTACTGCATCCTGCACCCTATCAAATCCCCCTTAGACTTTTGGCCAAAGAAGCAGTCACAACAAGAGTTATTACTCTCTCAAATCTCTTTCTGTTGATTGGGGCAAAGAATCATGGAGTTAGGAAATGGTTTGACTACTGGACTTGCAATCGCAGAAAATGCTGGAGGAAACCAATATCTCGACCAACCTGAAAAGAGCAACACTTGGACATCACGAGCTGTATACGACGACAAGGAGTACAAATGCTCGAGTCGTTTTACTGAGACACACAAAGCTGGGGACTTCGTGAACAGATCAGGAAGCGTAGGATACAAACAAGAGTCAAGGTACACTGCCACTGTGAAATATCATGATAAGGTGGACGGTTCCAAGACTGAGTATCAGACTCAAGTGAATGTGAGGAAAGTTGTTTACCCTCCTCACAAGTCTTCTAGCAAGCGCATCAACTATTAATTACTATTTTAATTTCTCAGTTTGCTATCTTTCTTGCTTCTTCTTATAGTCTCCTTTACATGTCTCCGTCTTTCTTTCGTTATGTTGTCGTTTACTGTGTCTATGGTCGTTCTAACTTGATATTAATGGTGAAGTAAGGCATACTGATATTGCATTTGGTTTCCTCTGATCAATTTGGCATATGCATCTATCATTTGACAAGTTATTAAAATATTAGTTTTCAACTAATTAGAATCACATACGAAAAATTATGAAACTAATCAATTAAAAAATAATTAATATTCCTGATTAACCAGGGTGCATGCATCCATCAATGTTTTTCTAAGGCTTGATTTTGTGAGGTGAAGTGTGACTAAAATCCAAAGCACTCTTCCTTTTTACGTTTGTATCATGGAAAAAAGAAAGTCAACACAAGACTACCCCACTAATTTGAGTTATGATGAAATCAATGGTTTGAAATTATTGTTGCCACTTCAGATTAAAAAGAAAAAAATAAATATCTATTTTAGTTCTTTATACTTTAAATTTTTATTAATTTAGTCTCTCACACTTCATATTTATCAAATAAGTCCCTCACACTTCAATCCGTCAACCATTTTGGTCCCTCCGTCATCTTCCGTCTCGTTGGGTTAATGGCACCGTCTAGTTGAGTCATAATTTACTTCTTTGTTTTTCCTAGAACAAGAGCAGTGTACATAAACATTACATCCATCACCCATTACCAGTAGTCTCTGCAAGAACAAAGTCCATCTTTGAACAAGTGGAAGCGACTTCTATCTCTCATAGTGATTTCTATTTAATAAACCTTAGATATCAACTTCATCACTGTGTGGCAGTCCGCACAAATCCTAAGGTTCTTCACTATTCTTATAATCCTTCCCTCATGAAGTTTTGCTATTCCAAAAGCTACAGCAAGCTTCTCACTTTGCTTAGACACTGAATCTTCTTTTTCTTCCTGTTCAATATCATGCAAAACAATCCTTACTTGTGGTTCATAAACTACTTCTGCTCAATTGCAGGTTCAATGCCATACACATTCTTCATCTTAGAGAAGTAAGCACACCCTTGCTCAACCAAGCCAGCATGACTGCAATCATATAGAAGTGAAATGAAGGTGATACCATCTGGCGTAACTCCACACTCTTCCATCTCATGAAAAAGTTCTATTGTCTTTTCTCCATGACCATGCATTGCAAGTCCTGCTATCATCGATGTCCAAGAAACAACATTCCTTCCCACTAACATGTTTTGAAAGACCAATCTAGCCATAACAACATTTCCACACCTTGAATATGTATCCATTAGAGCATTACTCATTGAAACAATCTGAAGAAATCCAGATTTCTGGATAAATCCATGTAAAATCTTCCCAAATTCAAATGCCCCAGCTTGTGCACAAGCAGACAGGACCCCTGTCAAGCTAACCTCGTTTGGTCTAATTCTTTCCCGCTGCAGCTGCCTGAAAAATCCAAAAGCCTCATTGAATAAACCGTTATGAGCAAACCCAACAATCATAGTACTCCAAGAAACATCGTCTTTGAGAGGCATTTCAAAAAATGCTTGTCTTGCCGACTCGAGCTTACCTGCTTTGGTATACCCAGTAAGCATCACATTCCATGAGGTCAAATTTTATATGGGCATTCGTTTAAACATATGTTCTGCACCCTCCATATCCCCACACCTAAAAGACGCAGTGACAACTGCATTCCATATGACAATGTTGGATCAGACATTTCCTCAAAAACCTGTCTTGCAGAGTGCACGTTTCCACATTCCATATACATACTTATCAGAGTTGTCCCAACAAAAATGTGGCTGTCCAGCCCATGACATAAAGCCTGACCATGCAACTGTAAACCAGCTCTCAAAAACCTACAATTAGCAACAACTTTGAGTGTAAATGCGAAAGAGAAACCATCCGGGAGAACAATGGATTGTTGGCGCATTTTGACAAAAGTATGAAGGGAATCGCTAGGAGTTTCAGACTCAGCAAGTTCTCGAATAAGCGTGTTATACATAAAAGCATCTGGGTTGGGAAATTGCAAGAGTAGACAGCGAGCATAGTGGAGAGCATCAGAGATGGAAACGGCGCAAAGGAGATGGAGCTTGCCAGCAACTAAGGGATCAGTATAAAGGCCATTCTTGTCGACATAGGCATGTATTTGTTTTGCCAATTTCAGGCTCCTGCACTTACTCAACAGGAAAAGGCATAGCTGTTGCGAGCTGCTCATTTCATCCCAAAAAAAGTCACGTCAACGATTAACTGCACACAAGGCACTTTGACGTGCCATTAAGCAGGTGCCATTAACCCTACTAAATGAAAGAAGAATGAGGGACTAAAATGGTAGATAGATTGCCGTGCGAGGGACTTATTTAATAAAAATAAAGTATAAAAAATTAAATTGATAAAAGTTTGAAATATAAAAAATTAAAATAAGTATTTACTTAAAAAAAAAAAATTTGCCTACACCAAATAACTAAATTTTTCTAAATTAATATATATATATACACTCAACTTATTGCAGTTGCCCTGGCCAGAATATATTCCTGTATTCGCACAAGGGACAAGAACTTACATCTCACTTTGCTAAACGACAAGAGAAGTACCTCCTTTGATCCATCACCATATGCTAAAAGATGTAACGATGATTCATTCACATCAATAGGGGAATTTAATTATCAAAAGAAAAAAAAAAAGAGGATATATGGACAAAACATGGTCTTAAACTCTCAATCTGTTTACATACTTCAATTTCACGCTTCTGTAATTTATAATCTTTGTCTCCTTTTCCCTATTATATCTTCTTTTTATTATTAATGAATGCAATTGCAAGAGGATTGGCATTTTCATATAATTACTCTTTATTGGCCGTACTCAATATAATTTTTTTTTTGAACTTTATCGAGAGATAAGGATGCTTAAATTCTGAGTGCTGATTCCTTTGCGTCACATCCCACTATAAAAAGAATTAGCTCTTGGGAAATTTCTTCTGCCTTTCTGTCTCTTTTCCTAGACTCTACTGACTGAATGAGACTTGTTAATTTTTGTGTTTTTGTTAGGTAGACGAGCACTAAGACTTCTGAGCATCATTTTTCTAAAGAAGCTTAGCAAAGAAGTTTACTTTATTTATTTATTTTTTCCTTTCCAATAGAAAAAGGCTTTGGCCTCTGTATAAGCAGCATCCAACAAGTTCTTCTTCATTGCTTGACGGCCAAACCCTTTTCTCCATCTCTGTGTCCTCTGAAACCACCATAAGCCCCTGAAGTAAAGAGCTGTACTCATTCCAACTTCTTGAGTAAGTATATATGTTAATTTTCAGTAATATACTTCATCATTATTATTAATATATTTTCTGTTACTTTCTTATTCTCGTTGTCTGTTGAATTTCTATTTTCTCTAGGCTCTTTTTCCCTGGTCACTAGCTACCAATGGCAGCAGAATCAGGTTCCCAATCCTCTGGGTTGCCCCTGCACGAAGGAGACTATGCTGTAAAAAATCTAGAGTTAAAGGAAGGTAAAGTACCAAAATTAACCAGTGATAAAATCTATAGCCAAACACTGTTTTCCAGATTAAATTTTTGGAAGGGTTATACGATCCAAACTTTTGGGGAATGGTATCCATTAGATAATAAAGCTGTAAGTTTTCCTTTGGTCACCGAAGAAACCATCGACAAATACTGCATCAAATATGCCTTTGTGCATATAGGGTTTGTTCAAGTATCCATCAAAGCTTTAGTAAAATTAGGGCCAGACGCTTCGGTGACAGTAACCTTGAGGGATCTAAGACATGCTGACCAGAAAAAATCTACCTTGGTAGCATTTGAGTCCAGTGTGTCCATGGATAGTCCTATAAACTTCAATTTGTACCCAGATATGTCATGCTTCTTAAGCGAACTGTTTAGTGATGAACCTTTACATCTAGCCATTCAGCCACAGGGATGTGACATCAAAGATAATACTAAACATCTTCATATGAGGTTCAGAATGTGTTACAAGCTATTTAAAACTAGTCTTGAAGCCCAACCTTTGATAAAAGGTCCTAGGTTGGAGATTGACACTCAAAAGTCACATGTTCTTGTGCCTGTCGACAATGGGGACGGTGTTGTTCTTCAAAGACGAAAAGAATGACGAAATATCTTCATAGCCAAGTATATGTGACGGTGGCTACAAGCTTCAATTTCTGAAGAATGTGTGATTGCATTTTCTCTTGTGGAGGCTTCTTGAATATAATATTTCAACTCTGAGTGTGTGTATGACATGTACTATTAGTGGCTACAAGGTGTAACTAGTGTATAAGTGTGATGTACTATAATTAATAATGGACATATTGGATTAAATGGTTTGTGTAGTGGTGCTGGAGAGAATTGAACATAAGAGTTACGTTTTATTTATAATTTTATTTTTACAATAATTTATAAAATAATAAGTACATATAATTTTTTTTCTTTTTAACATAATTTAGGCAAGAGGAAAAAGTCTTGATATATGTTCACGACGGTGATTTACATTATCATTGCACTTCAATATATAGTTCAAAACTAGCTTGCAGTTTCCAGGAAAGAGTGAGGAGAAGAAAAAGAGAAGTGGTTGCCGTCAATTTCTTGGCCTTCAACTTCACAATTATCCGGACCTATCCAAGCAATAGCAAAAGAAAGTTTGTAGTACAATTATTGAGATGTCATGATAGAGACATTAATTAGCTAACTTTTACACTTCATCCCTCTCATTTGAGTAATTACAGTTAAACTGTAATTGTAAAATTATTTTAACTTGTAAATAATTAATCTGAAAAACTCATATAAAGTTAACTTTCTGCTATCACTTTATAGGATGGTCCTATCTCTTAAAAAATGTTAAGCCTTTAGTATTAATAAAGATATTTATTTCTTTATCCTTTTTAAAAAGAAGTGGCACTAAAGTTTTCCAATAGTATTTACAAATAGCTTTCTAAAGTGGCTATTATATGTTAATAATGTGCTGTTCATATAATTGAGCTAGTGATGTTATTATTTTTTTTAGCTTAATTTTACTGCAAAGAAAAATAACATGTTAATTTGGACAAAGAGTAGTTGATTTAGTCGCTTCGGCAAACAAACAACCTAACTCAAATAACTATTTGAGATTTATTCTCAAGAAAATTGATGCCAAAGGAATTGATAAGTAGAGAATTGACTCTCAAAAAAAAAAAAAATTCTGTAGTAACGATGTCTTATCAAAAGAGCATGAACCTATACATTCATTGACATGCTATTATTTTACTGCTCGATCGGATATGGAAATTTCATCATACACTATCTATATCTATCATGCATTTTTTTTTTCTTACATTTAGGGTATTTATACTTATCTCTGCTTAAAATAATAATAATAATAATTGGTGAATTCGAATGACACCTAAGTCAAACTATCACTTAAATATTTCTAAATGCTCACCTCAACTTAATGCAAATGCTGGAGTCAGTGAAGAGGGGAGTAACTATCAAAAAAAATTCAGGGATATATACAAACATGGTGTGTTAAACTCGCAATCTGTTAATTTGCCTAATTTCAGTTTTAACTGTTCGTTTGGTGCTTTCTTTTTATGAATGACCATTTCACGCTTCTGTAAATTATAATCTTTGATTTCTTTTACCTATTAAGGATACAATTACAACAGCATTCGCATTTTGATATAGTTATTCTTTTATTGGCCGTACTAAAACAGTAATATCTGATTTTCTTATTAATAGTTTACTTTATCAAAAGATACGAATAATTAATTTCTGAGTGCTGATTCCTTTGCGTCACATATAACATCACTTCGGAAAGAGTAACCCTTGGGAAATTTCTTCTGCCCTTCTGTCTCTTTTCCCAGACTCTACAGAATGAGACTTGCTTGTCTTTTTCTTCAGTAGACGAAGACCAAGACTTCTCTGTGGACCATTTTCCCAACAGATGCTTTCTAGAGAAGTAGGCTTTTTTTTTTTTTTAATAGAAAAGGCTTTTGCCTCTTTATAATCAACCAGATTCTTCTTCAGTGCTTCACATAGCAAAACAGAGAGCTAAATCCTTTTCTCCTTCTCTGCAGAGTCCTCTGAAACCACCATAAGCCACTGAAGAGAAGAGCTGCCACTCCAACTTCTAGAGTAAGCATATATGTGTTATTTATCATTATTAACATAATTAATTCTTCTGTTTTATCTTATTCTAATGGGTCTGTTAATTAAATTTTCCATTTTCTCTAGGCTCCTTTTCACTGGTCACTACTGATGGCAGCAGAATCAGGTTCCCAACCCTCTGGATCTCCCCAGGATGAATTCATTGATGATGCAGGCCAGGGAGAATATGCCGTAACAAATCTTAAGTTAAACAAAGGTAAAACACCAAAACTAACCACTGATCAAATCTACAGCCAAACACTGCTTTCCAAATTAAACTTCTGGAAGGGTTATATGGTCAAAACCTCAGGAGACTGGTTCCCACTTAATAATAACAATGTAAATTTGATTTTGCTCAACCAAGAAACAGTCCAAAAGCACAGAAAAAAATATCGCTTTATGCATATAGGATTTGTGCAAGTTTTCATTAAAGCTTTGGCAAGATTAGGACCAGACGCTTCAGTCATAGTAACTTTGACGGATGAAAGGCATGCTGACCTCAAACAATCTATCTCGATAGCATTTGAGTCTGGTGTGTCCATGGAGAGTCCGATAAGCTTCAATTTGTACCCAGATATCTCATATTACTTGCCTGGGCTGCGAAGTTCTGAATCTCTAGTGCTAAATTTTCAGCCAAATGGGTGTGACATGAAAAGAGATTCTAAGCATCTTGTTATGAGCTACAGAATGTGTTACAAAGTGATGAAAACTATTGCGGATCCCCAGCCATTGATTAAGGGTCCAAGGTTGGAGATAGACACTCAAAAGTCACATGTTCTCGTGCCTGTCGCCAACGGGGACAATGTTGTTCTTCAAAGACGAAAAGAATGATGAAGCATCTTCATAGCCAAGTCCATCTTCTGCAATATCAGATTAGTTGCAGTTGCTCTTGGAGGCTGCCTGAATATAAAGCTTCAACTTCATGGTTTTCACATGACATGTACTATTTATTATTGGCTACAAGTTGTAACTAGTGTGCAAGTGTGATGTACTATATATATTAAGTAGTATTTGTCTAGTAGAACTGAGAGCATATGTTGGAATTAAGGTTTGGATAAAGTGCTGGATTTTGTGGGTGGTTTTATTTGAGTAATTGTGAAAATGAATATCACTGTAATTAAACTTTCGTAATTTTCTCAATTTTGTTAATAAACATTTATCAATTACATGGTGCACCTTATCTTAGAGCTTACGACTTAAAAATATCCTCCAATTTTTAACGCTTTATTTATCTTCTAGCTAGTATCTTTCCAATTTCACCTTTATCCTGGTAAAATCAAACGTTGATGATGATTGGTGGGATAAGGATAAGATCAGATTAAAGGATCGATTAGGATCCAAGTGGTAAATAATTTATTCATTCACTATAGTTGTCACTTTAAAGTTACTGATTAATCTACCATTTCTTTTTGGGCGTTGTACTAACGATTCTCTGCAACGCCATCGATGGCAAAATGTAAAGAGGAAAAAATCGAAATGATTCAATATATAACAATTCATCTTTTCTTCAATTCACAAGTGGTAGAAAGAACGCAGAAGCCCAGTCTCGTGTTCCTCTAACAACTTTCCCCCAAACCATTTACATTTAATTTGAGGCATAATATGTAATAATACAAATACATACCAAGCACGGAGCAATAGATGCAAATGGCCATTAAGAAAATCCACATTTGGATAGAGTGTGTCTCCATGGGCGATTTTTCCTTGTTTTGGTACTCAATTTGGAGCAAACTAAGGAGCAGTGGATTCAAAACCATGACCATGGCATGCCCTGGAATTGAGCAGATGAGCTCTTCAATATCCCTTGTAGTAGTTGATCTTGATCGGCTACAAATTTAAACAAGATGAAAGACAGCCAAAATTTTACTAGAAAAGATCACTTAGAAGCTTATGCACTAATATTGAAATTCTAACTGACATTTCAGTTTGGTTTGTTTTTGTCCGTAGGTTGCATATAACATGTGGAATTTTGAGAGTTGAGACTTGGATCAATTTGCTTTAACAGGCATTACTTACTTATATTGAGCTTTTCTGACGCACACTGGGTTTTCATGAAACAAGCAAAAAAGCAGTGAGTAGGATGTCAATCACTCAATCCGGTCAGTTTGGGCAAGGTTTTTCATTTAATTATGTTAAGTTCGGTTTTAATATGACAACGCAGAAGTTATTGAATTGAATAATATATATTGATCTAATTTAGACTCATTTGATTTATATATTAAAAAGTTTAAAATTAAAATATGTTAAATTAAATGTTTACATTTCATTATATTATAAAAGAGACAAATGTTCATATTATGGATAAGTAAGTTTTTTTATGTAATGATAAGTTCTTATGCACTTTTTTTCTTTGTTAGTTTATTAATTTAAGTAACAATTTTTTATTTTATTTATCTTAATTAAGTTTCACAATTAATTTAATTTGTTTAATTATAATTAAAATTGTTTTGATCCATTAACCCAATCCAATCTAGCTCGATATTTTTTGTATGGGTTGAGTAAAAAAACATGTTCGATCCTGTCCGTGAACTTCTCTAATAGTGAGGGTTTGCCTGGGCTGCTAGCCAGAAACACTTGAGTCCAATTTGTTCATAAGTTTGAAATGTGTCAGTGGGTCGGCCCAATTATATTTTTATTTTTTAAATTTAAAGATCACTTTTTTTTTAAGTTAAAAATAAAATTTTTAATTACTTTTATACATTCAAAAGAAATTCCTTATTCAAAGTGGCATTTTATTTAATTCCCTCCTTGGGCTGTGGGTTGGTCCTATTTTATTTAATTACTAATTTTTGCAGAGGTCAGGAGTTTAATGTCCTTCCATCATCTGGTTTCAGGATCAGCGCTGGTGCAAGTATAAGCTTAAATCCTGGAATCTGAATACTACGATGCTTCCCCTGGATCAATTTTCTTATTTTCCTTTACATAGACTTTCCCCACACAACCATCGTTTTATCATCAACAGAAAGCCTAGAACAAGAATACAACTCTAGAACTCAAACTGGCCAAGAAATTTAACTAGTTATGATTATGAGGAGAAAAGAAAAAATTATGTAGACATTTAATCAATCATGTATCAATCAGTGCCTAGTGGATTCTGCTTTCTTTTTGACTTCAAGAAATGGACAAATATATGATATTACGTTAATCTCTAAACTTTAAATCATAACATATACTTCTTTTCCATTCTTTTTACTCTTTCTTGATACCAAACAAAATAATACTCCACTAAAGTTCATTGCTAATATTTCAAGAGAGAGAGAGAGAGAGAGTTCATCGGTATGATATGGAGTTTTGGACAACTGTTTGATAAGGGATACAAGGTGTAATAGAAATATGAACAGCGTAGTTGCTTTCAATCTACTTACGTGTACACCTAGGTCGCCAACAGACATTGAGAGGGAAAGGATACTTCAGCCCCATCGATTTATATGCATTTTATGTACTATTAATATAAAAACAATAGTAAGAAAGCTAATAGTTTTTTCTTGATATTAGTGATCAAGATTTAATATGTTCATTCCGGATATCCTTTTATTTTATCAATGCAAAAAGACAAAGGAACTCTTTGTACTCCCAAATTTCTTCTTGATATCCCCCCTAAAACTTTGGATTGAACGTCCCCAGTATTAATTTATCATGCCTTTCCCTAGGAATATCCTTTACACGCCCCTTTATAAAACTCACACTGCTTATGATTTCTATTTTTACTCACACTGCTTATGATTTCAAACTTCCAGACCAATCTCGTCTCTTTGGGCCTCCCAGGTCTTGTTATGACACATCTGAGATGTGAGAGTGGTTGGCGTTACAACTCATGAGACTTCTAGTCACGCTAGCATTCAACAACGCCTCTGGTACGTTGATCCTCCCTCTATGAGCTATAATATTGATACATATGTTTGGCCTGAGAGGGTACCCACAACCACAACTAGATTTACCAGAAATCAGTATACCTTTTCAGATTGATGATTACAAGCAACAGAACAAAACCCTAATTAAGTTTTGTTCTATTGTCATCTAGGCAACTGTTGCTGCCATGGATTGATCATACGTCCTGCAAGCATGTTGAGCTTGTTCTTAGCTTGGGAAATTGAGTTAATGATTCCAGAAAATGCCCAGCATAGTTGAACTCTGAGCCAGCGGCGTGCCATTATAACTGGCATTGACGCCCATATGATAATTAAGAACCACACAAGCAGGCGTGGCAAGAAGATGGACACGAGCGAAGCTGAAGAAAGTGCTCCTAAAACGAGAAGGACTTGGCTGAAAATCTCAGCGTAGTAGCTACTGTGATTTTGTACGTAAATCTTAATAGCAAGCACTGCGCCGTAGATGCATATGGCCGCTAAGAAGGTCCACATATGAATTGCATGTGTCTCAAAGGGGGAATATGGCTTACTTTGATACTCTACTTGGATCAAGCCAAGGAGTAGTGGATCCAGAAATATGAAGACAACATGGCATGGGATTGAGGCGATGACCTCTTCATCACTTTTTGCAGTTGAAAAGCTACAAAACACAAGAGGAAGACATCTTACATTATAAATTAAATAATAAGGTCTCTCCAGCTACCACCTATATAGCACAAAACACGCAAATACACAGAAAGCTGAAAAACACACCAACCTTGAGGTTTCATGGTTTGATTTAAGATGAAATATTGAGCAGCTCACCATCTTTCTGTTCTTTGCGTTTACTCTTTTTGAGAATTTAAGTCTTCTGAGTTTTAAATTTCTTGTCGAGACATTAACATGCTCAACTTCTTCATCTCCCAGGTTGCCGACCATTTTCAAGTATTATGGTAGTCATGGTCCAATTAATATATAGTCAATGCATCCCACAATTTACGAACTTTCCGAAGGATAACTCACTATAGTCCAAACATGTATAAGTAACAATACGTAGTTGAATATTCCAGGGGGCTCAAACATGTATCCCAAAGCCAATTTTTAAAATGAGGCTTTTTGTAATTTTTTTAAGTGTTATATTTTTTCTATTTAAAATTTGTACTTCTAGTATTTAGAGATGCAAATTTATTTTCACAAAACTGTTATGAATGAGAAGATTTTTAAACTTCAAGCTTCCATATACAATACTTATGGCTTAGAGTGATATTGAGAAAGAAGAAAATAGCTGCAGGAAAAATAACCTCGAAGCAAAAGGAGAAAAGGAAGGTTAAATCATAGAGACAAAAAAAAAAAAAAAATTGGAGAAAATGAAGAAAAATAATGTTAAAATAGAAGGAGATTCTGATTAGAAATTGTGTTCAAGAAATAAAAATATTTTAGAATTAGAAAAATAATTAACATCTAATTAAATAATGAAAATTCAAATTAAAACTTATATAAGTAATTAGTACTAAATAATATAAGATAATTTGAGCCTAATTTCTAAGAAATTGTTTTAGGGTTGAAAGCAAGTGTTCTACTTGTCCAAGAATGACCGGCTGGTGGAATATGCACGTCATAACAGGAAACACTTGTCCAATGAATGAGCTGCACGTGGAAGGTTCACGGCGTGCCAGGAAACTGGCATGATGTTTCTGCACGTTTGCTCTTTGATTATTTTCCTCGGACTGACTCAGGGAAGTCCACACGCTTAAGAGCTCGCTCGCACTTTATCATCTAACTGTTTTTGTGTTTCCTTTTCACATCCAACTCTTTGGGATTGATTAAAAAAGTAATATTCTAAGAATCATTTAATTAGTAAAAATATATTATTTTATAATTTAATTTTAATCTATTAGAAAATTTAAAATATAATGTAAGACACAATTGCGAGACAAAAAAAATATCATCTCAAAAGTGGAGAGCCATATAAGATCATATTTATAATAAGTATAAAATAAAATATGCATTGTTCAGTTGAGCTTGTCTTACCATCTGTGCTTAATGCATCGCACAAATATGCAGAAAAGCATGGAAATTTATGCTCACTATCCCTTGTATTAACCAACAGAGCATCTTGAGCAGGTAAACAACAACTGGAGATCAAAGGAGAAGGCGTGGCAAGAAAATGGAGACCAGGAATGATGAAGAAAGTGTTGCTGAGAGGACAAAAGTATAAAGACATTTAATCATGTACCTATCATTTGATAAAGACATTTCAGCAATTTTTAATTTAATAATTTTACATATTAAAATATATTTTTAAGAAAAACATATTTTTATCTTTAATACTTAAAAATAAAAAACTCATATTTAAAATTTTTTAAATTTAACTCTTACACTATAAAAATTTATCAAATTAAAAATTTCATATAAATAAAAAGAATTTTAGAGAGTTTATTTTTGTAATATAAGAATTTAGAACGAAAAATTTAAAATGTGTAATTTTTTTTTTTTTTTTGGTTTTAGTAAGAGTTTTATTGGTAAAATGAAATTTTTTTTTTATAATTTTACGGTGAAAAATTATATTATCTTTAAAGTAAGACTTCATCAACATGGGTTAGATTAAGTAGAAGGTGATAACACTCATATCATAACAAATTAAGTTTGAATTTCTAATAAAAGATGTATGTGTTCACGTTTAGTATTTAATAGTATTTTGAGAAAAGAGACATCTAATATAAGAATAGAAGTTGAAACCAAAAGAAAAAAAAAAAAAAAAGACTAGAAACTCGTATGCTTTAATAACTTTTTCCATAAGATAATTTTTTACTATCAAACATTGAATTGTGCCATTTTATTATTATTATTATTATTGTCAAGTTTTACATAAATAAAAAATTGCGATTGTGACTTCTAATCACCCCAACGTCCAAAAAGATATGTGTATTAATGTCAGTGTTTTAGATTTTCTTTCTTTTGACAATTAATGCTTTATTTTTATTTTTATTTTTATCTTTACAAAAATATTAAAATAAAATAAATATACATAAAAATGTATATAAATAAATGTACAAATAATATTTTTTAAAACCAAAAAGTATCAATGTTATTGCTTTCTTTTTTCATACAGTTCAAACAATGACACATTGGACAAATAAACCTTCTATTTTGCTCGCCCCATTCATCCCCAAAGTTGATTTGGAGTTCTAAGTTTCGTCACTTTTTTCTTTCCATGGATATTATTTGCTATCACATGGAAATTTCTATGAAAATAGACAAAGAAAAAGAAGGTCCCCCGGGAGGGACTTTAGTGTTCTGCGCATTGTCTTTTATTAAAAAGCGAACTAATAATGTAGGCAAGTTGTAGAACTTGTTAGATAAGGAGGTTGGTCAACTGACGGTTCTGTTTTAAAGAGAGGGAAAAAAAGGGACACTTATCCATCTTACACTACTCATTAGGTAGGGCTTGGAGATGGCTTTGAACAATTTTCAGATCTTTAAAGATTTCGAGGTAAAGAATATTCTTTGCTAGTTTGGACAGATACTGGGTGATTTTAAAATCTACTCAATAGCTGCTTTTAGATTCTTATTAAGCTCTCCTATATATAAAGAGGGAAACAAGGAAATGATTGTAAGATTTTCATAATTGGTTTTGGATTAAGGAGAAATTCTCAGAAGTGTGCTTAATTTTGGCTATTGCTGCATGCTGATGGACATGTTTTCATAAAAGTAAATAAGTAGATGACTTTTTGATCGTACGGGTTGCATTAGCAGCGACAAAGCTAGCATTTTTTTAATTTTAAAATTGCTAATTAAGTAAAGCTAGTTTTTCTTCTGATTAAGTTCTTCCTATGATAAGATTTTTGATAGAAACGTTTATATGCATACAATATACAAAAGTATATATCTCACATGCATGCTTATCGTATGTAGTATACTTCTATATATGTATCTAATTGTTTACGAAACCCTTACAAAATTGGAAGATACCGTGACGTAAAAGAAGGGAAGGCCATAAAGTTGTCCTCCTCTATATGTCAATCTGCCTTCTTTACCTTTATACTGAAGGGGATTTTCCCTTTCCAAGGATGAAATAAACTTCATCAAACTTTATCAGTATGAACAAACATTTGACAAGGGATTTTGCCCCTGTAAGCAGTATAATGTTTTGTTATACGGACGTTTGATTGAATAAACTTTAAGAGTTTTCCCAAGTATTTACATGTATCATAAAGGGTTTTGCCCCCTTCCAAATATAGGAAAATTGAAATATCTGATCAATAAATAATCACCATTATTAGCTTAGCAACAAAGGTGAAGATACAAAACCCTAAGCTTGTTCTATTATCATTTGGGAAAGTTTTTCTGCCATAGATTGATCATAACTCCTACAAGCAAACGGAGCTTGTTCTTAGCTTGGGAAATTGAGTTCATGATTCCAGAAAATACCCAACATATATGATTGAACTATGAGCCAGCGCAGCGTGTCATGATAACTGGCATTATTGATGCCCAGATTACAATTGAGAACCAGACAAGCTGGCATGGAAAGAAGATGGACACGGGGGAGGCTGAGGAAATTGCTCCACTGCAACAAGAAGGACATGGCTGAGAATATATCTGAACATACAAGCACCGCGCTGTAGATGCAGATGGCCATTAAGAAGGTCCTCATAGAACTGGAAGTGTATCAAAGGGGAAATTTTGCTTGCTTTGATACTCAACTTGGAGCATGGCAGGGAGTAGTGGTCCAGAAATATGAAGGCAGCGTGGCACGGGGTTGAGAAGATGACCTCTTGATCACTTGAAAGGATACAAAATATAAGAGAAGACATTATGGCCTAAAGCTTATATTAAATGAAGCTCTCTGCAGCTTCCACTAACACATATAAAAAATGCAATATGATGCATGCGTTGTTCTAAATGCTTTTCTTCAAAGACGAATTCGAAGTTTGCTTCTCCTATAGAATGGAAGGAATGTGCCAAAAAAAATAAAAATAAATGACAGCACACAGCACATGCATTTGAGAATTTAAGTCTTCTGGGTCTGAAATTTCTTCTTGTGACACTGATTAATATTGCTTAACTTCTCCCCTTCCCATGTTTTCGATTTAGATTCTTCCATATTATCCTCCCATGTAAATTCAAGTTCCCTAAAAGGGGTACGTCAACAACTTAGTTTCCTCGTAAACCTTGATTGGTATTTCAAGTGCCAAATATAAGGATTGGAATATGATTTGGGATCATTCTGCTTTTCTTGATATATATAGCTTTCCAAAATTCTTTCTATCCATCTATGCCGTGAGTTTGTTGACTTTTAAGTAAGAAAATGATTTCTAGTGTCGCAGTACTATCATCATTAACATAAAAAGACAACCTAATCTGATTGTGACATTTTCATAACGAGAATCGAAAAGTATCAATATTATTACTTTGCCTACAGTTCAAAAAATGACACATTGAATAAATAATTACAACCTTCTATTTCCCTAGCTACATTCATCCCAAGGTTGACTTGAAGTTCTATCTTTCCAAGAATAACCTATCAGCTTAATAGATATAATTAGTTAATATAAGGATACTAACATTTGGTGTCAGGGTTTTACATTCATAGATAATGTCCTTTTACTTTTTTCAAAACATTACACTTCATAAAGAAAAGACAAAGAAAAAGAAGACCCAGGGGAGTGTTCTGCGCATGATCTACTAAGTAAAAAGCGAATTAATAACGTAGGGCTTTAATTTTGCTATTGATGCTGATTTGTACGTGTGTCTTATTAATGAACATGTTTTACAAGATAAAAATAATAATAACAAATGACCTCTCACCATAAGGTTTGTTTAACAAAGACGAAGTTGACATTTTATTTATTTCATTACTGCTAAGAACAACACTAGAGCCTATTTTTCTTCTTACTTACTTTTCTTCTGATTCTAATTCCTATGATAAAAGGTAATAACCGTTTATATGAAAGCAAGACATAGAAGTATCTCACATGCTTTATCATTATGAAACATACTTCTACATCTAATTGTTTGCAGAGCCCCTTATCAATTTGGAAAGATACTATGAATAGAAAATGGGGAGCCATACAAGTTGTCTTCCTCTATATATCAATCTCCCTTCTTTATCAGTGTAGATTAAAAGGGCTCTTCTCCCTTTTTAAGCATGAAATACACCTTATCAAACTTCTTCAGTATGATAAGGAGTTTGGTACAACCATTTGACGAGGGATTTTTCTCCCACAAGGTGTGAGATGTTTGGATATATATATGTAAAGGACTTTTTTAAGTGAATATAGTTTCCCGAAAAACATGTATATATGGTGCCCCTGCCAAATATAGGAAGATCAAAAATATCTGATCACTATATAACCAATCAACTTGCAATTATCTGAGTGATAAAACGGTTTGCCCCTTCCAAACATTTGTACCAATCTGGCTCATAGAAGGGGCAAAATGGTTTTATTCCTCTAATCTCATGTAATCAAGCATAGGTTTTAATAGTATACTCTAAGAAATATATTCTTAGCTAGTAATTAATGATGATGAAAAGAACAAAAGGAAACCAAGCTAGTTAAATAACTTCCCACAAAAGCGCCAAGTACATTTACCCGAAACCAGTGTATAACTCTTCATTGGCCACTAAGGTGAGGATCCATCAGATTAATGATTACACACAACAGAACAAAACCCTAAGTTTGTCCTATTGTCATTTGGGCAAGTTTTGCAGCCATGGATTGTTCAAACGTCCTACATGCATATTGAGCTTGTTCATAGCTTGGGAAATTGATTTCACGATTCCAGAAAATACCCAACATAATTGAACTCTGAGCCAGCGGCGTGCCATTAACATAACTAGCATTGAAGCCCATATGATAATAAAGAACCACACAGGAAGGCATGGCAAGAAGCTGGACACAAGCGAAGCTGAAGAAAGTGCTCCTGCAACGAGAAGGACATCACTGAGAATCTGAGCATAGTAGCTGCTTTGATTTTGTACGTAAATTTTGATTCAAGCACTGCGCTGTAGATGCAGATGGCCGATAAGAAGGTCCACCTATGAACTGGATTTGTCTCAAAGGGGGAATATGGCTTGCTTTGATACTCTACTTGGAGGATCCCAAGGAGTAGTGGATCCAGAAATATGAAGACAGCATGGCATGCCATTGAGGAGATAATCCCTTGGTCACTTTTTGCAGTTGAAAGGCTACAAAATACAAAAGGTAAGACATTATGGCTTTGAAAGCTTACATTAAATTAATGAGGCCTCTGCAGCTTCCACTAACCCAGCAAACTCATATATAAACACTGGAAATAATGCTTTCGGTTATTCTAAATGCTTTTATCCAAAAATGAATTCGAGGTTAGCTTTTCCACCCATAGAGGGGAAGGAATGTGCAAAGATGCATAGCACACAACACACACAAAAATACATATGTAACCATGTCAGACACAGACGAACCTTCAGGTTTTATGGTTAGATTGAAGATGACATGGACAGCCCACCATCTTTCTGTTCGTTCCTTTTAATCTCTTCGAAAATTTAAGTCTTCTGGGTCTTAAATTTCTTGTTGAGACGCTAACATGATCAACATCTCCCACTCCCATGTTGTCGACGATCTTAGATTCTTCCATATTACCCAAACAGGCTGTTGCAGCAATAATAGATAAAAAATTGAAGAATAATAATCAATACAGAAATGGTTCGATCAATTTGATCTACATCTACGGAGAGAGAGATGTTTTATTTCTGATTCACAATGGCAGCCACACCATACAATTTTTGAGTCCACCCGATGAACCCTAACTGGCAGAAAGCAAATACATATATATGACCCATATTACCCAACCGGGTCAAACCACCCGAAAACATAACCGGAAATTACAATAGGTCCATACCGCGGGGGGCTCCCCCCCCCCCCCCCCCGAGGTCAGTGGCGGGCCTCTGAGATCAGGCAAACTTCCAAAAAATTCCCCTTCGGGTTGAGCTCCTCAAATAATTCGGGTCGAGTCATCAATGGGGGTCGTGACAAAAATTCCAAGTCACTTAACACAGGCAAATTCAAGTACCCTAAAACGGGTAGGGTAGAGAACAACTTTCCTAGAAAACCATGATTGGTATTTAAATGGCCTAAATACTTACTACTCATCTCTCATGCCGCGCGAGTTTGTCAAGTTCTAACCAAGAATGTTTTCTAATCTCGCTGTATCATCATCATTAACGTAAAAGCACAACCTCCGATTGTGACATTCTCATGTGCCGACCAAAACTATCAATAATGTTACTTTTCCTACAGTCCAAACAATGACACGTTCCATAAATAATTAAAACCTTCTATTTTCCTAGCTAGTTGACTTAACGTTCTAAACTTTATTCCTTTTTCTTTCACATGGGATCTACTAGCTTCTGCGAATCATTTCTTCTTAATTGATATTGCATGTGATGAAAGTTATTAAGTATCAATTAGCAGAAGTAAAGAGTTGGAATAATTTGTAAGAGATCAAGTAAATGTTTCAAGTTAACATAATAGATGCATGTAATGATGAGTAAAAATATATTGTTTTGGTCACTTTTAGATAGAGGTTGAACCAAAAAGGTCTTTCTTATATTAGAGATTAAAATGATTCTTCTTAATTTAAAGAAAAAGATCAAATTAATTTTTCTATCATAATACCTTTGAGAGAATAAATGAGAAAGGAATTATGATCCCTTTTTAAATTAAGAAGATCCATTTAATATCTTCAATTTAAGGATTTTTTTGGTTTAAAAGGGATTAGAATAATATTTTGATCTTCCATGAGTCATGACTAACTAAAAAGTAAGGTTACTATAGAAATTTCGCAAGAATAGTACTCAAAATCATTGAAAATTAGTGTACTCCTTTTATTAGTTTATTGCTTGACTCAAAAAATAATTTAACAATAAAGACCATAAAAAACTATATTAATTCTTTGCATTACAACGTCGATATATGACTCGATTAAACGAAGTGATGTCATTTGAGTTAGAACGCTTTGTAACTTGAGTTCAACTTGTTTCTCTTTTCTCCTTATCTTCCACATTGACTTAGAAGCTAGATGAACTCAAATAGAACACACCAGCTTCTACAAAATGATAGATAACTTTAACTGATACGCATAAAATAGATCAGTTTGTGGGTAATTCAAGATATATTGTGCTAAATCATATTAACTTATATTATATGCAATGATTACTTTCAATAAATCAAAAATTTTGTAAAATTTTTTTGAGTTATTATAATTGTTGAGTACTTATTAAGTATTCTTTTATAACAATCATATACTCAAATCTTAGGCTTAATGAAAAAGGAAATGATTGTCTTAAGTAAAGGTTTATTAAATTCTTAAAATTATAATTATTAGAAGGGGATATTATTTACTATTCATTATCCCAAGTATAAACCAAATATATATACATATACTCAAATCTTATTAAAATTCGACTGGAATGGAATTGCCTATGACCATGAGTGAGAATAAATATATATAGAGTGGGGCTTATGATAGAGAGAGGCAACTACTTTCTATTGGACATATGAGCCCAATCAACAATGCTACGTGGTTCAATCCTAGTCAGCCAATATGTTCCAACAATGCCAATTAGTTTGTTGCAATTGCTAATTCCAACCATAACTCGAAATTTTCTGGGTCACAACTAGTTAAAGATGAAGTCCCAATGTATTTCCTCCCCGCCATCCAAATTAGAATCCTTCTCTTATCATGGTCAATGGTCCTACAAGGATCCAATTTATCATATTTGGGCTAGTTCTATGCAAACTCCTAGCTTAAAACAAGGTACGGTTCATTGATGGAACGATTCAAATGTAATCAGTTACAATGCCACGTAGTACAGTCTTAGTCAATTTTAATATTCTTTTTTATCAATTATTATATATTAATTAATTTAATTTAAGTTGGCTTAAATTATAAAAAATAAAAAATTTTATTAAATTTTAATATAATTTTTTTTTTAAAAGGTAAATGTCAACCTTAATATTCTATTGACTTTCTGCTTCGTTGAGCAACTTTTTTTAATCTTTCCTTTCCAGCTAAATAGGCTTCCTATTCTATAATCCTTCAGAATAACAGAAACTTGCTTCATTCACTATCATACTTTTTATACAATTAACTTTATTGAGTAACATATCCAAAATCTACTTGTTTTGTGGTTTTCTTTTAATATTAATAATAATCGTTGTATTGGTCTAATTTTTCAAAATATATATATAGACAAAAAAATATAATACGAAACGTAAAAGAAAACGTAATTACTCTAACAGCCAGAGAAAAAAAAAATTAGGAATCGAAATATGGAAATTAAAAAATAAACAACCAATTTTTTATTTTTTTTTTGCTGTACAAATTAAGCCACTTTTTTTGCCCGCTCACCTCTCGAGTGAACCACCGCGTTTGGGTTTGAGTTCGGTCTTCGTCCCCGACTAGAGCTTGCTTAGAGGTAAGTGTGCCCCTTTTCTTCGAATTCTCAGCTTCTTATTCGATTTCTCTTTCTAGAATTAGAGCAAGTTTTCTGACTTTTGCCGTAATTATAACTATTTCTGTATATTTAGTTTTCTCCATCCTCTGTCTAGATTATGGATTTCGATCGGAAAAGAGAAGAAAATGAAAAGCAGAAGCAAAATTTAAAAATTTTAGCCTTTTCTTATCTGGTGGCATCTCGTGTGACTAAAAATTTCCCAGTCTCATTTTGGAATACCAGTACTATCACTGGGCCGCTTTTAGCTTATTTAGAGCAGCTGGAGCTAGAAATTCTAAACAGAGAGCTTAAGGACCTTGATGAGCCCGCCCTGTACTGTAGTAATAGTCGTTGAATCCATAGCTTTTTTGGTGTATTCAGGCTCTTCTTTGTTTTGTTTTCTTGTCTTCTGCTTGGAAAATTAAATTGCTGATGTGGGATGAAAAGCCTTTGATTCAAGAACAACTCCAATCCCCCCCCCCCCTCTCTTTCTCTTTAGATAAATCATATCTCCTTCCACTGAGTTAATGGACATTAACGAGGAAACAAATTTATGATAAAATATAACTTCTACAGTACTTCTGCAATCAGAGTTCCGCCAATGCCATTACTTGATTGATTTCGTTCAATTACACTGATATCAGCTAGTCAATAACCTTGACCTATTTTCAAGGATATATGAAGTCCATCTGTTTTGTCCTTGATTCTCTCAACCCAATTCTTCCCGCCTTTGGTTGCCTTAAAATTTGAAATGATTCTTGTTGCTTTGTGTTCGATATAGCTATCATAAGAAATGATGAAATGGTGGATACATTCAATGCATTATCTTCCAATTGACTGTCCTAGGATATAACGGGCTCATGTAATTTCACTTGATCCCTGTGACTGGAATAATTCTTGTTGTTTTCAATTTTGTTTTTTGGTATACTGTCCACGATGATAATAGAATTACTCATTTAATTTATTGTCTGCTAAAAGTAGCTTGCAAAATTATGATGAATTCTTCCTTTAAGTGGTGCAATTTTCATTTAGACGGTCTGATTTCTCCTATTTTGGGACAACATGTTCCATGTCATCATTTGCTAGCTCTTTCTTAATTTCAGGCATCAGTGAACAAAGAGTTTTAGACTCTTTTCAGTTGCTACACTCTAGAATGAATGGGCAAATGGCTTCATTAGCTCAACCTCAATTCAAGATTCCTACCTTGACTTTTCTGAAGGCTCATCCTAGAAGCACAGCATTGTCAAGATCGGCAAAAGCACTCCAAGGACTTACCTTACCTTGTGTTCACATTAAACGATCCAGTATTGTATGCTGCACAAAGCTGACTCCGTGGGAGCCACCGCCTGTCACATATGCTCCTACAGATAAGAGCAGTGATAACTTCTTGAAGAATAGCACAAAGATATTTGAAACCCTTAAACCCAGTAACACAGATGAATCATCCATTAATAATACTGGAAGAGTTGCAGAGACAAGAAACAATCCAGTAGCAGAGCTTCAGCTTCTCAAATGGCCTATGTGGCTTCTGGGCCCTTCAATTCTCCTCGCAACAGGCATGGTTCCAACATTGTGGTTACCAATATCTTCAATATTTCTTGGCCCCAATATTGCTAGCCTGCTTTCCTTGATTGGACTTGATTGCATCTTTAACCTTGGTGCTTCCCTTTTCCTCCTCATGGCTGATTCTTGTGCACGTCCAAAGTATCCAACGCAGAACTGTAACAGCAAGGCTCCCCTCAGTTATCAGTTCTGGAACATTGTTGCAAGTCTTACCGGATTTGTTGTCCCATTGTTGACAATGTATGGATCTGAAAAGGGCTTTCTACAGCCTCAACTTCCTATGATCTCATCTGGAGTGCTACTGGGTCCTTACCTTCTGCTGCTGTCAGTGCAGGTTCTAACTGAGACGCTGACTTGGCATTGGCAGTCACCAGTCTGGCTTGTGACCCCTATAATTTACGAGTCTTACCGCGTCTTACAGCTAATGAGGGGATTGAGGCTTGGGGTGGAGCTCAGCACACCAGCATGGATGATGCATACAATTAGGGGTCTGGTTTGCTGGTGGGTGCTGATCCTTGGTCTGCAGCTTATGAGGGTTGCTTGGTTTGCTGGATTAGCTGCTCGGTCCCGTAATCAGCATTCTTCATCTGAAACTTCCGCTGCTGCTAACAGTGATGATAACATTGAAGGCTATTATGCGGAAGACAAATTTTAGATGAAAAAAGATATGTTGGTGCATCCCATCTATAGTGACACACATCTAGTAGCTATATATACAAGTGATTTAGGCACAATAATTTTCTGATATCAACGGTGGTACATGTATATTTGAGGTGTCAACAAGACGGTTGATCTGTTTTTTAACCTGAAAAACTTAATGCTGGTGTGTCAGGGACAGGGAGATTATACAAAGTGTTCTGCTGTTATTTTAGGTGTTGGCTCAAGGAAAGTTTATGGGTTTGTTATATTCATGGTTTTTACCTGTAAGTATTGGGACAAGGTTTATTGCTCAAATATCCTCTATTTTGTTACGGTATCCTTTCAGTGTAAAAAGAACTTGTATTATTTCTGAGCTTTTGCAAGTACAGATTTGAGAATTCATGCTTTAGATTAGTCATACCAGAGGGCTGGTCTATGAGATTCATAGTTTAGTTATGGTTATTAAGAGTTAATGCATTACTTTAGCACATCAAGTCTCCATGTGAAAATTTATTCTCCTTGGTCAAAGGGATCAGTGGCAAATGACTTGTAGAATCAATTAAATTGTGGTCTGGGCAGAATCAAATGGTGGTTGATTCTCACCCAACTCGATTCTTACTTTTTGGTCTTGTTTTAGATTTACAATTACGCTCATACTTTAGCACATCAAGTCTCCATGCTTAAACTTTGTTTTGTATGGTTTAGCTGCTTACTTTATATTATCTCAATAGTGTGATAAAAAAAAAAGTGATTAAAAAGCTTATAAAAATACTTACACATTATTTTTTAACTTGCATTTTTGTAGAATTCAATTTTAATACTTACAGTAACGAATACATTTCTATTAATCTACAAGTAAAATAGAATTTCTCAAAAGAGTTCCATTAACAAATACATCAGAAAGCCTCAGAAAAGGAAAAAGGAATTTATGAAGAACTAAATAAAAGGAGGGAAAATAAAGCAAGGAATGGTTCTGGTTCTAGAACTTATTGTGCAAGAGGGGAAAAGACAGAACTGTCCTTAGAAACCGCAGAGCGAAGCTTTTCGAAGACCAAAAGAGGGACAAATACGGTGTTCAACGTTGTCGCTTTGCAGCTCTCTCGAATTCGAAAACCATTCTCAATTTTTCCGTTCGAAGCTCTCACTCTCGAAAATCGTCTTTGCTCGCCGGAAACGGCTAGTGCTTTTGGTCACCGTTGATCTTCCTCCGATCCATTCGGTATGAGTACGGGCGAGCTCCTCAATATCCAACCTCAGGAGCTGCAATTTCCCTGTAAAGCTTCAATTAAAGCAATTATTTTTCGATACAAAATCTGTTTGGTTTTTCTTTTTCGGATCCTTTCCTCTGTGGGTGTTTCTAATTTTATTCCTTATTGTTTTTGTTTCTGGAATAGTTGAATTGAGGAAGCAGATCTCCTGCTCTTTGCAGTTGTCTAACAAGACAGATGAATATGTGGCTTTTAAGGTTTGAATTTTACTTTGAGAACTCGTTTATGGGTCACTTTAGCTTTTCTTTTCTTTTTTTTTTAAGTGAATTTCTGGCTCATTTGACTCGTATGATTTGGGTAAAATTGGTGATCTTGTAGGTTAAAACGACGAATCCAAAGAAGTACTGTGTTAGACCCAACACTGGAATAGTGTTTCCCAGGTCTACATGCGATGTTATCGGTCTCTTTCTCTCCTTATGCTTTCTTCCTTTTTTCTCCACTTTCCATTATGCATACTAAAAAATGCCCAAATATTTACGTTCATGCATGAGAAACAATCTTTACCTGATGATTTTGTTTCTATCCTTAAATGGGTGTATAGTAATTTAGTAGAAGATTATGATTTAGTTAGTCTTTGATTATTATTTTTTTTTCTAAAATTATTCCTCTATGCGCACCTTTTTGAACAATCTTTGTTGTTCTCCTATTGACTGGTCATTTCTTACTTTCAATTCAGTAACAATGCAAGCGCAAAAGGAGGCGCCGGCAGATATGCAATGCAAGGATAAGTTTCTCCTTCAGAGCGTAGTTGCAAGTGCTGGAGCCACGTCTAAAGATATTACTGCAGAAATGGTGATAAGTTAACCCATAAGAAATTATGTCTTGATAGAATAACTGCACATGATAGTATTCACTCGTGTTGCTTTAATTAATTGGTTTCCTATGGTTATTGGATATAGTTCAATAAAGAGTCAGGCCACCATGTTGAAGAATGTAAATTGAGAGTACTTTATGTTCCTCCTCCTCGTCCACCATCACCAGTTCGAGAAGGATCAGAGGAAGATTCTTCACCTCGGGTTTCTGTATCAGAAAATGGACATGCAAACTCTTCTGAATATCCAGCTGTGAGTATTGCGTGAGTTATCATTCTAAGGATAATTTTTATTGATAAATGTTTCACTAACAAACACGTGCTGTAGGCTTCAAGAACTTTCACCGAGCGTGATGAACCTCCAGATGCTTCATCTGAGGTAACTTTATAACATACATCTTTGCTCTTTTATTTTGAGATGAGGTTATCTTAGTAAAATGCAAGTAGCATGTCTTTAAGTTTTTGGTTTGGACATTTTTGTACAAAGATGTGTATATTTTGACTGCTTTTGCATAACCCGTGTTCTGTGTTTATCTGATAATGTTAGCTGATGACTTGCTTGCTTGATTTTTGATTTCATGCATTATGCTAATGGGTTAAGTTTTGTGTATGAACAGTTAATTTGCTTTTAACTTTGTGCATGGCATAAATATCTAGTCTTGTGTTTGAATCAATTATTCTACCATTCAATGATAATAAGCATCAGCTAGTTTGTGCAGTGGTCATTCCTTGTTAGACCGATCTCACTATAACTAATTGTATTGTAAATTACATCTTCTGGGACATCTATCGTAAGGCCTAATATATACTCTATCGTAAGGCCTAATATATACATAAAGTCATGCCTTTTTTTCATTTTCAGTGGTCTTGCATAAACTTTTGGCGCTTAAATTTGCTGGCTAATTTGGTCAAGCATGTAATGAGAGAAAATGCACTGCATATTCTGCTTGAAGTTTCATTAATGCATGTCAAATTATCAATTTGTCACTAAATATTGTCTCTCTACAGTGGGAAGAGCCAAGCAGCGGGGATATAACTTGCTTGGTTATGCATCTACGAATGGTGTTCATTTTTTCTCTTTTTTATTATTGCAGGCAAGGGCTCGTCTTATTGCAACTCTGACTGAGGAGAAAAATATTGCTATTCAGCAAAATAATAAGCTTCGGAAGGAACTGGTATGAACTTTATATGTAACATATCTTATTATCTTTAAATCATTTATTTTTATTCTTGTGGAATGTGCATAGATGTTTTTAGATGTTTACTCTGCACGAGACATTCAGTATCTGGGAGGTTTCTGTCAGTGTTCTTGATGTTTATTCCATGATCCAAACAAAGCCTGTGGAAATAATATATATATTGTATGCCTAGTGTGATATTACTGCTATATCATTTGTAATGTGTGCACACCATATTGAAATTTCGGAGAAACCGCTGTATGCTTCTGATGCTTTTAGTTAAGAACCTGCTAATGGGAACGAGGCTGGAGAACTAATCATGGCCTAGCTTCTGATTCGTCTTGTGTCGTTCAAATCATGAGTGGTATCTGGAATATGTGCAAAAGTTTGAGTTCTTTAAAACGTTTTTGCTACAAGCTTCATTTGAAGAGTTTCAGAATGATTTTGCCCCCCTAACATCCCCCTCTCTTTTGGCTTACCAGTTGAAAGAAAATAAACCTGCTAGAGTACATGGATGTAGAAATTTACACAGTTTGCAGATAGCTGTTCTGGAGCGATTTGGTAATTAGCCTTAGAATTTATGGGTCTCATGGAAATATGATTGATTGATTTTGAATCTTCTTTCTCTCAGGAACTCTTAAAGCGTCACGCCAAGAGAAACCAAGGTGGCATACCATTCCTATATGTAGTCCTGGTTGGCTTGATTGGCATGATTTTGGGATATCTTTTGAAGACGACGTGACGTATGTAACTGTCAACCAGCCCCAAAATCTCAAGGTAGAAAGCAACAAGAAGACAAATGCTAGTGGTTGGCAGAAACTTGTGTTATTGTATCACCAACTGGTGTTGCCCCTTGAAATATTTGATATGTGTGATCAGCAATAGGTACCTTGCTAGAGACTTTAGACAACTCGTTGAAATCTGTACCATGAGAACCATACTCTTATTGTTGTCACATAGCTTTAAGTTTCGCTACCGCACCTTGTCCCTTTCTGTTCCAAGTTTTCTCCACGTTTCTGGCTTGGCTCGGTGCTTCTCTGGTCCGGCCATTCAATGAATACAGAGCTTTTTCTATAATGAAATCGACTTAGATGTGGTAGTGTGAGGTTTTGGGCCTCTATTTAAGAGTTTTTCAATCAATCCAAAAGCCATTGATGCATGTTAGACGTTGGCCTAAGACTGCAATTATGCATCAAAGAAACTTGGCAATTCATAAAAATCCAAAACGCTCTAATATATTACTAGATAGCTTAATTAAATTTCTATAAATTTTAAGCAGAACCAATAAGAAGCAATCCCTAACTCAACATTCATAACCTAATAATTTATGTGTATACATTGGTCTTTCCAGGGTACCATTGGCTTCTCTGGAGTCCACTCCTGATAGTGATACAGACAAGTGTTTACAAATGTTTAGTGAATGGCAATGATGTCTTCTTGCATCCTGCTGCACATGCCACAAGAAGAGGTGCTGTCAACATCTTTAATGAACCTTGAATAAACCTTCAGACCCTTTAATCATGTTGCAGCGAACTGCTATCTTCCGGAAATCATCAAGGCTTAGCTGCAAACCCATTATTTATTAAATAATAACAAAAGAAATTTTGAACTTACTGATATATTGATATTGACGTTTTTCTATGAAATATCTGCATCAGACACTAGTTCTATTTAATGACCTAGATATATTGGAATCATTATAGAATCCCGAAACTAAAAATGCAGTTTTTACTTATGTTCTACTGAAATAACTTGCGGCAAATCATCCACAAAAGAGAAGAAAAAATCCTGACAACAAAGTTGGATTTTACCATTTTAGAACCTAATTGTTCTCATACCTGTCCGTGTCCTCTATTAACTAGAACCAAAAACAAAAGCCTTAAAAGAGCTGCCAGAAGGCCCAGAACTAACCTTTCCATCTCCGTCACCATCAAAGCAGCAGATCATATCAGCCAATTCCTTGTCTGTCCATGTGAAATCATGAGCTACAGCTATTCTCTGTAAATCCCTTAAAGATAGACTTCCTTTACCTGTTTCTGTATGCCAAAACTTCCCTTGTTAATATGTAAAAGTCAGGACACAAATACAAGGCAATATATATGTACATATATATATATATATATATAAAGGATTATCTATTATCCTTCTACAGATAAATCAAAACCTATTATTTTGATAGAATCAATAGTTCTTAATTCATTGTTTACTCTCCAGACTTTCCAGTTGAACATTTTAGTTTTATGATATGAAAACAACTTAACTTCTGATAAACTGATTTATAATCCGTCCGAGAAATCTTTGATAAGCACTTGTGAACCAAATATGCACTACATAACTCACAAAATAAGCCCATATAAATTGCACTTTAATAAAGGTCAAAATGGAGAGCAGCAACAAATGATCATGAAATAACTGTCAATCATTGCAATTTAAGAGCAATATGTTGCTTCCAGAGACCAAGGATGCCTTATGCATTTGAAAAACTCTTGAAAGTGAATTTTAACCAATTCAAGAGTTAGAAAAGTGGTGTTAAAACCTTAAGCCACTGAATGTAGCACTGCCGCTCTTTAAGATGAATCTGCTTCCAAAATGAACAGACCCCCAAAAGATTGGCTTCATGCTTGTCGGCAGACTCACCACCTTAAAAAGGGCAGTCTTCTACGATATACTATAAACATAGGGAAAATATGATTCTTCCTTTCAAGATACCTTACACAAATAAAAACATGTTCCCCTGATCCCTCCCCCTTGCTCAGGCCATAAAAAAAGTAGTGACAACATAAATTACCATCAAACTGGAAGAAGTGTAGTATGAGTTCGTCTTCAGTCATTTGCAGCCGACTAGCAAACTGTTGATAAAAATGAAAATATTTTACAACAAAAACATCACTAATACAAATGTAAAAGACATCTCATGAACACGACACGAATCCCAATACAAACCGATTTTTTGCTCTTAATTCCTCCCTTATCTTCCTGGATGTGAATGTTTCCCTTTCTCTTAGCTTGAACAGTATCCTTCTTGTCAGAGCAAGAAGGACCTTCAGCAGAGCCTTGTAGTGAAAGAGCAATTGCCTAGCCATAGATGGCTGACAGTTAGCATACTTCTAATAGTAACTTTTTCTGCTCAGCAATATGGCAAAACATTTAAGATGCACGCCGACCTACATATGGGAACTTACCTGCCTCAAAGCTTCATCATCATCAATGTAATCTGAATTACTATGTTTCTGCCCAGAGAATCTTGCTTTTGGTTTCAAACCTTTATTCTTCACCTGTAGTTGGTATTAAGAAAAAATCATAGTCAACATTCTAATTTGGTTGCTTTTCCATTGAACAGCTTCATAAATTCATAGAACAATTTCTTCATAGAAGGAAGATATTCAGAACGGATGGTCCTACCAATACAGCTTTCAAGAATTAAAAGAAAGAAATAAAAAGATGTAGTAATTGTCAACTATCATCTCAAATAAGTTATTTTACTATGTAGAGATCTACAAGCATGGACGTTGTCCTCTTTTATAGAATCTTTTTCTTCTACAACAATCATTATATATACATGAATAACTGTCCAAATTGAAATCAATTAAAACCATCAAACACTTTTCAGTCTCCTACTAGCATAAGACGAACAACAGGAAAAGAACTCAACTTTGTTTCAACTCTGACATAATTTCAAAACAGCAATCGCATGATCACATCCAATATCCAGAAATAATACAATCTCTTAAGGAGCATTGCTTTTTGATAAGGACACTCTAGAGAAACCTATGAAATGAACTTATCATAGATTTTCAGACTCAAATGGAATGTTTTACCATCTAAAACCATATGCTTCACAAACTATTACAGGAGCAGTAGTGCATTGATCATTTCACTTAGAAAACAACACTCCACAGGATTCAAGTTGAAGAAAAGATAAAAGATCATAAAATAAGGAAATTTCAGCAAAATTGTTTATCAAAAGTGTTCTTTTTCTTCAGAAAAAATATTTAAAATAACCAAAAGAAACCCCTCACCCCCACCCCCAAAAAAGAAGAAGATTTTCACCGAAGAATTTTCACCACCCACCTTCCTTTTCCGTGATCCAGAAGCTTTTTCACCAATAAAATCCTCATCCTCATCACTTCCATCATCTCCACTCAAAGAACTTGATGCCTTGTCTCCCTCATCCGGCATATAATCTTCATCATCTTTAACCTTCTGTTTCCCCTTGTTACTCCTAACCTTGGGAACCTGACCTTTGAGGGAAGACGCCATTTGGGGCAAACCTAAAGCCTCAAGTTTCGCTCTGTTCTCGGCAATTCTAGATAGCCTCTGTTTCTCGTACTCCGATACGCACTGGTTTTGGCCATTGGCGGGTGTCTCTTGCTCCTCAGAGCTTGAATTGTCACAGCTGACATCTTCGGATTCGGAATCAGATGTAGAGTGTTTAGGCATCTCGGACTTACTTGTGTCTATGGTGAATGGTGAGTGAGCGTGAGTGTTTGTTTAGATTAGGGAGGGAGATTTTGCGCGGGTGTCGGGTCGAGGGTAATGATTCAATGCTGTACAGTTGAGTAAAAAAGAAAACTACGGAGATATTTTACATTTTCTTGAGGGAAAATAAAAAAGAAAAACACTCGTTTTTTATTACTAAAAATATAATCATTTTAGAATATTATAAATTCGAGAAAACTGTATATGCCACATTGAATTATTTTGTTCGTATTATAATTTCTCAAAAAATCATTTTGTAATTAATTTTTCTTGTAAAACTTAGGAATTGTATAATTAGTTTTTCATATTTTCAGATAAAAATATTTTTATAAATCACATTATTCGTTTTTATTTTACGTAAATAAGTAACTAAACACTCGCATTCGGCGGTACTAGTTGCAACATCTATCGTGGGTAGCTCTCGACGGCGCAAAACATCGCCGGCATTTTTTTAAATAAGAAATTCTTGGATCGTCTCCGTCCATCAATGGCAATCCCAAAAAATCACTGTTTTGCAACATTATCCTAAACTCTTGGACCGGATAAGGAAACTGAGAATTCCCTCCTCTCATGGCAACGGTGTCGTATTTAGATGTTGATCGGTACAAACTCGCTCCTCTTTCTCTGCCGTCTCTACGCACCTGTCGCTGCCGTCCCTTCTCGTCACAATCGCTAATTCTCAGTCGTCCATACTCAAAGCTCAGCTCTTCTGGCTTAGTTTTTGACAGAAGCAGTGCCGCGCTTCGGTTTAGCCAAAATGGCATGTGGGCTCACCGGCGCGTCATCACAGCTGTGGCTCGATCTGAGCCAGACCGTCTTGGTGAAGACAATACCAAAAAGGTATTTTGATTTTGGATACTGATAATTTGGACGTCTGGGTTTGTGTTATGTTTGTGGTTATGTTGTTTGGGTGATTTGAGGAGAATACTCTGCGAGATTGATTGAATTCTGCTTGGTGAGGGAAAATTGTGGGAATGGAAGTATGATGGTTACTAAAGGATGACGTTACTCCTAGCTGAATTGGATTGTTTGATTATGATGCTAATGATAGCATAGCTTATGGTTGCGGAGGTTGAATGGCGTTAATTGATCATCATTAGGCAGCTTATCTGTACATCTTTTGTAGAAGGATGTGGAATTTAGAATTTTGATTGTGTTTAGGAGTTAGTTAGGTGAAGATGATGTTGAATTTGGGGTTCTACGAAACATTAGTGAATGTTTAACAAGGATGCTGTTACGTTATCGGATTTTCTCGTTGTACAATATTTGTTCTCCGAGTTTCAATTTGTGCAAATAAAAAAAGGTATAGTTGTAATATAATACTACTTTGTGGTTTCATTTCATTGCTGATGATGGAATGATAAAAACTTTTAATACCTAGAAGCTTAAAGTGTAAATGAGAAAGTTTGTTAGATGGACTTGCATTTTTTACTTTTTGAGCATGCAAGTCTTATAGAATACACTGAAGTGGTTGCTATTAAGTTAATGCAAGCCATAATTTGTCATTGTAGGAGGATTTGCTATTGGAATCTCAACAGAAATCTAGTCAGTTTAGGAAAAGAGTTATTTTTGGACTTGGCATTGGAATTGGTGTTGGTGGTGTTGTCTTGGCTGGAGGATGGGTTTTCACACTGGCCTTTGCTGCTGTTGTCTTTGCTGGTGCACGTGAGTATTTTGAATTGGTTCGGAGTCGGGGAATTTCCGATGGAATGACACCTCCTCCTCGCTACGTGTCACGAGTCTGTTCTGTTATTTGTGCACTGTTGCCCGTGGTTACCATGTAAGATTGGTTAGTGTGCCTTGAATTTTATATGAGCATAAATTTAACAATATCTAATACATGCTGCATTTAGTTGATTGTGGACAAATTACCTTCCTCTGTTCTTTGGCACATGTCTTCTAACCATTTAAGTTTGCAGATATTAGTCTCAATTGTCAAATCCAATTATCATCTGGATATTATCTGTCTAAATTATATTGGAACTTGGTAACTGTCATTCATTTTCTGGTTCTTCTTATATTATGGTATATGTTTTCTGGTTGATTAAAACTATAGCTCATAGATATAAACTCAATATTGGCAGAGGGACAGAAGGTTAAATTTGTTGTCTGAATGCTGAAACTAAATGAAATGCTATTGGGCTCTGCACTCCCTACCCTAAGCTACAAGTATACAAGTTTAATCCTACCTAAAAATTTTACTTCTGGAATTTACTTCCCTAACAAATAGAAATTTCATAAGTAATGTTTGGGTTGTTTTATTTGGATCATGTTATTCCGTACATACACAGAATTTATATAATTTTTATACATATAATTGCTACAAATGGATGACATTGCCTTTTCTTCCACATTCATTTGTGAATATAAGATTATTTTGCTTTCAATTGTATTTGGGACTTAGTAAGACTTGTGCAGAGGAAATTTTCCAGACATATTTATAGATAACTTCAGGTTTAGAAGGTTGTTGCTGATTTTCCTAATTGGTATTTCTGTTACATGGGCAGGTATCGTGGTTATATTGATGTTACTCTAACGTCTGCTGCTTTTGTTATGGCTATTGCATTGCTCTTACAAAGAGGAAATCCCCGTTTTGCGCAGCTAAGTAGTGCCATCTTTGGGCTATTTTATTGTGGCTATCTTCCCTGCTTTTGGGTTAAGCTTCGATGTGGTTTAGCAGTTCCTGCCTTGAACACAAGTAAGTAATGGCATCTTTAGTTCTCTTTTGTTGGATATGATATAAAACTTTTCTCAGGTCATCACCTAATAGCTTAAGCTTTTAGGTTGAATTGGTTCTTCACATTCCACTGATCTAGTGGATTTGTCTTTTCTATTTTCTATGAGCCTTTTTTACTGTTGTTGCTTGCATTAGGACCTGTTTTTCCTAACCAGATTGTTTTTGGCAGTAGGAGTAATATGGCCTGTGCCTCTTGGTGGTCAAGCTCATTGGACAGTTGGTCTTGTGGCAACTCTGATTTCCATCAGCAGCATAATTGCGGCTGATACATTTGCTTTTCTTGGTGGCAAGGTATATAGGCGCTTATCAATTTATCTTCTATGTCTGTGGTTGTTTCCTCCATCTGTCACTTGTTAATTTAGTATTTACATTTTGTTAATTCAGTAACTTCTGCCATCATTTTTTCGAACCTGCTTGATTCCTAAGACTATTATGTATGTTTATGAAATGCCATATCCATGGCCCTCAAAGTTGCTTTACTTAAAATATCTGATGGATGAACCTAACATGGCTCGTGACCATATGCTTTTCACCTCTATCTCTCTGGCAGCAACAATCAGCATTCAGTAGCATGTATTTACAGCAGTCCTTGAGTTTTCATTTTCTCTTATTAGAGAGGAACCTCCTGCCATGTAAGCTGGAGTGGTATGACAGGGTGGGTTAGAATAGAGGTCACACATTCATTCCCTTGTAACCCAAAATAAAAAATGCTGATGTCATATTTTGGCAATTAATTTCTAAGTCATGGCTCTAAAACAAAACCCATGGTGATAACTTGATAAATGGTGAGACCGTGAGACTGGAAGTCTGGAACATTGATCAGTAATGGGATAGGATTAAATTGAATTAATAAATCGGACAATATGATCTAAAGGATAATTTTTTGTTGAGAATTTATTCAGTAGTTGTAATTCCAACTGAGTTATTATGAATTTGTCAGAGTGTAAGTTACTAGTTATCCTTGGTATGACTTGTTAGTTTTTTGTCATGATTATCCATGTGTCTCTTAAAAAATATACCCTTATTTTGGCTTTCTATTGTGAGATTCATTTTGTGCCTTTTTGCAGGCATTTGGTAGGACACCACTTACTAGTGTAAGTCCAAAGAAGACATGGGAGGGAACTATTATAGGCTTCTGTGGGTGTTTAGTTACTTGTGTTGTATTATCGAAAGTTTTCAGCTGGCCGTCATCATTATTAAGGTACTCCATCTTCTCGTAAAGTTATCTTGCACTTTTAAACAAGTTACTTCAATAATTTCAAGTCATACAGTGTCTTATAAGAATAACAAAGTGATGGAATATTACAACAACAACAAAGTTCTATCCCACTAAGTGAGGTTGGTTACATGGATCGCATGACACCATTGGACTCAATTAAAAACCAGATTTTTAGGACTATTATTAACCATGAGGGGTCCCTCCTTATGATTTCCCCCATTGTCCTCTTTGGCCTCCCTCTACACCATTTCACAAGGCTAAAGACCATGTGGTCAACTCTCTTCACTGCCTCCTCTCATGGCCACCTTTGCATATGTCCAAACCACCTTAACCAATCTTCTATTATTGTCTCATCAATAGGTACCACATCAATTTTACTTTGTATGCAATCATTCCATATGTTGTCCTTTTTCGTGTGACCACACATCCCGCTGGGAAAGTCCTTCAAAATGGAGAAAATGGCAGTTCTTTCAGTTTTAAAGATGCTTGCTTGGCAATTGGCAGTGATACAATATTGAAGATGTGTAGTTAATTACCCTGCCTATTTATTATTTAGGTATCTTTGACCCTAGTTGACCTGGCCCTTGATTTCTATTCTTGTTCTATCATGTTGTCTGTGTGTTATTGTTCCATTGGCTCACTTGTTTGAGATGTTGAAATAGGTTTCATTTTATCTCACAATGGATCATGATTTACCCTATCTGTTAATCAGTGAATTTAACTTTTGCTCCAGTTTAAGAATCATTCTCTAATTAATATTTATATTCTGTGTGAAAATTATTAATAATTTTCTGTTTGCTGTGTTTACATGGGTATTGGCAGTGCAATAATTTTTGGCGCTCTGAATTTCTTTGGGTCTGTTTTTGGTGATCTTACTGAATCAATGATTAAACGTGATGCGGGTGTGAAAGACTCTGGCTCCCTTATACCTGGTCATGGTAATTACTTCTTATGAAAACACCATTTATAGAAATGAATTTATTTCTTGATGTTTTTATAAATGGTATATAAGCATATATTATATGTTTGGTTGATGTGGGAGTAAAAAAGGAAGTACTGAAGGGAGTGATACTTTTATCCTTAACAATTTCCTTTCCATCAAAATGAGATTATTATGGAGGCTAAAATGGAATAAGAATTTGTATTAATAGCTAAAACAAAATGAATTCATAGTTTTAATAGTTCATTCTTAATGTCAAGTTTGATGATGAAATGCTAATTGTGTCTGCATAGAATTTTATCTATTCACTGTTTTCTCTGCTTCCAAGATTAGACGATATATTCATTCCTTTCAATTTCATTATCCCCATTTTACCCTTTTCTATACTCCCAACCATATTTCAAAGAACTAAATACGAGGTGGCATCTTTGTTGGTATAGTAACATGGCAGATGTGAGTGAATACCATCGTTGACGTTCCAAGATGTAAACTTTATCTCAATCAACTCTTCACAATGTGTTCATCTTCTAAACACTGATAGGATTTATGAAGCATCCATTTCTAATGGTGAAAAGGACTTCTGCTTCTCCTTAGTGTTTGTTTTGATTTCATGCAGGTGGGATACTAGACAGAGTGGACAGTTATGTATTCACAGGTGCACTTGCATACAATTTTGTCAAAACCTTTCTGCCTCTCTATGGAGTCTGACATGAAATCATGGTCAGTAATGATTTGAACTTGTTGAGAAAACACTTAGATAATTTCCGCTGGGCTAGAAGACATTGTGAGAGTTTCCTGCAATTTGGACCAGCATGTCGCATGAAAGAAACATACTCTTGCGACGATCTTCAGAACAGTCACCGGGTTTCTTTCCTTGTCATGCAAGCAGTTCTAGCTCACTGCACTTCTATTATTTATTTTTCTTAATTAAAAAAAAAAAAAAAAAGTCACTTACATGAATCAGAGTTAGCATTAGCATTAATTGTGACTTGTAAATAGCCACAATAGGCATTAAAAGGAAAAGGCGACATATAACTGTGGTTGCTGTGATCAACTTTTAGCCCGATGCTATCTTTCCTTCTTCATATATTGATTTATGGTCATCATTTTTTAGAGGAGCCTCAGGCATATACATGTGATGCCGGTAATTTTTTCCCAATTCAAATTTATACGCAAGTCATTCTTTGCAGTTTGCAAATTGACTGGCCATGGTGCTGTCTCCTTGGCCTCTCTGCGTTGCGTAATTTTCTTATGGTTTGTCTGTGTTTCTGCTACCTTTTCATGTAAAGGTTTTAAATAAAACTAGAAAGATGTTGATTATGTAGAGTTTGATCAGCGAAGTCAACCTGCTCCCCATAATGCTTGATTTGTGGTAAAGAGGCAGCAAAATGTGCGATCTCTTTATCAGCGAAGAAAGAAGGCAAAAGATAATAATGGCTTTGATTTTGCGTTAATGGGCTTTCCTTTTTAGGTGAATTCAGCCTCCATTACCAACATAGAGCCTCTACTAGAAATAAGTCCAAGGTTCCAAGAGCAAACCTTGTTTTGGCCATTTAATAAAAATTAGCTATTAATTTACGTTAATGAGATAAAATTTATTGTTATTGTAGTTATTATTTTAATTCATCAAATTTTTTAAAACTTGGTAAGAAGAGTTTTCTTCCTCTTATATCTTACTCGAATTTTACTTTTGGTTAACTTCATGGACGGCACCATTTTCTTCTCCAACCTGTCCATTTATTACACCATTTACCTACCCAATTGTTCAGTCAAGCCTCCAAAAGAATTCATACTTTTATGAACATATCTTCAATATTGGATCTCAAATTGTTTATGTCATAATGATCTTATAACTTTTTAACTATCATTTTGACATAGACACCCCAACTACCATTATAAATATTAAAGAATCTATCAAACGAGACTTGATTTGAACTCAACTCTTACAAGCTAATAAAATAATTCGATTTTTACTAATTGAATCAACTTTGACATTTAAATTTTAATGTTAACAAAGTTTAACTAATTCCATTTTCTCAATTAATTATCTTTAATCGACATCTTTTTTCACACTTTGACCATTTGTAGTTATCAATAATGACCCTACCTTCCCCTCATAATTTTGGTGGTTATGATAATGACTCCAATTTGGATGACAGTTAGGTCCATCACATTAATAAAACCAACCAATAATTAAACCCTTTTATAAAGTTTTGACCCCTTAATTTTATGTTTTTTTCCTGTACCTAATGAATTGCAATTTAATAATTTTGTCACACATTCCTCACAAATTTGACCTAAAAACTATTTATAAAATCAGTTTTATTTAAAACAATTTTGATTCAAACATGTCAACCCTCCTTTCAGAGACATACAGCAAAGATTCAGTATGAGGCCCTTAAAAAAAATTGCAATTAGGGTTGGCCTCATCTCAACTTGTGCTTTGTGGACTACAATCTAAGCAACAAAGTCATCTCCTATATCAGATAACCAAAAGAGTTGTAAACAAGTTCTTACCAATTATTATTGACTTCAATATAAAAATACGAATAAACAATGTGGCCCAAACTGGGGTTGCATCCCCTTAAGTTTTAGGGGCTTTTCTTGGTTTGAGGTTATTTCTACCTCGTCATTGTGTATATACATTATATATTATTAAGGACAAGTCAATGCATATATATATATGACTTTCTATTTGTACAGTCAGTGTGTTGTCCTGTTGGGATCTTTGAGTGCAGGGTAGACACTTTTTTATATAATTTCGTACAAGAGATAAAAATAAACTAAAAACTAAATTCCTTTTAAGAAACTAAAATATTTTAATTAAGCTTAATCCACACAACTATTAAACTTTGGTGAGTTTAATTAGTTAGTAAATATACAAATTTGATTGACCGATGTGAGCATTTTAATTTTAGAAAACATATTGATTGCATAATCGAGTATTAGGGTGAAAAAATTTAGGTATGTTTATCTGAGATCATTTGATTATTTGCACCTTAAAAGAGATTGATAAAAATAATTAAGGATGGAAAGGAATGAGAATAAATGATATAGTTTATATAAACATCATTATATTGAAGACAAAATAGTTCATTATTAATTATGAGGCCATTGACCAAGGAAGGAAACGAGTTTATAACCATGAAAAAAGCAACGCAGCCATGATATTATGGAGAGAAAAACCATTGAGGACAACCATGAATGAAAAAGACATTAGAAGTGGAAGGAGGGTTGACCTAGCTGGCTAGCTAGTTAGCTAGATGTAAGATTTTCCACGTCACCAAAAATTAAAAATAAAAATTGTGTTGAGGATAATAGAAGAACATGGGATAAAAAGAAGATGAAATCCTGTTGTATTGGGAGATAGCCAATATCTCATTTTCATGCAAAGCAAATGTGGAGCCAAAACTCCACCGACTATGTATGCATCTAAGAGAGAGAGTGTGGATAACATCTCTTATCTCACGTATTGTCCAATCTTCTAATCGGTAAGCATATTATTATATAATTTTTTTAACTAATAATATAAAAGTTAGATAAAAAATAAAATAATTTATGAGACTGAAGATATTATAGAAACAGACTTGTACAGGGAGGAGAGACAGGGTAGACCAATTAGAAAGCATTTGTTTTTGTTATTGGAGGGCCTACCATTAGTGGCGTTTGACAATCATATGAGTGCTTACTTTCTGTGTTTTGGGATGATATGATATGATATGTGTGGGATGTGAAGAATGCGTTGTTTCTAAGCTGACTAAGAAAAGAAAAAAAAAAAATAGAAGAATGGCAGAGAGAGAGAGGAAACAAAAACATTGAAGGAAACTTGAAAAACGAAAATAGTTGGAGGAGATATGTATGGTGGGCAAGCATCTACAAAAGTTGCGACGGAAAGACAGAGAGGTTAAAGATTGTCTGATGACAAAACCCTAACTTTTTTTTTTTTTGATCACACGCACACCCATGTATCTCTCAACTTAGGGCTCCCCCACCATTTTCCACCTCACATCAACCTTTTGGCTTTTCTTTTTTATTACTTTTCTTATTCTATTTGCCTTGGATGCCCACATGTTTATGGCTTTACCACTTGATTTGCATTTAAACTATATTTTTTAAAAATTTAAAACCTTTAATTAAACATATATATATATATATATATATATATATATATATATATATATATATCTTACAAAATAAAGAGAAAGTTTTTTAAAAAAAGAATTTGAATAGTAATAATATACATAAGTGTATCTAAACTTTAACGAGAAAAACTTTCCTTGTGTATACAATTATAAAGATAAGAATTTTTTTTACAGCCCTTATGAGTCACATCTCGATGGCTCTATTGCTTGGTAGGTCTCAAATTTAGCATATTTCATTTGATTGATTGCTCTAGACAATTAAAATTCAGATACATATTCTTTTCATCAGCAGAAAACAAAAATATTCCCTTGAGCTTATAAACTAGACTTCTAGAGATGGCTTCCATACTAAGATATAGCTAGGTCATAATCAGGAGATTCACTCCAACACTACAGGGCTATCTAGCTTCTGGTATATTTTACAAGTGAATGAACTCTGCGGATTGCTGAAACTGCTATTAGTTTAATTTGGTTGTTAAGGAGATTCATCAAATATATAGGAAATCTTTGACAAACTATTCTTATTTACTAAAGACTAGAATATGGTTCTTGCAAGCAAATCAATTATAAAACCCCTGGTCTATTGAGTAAGAATATTTGATTCAGTAATTCTCAGAAGCAGTTTGAGCTAGTAACTAAGTTGAAAAGAGGGAATGATTAAATGATTTTGGCCCATAAAATTTCTCATCCATGCAATTTTTTGGGTCCTATATAAATTAAGGTAGAATATTGTGGTTAAAGGCTCAAAGGGGGCTGAAAATGGCTGAGAAAAAGCTGTCAAGTGTCTTTGAGTCTTTATATCATATCTTTGTTCATAATAATAATAATAATAACTGAATCCCTCACTCCTAGGAGAAGGCTTCTTCCAGACAAAAGTTGCTTACAACATTTCCTTAATAAAAAGGTGTTTATCATTATACTTTCCAAGCAAGGGCAATTTTGTAGATCTTGCAAAACAAAATATAAAAGAGTGCCACTTTTATGGCCGGGCTTCCATATCTAGAAGATGCCCCCTTGACAGTTGCTCCTCTCTCTATTTTACATGAGAATCTACTTTCATTGAGTGAGGTGACTAAAGGCAGCAATGGCAGGTCGGTCCATGAGGCCATTCAATTGAAATTGGTTTTTTGGAAAATGATAAAAGGAACACCTCTTTTTTCTTTCATTTTGTTCTGTTCTTTCCCTTTCTCCCCCGAATTTGGCCACTTTAAAGACCACACGGTTTGAGGAGATGTAAACATATAGACTAAGGTCATCTTATATGTATCACATCCCTAAATTTGGGGCTTTATATAGAAAACGGATAAACCACGGTCAATATTTGACAGAAATGTAAAAATAATATGATACAATTTAAATTGTTGATAGATTAAATAGTATAATCCTAAATTTAGAGTTATTATTACATCATATCATCGACTACGTAGATAATTTTATCTATAGATTCGTCTATATTTATGGCTCTCACATGGTAATTGATATTGATTAAGATTATGTTGGACATGGTCCATCTGTTTATTGCTCCATGAAAGCTGCCCAAGGCCAAAGCATTCGTAGTGTTGGTCCAAATTTGTGGAGGGCAAGTGCCCCATCTCTTTCAAAGTACACAGAAACAAATTCCTTAACTGAAAATGACATTAGAAGATGGAAATTCCCTTTGTTCCTAGACCATATTCCTTGCTTCTTCAATCATAATTCTTTGAGAATTTGCTTATGTGTGTGACATAAATCTTCCACAATCATCAAAATTATGTGGACAATCTTGTAGCTGACTAATAAGTTGTGGCTAGGTGCATAACTTGAAAATTGACGTTTGCGTTTGCCATATCCTTTTTTGATGACTATGACAAAGTGAGGATGTGGGTTCACCCAAATGCACATTTTGGTAAAATCAAGCTTAAAAGTTATGACAAGCCATTAAAGGACGTAAGAAAAATTGTTATCTTTGTATGCATTCTTTAAGTTTGTGTCTAACAATTGTCCATATGTACATACAAAGCATTAGACAGTGGAACTTCAATACAGAATCTTTTTCTAACTATCATTAGGTTCCGAAATCTTTAGTGTAAAAGAAAAATATCTATATTGAAAGATTTTATGGTTTATATCTCTAAACCATTATTATTTTAATAATCATTGAATTATCAAAATAAACCTACCATCCAAGATAGAGACAGTTCACTGGTGCAAGAGTTTCAACTAAGTATTGGAGGCGAGATTGGGTTTAAACATAGGGCACGAAAATGCTAATGTATATAGTATTAAAGGACCTTTTATTTACCACTTGAGCTAAATATTTATGCATTGGCATAATTACTATGCATAGTTTTACCAAAACAAGAGAAACATGGACATGTCAATCACACAGAATAAGTGGACGTACTTGACCAAGAAAGAAGAGAGAAGCAACTAATTAAGTTGACGTGTACATGCCATTACGTACCAACTCAAAGTAGTACAGCAGACTACAGAGAAGAAGTCATATATAGCTGCATTAATGGATTTTATCTACAATCTAGCCATAAGAGCATCTATAATGGTGCAACACACTCAAGTTGCATATATTATTATTTAATAATTTTTTTGTGGGTCTCACACTGACACATCACTCTATACAACTTATATAATTTTTTCTCTACTCATATAACTCTAAAAAAAATTTTAAATGGGTCCCACAACTATCTCTTTTACCTTATAAAACCTTCTCTTTCTTCTTAAAAAATACAAAAAAAATGTTGTGGGTCCCATGAACAGTATAAAATAGAGACATTTATACTTACAACCCTTCTTCTTTCTCTCTCCTCCACCTCATCCCCTCTCTCTTCCAACTCATCCCCTCTCTCTTTTATTTTTTCTATACAACCCCCATTAAAGATGGTCTAACCCACTTCAAAAATGGGTTTGGTTTTAAAATAATGATAACAGGGCTCGATTATATTTGTTAGTGTAGACCACTTTTTTACTCCTTTGCTTTATAATTACTTTGTAAAAAGAAAATATATGTGTAAAGTAAGTGTACACATATCATTAATTATTCTCAAAATAATAATCAACATTGCCTTCATCCAAGATTGAGATACTGATAAGTTGAAGAGTGATATATCCATGACATGTGGAATAGCAATAGAGTAATAAAATTTATAAACAAGTGGATGCATGCATGATAGTGAATATGCTCTTTCAATTCATGCATATATGCCTTGAGTTATGCGCATGCTGTAGTGAGTGAGGAAGGAATCATGAGCAATTTATAGCACTATGATCTGTTTCCATGTTGAGACAAGAGAGCAATCGTTGGAAAAGCAATTTGCCTGCACCATATGGCGGCAAAGGCCGAAAGACTCCAATTCTTTTAATCTTTTTTTTAACCTTTGCCCCCTTAGATCTTTCCCAATATTGGAAATTGGAATCTCTAAACAACAGAAAACAAATCCATTTAAAGTTTTGTACATCACTCTGAGAGAAAGAAAATCGTGTTCATGTAGAACAAGAGAAAGAAAATCTCTTTCCCAGATTTGCAATCTTGTCAATGGTGTACTTGCGCCAGAAAAGAAAAAATCAAATAAGAAAACCTGGCACTTAATGCCTTGGCATTGTGGTCAACTGTTTATAATTATGAGAATTAGACATATACTATTGCCGTTGACAATTATATATTCTAAATTTGTTTGAGGCTAACGAGCATTGACTCAACGAAAAACGAGCTGAAACTTAAATGCTTAGACCAATAATTTTGTATTTGAAATCTTGAAATTACTATTACAAGGAAAAATTTATAATTTCTTACTCTCCATACTTATAAGATTAGTTTTGCATTTAAAAAAAATATGAAGATACTTTCAATATAAAAAAGAAAAAATAAATAAATGTTGCTTATGGTTGCAAGTCAATGTAAAGTAAGTTAATGCTTGAAGAATTGAGATAGATTATTAGTTTAATATACTATTGCAAGTTGCTAATGTTGCTTTAGTTTATTCCTAATTTTGTTAATGTTAGAATCCTTGATTAAATATTTGTAGGCTATCCAGTGCAAATTATGTAAATATTGTATATAATCATTGTGATTGTGCTTGGTAATTTTCAGAATTTTCCATAAAAATTGTCGTAAAACTCAACACAAAAAATATTGAAATTCTTTTTCATGTTTTGTTTGCTGTTCATTGAAAGATTAACACAAAATAATAATAAAAAAAAGTAATCTAATTTATTAATTTTTAATAACCTTATTATTACCTAATTGATTGAAGAATCTTGCAGTCAGTTTAACTTTTCCATAAAGTATATCGTAAAAATAAGGTGACTCTAAGTAATTCTTACAATTTTTTTTTTTTCAAAATAAAAGCGTGCATGCTCCAGTCCCAATCTTCTATTAGACTTGAGTATTATCACCAATTAACTTAATAATCATTTTTTAAAAATGTATTTACCATTTTGATTTAATATTAAAGTTGAAAAGTAATATATATACCATTCAAAATATCAGTTTATTTTACACATTATTTCCACTAAAGATAGTATATTTGGTTTATTTATACTAAGTTTTTCATTAGATTCATATCTAAGCCATATAAAAATTTGTTTAAATAAATCTAGAGAAACTCAAATTATTCTAACTTTATTAATGTAAATAGCATAAGTTAAAATGTATTAAAATAACCTAAATAACAATTAAAAAAAATTGAGAATAGAATGACACACTAATAGTCCCCATTCAAAGTTTAGGCAAAGAAATGACCAAAGGAACAAGTTTGGGAAAACAATGATATGTATGTAAGGGACAATCAAACCCAACCAAATCTTTCAATCATCCTTTTTGGCCGTCCCTCAACTTTAACATGAAATCCGATGGTCAGTACTCCAAGAAGAACAGATCCAACGGCCGAGATCTGTCGTCTGAGGTACAAGAGAGATGCAATCTAATCTGATCCGATGGGAAGGGACATGTTCTGCTCCCATCATGGTGGGCCCGCGACTTTGGGGAACTGCTGGATTTCTGGTTCGTAGATGTTTGGAGTTTTATCTGGTGTACCTGCGTTGTCATAGTCGAGGTGTACAACAGCCGTTCACGTGGCACAGCTTGAGATGGTGACGATTCATGAGGGGAATGGCAAGTTGGCTTTGGGTGGGGTAACGTGGAAGATAAATCATGCGTCGCTGTCGCATTCCACTGTCCCCAACAAATTCATCATATGAGACAAGCGGTCACCATCGGATTGAGTTGGGTGTCTTGGTGGGACCCTTCAAATCAACTTTTTTGATTGGAACCATGTAAATGGAGGGAGACCACCTTTTCTGTTGCATGCCCGCCACGTGGACCATCTTCAAATGTTAGCACAGGATTTTCTCTACGCGTAATACATCCTATCATTACCCTCCTCCTTCTTTTCACAAGGGATTTGCCGACTTGGAATTTTTTTTTTTCTTCTGTGACGAAGGGACTAGTAATATTTTTCGGTGTAGGTGTTAGTTTTGATTTTTAATTGGTTTCATAATTATTTTATTTCAATTTTAAAAATCATTTTATTTTAGATTTTAATTGTAAAAATTTGGCTACATTGATTCATCGTTCATTATTAACAAAATATTCTCCAAACCCAACATTTTTAAAATTACAAGCTATAACAGTAAAATTATAAAACTAAAATTTTAATTTAGTATTTACCAAAAAAATAATTTAGTTTTTAAAAATTAAAACTCAAAACCTATGTAATAAAAGCAACTATGTGTGATTTTTTTTAATTTATAATATTTTATCTCAATATATAATAATTTTAATTCATTATGTGTGATTAGCAGTAAGTGTTTTGAGTAATATCTGATATACAATTTTATGTAACCAAAAAAAAAAAAATGTGATGTATGGGTTTTGTAGAGTTTTCAACTGTTTTATGTAAATAAATTTTTAATTTATTAATTGTTACATTAAACATTATCTAATTTAATATATTGAATAAATAGGGTGATATTAATGATAAATCTTTTGAAACTTGCTTGCATGGCCTCAAAAAGCTTATAGAATTCCCCCATCAACTTAATTTGTTACAAAAAAACTCCAAAGCTTCAATTATGCAAGTAACTTTTCCATGTTAATGAAAAGTTCCAAAGCTTCCTTAATTTAATTTAATTTATTTTATTGCATTCAAATATAATCCTTCATATATTTGACTTGAAATTGTAAGAAGGTTGATGCTGATTTAAAAAAATAATAATAATATTTTAAATTTATTTAATTTTAATTTAATAGTAAAATGTTTAAATAATTTTCTTCGTTAGATTCAACAGTTGACAAGTGAATTGTATACAAGCAAGTCAACTAACGACTTTGACTCAACGAACAATCATTAGATTCATATGTGAAGCATATGAATCCTGCTGTATTTCACATATGAATCCTGCTGTATATTAAGTCATCATTAATTCGAGGACGGATTTTGACCCCGAATATTAATGAAACTTTTTTCTTTTTTTTTTTAAAAAAAATTTACTTTTCTTATCATAAAATCAATGAATGAGTTTAAAGAAAGTGTGTCATATAATTTAAAATTCCAACTTTTAATTTTATATTTCTTTGTCAAATTATGAATTTAATCTCTACACCTGTCAGCTTCAACTATTTTTTTAATAAAACACATTTTTCTTTTAATTAAGTTTTCCAGTTCTCTTCTATTAGTTGTGACAAGGGAATTTTTAATTGTTTATACTTAGCTACATTCACATATTTTGAGTGTCAAACTTGTATGAAATGATAAATATTTTTTAATAAATATAATTTAAAATTTTTAAATTCAAAATATTTAATTTAAAATAATTACCTACTAATTTAATGAAATTTGTACTTTTACCCATAATAGTGGATTTGGTAATCTTTTTTTTTTTTTTTTTTTCTATAAGGTATAATATAATATGACTTTGAATGTAACGTACCATTGCCAAACACAACGTTTTTATTATATTAGGTAACTTACTTTAGGATATAAAAACTAATCCAAGGATAGGCAAACAATTTCAACTAAAATTGAATCATTATGAAATCAATTATCTAATATCTCTCTAATGTAATTAATCTTGCTTGTTAAAAATAAATTACTAAAATTAAATACTTCAAAGGTCAAAAATGTATCTCATACTTGTGCAAAAAAAAAAAAAAATCCATTTAAACATAGTATAAAGAAAAAAAAAAAAACATTGTAATTTGTACAGCTCAAACTAATGTATGCACCAAATAGTGGAACCCAACAAAATAATTGCAGGACTATATATAAATCTTTGTTGAAGCACAAATTTAGTGACAATTAGAATTCAAATGTAGACATCAATTTTATGATTTCTTCTGTTTCAGATAATGACTTTTACCCTCTTTTCTAGGCTAAAGTTCACATTATTAATAAAAGGGAAAAAACAGTTGGTTCATTTAGAGCAGAAAGAATGTAAATATAATTAACTAGTTTTTCTTCATCATAGCCCATCAGCTTTTTTTCTTTTTTTTACTCAAGGTATAATCTTCACACTTCTTATTACAAGGTTAATCTTTGTTAAAACTTTATAAAGGTAGAAAACCCTTTGTAATCTCTATTGAAATGAGAATCGATAAACAAAAATAACTTTAAAATTTTAAACTCATAATTTTTGACTTAAAACATTTAATTCCCAATTAATTTTTTATTAAATTAACATCTTATTATTCCTAACATCCCTTTCAAACCGTTGTACTTTGATGTTTAATTGATAGCATTAGAAATATATATTAGTTTAATAATGGATGGATTACTTGAGTGTATTTTTGTTTTGTTCGGAATTTACACTTAGAAATTTCTAATGTTGGTGATGGAGGGCTCAATAATTCAGAGATGAACTGCTAATTTAAGGTTATCAAATGAGAATACGTCCTTGACTATCCAACCCTATCATATTATTTGACCCTTATCACAGCAACCTTGGAGATTTGACAGCTGAGCTGAGGCTTGTCGTTAACAATTGTATTCTTAAACCTAATGGCTAATGCGCGTCAATTCACACTCATAGGACATCATTTATTAATTGAATTAATATTGTCCACTCCTACTCATATATTCATAGGTTAACTAGCTTCTGTTTATGGAATTTGATCTGGGAAAGTGAAGTTTAATTGAGCCATCAAAACTGAAAAGGGCATAAGGAATTAAACTAATCTAGGTCTCCTTTTGTTTCCTTGTTATTTTTTTTATAAAATATTGTCGTGTACAATGAATTAACCTAATCCACTTTCACTTTTCCTCACATACAATATATATATACATACATAACAATTAAAGTGAGTTGAGTTTTGGGGTTCAAAACCCAGTAAAAACTTCAAAACTTAGATAAAAATATATAAAGATATTTGTAAATTATCTAATATTGAATTATCACATCAATAATAAAACTCGAACTTATGTCCTTTGTGGAACAAGATCATCATATCAATAGTGTGGCTTAAACTTATATCCCTGTGAACTATGTTTAGGAGCATTTGCATTTTTAAATAAAAGTTTAGATGAGTTAGGTTAGAGAGTTCATATAAGTTAAGATATGTCTTGAGACTCAAAAAAACCACTTATGGTAAAACTATCACATCAACAACAAACTTAAACCTACCTTCTTTTGGGATATAACTCATGTTCTCGAATCAGCCTTGTTGGCAACTACTTTTTTTTTTTTAATTATTATTATTAGATCATATTCAATGACACTTATGATGCATATATATCTTATAAAACAATGTATCCTAATGTGAAATTATCATTAACTATTATTTTATTATTTTATATATTACATATATTCTTTTCATAAAAGAATTTGGATAACTTGCAAGAGATTTTTAGATCTCTATGGTTCCATGTGCCAAAATTGAAAACCAAATTCATAATTTAAAAGCTTTCTCATCTCTTCTTTTATTATTTTTTGGTAACGTTTAACTTTTGAAGTTTTAAATTTAAATTTTATGGTATTCTAAATGTCTTAGTAATCAACCTACTTTTATATAACGTTGTTGAACATGAACTTTAGTTTATTAACTAAATCACATCTAATGATTGATTATTATTACTAACTATATTTCAAATAAAAATCAGAAATTAAATAATATATAAATGAAGTTGAAAACTATTTAATTCATCGCGAAGTGAGCTAAATTTCAATATATTTTAAATTAAAAATTTTTTATTTAAAGTTTTAAAATTATATTTATTAAAAACAAATCAATTATCATCTCAAATAAATATGAACCTTGATTGTAAAAAAATGATTTAACCACTCACACTTAATCACTTTGCTTGCTTTTAGATTTACAAAAGCCAATCAAGCATTAAGATGGTGACTGTAATAATGCTGAGCTCTAAATACTTGTTTATCTGTGTGCTTAACCCTTTTTAATTATCTACCCATTTATCTAAAAATAAGATAAAATAAAATAAAAGGAAAGAATCAAAATGGTATAGGAACCGACCACCTGCTTTCCCTTTTTTCAATTATTACATTAATGACTTGCCCAATGTTGAAGGGTGATCCTCCATTTTTATTTCCCTTGTGGGACAGAACGGCCCTCAGAGAACCACTGCCATGCTTTGTTCACTCTTAATTAAAAGATTAGCAACCGTTAAAAATATAGTTAAAATATTATCAACATGCTTAATAAAAGTTATTAATGCACCATAACAAATACAGTTATCTTGGTTAGATCATGTATTAAAAATAATATTATTATTATTTTATTGAAAAAAATATTGTGCAAATCTGTTACTGGTTTAGGAGAGTGACGTGTTTGGCATTCTTTTTAAATGTTAAGGAAAGCATAATTATAATCACAATGAGAGCCAAACATCTCTCTCATACAACATGGCCTCGATCATTAAATAATATGATTGTGTTTGATAAAAGCATAGTTAAATGAAAGGCTTCCAAGGTGATAGAAAGAGAAGAGAATAGATTAATTAAGAGTGGGCTCCACTCATACTAAACCCATGTGATTTCGTTAGGAGGTGCATTAAAAATAATTAGCCAAACGAGTTATAGTTCAGTGTATTACTATAATAATAATGCTAGCATTACATGCCCAAATAAAATGGTACATACTCTCTAAATTAATGATGATAATAATAATAAAGTTCGGTAACAAATGCATTATAAATCTAGCAATACTCCATTATTGTGAGCTTAGCACAAACATATATCCAAGATTGGCTAAATTCTATGAATCAAGTTGTTAAGAGAGAATTTAGCCCAATACTCAAATGCTTCTAAAAATCTTTTAACCTATATAACGGCATACTAAGAATGATTAAGATCAAACTCTCTTGTAGAGATAAAATTTTAATGCTTTTATATTCTATTCCGATTTTAAACTTATCTACTTGATATCCGACATTAAAATCAATTCCTTTCCATATTCATAAACTAAAATTAAATAGTCGCATCCTTATCTCATTAAAAAAAAAAAAAGGAAACTAAAGGTCAAGAAGATTCAAAGTTCTAAAGTCTTGGAATTGCCGCGGAGAAAGATTTCCTTTCCATCACGAACAAAAATTACATGAGGGGAAAAATGAGCATCTAAACTCAATTGCCACGATTCATGAATTTGGGGGTAGATTCATATTCAATTAGATTTAGTATATTCTAACCAAATCTGTTTCCTAGACTCCTAGTATCTAGAGACTAGAACTTGTTGCAATTTGATGAGATTTGCACATTGACCAGTGACAATAAAGAAAGGAGATTTTGTGAGTAAAGTATGCATATCATTGCAGGTAGCTGCTAGCAAGATGCCTAGAAGCATAGGCAAAGTATGGGAGGGTATCAGCTATGATGATAGTTACAATCAAGAGCTGTATCTTGAATCTATCCATCAATTTGCAAACCATTAGGTTTGGTTGAAGAAATTGGAATTCCATAGTTGAATATAGTTCAAGTGGGTCTTACTAGCATCTCTAACAATACAAACAAATTTTAGCTTAAAAAATTAGTGTTTGAGGGAGACTTGTAAAGGATCAACAAAGGCCTTCCCTTTACAAGGGTAACCTTGTTGCTTTCTTGGCAAGTATACAAGGAAAAATCCATCAACTTTTTCTTTTTTTGAAAATATCCGGCACCATCGAGCAGAGAAAAATCAATCAATTTAAAAATGCCATAGACAGTTAGCATTGAACCATGAGAGTAAAATGTAAAAAAGAGAGGTCACAAATTGCCATTCAGTGGCTAATCAAGCTGTTTACTTCCTTCATTGGAAATAACAAGGCCTAAAACACATAGACAATTAGCATTGAACCATGATACCAAGGAAAATTGAAAAAGATCAACAGAAATAGCAGTAAGTTAATCATGAAGCACCTTTGCAATTTTTAAAATTAATTGGATAGCAGCATCAGCGGTAGTAGCAATAGTAGTAGTAGTAGTAGTAGTAGTAGTAGTAATTCTAATATGCAATGCAAAATGGCCTCTGCTCTTTCTTCAGCATCTCCAAGTTGAGACAGAGATGAGCTCCTTTCTCTGCCAGCATAGAACGAGTGAAGATTGCCTCTTCTCCACATGGAACCCTCTACCAGGAGTCCTCTGCACCAGACACTCAGCTTGTGACTCTGTAAAATTGCTAAACGTAAATGGTGAGAACCCACAAGTCAAAAGCAAACCCTTCCATGGATGTGCTCTCTCCTGCAACCTATAACGACCCAGCACGAGCTTCTCCATTGCTGGTTGCAGAGAAAACTTCTCAATCATCTGAAGCACATCTGGGTTAACATTCACAGCATCTAGGGACTCTAGAAGAGCTGAATATGAACCCAGAACATGAATCATATGCTGGGCAAATGGCATATCAATTCGATCACAGTTCCTATCCAAAGTGACCACAATCTTGGGCATGAGCTGCTTCACAAAGCGAAGCACCAGAGGGAGATATGATGGGTAATTGGCAAAAGAACCAACGGGTAAGTTAACAGCAATGGCTTCGCATTCACCAAGAGGTTGAGGCCAAGAAGCTGGATTCAAAGACTCAAGGCTCAGAACCTCAAGCTCAAAGGACATGTTTATCTCATTAGCATACTGTTTCAAATTCTCCTCAGTGAAGCTAAGCTCAATTTGGTCGTGGTTTGCAGGAGAGACGAAAGCTGTGATTTTGAGTGATGGGGCACCACCATTTCTGAGAGCTAACTCTTGTATGAAAGAAGCCCATTGCCCACCAAAACCAATATCAAAATCTATGATATGAACACGATCAAAGCCTTCCACAGCTTCAAGCAAAGCTTGGTTACTGGTGAAATTGGCAAACTGAAGAAGTGGTGAGATTTCGGAGAATGATTTGTAAGCTCCTATCTTCCAGATTAGACCAGTGGGGGAGAAGGAATTGGAATTGTTTACAGAATTCGAATGGAGAAGTAATTGCAAGGTCTCCTTGATGTAAAAAGCAGCCCTGTGAAAAGGCTTACCAATCGGAGAAAGTTGGTGATTGAGCCGCGCCAATATCCCTTGCGCGAGTTCCGGATTACCGGTTTCGATCAGCTCTGCGGCTTTGAAAAGCTGGTCAGTTAAAGCCTGCTGAAGCTGATGGGTAGCCAACTCTTCGCCGTTGGGACTCGCCATTTTCTGCTTCGGAGCCGCCGCCGCCGCCGCCGCTGCTGCTACCACCATCGGTGGTCGCTGCTGCTGGTGGTGTTGTTGTTGCAGATGGTGAAGCTGTTGCTGCTGCTGATGCTGCCGCCGCAGAAACAAGTCTTGCCCAGAATCTAAAAATGGTGGCTTTGGGAGCTGGAAGTTAATAGGCCCACAACTGAGGCGCTTCGCCGGAGGAGGCTGAGATAGAAGCTGATGATGCTCTTGGAAGTGCGTTGCAAATGTCACAGGCATGAGCAGAGCTGGGTTCTGCAGAAACGGAGCTTGATTCTGGTTTAGGAAAAACTGTGGGTTAACAACGTGAGGCTTCTCGTCTACAGGCTCAACGGGCTGCTGCTGTTGCTGAGAGTGGAACAGCGAAACTGGGGAGAGATTGTTGGTGGCTGAAGCAGGAAACTGGTTCGGATTTACAACTCTGAAGGGGAAATCAGAGAAATTCCCAGGTGCTGTTGTGTCAACGGTGGTTCCGAAATTGGAACTGGAAATAGGGTCTATAATAGAACTTTGATCCGCTACAGTGAAACCACCATTGAATTCAACATATTGAGAAGAAGCAGCAGTGCCAGTCTGCAAAAGCTTGCTCAATCCCACAGACGGGTCCTCAATGTCGCCCATAATCAACCTAAGAATAGACTGATCTTGACCATGCGACTCAGACAAGACGCTTTCCCAGTCCTCCATTCCCAACCCGCATCTTTCCGGTGCTACCTCTAACGGGTGAGGTGGGTGGTTATCGGAGACTCTCGCCGCCGCGCCGGTAATGCTGTCGGTTGAGCCACAGCTGTTTCCGACGCCGCCGCCGCTGCTGCCGCCGTGTGAAGAAGACAGCGTGGAAGATGAAGTAGGAGGGCTCGGGTTCCTTTTAACGTCCAAAACAGAGGTGGGCTCAGCGCCCACATAGCAATGTTCCTTGTGGGTATTCCACTTTTGCAGCTGCAGAAACACTTGCTCTGGAGGCAGAGAAAATGAATCTGGAACACCACCCAAATCTAAAACCCCCTTCCCTCGAAATTCCTCAAAGGGTAGGGGCACGGCCTTCATCTAAATCAACAATAATATCAAAATGAACAAGAGAAACCCAGAAATTTTCCAGCTTTTTCTCTGGAACCAAACACCAAGTTTTTCCCTTTTTCAGCTAACAAGAGAACTTAGCTCTAAAGACCAAGCAGACACGAATGAGCAAAACAAAACACGAGGTTGGGTGTTGAAGGAGATCTGATCTTCGATTTGCTATCCAAATTCTGAGAGAGACACTTGTCAAATGCATGCAGAGCTCAGTAAACCCATTGTCACCATACACACACCTCCCCTCATTCTTCTCCTTCTTCTTCTAGCTCTGCCCTGTTTTCATTTTTCCTTGTTTCCCTCCCTCTGTTTTTCTGTTTCCCTCTATAAATGGCTCAATTTTTTGTTCATTTTTTTACTTACTCAGAAACCCATTTTTGTTCTTCTTGCGCGGAGTAAAAACTTTTTAATGGGTTTTCTTTCTCTAGTCTCTGTGGAGTACTGTCTTCCTTCCTTGTGTTTTCTGCTATGGATGCGTGGAACATATAAAAGTAGTAAAGTGCTCTCTCTCTCTCGTGTTTGCTTATTAATATTTTCAATTTTTTTAATTTTTATGTGGCTTTTGTCTGTAGACGTAGTTATCTCTCCTGGTAGGGTCTCTGTCACTCCCCTTTGTCCCCACGCTCGCAATATAGTGCGTTCAAAACCACGTGTTTTTTTTTTTTTTTCTAATGAAATTAATACTCTTATAAACAAATCATCATAAACATAAATAACAATAGGATTTTTTTTTGGGTGATAATAACAATACTGCCTCACTATCTTATTTTGTTAGTTTTCAGGAATAATAAGTAAGAAATTAGTTTACTTCTTTCCTTTTTGGTTGTTTTACCAAAAAAGCACATATTATTAATTTTTTATAAAACTAAATGGAATATTCAACTAGAAATATTTCATTTATCAACATATCTATCTGATTTGAGTCAAATGGTTTAAATTTAAAATATTTAGTTAAATTAAAATAATCAAATATTAATTAATTCACATTTTTGATAATTTAATTATTAAATTCTATTTATTTATTAATTTAATTCACATTTTGTTGGTTGTAAAATAGTATATTTAGCTATAATTTAGTTTTTTAGATTATAGTATTTTTATATCTTCTGGCGTGAGATTTAGAATAATAAAATAATTTTTTAATAAAAGTAAATCTAAGATTTTGATTTTATTGAAGAGAGTTTTGTTATAATTTTAGTTATTTATGATGTAAATATAAATTAATTAATGTTAAATATAGAATAAATTTTTATAACAAAAATTGAATTAAAATCCTTTTTCCTTATCACATTTTATAACTTAACTTAATATACTGTCGTTTTAGTATTAATTAGTAATAGTAAGGATGGAATGAAAATAATTTTTGTAATTTTTTACTATATAAATGAATATAAATTAAGTGTTAGTTGGAAGTGAAGCTGCTTCACGCTCCTAATAAGCGCGTAATACTATTGTTCTGCATGCTATTTTATTTTATTTTTTTTCCTAAGTTTCTTTTAAAGGAGACCAACAGGACAGAGAAAAGGTGAACTGGGCTCACTGCTTTCTCATAATTACTCTGGTCCCAATTATAACCTCACTCTTTTTACTGTTTTTTCTGGATAAAAGTGGTGAAATCAGGGGTAGCACAGTAATTCAGGCACCAACTGCCGCTGGCCTGGACTTCGAAACTGAATCTGACGACACGAGATGATGAAAGCTTTTTCGGCTTTGAAAATATCGAGGCGAAATTGGACGGATGAGATTTTTTGTTCGAGAAGAAAATATGTGGCCGTGATCTACCAGAGATGAGTTTCCATTACTAAAATGGTGGAGAGAAGGAAATTACTTAGGCTCAGGTACGGATTTTGAATCTGGGGATCCTGATGACCAATGGGTCTGGTCATTTTGGGAAATGTTGGTATTATTGTCATTTTCTCGCACAAATTAAGGGTGGATTTGTCAAATCAAGTTTGGGGCCATAATCAAGTGCTATTCATGATATCTACTATTTATATAACCAATTTTAGAAACCAAGCTAATAATATATATCATAAAGTAATATAATCTTATGTCATAAAAGTACCGAAACCAGCTTTGATTTCTGAGGATTAGGAAAGAAACAAAAGCAGGGCTCTTTTGGGTTTTGCATTTCAAGGTACATGCACTATACTAGATCACGCACTTCTTTGTTTGCCCCGAAAGATTTATTAATTATTATTTTTATTATAAGATAAATTATTATTTGGCTAATGTTTTGAATTTATAAATTATAATTGAAGAGATTAAAAGAAGGTAAGGATAGGCGATAGATAGGGTTTGAAACTAGAGGTAACTTGATTGAACAAAAGTCTCTAGTGTAGGTAATAGTCCAACATGTGATGCTAGCATTTGTTGTGGTAATCCCTTTATTAATTAGTATGTTCTTTTTAGAATTTGTCTCAAGGACGTGTTCTAATGGACATGCTCAAAACATGCTCTTATGTTTTACTAGATTACGCCGAGATTGATTGATTGAGACTAAACATAGGAAACTTGTATGCTCATTAATTATTTCCACACAATCACTGAGAAATAAGATGCTCACTCTCAAGTATTGTAATGCAGTAGTAATAAGCTTTTCAAACTAACATAACCTAATTTAATAATTCAAAGATTTTTATAATATAATATGATATCAGAACTACATTTTATTTTCGGTCCTATTCTCTAATCCATTTTCTAACTTTTCTTTTAGAAAAATAGTTGGATTTTATTCAATTGATACGTGGCCCCTCAACATTATTAATGCGAATTACATAGGGCCAAATTATCATTAACTATCATTCCCAAAATGATAAAGAAAACTTCTTCTCTATTTTGTACATTCTTATCTCTTATGTGACTTGAGCTTATTTTATCTGCTTGCAATGATTTCAATCACTTACCTTTACTGAGAAAGAAGAGAAAATCTAAATGGATAAATAAAAGTTAGTTAGTTCATGCAAGTCTGCAAATTTAAAACACTTTTGCTCTCTCTCTTCGACTTTTTTATATATATATATATATAAAGAGGATGCGAATTTTTTGATATTGTATAGAGAAAAAGTTGAATTTATTATGCTTTAATTTAATAATTTAAGTTTTTAATTAAAATATTAAATTATCTTTGATTTAACTGTTAAAGAGAGTAAATTCTTTCGTTTTTTTAGAGTGAGTTGGTTCTTGACACAGATAGAGAGGCAAAAGGGTAAATTCCTCCATAAATACTTATATGAATGTTGTTGAAATTTGTATGTCACATGACATAGAAACTAAGTCAAAGAAAACCTTGTGGTACAACAAAAGATTTCTTTACAAGACACAAGCAAGCTAAGTCATCGCCTCAAAATTTGCTTCAAAATAGGAGAGCTAACTCAGCAGCTTGTGATGATTTTATGTTCCAACTTTCACATACAAGTCAACTTAAATGAAGTAAGCAGATTCCTTCAATTAATAGCCTTAGTATAGTTAATTAAGTGTATGATAATCTACGAGAATTTTTTTTTTTTTTTTTTGGGGTTTGAGGTTATTGTTAAATATGTAACATTTGATATCTACCAACCTTGATCCATTGAACAGAGGCAGAAATCAAGACAGGGCCAGATACAAGTTCTTTCATCTGGGGTCAATTCTCAAATTTCTAACAAAAATAATTATTAACTTGTAAACAAAAAAAAACACATTGATAAAAAAGATAATTATAATTAATTATCTTACTCGTTGAACAATATTAATTTCAAGTCTAAAGAAAGTGAGAATAATAATTGTAAATAAAACGCGAAGGAAAAACCTTTGGCCAACATATGAAACTGAGTTCCAAATTTAGCACAAATTGATTAAATTGTTCTTTTCTCCCAAAACAATTTGCTTTGTGGTCATGAGTACAAGATAGAGTCACCAACACAATGGTTAAGAATGAGTGGGGAAAGGCATAATTAATACCCACATTCAAAGTGACATACTAGAAACTAGAAAGTAAATCACATAAATACAAGTGTACAATGCTGCCAACCCATCAAGTTAAGAGTAACATCTGGCTGTTAATTACATCAATAAGACTAAATTACATGGACAATTAGTTCAGATTCAGAATCATAGCCAATTAAGATTCAGAAAGATACAATCTGAAGTACTAAGTGATGAAGCACCTCAGAAAATTAAGATCACTTAGCGTCTCCAAGTTGAAACTGAGATGAGTTCCTTCCTTTGCCAGCAGAGAGCAAGAGAAGATTGCTTCTTCTCCACATGAAATCCCCTAACAGGAGCTCTCTGCACTAAACACTCTGCTTGTGCTTCTGTGAAGTTGCTGAATGTGGATGGAGAAAAGCCAGAAGAAAGAAGCAGGTCCCTCCAAGGCGGCAACTTTTCACGTGATTGGTGGCGACCCAGTATCATTTTCTCAATTGCTGGTTGCACATAATGCTTCTCAATCTTCTGGAGGACATCTAGGTTCACATTTACAGCATCCAGTGATTCAAGCAATCCAGAGTAAGACTGAAGGGCATGGATGAGATTGTGGGGATATGGTATATCAGTTCGATCACAGCTTCGATCCAAAGTCACCACAATCTTTGGCATAAGTTGCTTCACTAAGCGAATAGCCAAAGGAAACAATAATGGGTCATTTGCAAAAGAAGAAATTGGCCAATTCACAGCAATGGCCTCGTTAACAGATGATTGAGCTGGTAATGACCAGGCACCAGAATTCAATGATTTAGTGTTCATAATATTGAGCTCGAAAGGCATGTTGATTTCCTTAGCATATTGCTTGAGATGTTCTCTAGTAAAATTGAGCTCAATTTCATCATAAGTGGAGGGTGATACAACTGCAGTAATTTTAAGAGAAGGTACCCCACTATTTCTCAAGGCAAGCTCTTGCATAAAAGAAGCCCATTGCACTCCAAACCCAATATCAAAATCAAATATGTGAATTCGATCAAACCTTTCCACAGCTTCAATGAGGGCTTGATTACAAGTAAAATTTGCAAATTGGGTAACCGGTGAGATTTCGGAGAAGGATTTTAGAGCACCAATCTTAAATATGAAAGTGATGGGTGAGAAAGCATAAATATTTGGGGTGTTTGAATGCAGAAGCAATTGCAAGGCTTCCTTCATGTAAAAAGCAGCCCTCTGAAAAGGCTTACCAATTGGAGAGAGCTTGTGATTGAGCCGCGCCAATATCCCTTGCGCAAGTATCGGATTCCCAGCTTCCATCAGCTCAGCAATCTTGAATAGCTGATCAGCTATACTCTGTTGAAGCTGAAGCTGAAGCTGGTGGGTTGCCAACTCGTCCCCGGTGGAGTTCACCTTCTGCAGTTTGGTAGGCGGCATAAGCATTGACTGCCTTTGTTGCAGATGATGAGGAAATGATTGAAGCTGCAACTGCTGCCGGCTTGCTAATAGCTCTTGTCTAGCATCTAAAAATGGTAACTTTGGCACCTGGTAATTCTGTCCGGTTGTATCTTGAGGCTGCGAGAAACCACGATGCTCTTGCATTTGGGGATAACTTAAAGGCACAAAGAAAGAGGGGTTCTCTGAGAAATGCACTTGGCTTTGGTTTAACAGAAACTGGGGATTGATAACTTGGGGCTTCTCGTCAGCTACCTCAATCACTTGATGCTGCTGAGAAACCAATAGAGGATTGCTAGCTAAAGCAGGAAAAATGGGGTCTTGAATTGGAGCTAAACCAAATTTTGTGCTGTCTATGTTCTCAGAATTGAATGGGAAACCAGAACAATTTCCAGACATAGTGGGGTCAACATTGCTTCCGCTAGTAATTGGTTCAAGCTCGAACCCTTGATCGACAACAACAAAACCACCATGAAAATCAATATTCTGAGAACCGCCACCAGTGCCCTGTAAAAGCTTGCTTAATCCCGCAGATGGGTCTTCCGCATCACCCATGATTAATCTCAGAATGCTCTGATCTTGACCTGGGGACTCAGACAGCACACTCTCCCAGTTCTCCATTCGCAGCCCACAATTGTCTGCGGAGTCTAAGCCTGTTGTGTGAAATGGGTCTTCTGCGATCGTCGTGGCAGCACTGCTGGTGCTATTGGTTGAACCAAAACTACCGGAGCCGCCCATGCCGGCGCTGTTGCTGCTGGGAGAGGAGGACATTGTGGAGGAGGAGGTAGGAGGGCTAGAGCTTCTTCTGGCGTAGAGAACAGAGGTGGGCTCAGCGCCCACATAGCAATCCTCTTTGCTAGTGGTCCACTTTCGTGGTTGATGCAGAAGGGACGAAAATGAATCTAAAGCTTTACAAGAGGAATTCAACAGCCATTTCCCTTGAAATTCCTCAAAAGGTAAGGGTATGGCCTTCATCTAATTAACCAGAAGACAAAGAACGATGATGCCCACAAAACCAACCACCCAAAAGACTCCAGCTTTTCAAAATATCACCTTTTTTCCCCACACAAAGATTTATAAGCAGAAATTAGAATATCAGCTTAGATTCAAATCAAAAAACAAGGCTTTGCAATTAAGCAGATATGGGCACTGAAAACAAAGTGAAATTTTCGGATTTTGAAGAAGAAAGGTCTCAACTTTGGTGGCTTAATGAAATTTTAATAAAACACTCACAGACACAAACCGACAAACACATGGAGAGCTCTTTTCTCTCCCTTTCTCGCTTATGAACTTGTAAATATTAGCAGTAAACCGTTAAGGCCATTAATGGTCATGCTCGAGCTTACGCTAGAACTTTGCGAGGGGATTTTCTTTTCTTTTGGGAGCACTCTTCGTTGCTTGTGTCTTCTGTGATGGATGCGTGCAGCGTATAAAAGTGGTAAAGTGCCCTCTTCCCTTCCTTTCTCTCTCTGTTTTCCACTTTTTATTTTTATTTTCCTTGTTTTCTTGTGGGGACGTAATTTTCGTTCTGTTTGGTAGGGTTGTACGGTTAGGGTTACTGTAACATTACTGCGTTAGCCACTTAGGCCCACACTCAGCGCGTGAATCTAATGAAGCAGAAAATATTTTAGCTTTTATTTTCCCCTTTCTGAAAAGAAAAAATTACAATTTTGTTTTGTTTCTTTGTATATATTTTGAAGTAAAATTGGAGAAAAAAGAGAGAGAGAGTAATACACTGCTTTGATAGCGCGTGGATCTAGTTTCTGGATGTTATTTCCCTATGTGAATGTTTTTGCCGGGCGGCCAATGAAACAGGTGAACTGGGTTTTCCCTTTCCGCCTACTGCTCTTAATTTCCATTTGTACCCTTCCTTCTTCGCATTAATTTAGTCACTAATCCAGAAAACAAAAGTTGCAAATAACCTGTTCGGCTAGTGACATTTTTTTTATTTTTGTTGAGTTAAATTTGATATCTCGTAACATTTTAGAGATAAGAATTTAGTACGTTAATAAGTTGAGATGATCTTATTATTTTTTAAGAATCTTTCTTCTGAAAAAAGTTTAGACTCTAGATTGCTTAATAATTGGTAATAGATCAAGAAACCATTTCCTTCCAACTTTGATATGCATGCATAACTGGCAGAAACATGAAGAAAGAGGTTTGAGTAAAATTATGTAACTGTTAGATTGAAAAATAAAAATTATTGATCAAAGAGGTTTCTATAGAGCCGTACGTATATATCTAAATTATATTACAACATGTATATCACATGCAACTAAATTAGACGAAGAAGGAAGGCTTTAAAATAGCAAGTGATCAGAACACTGCCGTTCCTGCTGGAGCCATGGCTGATTCGAGTACTTTACTGGCTCCATTATAAAAACATATGACGCCCATTCAGTGAGACACGGCATAACATATGCTGCATCTTTATATATTTATTATCACAATTTGTGATTAAGATTTTAGGCTTGTTAATTTGCTTATAGGTAGGTTTGAGTATTTAAGAGTTGATTTTTTTTTTTTTTATAACACTTAAAGTATCTTCCTACTTTTTAACAATGTGATTAATTTTTGTTTAAAATAAAGAATAATAAACACTAAATTATTATTAATAAATGTGATTTTAAAATTTTGAATTTAAAATATATTGAGACTCAACTTGATTTTTACTAAGCAAAAATATTACTATTCAACATTTTGGTTTAAGAGATAATTTAGATTACAAAATATATGATTTTACTACTCATTTATAACTTGATATTAATATTTTTATACAAATCAATTCAGCTTATTATATTCATTAGAATTAGAATCTAAAACCTCTAATTTAGAATATTTATTGTTCAAGCATTGGGATGTCTTCTATCCCATAGCAAGTTTCATAGGAACTCTTGGCTTAGAGGTTCATCGGCAAGGAAAGAATAATTGAACAATTAATAAACAATGGCAATTGGGAAAAGGGAAAACAAAGGAGAAGAGTTAAACAATACATATATAGTTTTCCATAAAGGACTCATGCTGACTTAATTATCAAGCTTTCTGATGTGGGTTTAATTTGCTGACATAACTCGAAAGAAAACCAAGAAGAGGTTAACATCTGAAAATAACGGGTAAAGAAAACAACCCATTTCAAGTGAGACACACTTTCTGAACTTTTCCTTTCTTCAGTTGTTCTTATTATGCATCTTTTTCCATTCTGCAATGCCTCAACACAGTTACAACCTTGATTATTTGACGTGTTTTCTATCCAAAGTTGCTTTCTTTTTGCCATAATTTTCATCAAACCCATTGGAACTTTAATGGGTTTTTGTCTAAATTTGCAAAGAGACAAATCTCAGGCAGAGTCAATGTCCATCACTTTCCTCTCAATGTACTTTGCCCATGAATTATTGAACATGAAGGATGAGGATGTTTAATGTGTGGAACAATAATGGAAAAACCCTAAGGGCATGATAGGAACTTGAAAAAGAATTTGAGTACAATGGTTGTCTTTGACAAAATTGAAATTTTAGATAACGTAGGCGGCAGCAAAGAGGGGGGGACATGCTTAGGTTTGCTCTGAATTCTTTAGGGAAACTGATTTGGACATGTCAGAGAGACAAAGCTTAGTTTATCTTGCACACCCATGTGAACCCTAACAACAACAACTGCTTCTCTTGCCCTTGTTCTTCATATGAAGTGTAAAGTTGTCTAACTTCAAACTCATTTGCTTGCCTCTCTTTCCTTGCTTGAGTTTTCTATTCATAACTTTCAAATTTATGTCTCTCTCTCTCTCTTTTTCTTTGTTTGCTGGCTAGAGGGTTCTTCTGATATGTTCTTTTCTCTCATCTCAAGACATCTCTCCTCAAGCAACACAAACAGAAAGAGAAAGGTCTACTGTTAAAATCTTCTATCCAAAACTTATGATATCATGAAATGATTAAATTTGTCGAGAATTGTCATTTGGGGTTCTAAAAAAATTTAAACTTGTCGAGAAAACAATAAGAAATTTTAAGAGAGTAGTTAATCACTGGATTAACTTATCTCTTTAAAAAACATTGATATGTGATTAGAGAACAATCATGGAACTCGTCCAAAAGAAAATCTACTCCTATCGGCCAGAGCCGACCTTAATAACAACAAAGTTTTTAAAAGATATATAGTTTAAGAAATAATTAGTGCTGTCCCAATGTGCTCATAACTTAGTTTATTATTTTGGTTGGACATAATATCTTCTTGCCTGCCTTGTTTTATATAGTGGCATGCCTCCCAAGGTTTTTCTATTTCCTTAATTTTTCTTGAAAAAGTTAAATAATATAACTTACACCAAACCATATTAGGACAATTTAAATCTAATTTTATGGTAACATAAGCACCCACTTAAACTTCAATTTCACAATGTGACACATGGTTAGACGACACAGACCCATATTAGACTAATACTGCAACTTTCACCATTAATTCAGAAATGGATCATTAAACTGCAGCACATATATAAAATCAATGTCAGACTCATGAGTTGCATATATTGGACCACATGGGATGGAATGATATGGGAGAGTTTAAGCAGTTAGATTAGAAAATAGACTAATCGGTGGCACCGTGAAACGATGACCGCCGCTTTTAGATCACGGGATCATTTCATTGCAACCACTAATAGCTTTTCTTTTCTTTTTAAAGGAAAATGTTGTCTCTAATATAATTAAAATTGTAAATAAAAAAATATAAATATAAAATACATGTGTATAAATAATTGTGTATATAATATAACTTATTTTTTAATATTATAAGTGATGCCATTATTATTTTAAGATTTTGTATAATTTTTAAAGATAAAATTTTGATATTTTGATGTTTCAAAATTAAAGTCAAACTAATATTAAAAACTCATTTAGATGTTGAAAGAAGTCTCAAAGAAATATATTTTTGAAATGTAAAAGCAAAAGTAAGTTATAAGTCCGAATATATTTTATTGGGAATATCTTTTGTGGTACTAAATAATTAGCTATAATTTAATTAATTAATAAATGGTAGTGCATTTTAAAATTATACACTTGCTCGAGGCACATCTCATGCAAGGATAAGGATTATAATTGTTAATATTTTAAGAAGAATTTAAAATTGAGTATGGCCTCATTGATGAATAAGCGTTAGATTGATTAACATATAAAACATGGACAAATGTACATGAATTTGATTATTATATATATAGCATCGTCATGATAAATTACTGTTTAAACGAGGTATGAGTGTGAACGTACAAGGCCTTTTCATTTTTAATGTTCTAATTAGTAATTTATGTGTCGTCTAATAATTCTGTCTTTGACATTATTGCATGTAGTCTAATTTTTCTATTTGGTTTCTTAAAGTATACCTTAGATTAGAACCAACAATTAATTCAACGCGCTAAGGAACATGTTGGGCAATGCTAGTGAGATAGGTGTTAGAAGTCACATTGGTTGATAAACAATTTAATTAAGATATTAATTTTATATATATATATATATATATATATATATATATATATATATATATATATATATATATATATATATATATATATATATATATATATATATATATAAATAAATAGGAGGATGCATGCATCCAAAAAGTGGACGTTTATAATCTTTAGGCACAAGTTGCTCTCATCTATAAGATTTTTTTTTTCTTTTTTTTTTACAAATGATGTCATATATTTTGAATATACGATGATAAAGCGATTCAATTTTTTATCTTATATCAAAATTCTTGTGTTAAAAAGTAATTTTTTTTTTATCAAAAATAACTTTAAAGTTTTAAATTTAAGAGATTTGAGGCAGAAAATCTGGTATGGCCTCATTGGGGTGTTAGAAGACTCGGCCCAGGATCCACTCCCAAAAGTTTCACCGCAGCCCATTAATGGGCCTGGCCCGGTATTGGAAGTTTGGAGCGAACTGAATTTTTTTAATAATATTGTAAAATTTTAACAATTTTTGTCCTAAATTACTAAAAAAGATAAACATTCGCACTCCAAACCCCCAGTTAAAAGTTTTCTTTCGTTTTTACCCCTTAAAAACGAAATGGTAGACTTGGAGTTCCCAACAAAAATTGTCTTTAGCTGGATAATGGATATAATTATGTAATCTGGGAGTGGCATTCTCTAAGCTAACTCTTATCTGCAAGTCAAATTATCGCTCACTGGTAATTCGATCTCGACAGCTCTCCTTGTCTTCTTCACTCATTTGGTTTCTTTAGTTTGTCTTTTCTAAATCAAACGAAAGAAAAGGTTAAGACAATTCGAGAAAAGATTTCTACTCTGTTGTTTCAGTTATCCAAGATCTTATCAGCAATGAAACATGGGTTCTGATAAAAAATTGAAATTTTCCATCCGATGATCGTCAATTGGGATTTGAGTGTTCCGCTAGGTCTTTTTGAACATTTATATGTCCTGTATGTTCTTGTTTTCCTGGAAAGTCAGTGTCATGGATCAAGCTATTCTAAATGAAGTAAATTTTTGTTGTTCTCGTGATGATACTGAGACCTTTGCTTGTTACTTCGTTTCTTTGTTTTATTTCGACCAAAGTTGTTGTAAATTACTGGTTAAAGGTTTACTTGCATGCAGTATAACTTGGGAGAGAATGGTTAAGAGCACCTTCAAGCAGGAACATGATTTTGGTATGCACTAAATTGCTAGTCCAGATTCCATCGTTTATTCTATTATCTACTTCTTATGATATTATCAGTAATTGCTATAAAATAGTGGCAATAATGCTTATTTTTTAATTTGCAGAGAAGAGGCAAGCTGAGGCAATACGAATTAGGGATAAATATCCAGACAGAATCCCTGTGAGAATCAAGCTTCAATCATTTTCTTTTTTTTTGTCTGAAATTCTGTTCATGCATGCATCTTGTTATTTTTGGCCCTTTTCTCTTTAGGGGTTTGGCTGCTGGTGCTATGTCTAATGTAATTTTGTGCAATGTTTTAATTCATCACTTAAAAAAATAAAAGCATCAAAACATCAGAATCGGGATGAGATTACGTCATTATTTGTATTACCATGTCTTAGCTCCTCCTTTAGGATAATAAGCCTCTGAAGAAGGGAAAATTAACGGCAAGGAAATAAAAGAAAACAAGCTTGAAGTTTGTGTAATCTAATATTCTAAGAATGTGTTGATACAGATTCTAGTTAAGGGGCTAAATGATCTGGAACAATATTTTTAAGCTAGTTGGCACACATATTTCGTACACATACGATACACTGAAAATCCTGCTGAATTGAGGAGTTTTTCATACCACTTTTGGATGTCCTTAAAGGAGAACTGTGTGTCGTCAGACCTTGGCTTGGCTCAGAAAAGGTTGCCTTACACGGTTTAAGGGATATCAACTTTAAATCAGATGTAATTTGATCATCAAGTCATTTAACCATGTGTATGTTTGAATATAGTAATGATGGACTATTAAACAACTAAGACAGCACTGTCATATCACTTTCGTTTTCAAGTTTCAAGTATATTCTTCCTTCAAATGAAACATCTTACATAAAACAGTGGGATCAAGCAATTCTTGGTGAAAGAGAGCTTTTTGCCTCTGGCTGTTTCTCTTTTTGGAAGGTAGGGTTTCAAACACTCTTAGTATTGGACTTGGGTTTTTGTCTGACTTCATGAATCTCCATTCTCATTTTTGTAGAGTTCAAGTGTGCAGTATTTTCTAAATCTTGTAATATGATTTGATTCCTATCTACCATATCCGAGGCTTTTGGACAACTAATTTGATGAATTCATCTGACCTTGTCTGTCAGTGGAGTCTATTAAATTGGTATATTATAGTATCATATGATATTTGGAAGTTTGATTCTAAGTCAGAATTATCAGCTATCATTAATATCCACGGGAACCGCAGGTGCAGGTATTGTGTGTTAGATATGAGAATATATCTTATAAATATGGCATTAAGGGATGAAATTCAATCAGTTAAAAAGTTGGCTTCACTTTGCTATTCCTATTTGATAAAATTGATAAAAGTGCAATTTCTTATGGTTCATATTCTTAATGGTTTTCTGTCTTCCCATTGCAGCACTTCACAAGAGCATCCCCTAAATTATTATTATGTAAGGTTGTCTTTATCCTCACGTATATTGTTCTTCTTAGGTCATCGTGGAGAAAGCTGAAAGAAGTGATATTCCTGACATTGACAAGAAAAAGTAGGCATACATCTTTACTTGTGTGGTTTCCTTCTGATTCTTGTAATTTAGTTTCTGCTTGTACTTTTAACTTGTATTATGACAAGTGGTCTTTTTTTGGACTTGTTTTCCCCTCCTGATTTCTCACCATCAAAGGGGTGGGCAAATTTTTTAATTCTTAAAAGAAAAGGAAAAAAGATAGAAAGAAAATAGAAAGATAAAAATTAACTCTGCTCCCTCTTTCCCTTGAACACTTGCACAAAAGAAAGAAAGAGTAGAAAGCTAAACAGTGATGACTTTCTGATATGTTCCCTGCTATAGATACCTTTTCAGTAAATTCATTCATACATTTTTGTGTTAAATGTACAATTAGAAGCTGAAAGGAAGTTGAAACAAAGGGCATAATGATCTGCTTTATAGGATCAATAACCCGAATTACAAATTGCAGATACTTAGTGCCAGCTGATTTGACCGTAGGTCAGCTTGTCTATGTTATCCGGAAGAGAATAAAGCTCAGTGCGGAGAAGGCAATTTTCATATTTGTGGATAATGTCCTCCCACCCACAGGTATCTGTCATAGAACATAGCTAAGTTTTCTATTGGATGTGGACTTTCTGCGGGTTTTGATCATGGATAGATGTTTTCTTAGTTTATCTTTTCTATTCATGATCATACTGAACAAACTAGATCCTGGGACATGATCGTTCTTAAATCCTAATTTAGTTATCTTGTCTAGAAGAATCAAGACATCATTTGGTTAGTATTAATTCTCAAAAGTTGTAGAAGCTCATCAAACTTGCAATTTAACGGTGCAGGAGCAATTATGTCTGCAATCTATGAAGAAAAGAAGGATAAAGATGGGTTTCTCTATGTCACATACAGTGGAGAAAACACATTCGGGTAGGGAATCTGCTTCTGGCTTTCCTTGTCAACTGTCATTGCTTTCTTATGTATTGGCCATGTTCTGTTGTCATTTCCTGTTACTATGGCCTCAAGTGGCCATTGTTATGAATGTGATCCTCGTGTAATTAATGCACAGTCATTTTGTGTATATAGTATTTCTGTATGACCTTGGGATTGTATATATATATGTCAGTGAAAACCAAATTTCTCTCAATTGGGTGAATCATGAGGTGAAAGTAGCTCATGACTTGGTTGTGGTTGTGGTTGGTAACGAAACCTTGGAATCATTCTTGTCAGGAGAAATTTTATTATTTTATTGTTTATTAATTTTCCTTTTCATATACAAAGGTAGTGAGATATCTTGGTTGTAAGAAATCATGTCCTTCATGTTTCCTCCTCTTACGGAGAAGAAAACGCTGAGAAAATTATATCATGTTCATTGCTTAAAACAAGCCTTGTCACTAAATAGAATTTAGAAGCCAGAAGTGAACACGACTCTATTTTGCTATGGGGCCCACGAAACGAAAACCTAGAGGCCAGAACATTACGAGGCAGAAAAAAATGATCTAGAGCTTACTTACCATTTCTGAATAAACCCAAATTATACCTTCTGTTTTTTTTCAAAATTAGTTAATTACAAAAAAAAAAGAAAAAACTTAGTCATCTTCCCATGTTTTTACAAACTTTTTTTTTTTTTTTTCTAAAAGAAGTTATTATCTCTTTTTTTATTATTATACATGTAACTATTTTCTTTGTTTTGGTTGAAACACTATTCAAACATATAGCTATATTTTTACCCTGTAACTTATAAATTGTAATTATCATTATAAGTTTTTGCTGCATACCTCATTTTTCTCACCTACCCAAAGCTTTAAGTTTAATAAATATATCCTTCGTGTTAAAACGATGAAACGATTTTTCTGATATAATACAGAAAACGAGAAATATTAATCAATGAGATGGAACTCTCCAGAAAATATTGTTTATTGTCCAATAATAGCATTAGGACAAGATCTGGCCGAAAATAAATGCCCAACTCCCATATCGGTATTTCCAATTTGTCACTTGTTTTTCCGTCAAACATGAGCGCATTGGCGGGGGCACCGTCTTCTTCCGCCGTGGGTCAACCGTATCATCCTTCATGGTCCTGTGGTTCACTTCCCATAACGAAACTCACTCCAAGACCTGCCTTCGTGTGCATAAGAAGAAGCTTACCAAGACTGAAACCACTTCGAGCTGCTTTGGTCGAAGCAACACCAAGTTCCCTTCCCCCTGCACCCAAAAGAGATGCCTCCGTTCAGGTCCTTGCTCTCCCAGCAGACCGTGCCGATGACATTCAGGCAGAGGCAAGAGCCATGGCTCGTGCCGTCAATGCTTCTTTGTACAGCCCTGAACTCCTTGCCTCCAAATATGGGTCTCAACCCATCAAGGTCTCCAATTTAAGAAAAAAATCAGCTAATCTTTGTTATTAAAATTTTGGGTTTTGGCTTAATTTTCGATCATTTGTAATTTGATTAGGTGGTGAGAAGGACCCTGCAAATTCTAACAGCGTTGGGTTCATTTGGGTTGAAACTCTTTTTAGACCAAAGAAATAGAGTGTTTGATAAGAATAAAAGACTTCGGGCAGTTGAGCTCAGGACGATATTCACACGGTTGGGGCCAACCTTTGTGAAGTTGGGTCAGGGTTTGTCCACCAGGCCTGACATCTGCCCACCTGAGTATCTAGAGGAGCTTGCTGAACTTCAGGTACTATGTTGGTGCTAATCTTGCTCAATAGCATTTCATTAAGAATTTTATTGGAAGTGTTAGTTTGTAGTTTTATTAGTTCAATGACCAATAGCAATTTGCAGCATGACACCCTTTGCAATACTTAATTCTATGCATAGTTTCATGATGAACATCAAGAAAGTTGATGCAAATGTAGTGAAAATTTTTTCAACATTGTTGTTATGGTCTCTTTCATGTTTTCTTCTGTAAAGATGTGTGTGAAAGGGTTGCATACTTAGATAACCTTGTCCTTTTTTTTGTGATTGACCAGGATGGATTACCGACCTTTCCTGATGAAGAGGCCTTTTCATGCATTGAGCGGGAGTTAGGACTGTCTCTTGATGCTATGTACTCCTCTATATCTCCATCACCCATAGCGGCAGCCAGTTTGGGTCAAGTTTATAAAGCTCGGCTCAAGTCCTCTGGGAAACTTGTTGCTGTCAAGGTGCAACGACCTGACATTGAAGAATCTATAACATTGGATTTCTACCTGATAAGATGGCTAGGGTTTTTCATAAATAAATATGTGGACGTAATCACCAGTGACGTTGTTGCACTTATTGATGAATTTGCACGCAGAGTTTTTCAGGAGCTCAACTATGTGCAGGTCGGTTCTTTTGATGCTAAGTTTGTATTTAGATACAGCCATACCGGCATGTGTGCATCTAATAACAGTAGCTTATAGAAGTATGAAGCATCTTATTTCTCATTGCTTATTATTTTCTCCCCTAACGTTCGGGAGAAGGGCTAACATCTTATGATTTCAGCTTTCTTTTTTAAATTCAAGACCTTCCTGATGCTGTGCATGTGTTATGTTAATCAATAAATTTTATTTTATTTTATTTTTTTTAAAAATTTGTGTAGGACTTTTTTGGGATTGAATGTTAATTTTTACAGGTTCCTGCAGGAGGGACAGAATGCAAGGAGGTTCAAAAAATTATATGCTGACAAGGAAGATATCTTTGTCCCAGATGTCTTTTGGGATTATACAAGTGCCAAAGTACTGACTATGGAGTGGGTTGAGGGAGTCAAACTAAATGAACAAGAGGCTATTGAGAGACAAGGATTGAAAGTCTTGGATTTGGTAAATACAGGCATACAGTGCAGCCTCAGACAGCTACTCGAGTATGGTTATTTCCATGCAGATCCTCATCCCGGGAATCTTTTGGCAACACCTGAGGGAAAGCTTGCTTTTCTTGATTTTGGGATGATGAGTGAGACTCCAGAAGAAGCAAGATTCGCTATAATAGGTCATGTTGTTCACTTGGTTAACCGGGACTATGAAGCTATGGCTCGTGATTACTATGCTCTTGATTTCTTGTCTCGCGATGTTGATGTAACTCCAATTGTACCAGCACTTCGGAACTTCTTTGATGATGCACTCAATTATACTGTGAGTGAACTTAACTTCAAGACATTGGTTGATGGCTTGGGAAACGTTTTGTATCAATATCCCTTTAATGGTGAGATAATGCTATCATTTTATTGATTTCTTATCCTCATCCACTATTCTGTTTTTGTATAGCTTTACTTTTCAGTCCTTTGATTATTGCTCTTTAATTTACAAACCGTTTCTTTGATCATGTTAATCATCTTATACCTATAACTGATAAAAATAGAATGTTGGACCTTCTGTTTCGTAATGTTCATCTTTCAGTGTTTGGATGGTGAAGCAGTTGTGAAATTCTATAACTATGAATACTTGTTCCTGCACTTTATTGTAGAGTCTGATGGTTTGCCTTGCTTTTTTTGGGCAGTCCCAGCATACTACGCGTTAATATTGAGGTCACTCACCGTTCTAGAAGGTTTAGCACTTTATGCTGATCCAAATTTTAAGGTGCTTGCTGCTTCATATCCATATTTTGCTAAAAGGCTCCTAACAGATCCAAATCCATATCTAAGAGATGCACTTATTGAGTTGCTTTTCAAGGATGGAAGGTTCAGGTATGCATTCTGCTGTCATTTTAAATCTGCAATTTTTTCTTTTAAAAAAACTTGGAGGTGTAGAAAAATTTGGTCTTGCTGAACTTATATATCCATTAATCTGGTCCTGTGCAGATGGAATAGACTTGAAAACCTGCTGGTTCAAGGGAGAAAGGACAGAGATTTCTCTGCCAAGGAGGCTTTACAACCTGTCTTGAAGGTTTTATTAAGTCCAGATGGTGAAGAGCTCAGGACTTTAGTTATCAAAGAGGCTGTCCGTGTAACTGAAGCTTTTACTCTTAGCACAATTTCTGATACGTACAAGTTCATCCCTGACTTCATGAGGAGTCTTGTTTTCAATGGCAATGCAAATGGACCGCTGATGATGCCAGATTCTGAATTGCAAAGCATGACAGAGCTTAGAGATCAAGTCATTAGGATATGGGGACTTCTACAATCATCTGAAGATTTTGATCCAGCTCTTTTGCTTCCTATTCTACAGGTAAGAGCCACCATTCTGCATCATTCTATTTCAGCAAAATATGATTTGTCAAGTCTCTTTCCATTATACTTAGTAGTTGGAATTATTAAGAGTGAAGGAAAGCAATGGAAAACTAGGTACAGAAATTAATGACCTAGCCGTTTTACGGAATCTTATCCTTAGATATTTTTCTTTGAACGGGATTGAACTATTTGGGTCGAACTCGTCATTAACTGCAACTGTACCAAAATGGATGTTACGTGACATGGACAGGTGCTTCAACAACCAGAGGCACGCAGACTAGGGGGACGCGTAGTTGGTGGGATCACTCAACGTCTTGCAGCACGCTTTCTGCAGCAAGTGCTTCGAGCACCACCAACAGTTTCTACATAGACTGTGTCACTATATATGCAATTAGGCTTGTTAAGGTGCGTATATTATTTATGTTTTCTCTACCTTTAAAAATGATTTGATTGCTTATTCATTTCACTTACAAATTTTGAAATATAGTGAAAGAAAAAATATTAATGAGGTCAAGATGTCTTTATATAAGTAAGCTTTTCCACCTAAACTTATGGATCATTCAAAATACTAAAGCAAATGTTAGGATAGTTAGGAGTTTGATGTTGAAAGATAACATCTTTCAAACTTTCCTCACAACATAAATTGCTGCACAAAACACAGCAGCTCTCATATGGAAAATAGGTCTCCTTTTTCCTTTTAGCATTCCTTATAACATACTGTGAAGTAACTAACTGATTAGTGTCGACATGAAACTGCACAAAATTCATTAGGGGTCTTCAGAATCTCAGTAGAAACAGGGCATTCGAAGAATAGATGGTTGCAATTTTCTGCCTGACTATGGCGAAGAGCACACACATCATCTATAGCCTGCGTAAATCTCACCAATCTGTTCTTGGTGGCAAGTCTATTGTGAAAGGCTAACCAAGCTATAATAGACATCTTAGGCAAAGCATACTCATTCCACACGATATCAGACCAAGGCGCTTTAGGACAAAAGAGTACAGCTTATTGGACTTTCTTGAACCCTGCTAACCATTCAATCTATCCAAATCTGACACACTGACCTGCTGAAATAGTTCATCTATGAATTGTAAAAGGGATTGCCAAATAGATTCTCTCACATGGTATTCTACCCTTTTTTCTGCTTATATTGTTTTTCCCACTTTTTCTTGTCAGGTGATTGTGGAAGGATAGAGGAGATACAAATTCCTAACGGCAACTAGATTCTTTACAAATAGTTGGATTCCTTTTTGTTTGGGATCTTCCGATTTGGTCCAAAAAGCTGTATATATTACTCATCATTATTAAATGTTTTTCTCATCACAATTTACACCGAGAGATCGCAATTACCTGTTGATGAGGCTTTGCCGTCATGTGCTCATCTTCCCATTTGGTCCATGGTTATTTTAATTCAGTTGACTTTAACGTTATACCCAGAAGAAATTTTAAATACTCTTTCATCTTTATTCCACGTAGCATTCCCAGCAACAACATTGTCAAAATTGCAGAATCAACTATTTATAGTAAATATGAGACTAAATAATCAATTTTTGCATACCAAACCCCTTCAATGCCCACACAGATTCCAATTATTTTGAAACATAACTCGGTAGCAAAGAGAACCTCGAAAGTTGAGATTTATCAAAGAAGAACAAGGGGAGAAAGGGCCTTCGTTTGCCAATCTCAACAGATTAATCTCACAAGTTTGAATGATAATTTGTATTGCATATCTGTAATCTCGAAAGGTCAAACTAACATATATAGTATATTGAGTGAATGTTTGGTGGAGACACCGATGGCAATGCCTTACGAGATTGCTCGACTTTTGAAGGAGACACCCACTGCCCTTGGAATCCGAGGCTGTCGCGCCGTCACTCCATTTCCAACCGCAAACAAAAAGCTGCACCACAACCTAATTTCAGTTTTCGAAGGACATAGGGGGGATACCAATTGTATACATTCTTCTCCTATTTTCAAGTGACAAAATGTATTATGCTTGATATCTATCACCTTCTGCCGAAAAGTAACCTTATAAAAATGATTTTAAACATCAAATTTAGTGTTTAAAAGAGATTATACCACAATCCTGCAAGAGGCTATGGACATTATAAGCTGAAAGCTTGGCTTACAATGAAAATCAAAGACAATAAGTGCCTTTGTTATAATGATCATAAATCTCTACGGTTAATGCGTTTCTTGCATCATAAGGAACGTAGCCACAATAAAAAATATTATATAATCAAGGGGACTTAACCTTTGCTCTGTGCATTCACTCTGCAGCAGCTTGGAAGTAGCCATTGAGATCTAGCCTATATATGCTTCTAGTCCTTCATTGCTGAGATATATAATATTCTATTTCTTGACTTCTTGATTTGCATAGTAAGTGAATATACTATACCATTTATCTCACCAAACCTCACAATTGCAAGCCTAAGTAAATCCGTGTTTGGTTTAAATGAATTTCCCTAGACTTTGCAGTACTGGTTCGATGAGATACCCAATGGGGTTTGACATTTCTGTGTCCACTTGTCTTTGTGTTTGCACACCTATCTATCATCGCTATTTTATCATTTACAAGATTTCGAACCCCTTATAGTATTCCCATTCAAAGAACTGCAATATAATCTTATATACCTAAATATTTATATATAAGAAACCACATTTGAGTTCTACCAAATCCAATGAACTTTGAATTGATGTCATATTGTAAACGTTTTTGGTCTAACTAATAATATAGCATGCAGAAGAATCACTTGCTAGTTTAAAGCAGAGCCAAGTGAATCAATAAACATCCATATCAGCAAACTTAGTCCAAGCAGATAGTCAAGTTCTGAACTTGAACCTACAAAAGGCTACAAGAAAAGGATTAAATGGATAAATCACTTTACTCTTTCTTTTTTTAAGGGAGGAGCAGGGCATGGTTTTGGCGGCCATGGGCAGTTGAATGTTTCACATGGGTTTGTGCCACGTGTTCTCTTTGGCCGGTATTGACGGTTAGGCACCTTCTTGTGTCCCTTGCCAAAGGAACAAAGAAGCTAGGTCCATGTAGCTTTGTTTCCTGTCCCCACTTTCAACCTTTTGTTTTTGTAGGTCCCATGGCTTCATGTGGCTCTCATCTACTCTAATAGTATGTGACCACAGTTAGTTAAAACTAGCAAAGAGAAGTTGGCTGCAGTTGCATGGTATTGTCAAATTTATAAGTTTATTTATTTATTTTTACAATATTACTTATGCTCTTAAGCAAAGAGATCAAACAAGGGTTTGATTTTCTTCTCTAATACCTTCAGATTTTTTTTTTTTGCTTCAATATTTATGGTTGATTAATGATTTGATTAGGTTAGATGTTCAATAGAAGCAGCAATTCTCTGATCTTATATATTAAATGCCTTATTCGGTGTAAGTTTCATGATAGGAAAGATTGAGAGATGTATGTAAAACATATATAAATTGAGGAAACATTCTTCTTTCTCTGTACATTCGGTACTTATTCGATCTACTTGCTGACAATTGATTTCTAATATATTATCATTGTCATTACTATTTTAGTGCCTGTACATAATATGAGGGGCATTTAAGTTGCATCAAGCTAAAGTGATTTGATTAATATTTCATTTTTTAAAATAATTTTTAAGTTGATTATATATTTCGTATTTATACAATTGATACAATTTGAAATACAATGTGTATTAACTTATTTTTAGTTTTTTATTGCAAGAAATCCCACAATATGAACATGTACACACACACATATATATATATATATATATACATATATGTAATCAATGTTAACAATTTATAAGGAAAAATAAAGCAGAAAGTACACTAGTTTTGTTAGGTAAAGAAACTGCTATATCTAGCTGTTATCAAACAGGCATGCTTTTACTAGATTGGAGTTTGTTTTAATTGCTTGCCAGCCAAACTGGCTATTTGTCTCTTCCAAATGCATACCTTCTTCTTGGTACTTTAAATTAATACTGTGTCAATCCCATTGCAAGCAACCTCAACCTTCAACCATAATCCCAAGACAATAATCCAGGGCCTGCTGTTCTGCTGATAATTAACACCAAGGTCTACAACAACCGCAACATATAGACATAAAATGCCTCACAAACGGGTCAAAATATTACTAAGGTTTAAGTTTATCAGGCTCATTAATTAATTCGATCTACTCCTCAAGTGCTAATGTAGCAATCTTTAAGATTAATGCAAACTCAAAATGCCGACATGTTTTTGGGCAATGATCTCTAAGTCAAAATTTTCAAACATTTAGGCAAAATTTATCAATTATCAACTACATGTAAATTCAGTTTTTATATATATATATATACACAAATATTGCTAAATACATTGCATTATTCACATATTGTCTTAATTAATTTTTTCTGAGATTAAAAATTTTAAACTTTTGAACCGCAATAATCTAATCAAGGTTTCGTGTAACATGTATTGATTTCATCGTTTTACTTTTCCACGAGGGGCCAAGGAATGTGTATAGAAGTCAATATGAAATTGTTGAGGTTATTAGTGACTAATTAATTAATCTAACCAGAAAGTGTTTCAACTTTCCCAGAATTTAGTATAATATCCTTTTTTAGTTTCCAAGGTTAAAGTATTAGGCAGCTGGCAAGGGCAAGAAACAAGGGGCACTAGCCATTCAAATATTGCAAGCTCTAAAGAAAAGGACAAGGATTGATATTGTTCCTCGGTTAAACCAATTAGGAGGCACTAGGATTCCTGATTTTGTTTAATTAATTTCCCATTTCACATATAAATTTTCCTTTAAATTCTGAAGCCCTTAATTTTCAGGAAAAAATATCTAAAAATCTATATCATCTTTTGGACTCTCTATATATATCACCGAAATTGGATCTGTCTTTCTTCTCTTTCCCTCTCTTGGGACCCAGAAAAGCGAAATGTCAGAAGGAAGAGACAAAGGTAGGAGGCCACCATATCTTCATTTTCTCTCGTTACTTCATTCACACCCTGCAACTCCATGTTCTACTACAAAACCTCTTAAGTTCCAGCATTGAATGCTCATTAAATTTTGTTGTGCTACAAATACTTGTTCTCCCTTCCCATCACTGCAACTCCCCAACCCACGACACAGTTTATCCCAAAAGTGATCAGATTCTCTCTTATAGCTACCATGTCTTCTACATACCTTCTCCTTTTCCTTCTGTGCATTTCCTTGCATGCATGCCATGCCCGGCCTTTAGGCACTTTTGATAAGAAGCTGGAGAAGAAAATCCACATATCTATCAAGGTTAGTTATTCTTATGAATTTAGATTGCTCATAGTAGACAATACTGTAATTACTGCACAATCTATCAGCCAATGGACTAGGTTAGTTGGTGGATCGTACAATGGCTGATGGATTGTCACATCAACACTGATACAATGTAGTTGATCATAGGCAAAGCTAGTTCTATTCTTATGACAGTTTGGAGATTTCTTCTGTGATTTTATTCGAAGAGTTAAAATAAGCTTATAATTACCTTCATTTGATGCAGAACGATGATGAGAAGAAAGGTTTGGATTCCCCTCCAAAGCAACTTGGATTGCTGAAGAATGGAGAAAACGGTGGGGAGACTCGGTTGGATGCTACTAATACTCAAAAGCCAAAGGTCGACAGAAGAAGTATCAAGCTTAGGGTACTCAAAGTTAAAGAGAAAGCTATTCTTTCAGGTGCTTCACGAACTAATAAGTCTCATGCTTCAGTTTCTTGGCGTGTGCCTCACAAGAAAACTGGCGAGAAAAATCCAGGGTTTAACTCAGATTATTCACCGCCCAAGACTCATCCTCCTATTCACAACTGAGCATAAATGAAATTTACACCCTTGACTATTTACTTGAAGGTGTATGGGAAGAGCCCTGAATCAGTGAAAATAATGAAGATATGGCCTCCCATATTCTAGGGTTGAAATGTTTAGTTTTGACGGCATTTCTATATGACAACAGAAACTTATATATATGATCACTAGCTAGCTATATGACTTAAGCTTTTGGATTTTGATAACATGTTTTATTTTGATGTACATCTGATAATGTTTAATTTCCAGCAAGGATTTATCTTCTTAATTTGTAACATAGTTATATGGTTAGTTTTCCATTATATTTTATAATTAATAACAAGAATCCCAACTATATATATTATTTATCCTCCTTCTATTTCTTCATTTATTGACATAGCGAAGATCATGTTGCACTGCTATTATGCATGCAGTAATGGCTGAAAGAAGAGCTATCCTCTTCAATTTCTCTCTGATCTCTCTCTCTCTCTCCCACACACACGCACAATCGTCTCTCTCTAGTGCTATAAATCAGTCTAACAAGAACATCTCATCAGCTTATCAAATTATATCTCTTCTTCTATTTCTCCTTTCTCTATTATTATTATTATTATTATTTTTGGATTTCTCATTTCTCCACGACATTAAAATTATGATCAGCACTAGCTACCATTCCTACTATGCACTGTTTTGACTGAAATAAGAGTTCATGGGTAAATTCAATTTTGGTAACTGTTATTGTAGTGACATCTCACCTCGAGATATAAATTGATTCAGTACTAGATTATTAATTTGAAGTAGTACACCTGCAAAGATTTTAAGGTAGACTGATCAACATTGAAACTAGTTAACTTCATATCAACGCTGTGTAAAGAGTGACAAAAGCACATAATTAACAAATGAAAGATATGGGTGTGTGTTTAAGTGTGTAAGGGAGAGATCTAGAGAGAGGATGGGGGTGGGGGGACCAGAGGAGTATAGTATGTTCATGCACCTAGAATTATAAATGCACATCGAGTTTTAGGGTCAAAGATTACATGCATGTGAATGGCCATTAATGTAAGGTATATACTTTTCCATCGAAGTGTGAAGAAACATATCCCGACACTAAAAACATTTGAACTTGAAGTGTGATCTTGCTTTATCTTTATTATTATGTGCTAAGATTTTGGTTTAATTGAAAGAGTGGTGAAAGAAAATTCGATTGTAAAGTTAAAGAAATTATAATATTATATTAAAAAATAATTCAATTCAAAAATTTAAATCAACCTTTAAAAATAATTTTATATTTTTTCCCACGTAACTAATAGTCTCTCAATCCACCTACCTTTTTCTTGGTGCTTAAGGATTTGAGTAGTGATATTATAACTTAACAATCTTGAAATTCCTGTTCTTGATGGCTAATGTGCGCCTTAAGCTTTATCACCCATGGCTGCAAATTCTTCTTGGGGTTGAAACTGGAAAAGCAGTCGCTTAATTGACGGAGTGAGTACCTTTGAACTATTTCTAATGGCGGTGGTTGGTTCATATATATTAAATATGAGGGGAAATGTTAGTTAGTAGCAGTTAATTGGTTATACGTCCCAACATATCCACTGGATTGCAGGGTCTCCTCTTTCACATGGTTTTCGTATTTTTGTCCCATGAATTTATTGATAAGCTTCTTTCTCTTTGCCCTTTCATTTATTTATAACCATATGTCTTTTCACATTTGAAGAAAAAGACACCTGCTTTGCAAAATTTAATTTTTGAAAAGAAATAAAAGAATGAACCTAGGATTTCTTTTTTCCTTTCAAAATTTAAGTTGTTATTGCAACTAAAATTAAACCTAAGATCTCTACCTAAATATCCACCAATCTGAGCCTTGGATCTTGTTTCAGGTGATGAATTTATTTTTATTCTAATTAAAAAGATAATCAGCTTTATGAACCATATATATTAATATCATATGAGGAAATTAAGGAGGCATGGGCCTACATCTTTTAGATATGAAACTAACAAATCTTTATTTAAGATAAAAGTAATAATTTATAAATCTATTTCAAAAATCACAACGCTAATAGGTTGAAAACACTTATAAATTCAATATATATATATATATATATATTAAAAACATCAACAATTAAAAAATTATTTTTAAAATCACAACAATAAAGATCTCACATAGGTAACTGTCATGTTTGATTTGTATTATTTCTTTTATTTCAAATTATCTATCTTTAGCATAACAATTAGGAAGGAAAGATAATAAATAATTATATATTTATAAAATTATCCTTGTTGCAAACTTTGGAACTAGTTAATATTATTAATGAATTGTTAGTTGAGGTTATTGTATTGATAAGAATTATTAATACTAATTAATTATAAAGGGTAAAGTTAGGGAAAAAAAAATTCTCTCTTAAAGAAAACGACAAATATATTGAAAAATTATTTTTCTCCTAAATGACAGTTAAAACAGAGGGAGTATTTTATTCTTAAGTACTATAGTTTTTTTTTTTAATAGATGAATGTACTACAGTAACTTGTATATAAATTAAATGTAGCTCCCATGGTGTTCCGTACTAATAAGAGACATAAGATGCAACAGTTTCAAGTATGTCTCCTAAGAAAGCAAATAAGTATATTAAAAACAATCAAACGGCTAAGATGAAACTTAAATTCCCAATAAAACCAATTGGGATTGGGAAAAATTAAAGTAAACCTTCTTGTTAAAACAAACACAAAACATAACGATGTACATTTGAGTCCTTGAAGCATGTGGCAGCAACAAGAATGTGGCATTTCCAACAAGCATGATGAAATTGAATCATTAATTTTCCCTCAAATTAAAGTGCATATAGTTCTTCCAGAAAGCCTTTTTAAAGTGTCACTTGCCATAATTTATATAGAAGCTCGTGGTCATGGCTGACTTTCATTTTGCCCTATCAAGAGTCGAGACAGAGAAGAGTTCAAGGTCAGAGTTAAATAATGGATCAGGGCATGTATCTTCCAAGAGACAGGTTGCCTGGATTCTTGAAAAATGCCTTATAGATAACTTCGTCTAGAATGCAATAATAATTTGTCAAGGGCAATTAAACTGCTTATTTGCTTAACCATGGAAGATGAAATGTTCTTTGACATATCTGCTAGAATATGGAGCTAACTATCAGAATTATGGAAAAATATTTTTTTTGTGAAAAAAAGTTTTAAATAATGTTTATGTATCAATAGAGAGATTTTTTAAACTTTTGTATAGTTTCATTTTACTAAATAAACAACTTTTCTTAGCGGTTGATCAATATATCACATGCAAGAGTCTAAAAGATGATCATGTACTAATACATATATATATATATATATATATATATATATATATATATATATATATATATATATATTTGCGATATCTTTATGCGTTACTTGGATTTGAGAGAAGAGAAGAGGTTGGTAGAGATAGAAAGAAAGAGATGGATATGAAGAAATCTGGGTCGTGCTTGGATTCTCGCATATCTTAGTTCAATTTTCTCTTAAATGAGCTTCCAGTTCGTAAAGGCAAGGCAGGCACCTCTCTTTATCTACTCAATATTTGGTTCTCTTAGATTCGGTTATGTTTCGTATAATTTTTCTTCAAATTTTGTTGAAATTGAATCTATTTCGTGATTCCCTGTCTTGAATTTCTTTGATGACACTCATGCAAAAATTCAATTTCCGGGAATTTCATTTGAAAAAATAGAAATGCATTAAATGCATGCCAGTATTCTTTTGTATAAATCTTCAGACAAGGTGCTTTCTTATTTTAGGGCCAAGGTATCATACCTAATACTATACCAACTGAATCAAACCTTCTGACAATATATGTCAAATTTTAATATATGCATATTTTTCTTTTCAATCTATCTGCACGACTGATTGAAGATGACAAAAATTTACCCCAAATCATCTATTTTTATGCTTGCAAACATTTAGCCAAACATGCTATTAATTTATTCAACCTAAAATGCGGAATGCTGGAAACAGGGATATCTACGAGCTTCTAATTATGAGTCTAATTCCTTAATTTTCTAGAATTAATTTTGATGCAAAGTCAAAGTCTCAATTATGCTATGACCAAATGGTGAGTTCAGGTTGATAAATGCTCATAGCCCAGAGTCAGCTCCAAGATGAAGTCTGCATTTATTTCATTCAGTTGGAGTAAAAGCAAGCATGAATACAATCGGAGAATGTCCACATAGAGATACTACTAATTAAGGACAAACAAACCCTTGAGGAACCTCCTTCCCGCAAGCATTAACAAGCAAACTAACAGCAACTGGTACTTGGAGCTTGACAATGCCCAGCACATTGGCTTTGATAGTTGTACACAAACACAAAGCAGCTTCAAGATCTGCAATGCCTTGAATTAGAGTACAACATTTCTCGCTAGGCTTAGTCCCAATGACCTCAGTGACCAAACCTAACCAGCTGCCACAAACACCAAACTTGAGGGTATCTTTCGGGCATTTTTCCGGCTTCTTTGGTGCAGAGGGAGGAGAGGTGGTGGTTTTTGGAGGACATGGGAGACTATGAGCTGCAATGAAAGTGCAGAAAAGGAAATTAAGCATAATAACAATGGTACCTGTCTTGGAACCCATTGGGAATCAGAGGATACTACTTTAAAGTGACATTGAGCCTATGGATTTTGCTAACTGGGTTTCATTATTATATGTGGAAAGGAATAGGCCAAAGGAGATAAAGGTTTTGTGGCCAAGATTAAGTTATTTTTGGATAGTGCTTTCTCTGAATTTTATCATTATGTTGCTTATCGTTTCCTATCCCCTTTCTAAAATTTCGGCATTCACATTCACATGGTGGAAATTTTCCTTCTTTCTGTACTATTTGTTTCTGTTATATCCTTGAAGTAACATCCAAGAATTTCCTGGGGCCATTGTTTCTGTTCACTTGCTTCTATGCCAGCTAACCCTTGTCTTTGAATTTCTTAACTTTTTTAAAGAAAGAAAGTGACCATACTGAATGCTTACATTATTCATCCTAACCCTATCTCAAATGAGATAACACTATAACTCTTTATTCTTATTTGTCATCTTAATTAAATATAAACTTTTAATTAATTACTTGATTATATACTAAAATAAAATGATTAGTTAAAATCATATAACACAATGAACGATACAAATTATGAAACAATAAATTTCACTTATCTTAAATTTGACATGTCTAATAGTTTTTGAATGTAGTTGGATCTATTACTTAAACCTTTTTCTATGGCTTCGGTCATTGAATCACAATTAATCACCATTGTATTAATATGAATATACAAATAACTCTATACAATTATATAGATATATATATATATATATACATCTATGTTCTATATTTCAAGTTTCTATCAAAAGGCAATATTTACAAAAAAAATTAATTTGTTAAGAACCATTAATAACTTATTCTTTGAACAAATTCCTAAAGAAATGGAAGGAACCAGTAAAAGGTGCCACATGTTTTGTTACAGGTTTTGAACCTAGAAAAGAGGATCTGAAGATACAGTGAGACTCTCATCCCTATAAACAATTTCTCCTACAATCACTACACCGCTAGCTGCTCAAACATTCAATTCTCTGAATTCCTTTCAGTTCTGACAAAGAATCAGAACAAAATGGACGCCACACACAACATGTTTTGTGGAGAGACAGGATTGGCTAATCCATTAAGCGCAATGGGTATGCAGGTGTCCTTCATTCTTGTAATCTCACACTTCTTCAACCTTATGCTAAGAACCATGGGTCAACCTGGCCCCATTGCCCAAATATTGGTAAACACTTTATGCCTTTTCTTTAATTAAAAATCAAAACTATCTTCTTTAACTATATTCATATGGATTTAAATCATTTAACCTCTGTGATTTCTCTATCTCAAAAAAAAATTAATCTCTTGTTATCAACTAAGAATACTCTTAATACATAAAAAAACAATAATCTCAAGCTTTTCTGTCCACTAACATTTGTTGTTATTTTTGGCATGTTTGTTTAATAGGCTGGGTTAGTGTTAGGCCCCACGGCACTGTCTCGAATTAATTTAGTGGAAAAAGCATTCTTTCTTCAGAATTCCATGAATTACTACCAAGTTGTGAGCTTTTTCTCCCGCATTCTCTTCATGTTCTTGTTTGGATTAGAGACAGATATGAACTATACCAAGCGCAATCTGAATCGTGTGAGCTTAATAGCTTGTGGTGGCACGGTAATTGGTTTGCTTTTTGGCCTAGCAGTCTCCTTTTATCTATATCAGCAGTTTGGCTATGGTAACAGTAAGATATTTTTCTGCATGATTACTATGCTAAACGTAGCATACACTGGCAGCCCTATTGTGATCGTTTTGGCAACAGAATTAAGATTTGCTGCTTCTGATGCCGGGCGAATCGCGGTATCTTCTGCACTAATCACAGAAATGGGTTGCTTGATCATTTACAATATTCTTCTTAATTTGAGTGTCAAAGCCTATTTCCGTGGATGGCTTTTGATATTAGTTACCGTGGGGCTTGTTGTTATAAACAGATACTTGGCCTTATGGCTAAATAAACGACATAGAAACCAGAAGTATCTGAAGGCTCCTGAGGTGTTATTCATCCTTGTGTTGCTTCTAGCTAGCTCAATGATTATAGAAATGGAGGGTTCTAACAGTATTATTCATTGTTTCGTCGTTGGTTTGATGTTCCCTAGGGAAGGCAAAACTGCAAGAACATTGTCACATCAGCTCAGTTACTCGGTTTACAACTTTTTGCTACCCGTGTACTTTGGTTACATAGGTTTTCAGTGTAACCTGGGTGTCTTCAAGAGCTTGAATGGGGCAATTGGCGTAGGTATATTGATCTTGTTGAGCATTGGCAGCAAGCTTTGTGGTACTATCCTAGTTTGCCGCTACCTTAACATGCCTACAAGTGAAGGCATTTTTCTAGGCTTCATTTTGAATACCAGAGCGTATGCTGATCTTCTGTTTATAGGTTCAGCTTCAAAGTCACTCATTGTAAGTTTATTTCTTGACTGAATTGAAGTAATAAGTTTAAATCTCTACAGAAATTATACAAATTTACAAACTTTATTCAATTGATGTACAAAGTGATAAATTGCAGCTTGACCATAACATCTTATAGAGTTTGGTTTAATTGGTTTCTAAAAATTGTTTTTGATGTGTAAAAGCCAAAAGCAAGTATTTTAACTTTTGGATGCATTTTTTTGTTATGAATTTCGATATTTTTTTTTTTTTTCTGTATAGTTATTCAAATTTCAATTATATTCACTGATTCCTTGGCTCTGTTGTCAATCTGCAGAATTTAAATGATGACGGTTACAATGTGTTTGTAGTATCAATAGTACTCAACACAATAATAACCGGAATAATTGTTTCTTTCCTAAGAAAGGGAGAACATAGATTGTTTGATAACCGTTACACTGCATTGGAGTTTGAAGAAGAACAGGAAGAGCTAAGAATTTTGTCTTGTGTATATGATCCTCGTCAAATATCCACCATTCTTGCCCTTGTTTTAGCACTGAATGGATCAAAATCATCGCCATCAATCTGTTACTTAATGCACCTTATAGAACTTGTTAAGAAGATTAAGAACAACATGTTCTTCCACCAAAAAGAAAACGCAGAACTAAGCGATGAAGAGGAATATCATGGCGGCAATGACATAGTGGAAATCAATGATGCCGTGGACAGTTTCACTGCTGAGACAAAGATTTTGATCCATAACAAGAGAACTGTCTGTCCTTTCGAAACCATGTACGAGGATGTCTGCAATGATGCAGAGGATTTACATGCAGCCATTGTTCTTCTCCCTTTCCACAAGCACCAACGCATTGACGGGAAAATGGAAAGTGGGAAGGAAGGCATGAGGATAACAAACCAGAAAGTCCTCAGACATGGTCCTTGTTCAACTGGGATTCTTGTACAAAGAGGAAATGCTAGGGTTCCTGAGTTTTCAGAACTAATCACCTCTGAGATCACTCAAAATGTTGTAACACTTTTCTTTGGAGGCCCTGATGATCGCGAAGCGATAGCTTGGAGCATACGCATGGCAAAACATCCTCGGATTAATTTGACAGTTATGAGATTCCTAGCTTCTGCTTCTGCTTCTGCTTCATCACAAGGTTCACCGGGTGAAAATGCTCCTTTACTTGAGCAGAAAGAAATCTTGATGTCATTGTCTGGGGAAGAGACTGTGAATGAGGTTGATAACACATTCATGGTTGATTTCTATAATAGGCATGTGGCTTCAGGTCAAATTGCATATGTGGAGAAGAATGTAGAGGGTGGAGCAGAGACGTTGGCAGCTTTGAGAGATATAGGAAGCTTGTACTCTTTGTTTATAGTGGGAAAGGGTGGCAGAGGGAACTGTTCACTAACAATTGGTATGAGTGATTGGGAGGAATGCCCAGAACTTGGAGCAGTTGGTGATGTCATGGCTTCTTCAGATTTTGATATTCATGGGTCTGTTTTGGTCATTCAACAGCATAAGCATGTAAGAAAACCCGTAACGGAGACTATACAGAAGTAGTTACCAGAGATTATAGATTGCAGATACAGTATATAGAGTTGATCGTTTTTGTTCTTTGTCACCTTTGTACAGAAATATTGATATGCTTAGGATTTTTTTCTTTTGTACCAAAGAGCTGACGTTTAAACTAGTATTTTCAATGTCATATATATTTTAAGGCTTTAATTTCCATTCTTTCTGCCTTCTTTCCACTGCCATCTCACCTGCCTCTACGGATAATAGAACTGAAACACAAGTCACAGACATCCATTACAGCATTGGGTTTGCTCGAACCCAACATGAATTTCGGTCCAGATGGGCCGGACTGGCTAGGCTTGGGCTGAGCATGAATTTCAGACCGACCCGACCCATATTACTTTTGGTTCATTTTAGAAAAGAGTATAGGTGTTTTTGAGAAACACGCTGTTATACCTAGGAAGAATTCTATTAAATCTAAACATGGGAGTCAAAGATTCCCATGAAACATAATTTTACAATGCCAGGAATGTTTACGATTCACCAAATTGATTTTAAGTTTTCCCAAGAAATATGGTTTCTTAGGAATCACGATCCAAAACTCAGCTACAATCATGTTTAATGCCTCTTCTTATAACTAAAACATTTGATCAGTCCTTGACAATTAATCTAAAAAGAACTTAATTAGCTATGTACACTTAGCGACTTGCTCTCTGGACTTTGATCAACACATTCTCTCATTAATTTATCAAATTCCACTTTATCCTAGTGGACCTGACCTTGCTTTTCAAGACTTATATACTGTCTCCTCCTAGGATAAAGGAATTTTTTTTTTTAACCTTCTTTTTCGATTCTCCAAATTTGTAATTCCAAGTCAGACCACACAAAAAGCATCTTCCAAAACATTAATAGATGTCTCTCCAAAATAAGAAAGCCACTCAATAATTATAAAACCAGCAGATTGCATGTGGCTGATGTTGACAAAAGGAGTTATGCCCATAATTTTGCATTTCCCCCATTACTAATTAAGATCAAGAAATTGATGTCCAATTATGAAGCTCTCTCGGTATTAAGTTCTTCCTCTTACTTCCATTTCGTTTTCTAGGCAAATGAAGGTTAACTTACGACACAGTATTGTTTTCATTTTCTTTAGGGACAGTATAATTATGAGAAAAAAAAAATGCAGACCATGGCTGGTCATCTTTTGGTTTTGGGTCATTCCCAGTTTTGTATTGTTTTGGGAGATTCATTTTGATTGTACTTGGAATCTTGGACAAAACCTCACCTCTATGAAACTCTCTTAACTATATCGAACATTCTTTTTCTTTGCCTCAACCGAATCTCCTTCAGATATATAATTAATCTCTATATATAAAGCAAGTTTATATTTCTTAGTTAGGAATCAAATGGCTCTGCAGCCTCTGGTTATAAAAACATTCCTCACATTGAGATCGATTATGAACCATGTTTTGAGGTCCTAATAGCTCGAAGAGCACTACGTTGTCGTTTCAGCAATGAAGTTCGCCACCACCGGCGTTGTCTTAAAGAGAAAGCTGTTGAAGGAACCTCACCGGACGACGCAGCAACAAAGCTAACATCTGTATGTATAATACTCCTCAATATATAACCTAATTAGCTAAACAAGCTCTGGTGCTTTATTTCTATCAATATTCCATTGATGCATTCTACATCTTGCTTCTAGGGTTAATTATATTATATGTTTTTCATAGATATTTCATGTAATCAAGTGGATGTAAATTATTCTCTTTGTGAAGAGAAATAATAAATAACGAGTACTTTCATTGGATTCACCGATTCAGCACCTTGTTTTACCAATAACCATAGATAGATTGGACATATTGTGGTTGCATGGGCTGCTTTAGTACTCCAACTGGAACCTCATTGGACCAATCACCAACACCACACAGATTCTCTCCTACTGTTAGGAATTATTATGTGTGTTATTGTATTTAATTAGTGAATAAATTAATTTATTAATAAATTTTGATTAATAAAAAATAGTAATACACATGGTGATATGTGTTTTCTTTTATTTTTAAAGTGCTGGAACGTTGCATAAGAGTAACCATACTTTCACAATCACTTGACAGATCTATTATATTTGTACACTATTATTACTATCAGACAATGGCAAGAAGGCAATTTGGTTGTGTTGGTTCTCTGGTTGGTTGTGTAGCTAGGCAGAGGTATCCATAACAGTTAATGGAGTAGTCACGTCCAGTTAGAATAAAGCAGACATGAGACATGGCTTTCTGAATCTCTGATTACACAGCTTGCATTATACTCGGCAGAAGAAAGCAATAATGGATCGCCTATTTCCAATGAAAGCTGGTGCAGCAAAGCAATGGAATTCTATGGTTGTCAGAAACAAAATAACTCAAATAATATAAAGATAACTAAGAGCATCTTTTACAATTTGTATATATATATATAATATAATTATTTTTATGGGTATTATTTTATAATTTATAAGAAATTTAATAAAAATATATCAAATAATTTTTTATTATTTATAAGAATATGAGATCAAATTAAAATTATCCCACATTACACCCTTTTTTGTGTAAATGTGAAGCCCTAAATAAATTATATGCAACCGTCGTTTACAACTCATACTGTTGATTTGAACTCATTTCACCTATGCAAACCAATACTCTAAAGATAGCCGTAGGTGATGATTTAAGCAACAGCGCAACAAATAGCTCTGTGATAAAAAATTTAGATAGGGCAATTTAGAAAGAAAAAATAAAACATTAAGATTCCTTATATCTTTTTCATTGAATCTTCTTATATTCGTATACTTAAGAGACTTTTCTTTTTGCAAATACATTGAACCATGAACTGAATCACTTTATCTTATGTGAGTTTTACAGTGGACCACAGAGTAAATTATTTGTATCCAAAATTATAGACTAAGGCTATACAGGAAGCATTTCCACCCTTCTTTTTGAATTGTAGCATAAGAAGCCCTTTAACTTTGAATCAATAATTGAATAAGTTTTTAATGATTTTAACCTATAATTTGGCGTGTGAATAGGGCAAAACTCAACATAGTGTACGTATGGTCGTCTTACAAAGGTTATATGACTTTTTGTATCAGACGAAGCAAGTCCGAGGTTGGCTGTTCACTGTTGTTTACTTAGCTAGTTGAGATGGTCCCCGTTAGTATACTGGTTTACCCACATGTATGCATGCATTATATTAAAGTTGAATCAAATTTTACAGTGTTGGCCAAAGGCCAAACGGTCTTCAAATATTTTTCTTGATCTCGACCTATCATTTCTCTATAATGTTGTCCTACCTATTTACTATAGTTAAAATTTTATATAATTAATGATGCAATTGTTAATGTGATACATTATGAATTATTAATTAATACATAATTCTTATTATTTAACAATTTATACTTTATTATATCAATAATTTTATTGATTAAATACAAATTATTAACTGCAAGAGAATTAAGTTGATTATGTCTTAGTTTTCTTTCAGCCAAAAGATAAAAACAAAATACTCCACTAGTCTTTGTAGTAGAAGAAATCATGGAAAATGTTTTAAGTATCCATCAACTCCCCACACACCTGCTTTCCTGTTCATCCACTAGTCCTTTGTTGTGGACCTAGATCAGCAGCTTTGCTTCCCTCTTCATTTACATTTTCTCTTGACACACAGGTACCTACCCTATCTTAACTTATTATTTCCACACTTAGCCCTGACTACCCCATTGATTATGCATCTTGTTTTGACTCACAACTTTAGCAAATTCTGCCTGTCCTCCTGGGACACTCTATTAGCCCAACATGGCCTGCTGCTATACCAAGAATGATAATGTCTCCACAAATAGAAACTTAATTAATAAATTTCCTAAGGGGAACATAGTATGTGCATCAGAAATTTGTAACATCAGAATTGTAGGGGGGAAAAAAGAGAGTTAAAAGTTAAGTACATTTAATTAATATAAATATAATTCTTTTCTGAAAAATGAACTTGCTTGAAAAGTAATCAACGTGTAAATAATCACATTCGTAGGAAAAGAAGTTACTGCATCTTTAATACTAAGCTAAACTCTTGGGGTTTTGCGTGAATTTTGCAGAAGTTTAATTGAAGTCTTAATAAATCATATTTATTTTAAATATATATTACCATAAAATAACTCAAGAATTAGGTTAGGACCACTTTAACTCAATTTGTTATCACACTCTGCACATTAGAATAATTTTATCTACATAACCCTTCATTTTGTATTGTACAATGATAACTACTAAAATAGCTATATTTAAGCTCATCATCCTTAATATGATTAACTTATAGTAGAATTATTTATATGTGAATATAAGAATTCGAACTGTAACCAATGGCTTAGGAAGAGAGATGACTAGCCGTTCTATAAGGGCACTAATGCATGCCATACAGAGATCAAGGGTTTATAATAGTACTCATGCATTGCTTATTAGAAGGAAACTAGTTGTAGTGAGACTTAAACATAAATTTTATAAGTAATTTTATTTTTGTCAGTTGTATTAATTTCAGTTGTTTAATGAGAAAAAAATTTGTTGTCTACTTGTACTATCATCAATTTTAAAAAAATTAATATTTTAAACTAAATAAAATAAAACTTTACGTTTTAAGTCAAGAATAAAAATAAATTTTATTAAGATATTTTTTAACTGTACAAAAAATTTACTTTTATTTTAGACTTAAAATATGATAATTTATTTTGTCAAATTTAAAACTTTAATTTTTTTTTAAATTAATGATAATACAATAGAGACAAAAAGAAAATTTTTTCATTTGTCTAACCTTAACATGTTATTATGTATATATATCTTCACTAACATGTATTTACACTTCTTTTATAATAAGACGTAAACTAGTTACACTTAACTGCATTAATACATAGAATAAAAATAAATCTTATTAAGATATTTTTTACCTGTACAAAAAATTTACTTTTGTTTTAGATTTAAAATGTGATAATTTATTTTGTTAAATTTAAAATTTAATTTTTTTTAAATTAATGATAATACAAAGAGACAAAAAAAAAATTCATTTGTCTAACCTTAACATGTTATTATGTATATATATCTTCACTAACATGTATTTACACTTCTTTTATTAAACTAGTTACACTTAGCTGCATTAATACATAGAATAAAGTTTTATCCAAGTCTTGTTTGAGTATAAGATTAGTGAAAGAAACAAAGTTTGAAAGTAGGAAACTGCAAATGAAAAAAAAGGATAGCATAGGGACAAGATTGGAAGACTCATCCAAATCCCTACATAGTATCTGTGGTTAATAACCAAAAAGAGGAGTTCGTGGCACTGGACTTGTGTTGTTGGACGGCAATATGAATTGAAAAATCATAAAGGGTTATAACTTATAAGCTGTTATGTCATTTTATGCGTTTAGGCCTTGTCCCATATCAATGTGATACCCTATGAGATATGATACTTGAAGGGTCACGTCCTTTCCCAAAATTTGAAAACGACATCATTTTGTGGGCCTCTCAGCCCTTGCTAAGGTACGGTGGGTCAAAATGGACTCCACTTGCCTGCCAATAATTAACTCATTTGCAGATGTCTCTCGAATTTTTTTAATATTTTGATGTTTTGTCCTTTTATATATATATAAATAAAATAAGAATATAAATTTTTTAATATTAATTTAAATGCTTAAAAAAATTAAGTTGAATATTGAAATATAAAAATTAATATAAATATTAAAATAACAGAAAGTAAATCTCATATCATATTTTGTCATTATATGATTTATTGATATTTAAATTTTTCAAGAAATTGATGAATTAATTTATGATATTTTAAAAATGTGTTTACTTAGTTTCACGAGAAGTTTCATCAAAAGGTAAAGCATGAATTTCTTTATAATAGTCGTTCATTAAAAAAAAAAATGTTCATAATAGTCGCAAAAAAAAAAAAAAAAAATTAACTGCACGAATTTCATACTAATAATTGTTACATCATAGCATACAAATAGGTATTATTAATTGTATAATTCATTCGTTAATATCATATCATTATATGTATATATTTTGATTGTGCATATCATTATATATATATTAACACTTCAATATTCCAATTTTGTCTCCAAATGTTAAACCTTTCAAAAATCTTCCAATCAATTCATCAAATATCACCAATAATTCTTTGAAAGGATTTCATGGCCATCCTTATCTTCTCCATTCCACTTTTACCATATAATATCTTATTGGAACTTGATCTATAATGTCATTTTCAGAGTCTCAATGTACACCTATTGCCTTAAGATTAGACACTAATACACCTAAGAATATGTTAAAAAATTGTTTTATAATTAAAAATTAAAGATTAAAATATAAAACTTTGGGGGAGCCCTTAAAATTGTAGGACACCTCAGTCTCAGATGCAGTGTCGTTTCATTGGGGAAAGGACATATAGCAATAAATAAAACACAAATGTCTTTGAATTTTGTCACCATTCTGTCCTAGGGAACCAGAAAAGAGAAGAGAGAAGACAAATAATAACAGAGTACTGGCTACAATTTTTTGCCATTCTGGTATCACCATAAAATTTGTGGGCCATGGAGCCGCTCCTGCTACATTACATAACACACTGGTATACGCTTTTTCCTTATTAAAGTAACCATAAATTTATTGCAACCTTCTCTCCTCTCAAATCCATTTTGCCCTTCTATTTTCTACCAAGTAAAGAAATCTTATCCACGTAATTTTAGATTATGTTAAAAATGTTCTACCACCTTCTACGGTAAATTGAAGTAAATAATTGATAGATTCATCTCAAATGTTTATTTAAAAAAAAATTGGTACTTTTATCAATTAATTTAAATTTGAGTATAATACAATTACAATGATTCTTACAAGTGCATTCTTAGGGTTAAATTTTTTTTTAAAAAAAAAAACCTTGGTTAGGTTATAATCCAATGTTTATTTTGGTATAAGGTGTGCACAAATCTAAATTAAAAAAAAGAAAATAAAAAGCATGATTAAATTTAATAAAATAATTTAAACAAAAATTTTCTAAGTCTACAAATAGCACTATTCTTACACAAAATAAGTCCAAAGTCCTACTTAATGGGAAGGAAACAAAAATAATACCCTAAAGCAAATGGTTAACTTAGGTACAATTGCTTCACAAAAAAAAAACCTCCTAACAAAATTTTCACTTCCCATGTCTGGTATGAAAAATATATCCTATTCATAAAGGTACGAGAAAATCTCTCATAAAACTTGGTACGTTTTGTTTCCTCGATCTTTTATCATATTTAAATATTTTTAATAATATCTTATTTAAGTCAAATAAAATTATAAAAATAATAAAATCTCCCTCAAATTCAAGATATCTCTAATTAATCTAACCTCTTACCACCTCACACTACTGTAATTCAAATTTACAATGACATATTTTAAAACTCATTCTCTTATTATGTAACCTTTATTATTTATGTACGAAAATCTTTATCGTATAAGTCCTAAATTAAAATTCCATTAATCCTGCCATTCGATTTTGTATTGCCTTGACTTGATAGTAAATACTGAGAACCATTTAACAAATTCTAAAATCTGACCAAAAGTTTAGCTATAATAATTCTCGCACCCCAAAACATTTCATATTGAAAAAATTAAATTAACCTTTCAACTATAGAAGAGAAGAGAGTATAGCAGTCACGGAGCATTAAGAGGAGTTTAATTAAATCTACAGAACTGGGAGGTTTTCCCTTTGTAGCCCAAGGAGTTAACAAACCAAAAGAAAAGGATTAAACAGCAAATATTTTCCAAAAACCTCCCAATAAATCTCCCTCTTCATCCCTTGTCCGTACACAACTTCAATAGAGCGGGGCCCGCTGGGGTGTCCCTTTTCTACGGTTCATCAGACTGGCCGAGATTTCCGACACTGGAGAACACGCCGGCCGACAAGCCGGACGGTATGCCGAACCGCCACTCCTCTTCTTCCTCACAATTTCCGTGGTAGCAGTACACGCTAGCGTCCTGCAATCTACCCCACCAAAACCACCAGACCCGGACGATGTCCGGTTCGAACCAGCCGGCTCGAGAACCGAGTCAGGTGTCATCAAGCCGTCGTCAGAATCGGGTAGAGGCAAGTAGTTGCACTCGTAAAGGTACCCAGAAAGACCACCCGTTGTGCGAAGAAGATAATTGATCTGCAAAAGCAAACGAGGAAACCAGTCAGATAAGTGAGAGATGAAAGAGACCCATCATGGTAGGACGGAAAATTGGCACTGAAAAATAATAAAGTTACGAAATTTCGAGTAAATAAAATCGACCCATTAATTGAGAACTGAAAATCAGCGTTAAAAAAAAAAAAAAAGAGACCTAGAAAAAAAAGGTAGAATATTGGAATGAGAATGTCATGGAAATGAAAGCGGAATTGATTTTGAAGGGATAGTGGGGATTTTGCTATGTGAATTGGAAAAGGGAGAACCTTGCAAGAGAGGGAGCAATATTGGTATGGGTCTTGCAGGCTTCTGTCGCAGGTGCTGCAGAAATTGCCGGAGCCTCTGAAGTTCCTTGTCTGTGGCCTCTGGTTTAAAAATACCACTTTTGCGCTGTTGGTCGTGTAAGACTAGAGAGAGAAACAAGAGAAAGATAGTGAAACCAAATAAAGAATATCATCACAATTTCAAAAAAAAAAAAAAAAAGTCTTTATATCTTCCTTCCATTCCATCATCTAACCTTCTGGAACTTGCTTAGCATATGAAATTCTCAAGCATGCAGAGAAAAGAAACTCAGAACCTATAGTAAAAAATTGGAACGTGAATTACCTCCAATTCTGCAAATAGTTCAATCTTTTTAATTTCGAGTTCAAAGAATCTATAGAAGAAGCTAATTAACCAAGTTTCCTACGTTTTCGTCTTTATGGAAAAAAGCACTGCCTATCTTCCGTTTTCTTCTTCAATTAGGCTTATCATGCATTTTCCAATTCAAAACTTCACTCACTTGAACAGCAGTGCAGTCAAACAACTTTCCAGCATCATCGAGCCTTATAACATCATGATAGACATATCTTCTAATCTGCAAAGCAGCATATAAAGAACACAAAAATCATAACCATAATTGGGACATATTCCCAATTCCCGTTATGTGAATTGAAGAAAATAGAACCTGCAAAAGCCTGTGAGATCGATGAGGGGGCAAACAGTGAGGGCAGAGGCTGATGCAACAATCCAAGCAGTAAACGTTCTTCTCATTCTTCTTAGCCTCTTCGTGAATTATGCAAGCGTTATAGAACTTCTCAGTGAGAAGGACTTGGAGCCAATATGGAATATGTGAAGAAGAAACCAACTATAAACATAAATTGAAAAATCAGCAAAACGAATTCAATTGATCAACTTTCATAGCTCAAGAGGAAGCTAAGAGAGAAAAACCAGAAAAAACAGAAACACCCACCATGATTTTTCTTTTCCCAATTGAATTTTGGCGTGATTCTGTGTCAGTTTATGTAAGCAAGAGAGAAAGAAATAGTTGAAGTCAGTGTTTATAGAGAGAACTGAGGTAGAGGATGATAGGGAGCCAAGATCACAGAGAGAGAGACTGGATTTTGAAAAGGAGGAGAGAGATAGAAGAAGAAGAGTGTAAGAAAGAGAAACGGCGCCTGGCAGCTGATATACACAAAAATTACTGTTACCAATGAAAGAGGAGAGGGGAGCAGAAGAAGGGTATGGTGGAGGGGATGGTAGCCACAATTAAAGAGGATTGTATCGTACACTATTTCTTAATTGTTGGACAAGAGCAATTTATTTTAAGCAAGGTTTGGCATTTGGGGTTGAAACGAGAAAATAAAAAAGTCAACAAATTTCTACAAAATAAATAAAATAATGAGGGAAATTGGAATAAAAATCACAACTTTCTTTCTTTTCTTTTTTTTTCATTGCTGTTTACTAAGAGCCCATGTCCCGAAAACCCTAAAAACCCTAACCAGATGTTTCTTTATTAATGGTTGTCTTGCTGGCTCCTCTCTCACTGTATCTCTCTCTCACACTGTGCTAAGTGCTAAATGACAAGACAAGAAACAGTGACTTTTCTCAGTTCTCGGTAGAAAACGGTAGAAAGGTGGCAAGTGGGGGAATACGGCTGTAAATGACCTTATTCATAATGACAATTGTACCCACACCTTTTTTGTTTTCTTTAAAATCTCTTCAAATTTTTAAAAAATAATGCTAGCAAATATATTCCAATATTTTCTCTTGTGTTTTTTTTTTAAAAAAAATCAAATAGAATTTTCCTACTTGCTACTTAGTTTGGCAAAAAACCTTTGATTAGTTACTCTGAGATTTTTTTTTTTTTTATAAATAAGAAGAAAAGAGAATATATACATATATTTTAAAAGTTAAGTTTTCTTGATAAGATATAATTAAAGAAACCAAACTCAAATTTTAACTTGTGATCTATGGACAAGAAAACTCAAACTATTTGCAGAAAAATAATAATTACTAAATTAATATGACTTCTTGTAATGGGACTTAATTAAATATTAAGTATAAATAAACAAGTACAAAAACTCTACTTTATAAAAGATTGTTAAATGAGAATAAATCCTCGTAGCATATTAGCTTTATGTCACATACTCTAAGCTTGAAATGCATGGCAATAGACAAGCTCACTACTATTCAATTCCAATAATAATAATAAAAAAACTCTTGACCATTTATTCAAATAGGTTTCAAAAAATAAATTGAAATGAAGATGTCTTAAGTTTGATCACAACATATAGATATCTATCTACACACACCCATGAAGAGGATTCTATTCTATAGCAGGATTTGCAGGATAATGTCTAAGTGTCCCAATTTGGTAGACTAGACGGTTGACTACAATGTTAATGATTTAAGTCAAAACCTGAGTTATGCATTTGGAAGCTATTGAAATTCCGATTGGTTTTAATTTGCATGTGCTTTGCCATTGCCATTCATGTCATTGAAATTTCACTATATTTAGGACTTTTGTATTTAAAGGGAAGACTAAATTTAGATTGTTTAATGTTGGCATAAGCTTATCTTACTGTTTTTAGCCCATAATTCCCCCTAAGATAACTTGTGGTGCGATTAATTCCAAAATTAAAGGTGGCTCGTGCTTATGTTTTTTAAAGTTAAATCTCCATCATTAGACGTAGGATAAATTATGATTGCATAATGATAGAGACCATCAGTCTACGAGGCATGTTTGTAATTTTTGTAAAATATTAAGGTATATTTTAATTATTTTATCTATTTTTAAACTTGAGGATAATTTTAAAGAAGAAGAAAGAGAAGGAGGGCAGTGATGGTATTGGACATATTGGGAGAAGACGCCGGTTAATTGGCGAGAAAGAGAGATTGGAAAAGGATGCCGTGCAGTGCAGACAAAGAGGGTTTTAGACCGTGGGAAGGAGATAGGTATTGGTACGTAGCATACTTAGCATCAGCGGCATAAGAGGCAGAGGCACAGAGAAAAAGCTTGCTTCCAATTCCAAATGCCATTTGCCATTGCTATTTGGTTTGCTGCCTCTTCCTCTTTGGCCAGCAGTAATGCAATGCATCGCCATACCCGCAACACCACACTGGTCACTGATCCATCTCTGATTCTGAGCACACCTCAGTGTTCAGCGCAGCCCTCTCCACTTTTCTTTTTATTATTATTTCTTTTGTTCTTTTCCCTCTCTTCTTCCTTTCCTCCTACTCCAATCCATTCCGGAGACTAAGTAACCATGTCAGTTCCAACAAAACAAGAAAAATATCCATAGGCATGGCACGATAGCATTAATGGCAATAGCATTTTGCTTGTTGAAAAGCCTACCTAATACGATATCGTATCTGTATGTATAGACTCAAAAAGATTTGATTTGATTTGATTTGCAACTCTCTTTTTGTTGCCCGAATTGAATTGACTAAAGTGGCAATTCCTTCCTATTCTTAGCTAACGTCTTTTCTCACACTCTCTTGTGCAACCAAATTTGTGCTCATGCGCTGCAATGCTAGCTGTCCCTTCTCTTCTCTTTTTTTTTTATGGATCAACATTTTCTTGGTTTCATATTTTTTTATTAAAAATATCAATTTTTTTTTTTGTGTATCTTAATAAAATAAGACAAAAAAATAATTTAATACACAATACACAATACAACTTCAAATGTAATTTATAATAAAAAATCTTATAAGTTAAAAGAGAATAAAACCAAAACCCATAGATAGATATTTATTGATCCCAGTGCTATATATCTAGGTTTACGTCTCTAATTGTTCAATGCACGAGTGATGGTCCTTTTCTTGGCAAGAAAGCCCAGCATTTATGAGATGTGTTATAAGTAGATTTATATATTTGTACTTACTTTTACATTTATTTTTTGTATTTTTTATTTTGTTTATAATTTATTTCCATAAATAATCTACAATTAAGAAGGAGTATACATCTTTGCCGGCATTTATAGCACCAGCCTCCCCTAAACATAATGAACAACTCCAATGTTATTAAAACGCATTACTCAGATAGAGGGATCAGCAGAAAGGACGAGCAATAAAATATAATTTACATGTTTATTTATTCGTCACCACCCTCCCTCTAATAATGGAAAACCTCCATGGTCCTAAAACACAGCACTCATAGATGGATGAACATTTACCCAAAAACCAAAATAAAGGACCAGAGCAAGGCCATAAATTGCATGCTTGCAGCTTTATTCGAACATCTGTTTTTCTCTTCTCTTAAATAATTTTCCTTTTCATACCATAGTTAAAGATTTTAATCAACTGAAGAAGTAACCAACTCTTGATGATTTTTGAATTTGGTAAAGTTAAAAAAAAAAAAAAAAACATTTGACATTCCAAGATGTACTTTGGTATAGGTAGCTGATTTTCAACCCAGAGGCTATACATAGTTTTAATGATTAGGTCTATACAGAGTATTTTCTACATTTTTTTTCGTACTTGATTGTGCCTTGAACTTTGAGACGTATGTACACTTCTTCGACAACAGAGCCACAAAAAATGGCGGAATCACCGTTAAATTTCACATAAGTTCTGATGTGATATAATCTCAGTATATAATTTTTTTATAATAATCAAATTGTAAACAAAAATAAAAATAAAAAAGTGTAAAAAAAATGAGAAAAAGGGTATATATGAATAAATGTATAAATTATATTATTTTTAATTTTATTTTTATGTTTTAATGTTAAAATAAGATTGATTGGCCTTTCAGTTATAATAATTTAAAAATAAAAAAGGTTAAGTGATAACTAGTTAACTTAATGAGTAGTTACATTCCCTTCGGTATAAGCATATATCAAAATAAATAAATAAACAAGAAGCATGATAAAGTTATGATACTATTTTATAATTATATTATGTACCATGATAGATTGACAGAAATAAAATGGAGTAGAAAGTATCCAAAGGGAAAGGAAAATCACTTTTTCTTTTACCCCTCTCGTCATCCAAAACAAAACCTTTGTCTCAACAACGATTTCTTGTGTTCCAAGACATTCTACGACCCAGGATTAAATACCACCCCTATCCATTGATGTAATTAGAGTTAGGTATTATGTATATATATTTTGTATATATGTATGTTTGTATAAATTATGTGTTTAATTTGTAGATGATGCATGTTAATGGAGTTTGAGCAATAAAGCTGTGGAGAAATTAATTAATCCCCGAACTGAGAACTTATTGAAGTTAAAAATGCTGAACTTAGACAGAATCTTTGAATGGCAATCACTTTTTTAATCTTGACTGGACTCCTGCCGCATATCAGCATCTTTAGGTAAAGGCATAGCTTTTGCAGACACTCATGGTGACTAGTGAGACATCAGATGCTATTGTTGTTCCAAAACTGGAAAAAAACATGGGTAACAAAAATTTTGCTAAATTTAACCTTCACAGTCATCAGATACTTTTCAAACAGAATAATAAGTATGTTTATATTGCTTTTGACTAATAAACAGTTTGGATAAATTGTATGGGTAAATTCTCAACCTTTGGCTTGAATGCTTTCCAGCAATGAATATATTTTCTGAACCTTCTGCACAATACAATATCAGAATTAAAGGCAGTCAAAATTTTCATATTACCATGACTTCGAAACTATTTCTTTATCCCCAAGGTTTAAAGGCAGTCAAGAGCCCAAATTATTATTGTTAATGACAATGATAATGGTTTGAGTTGGCAGCAGTCCCCCCAACGTGGACATGTCAAGAAGAAAAGAATGCTGGCAAACTGTAAGACACTGTAATCTGTAAGTATTGAAAAAGGGTCCACATCAGTTGATGAATCAGTCTCAGGTTGCCCTAGAAAAAGCCAAAATCCTAACCCCAAAAGGACAAGATCACAAGAAGAAGAAGAAATCTATGTAACACTTGATCACAAGTTCTATAAATTTTAAACGAAGGAATCTCAAGGTAAATCCAAACCCTAAATCTATCAGCTTTGTATCATGGACGCCAAGAAAGACAAGGTAAATAAACACAGCACTCGCAGAGGCCAATTGGTGCGTTGGCACCCCATGCAACGTTCACATCAACATGATTGTGCTCAAGCTCCAAAGCCAATCTTGTGGAAACTAGACAAAATTGAACCCCTAATTCATGGCAGTCCACACAATTGAAACTCTTCCAGCTCCAGCTTTATCTGTATAGGAAATGGGATTTTTGGATCATGATAAAAATATCTAGGGTTGTCTAGCTTTTAAGAAACAGAAGCGCCTGTAGTCATGTTTGGGGACAGTCAAGAAAAACATGAATAACTATATAGGTGTTCTCATTGTATAAATTTAGCCGGAAATAAAGTTTTTCTTATGTAGTTTTGTACCATGTAAAATTTGTACAAGTTAGTTTCACTACTCCAAGTTAGATATAATGTACAAAATTGGGCTATGAAATTTTTCCTCGGACAATTAAATATTTAATAAGAAAGGAAAAAGTCATAGAAAGAAAGCTCAGTCGGGTCAACGATATTATGAGTATTAATTCTAAATTTTCTGACCTAACTACGTACAAAATCTGTTTATTGTTTTGGTGTACGAAACTAGTTGTTGATATTCAAGATTTCTCTAGCATTTGCAATACAGCAATGGATATAAGTACAATTGTCGCAGGGTTTTCGTTTTAAAAATTGTGCAGGAAGTTACTTTCTGGGGAATTAGTCTTGTATGACCTACCCGGCTTGTTCATCAAGTATATTAATTTGCTGACTCTGTAATAAACTTGCTGCAATCATTTGTCTGGTATATGCTGAAAGCAAACACAAAAGGTCCGATTTCATAAGACAATACCCATCCGGTGATTGTTCTAAATTAGAATTACCATTCGTAAAAGTGATTGTCATTTATAATTTTTTTTTCATCGCCTTCTTGAATATTTAGGAGGGGTACAGCATAAACTTTTAGATTAAAATATTTTTTAAATTAAATACTTTTTGACATATTATTAGAGCCAATTCTTTACAACAGGTGGTATGGCCAGGAGATCAAACTATATATAATGCTATTCAATTGAGTTAAATATTCATCATATAATGTTGACAGAAAATTAAATGAAGGAAAATTAGCGTAAAAGAATTTGGTGCAACTAGGATAATATTGCTTATATAAGACAATATTGCTTATATTGTCTTACTACCATATCTCAGCTCAAAAAAAGTTGCAAGGTTTATTATGATTGATATATAGCAAAGCTAAGGAGAAAAAA